>CM035848.1:44834726-45458655 GCA_020510985.1 Pholidichthys leucotaenia | reverse complement strand
GGTTTTCTCACACCCAGAAGCAGGGGGGAAGGGGAGAATAAGATTAGATTAGATTAGATAGATACTTTATTTCGAACAAAAAAGTATAACAAAAACAAAACAAATGACAAATGCAATAAAGTAACAGTATACAGTGTTCGAAAGGGAGAAGGAAGAAGTGAACACTTATTAATTCCAGCTCCTCTTTTCCATAAATACACCCATGTGAATTATATACAAATTACCACATTTAAGACCCCAAGTAAACAATTAACTGTATTTTGTACATATCAACATTAACACCCATCCATCCTAGCATACATTGATGTCCATACATCAAAACCAGCCTCAAACAACACAGATATACACAGTGCTGTCCCACCCACCATTCCAGAGTGTCCCAGAGTGAGCATAGTGAATCGTACATATAAATACTACCCTTCTAACATATATCCTTTCAGCAAATAATGTTTGTACCTCTTTTTGAATTGATTTCTGTTTGCACATAGTTTCAGTTCCGGCTCCAGACTGTTCCACAAATCCACCCCACAGACAGATATGCACATACTTTTCTTGGTTGTTCGTATCTTGGGTTTTGTAAAATTTAAGTCTCCTCTCAAATTATGATCATTGTCTCTTTTTTTAAATATTTTTTGTATATTAGTTGGGAGTTGATTATTAATTGCCCTGTACATGACTTGTGCTGTCTTAAATTTAACTAAATCGATGAACTTTATGACATGTGACTTTAAAAACAACGAATTGGTATGGTCTCTATATCCTACATTATTTATTATCCTTATAGCTCTTTTTTGTAATGTGCATATTGACTGTAGGTTGGTCTTGTAGGTGTTTCCCCAGACTTCTACACGGTAGTTAAGATAAGGTAGAAACAGTGAATTGTACAGTAAGACCAATGAATTATAGTCCAAGATGTGTCTTGTCTTCCCCAGTATCCCTATACATTTTGCCAACTTGGCCCAGATGTGACTGATGTGAGGTTTCCAGCAGATTTTATTGTCTAGCGTCACCCCCAGAAACTTATTTTCCTGTACTGTTTCTATTCTGGTATCATCTATCATTACCATTATTTCATGATTTATTTTATAATTTCCAAACAACATAATCTTTGTTTTTTTTAGATTTAGAGATAATTTATTTTTGTTGAACCACTGCGTTAATTTTTTCATTTCAGTTGTGACCACCTCTAAAACCTGCTGCAAATTCTCACCAGTGCAAAGGATATTTGTGTCATCCGCAAACAAAATAAATTTCAGAATTTTTGATACTTGGCATATGTCATTTATATACAAAATAAAGAGTTTGGGTCCCAAAACTGACCCCTGGGGCACACCACAAGTGATGTCCATGAAGGGTGATTTGTGCTCACCAATTTATACAAATTGTTGTCTGTTACTTAAATAACTTTCCACCCAACTCAGTCCGACCCCTCTTATCCCATACCTTTCCAGTTTCCTTAGTAGTATTCTGTGGTCAATGATGTCAAAAGCTTTCTTTAAATCTATAAATACTCCTACAGCAAACTTTTTTTTATCTATACAACTAGTAATTTCTTCTATAAGTTCGATCAGTGCCAAAGATGTAGATTTATCTGCTCTAAAACCATACTGGCTGTCTGTAAGGAGGTTGTGTTTTTCAATGAAATCATCCAGTCTCTTAGTGAAGATTTTTTCAAGTATTTTGGAGAATTGTGAGAGTAAAGAGACTAGCCTGTAATTTGTGAAACAATGGCTGTCTCCTGTTTTGTATAGAGGTATTACTTTTGCTATTTTCATTTTGTTTGGAAATTTACCAGTTTGAAATGACAGGTTACAGATGTGGGTGAGTGGCTTAACAATTCCTTCAATTACTTTTTTCACTATTGTCATGTCAATTTCATTCCAGTCCGTTGATTTTTTGTTCTTAAATTTACTCACAGCCTTGATAATTTCCTTTTCAGTAACTGCACCCAAAAAGATTGTGTTTGGATTTCTATCTTCTATTTCATTTACAGAACCACTGTTGTTTGTTTCTGTTGCCACTATTGATTTTGCTAATTCAGGACCAACGTTTACAAAAAAGTTTACTGAAACCACTGACCACATCCTCCATATTATTTATCAAATTGCCATTTTCAATAAAATATTCTGGATAATTAGCATTCTTAGGTCGATTACTAATAATCCCATTGAGTACTTGCCATATTCCTCTTAAGTTATTTTTATTATCCTCTAATATTCTGTTGTAATATTCTTTCTTACAGGTCCTCATTATATTAGTAGGCTTATTTTTATATCTTTTATATTTGAGCTCAGCCTCCACCGTTCTGCACTTAATGAATTGTTTATATAATGTATTCTTTTTACATGCATTTATTAACCCCTTGGTGGCCCAAGGAATATTTTTCTTTTGTTGTCTGTCGCTGTATTGTTTTATAGGTCAGTTTTTATTGTACAATGATTGAAATATTTGCAAAAATTTATCATATGCTTTATTTATATCATTTTCATCAAACTATCTTCCAATCGTGTATTAATAATTCCTTTGTCAGTAAATACATTGATTCTTCGGTTCTTATTCTTTTATATTTAATATTTTTGGTATACTTTTTCTTCCTATAATCACATTGATAGACAACAAAAATCGGCAGGTGGTCACTGATATCATTCAATAAAAGCCCACTCCTGATATTATTTTCCATAATGTTTGTGAATATGTTATCTATTAGTGTGGCACTGTGTGACGTGATTCTGCTAGGTCCGGTAATTGTTGGATGTAAGCCCATACTGTACATTGTGTTGATAAATTCTTCTGTCAAACTATGTTGTTTTGAATTCATCAGATCTATATTGAAATCTCCACAGATGAACATAACTTTATGAATTAGTTTTGCATACATTTTTTCCATCCAGTCCTTAAATAAGTCAATGTTTGATCCAGGTGTTCTATATACACAGCTCACTACTATATTCTTCACATTGTCCAGACAGATTTCTATTGTAATACATTCAAATAAATCATCCACAGTTACTGACAGATTTTCACCAACCTTGTATTTCAAGCTCTTGTCAACATAAACTGCAACTCCTCCTCCTTTTTTCACTTTTCTATTTATATAATTTAATTCATAGCCATCCATGGTAAAATCCACTCCTTTCTCTTCACTGAGCCACGTCTCTGATATTGCCACAATATTGAATGGCTCTTTAAACTGATGTAAATAATCTTTAATGTTATTAAAGTTGGCATAGAGACTTCTGCTGCTGAAGTGGATCATAGAAATATTGAAATCAGATGTGACCATTGTGTTAAACTGTTCATCCATGTAGTAACTACAGTTATTATTGATGGAGCTAAATAAATTATTGTCAGGGTCTATGTTATATTCTACATCCTGTGGGTTGTGATCCGTATATTCAATAACTTTCAGTTCCTGTTGTTCCTATTTGTTGATCTTTTGTTTCATGTTGTTAAATGTCTTGTAGCAGATGAGTATATCCCTTCAGTGTCCTACAATTGTCTGTTGTTGCTGTCAACTCCAGTTCATAATATTCATTGATATTTGTCCAGTTCCATAATATTACGGATGTTAATGACCTTGGCTTCTTCAGGTGATCCATTTAATTTGATGTATATTTTACAGTTTGATGTCCAGGTGTTTTGAATCTTTTTCTGCTTTCTCGGGTATCTTGCTTTTCTGGCTATTTCTGCGTTTTCTTTTGTAAGGTGCTCGTTTATGTAAATGTTTGTTCCTTTCAGTTTCCTACTTTGTTTTAGCAGCGCAGTCTTGTGTTTTCTGTTGACAAACCTCATGATCACAGCCGGTTTGTCACCGTTTTTCCTGGGCAGAGGGTGGCAGGTCTCAGTGGTGTTACAGTCCAGCTGGATTCCTTTGGACTGCAGGAAGGCCGCCACTTGTTGCTCCGTGGATTCATCTTCCAGCTCACCGAGCCTCCCTCCGCTGTCGGCGGCCACCGCTCGCGCGTATGATCGTCGTTTAATGTGGAGCCCCGTGATGATCACGTCGTTCACCTGGGTGTTCTGCTCCAGTTCCGACACTCTGCTCTCCAGATACGCCAGCCTCTTGTCCTTCTCGGCGTTCTGGATCCGCAGCGCTTTCACCTCCTTGACCAGGTCCAGAATGGTTTTTTGCTGCAGCTTAACAGCAGAAATCTCTTCAGCCAAGAAGTCCAGCGCTCTTTTAATATCATCCACCTCCTCAGTCTGCTGAGCTTTCTTGGGACCCATGATCCCGGCCGATGTACGTTGATTGTGATCATAGGAAAAAAAAAAAACACGTGGGAGAAATCCCTTTGTTCTCCCGGAGTGTGAGGGGACTGATTGCTTCACCAGCCACTACAATATTAAGTTATGAGACTGGCAATTTCTCTTTTTTTTTTTTCGCACTAGCAGGTTCACTCTCCAGCGGTAGTGACAAAGCAACAGCTCAAAACGTCAGCTCTAAACTGAGTTTTAAAGCAAGAAACAAACCAGGAGCCTTTACCTGTGCATCCTCACCTTACATGCCACAACCGGAAGTTGTGATAATGGACTGAAAGAGGAAGTGTCACCAGGGGGCATCAGACGGGACTGTTGAGACTATGTGCCCCCCACCACCCCCACCCGGCAGTTGCTGCTAAAGAGAAGAAGTGTGTAATAGCGGTGTCGGTGTAATGTTATGTTAATGTGCCACACTTCTCTTTGTTCATACAACAATGTATTAGGGTCGGAAGCTCCGGGTCTCTACGTATGGAAATAAAGACATAAAAGAGGAATGTACAGAGACCCAGAGAGGGCAGTAGCACAGCAGAGCTCAGAAGTGTGTTTGCTGTTATGTTGTTGGAGAAAGAATAAAGCCTTGTGTTGTCCAGCTCGTTGCCACGTCCTATTCCTTTATCCACACTGGTGACCCTGACGTGTCATAGAGAGCGAGCCACACTGGTGACCCAAGATGTGCCATGGAGAGCGAGCCGAGCATCGCCCCGGAGACTACATGGAGTGAGAGCACCAGCGCCGCATGCGTTGTTTCAGTCAAGCTTCTGGGCTTCTGACTTCATGACATGGCAGCGTGGTCTTCACACATGGAAGCCCAGTTCGCACTCCAAGGGATAACTATGGAAGACACAAAATTCTACTATGTGGTCGAGGCGCCGGACGCGCGTGCCACGCAACACGTGACAAGTCTGCTCCAGGAACCACTGGCCCACCCGCATCCTCCCCAGCTTAGGGCTACGCTCTGCACCTAAGGAGGATTTGGCCGACTGCCCAACCAAACTCATTTTTTCTCAGCCACTGCTAAACCCCCGAGAGATCTACTGGGAAACCTCGTGCCGAGGCTCATCCACCTGCGCAATTTTTACACAAATTGAGTCGACCACCTGTCCAGAGTTCCTTTTAGGGCTACTGCTCGGCACTGAAGGAGGATTTGACAGCTGCCAACAGATCCACCATCAGAACATTTGTTCAGGGAATTGTGCCGACCACCTTTTCTTGGTCCTTTTCGGGCTGCGCTCCACACCGAAGGAAGATTTGATGACCGCCAATGGATCCACCATCAGGACATTTCGCTCATGGACACAAACTGGGTTGACCACCTGTCCAGAGTTTCTTTTAGGGCTGCGCTCCTCACCTAAGGAGGATTTGGCAGAACTTGTTTTTCTCAGCAGCTGCGGATCACTGGAGAGTTTTTACCAGAAAATCCTGCCCCTGAGGCTGATCCGCCCACACAATTTTTGTGCAGGCCAGGGGCTTTTAACGTACCGGGCCGGCCCACCATTGCTTTCCCCTCACCTTCATCCCAAAAAGCCTGCACATCAGGCACGATGCGCACCTGATCCCGATGCGCCCAACGTGCTGAAACCTGGGGCGAAGCATAAGATGTTTTCCCACCCTCCCCCTTTCCCTCCACAGACTGATGTGCCCTCCGACACACTTCACCAGCAGGACGGTTCTACTGGATCAGCAATCCCCCGCTACAGCTGCTATGAGCGCCGGCTCGAGCCCAAAGGACGGGGGGTTAGAGCCCCTTTTTGGGTGTTTGGGGGGGCTGTGTGGGGGCACAGTTTGGGGGTCTGCTCACACCCAGAAGCCAGGGGGAAGGGGAGAATAATGGACTGAAGGAGGAGGTGTCACCGGGGGGCATCAGATGGGACTGTTGAGTCTGTGCGCCCCCCGGGAAGAGGAAAAGCTGCAGGTGCCACTAAAGAGAAGAAGTGTGTAATAGCGGTGCCAGTGTAATGTTATGTTAATGTGCCACACTTCTCTTTGTTCATACAACAATGTATTAGGGTCGGAAGCTCCAGGTCTCTATGTGTGGAAATAAAGATATAAAAGAAGAATGTACAGAGATCCAGAGAGGGCAGTAGCACAGCAGAGCTCAGAAGCATGTTTGCTGTTATGTTGTTGGAGAAAGAATAAAGCCTTGTGTTGTCCAGCTCGTTGCCACGTCCTATTCCTTTATCCACACTGGTGACCCTGACGTGTCATAGAGAGCGAGCCACACTGGTGACCCAAGATGTGCCATGGAGAGCGAGCCGAGCATCGCCCCGGAGACTACATGGAGTGAGAGCACCAGCGCCGCATGCGTTGTTTCAGTCAAGCTCCTGGGCTTCTGACTTCATGACACGGCAGCGTGGTCTTCACACATGGAAGCCCAGTTCGCACTCCAAGGGATAACTATGGAAGACACAAAATTCTACTATATGGTCGCGGCGCCGGACGCGCGTGCCACGCAACACGTGACAAGTCTGCTCCAGGAACCACTGGCCCACCCGCATCCTCCCCAGCTTAGGGCTACACTCTACACCTAAGGAGGATTTGGCCGCCTGCCCAACCAAACTCATTTTTTCTCAGCCACTGCTAAACCCCCGAGAGATCTACTGGGAAACCTCGTGCCGAGGCTCATCCACCTGCGCAATTTTTACACAAATTGAGTCGACCACCTGTCCAGAGTTCCTTTTAGGGCTACTGCTCGGCACCGAAGGAGGATTTGACGGCTGCCAACAGATCCACCATCAGAACATTTGTTCAGGGAATTGTGCCGACCACCTTCTCTTGGTCCTTTTCGGGCTGCGCTCCACACCGAAGGAGGATTTGATGACCGCCAATGGATCCACCATCAGGACATTTCGCTCATGGACACAAACTGGGTTGACCACCTGTCCAGAGTTTCTTTTAGGGCTGCGCTCCTCACCTAAGGAGGATTTGGCAGAACTTGTTTTTCTCAGCAGCTGCGGATCACCGGAGAGTTTTTACCAGAAAATCCTGCCCCTGAGGCTGATCCGCCCACACAATTTTTGTGCAGGCCAGGGGCTTTTAACGTACCGGGCCGGCCCACCATTGCTTTCCCCTCACCTTCATCCCAAAAAGCCTGCACATCAGGCACGATGCGCACCTGATCCCGATGCGCCCAACGTGCTGGAACCTGGGGCGAAGCATAAGATGTTTTCCCACCCTCCCCCTTTCCCTCCACAGACTGATGTGCCCTCCGACACACTTCAACAGCAGGACGGTTCTACTGGATCAGCAACCCCCCGCTACAGCTGCTATGAGCGCCGGCTTGAGCCCAAAGGACGGGGGGTTAGAGCCCCTTTTTGGGTGTTTGGGGGGGCTGTGTGGGGGCACAGTTTGGGGGTCTGCTCACACCCAGAAGCCAGGGGGAAGGGGAGAATAATGGACTGAAGGAGGAGGTGTCACCGGGGGGCATCAGATGGGACTGTTGAGTCTGTGCGCCCCCCGGGAAGAGGAAAAGCTGCAGGTGCCACTAAAGAGAAGAAGTGTGTAATAGCGGTGCCAGTGTAATGTTATGTTAATGTGCCACACTTCTCTTTGTTCATACAACAATGTATTAGGGTCGGAAACTCCAGGTCTCTATGTGTGGAAATAAAGATATAAAAGAAGAATGTACAGAGATCCAGAGAGGGCAGTAGCACAGCAGAGCTCAGAAGCGTGTTTGCTGTTATGTTGTTGGAGAAAGAATAAAGCCTTGTGTCGTCCAGCTTGTTAACTCCTCCTATTCCTTTCTCCACACTTATCTGTTTTTGCAAAAGAACTCTTCATATTATTAAAGGTTGCAGGCCTCTGGTATGGTCTATTAAACTATAATAAAATAAGCTAAAATAATGTCTGTGAATGAAATGTATGGTCAAGGGTTGCTAGAAGGGCATAATAAGATAAGATAAGATAAGATAAGATAAGATAAGCCTTTATTAGTCCCACAATGGGGGAAATTCCAGGATTGCAACAGCACAGGGACAGCAACACTCAGAGCAATAATCAAGGAGATAAGAAAATAAGAGCAGTGAACATACATATGCACACATAAATATATAAATATATATATATACACAGTAAGGAGCATTGTAGCTAGAAGGAATAAACAGCATAACCGTCTACTTAGTTATCCTACATAGTATGAATATGTACCCATACATATTTTCACCCTCCGTAGCGAATGATATTGTCCTAGTTGTATGCTGGAGGAGACCATTTGTGTAAGTCTGTTGCGTCTTTTGTATTCAATACTATTAGGTCGTCACGTTTTTTTTGCTATCTCTGTGAGCAGCCCTGCTAAGGTTATACAGTCTGACAGCTGTAGGTAGGAAGGACCTGCGAAACCTCTCAGTTACGCACCTAGGATGATGTAGTCTACTGCTAAATGAGCTCCTCAGTGCGTTCAGTATGTCCTGCATAGGGTGGGACTCGGACTCCAGCAGAGATGACAGTTTAGCCACCGTCCTTCTCTCTCCTATCTCCTCCACTGGGTCAAGGCGTTGCCCCAGGACAGAGCTAGCTTTCTTGATCAGTTTGTTCAGTCTCTTCCTATCGGCTGCTGTAATGCCACTGCCCCAGCAGACCACTCCAAAAGTGATGGCTGATGCCACCACCGTGTCATAGAATGTCTTCAGCAGTGCCCCTTGTACACCAAAAGACCTGAGTCTCCTCAGTAGGAACAGCCTGTGCTGTCCCTTCTTGTAGAGTGTGTCAGTATTGTGTGACCAGTCTAGTTTATTGTTCAGATGAACACCCAGGTACTTGTAGGATGTCACCATGTCAATGTCTGTTCCCTGTATGTTTACTGGTGCTGTGAGGGGTTGTCCTTGCCTGTGGCAGTCCACCACCAGCTCCTTAGTTTTCCTTGCGCTGATCTGGAGGTAGTTCCAATGGCACCAGTCCACGAAGTCCTGGATAAGTCCTCTGTACTCAGCTTCATCTCCATTAGAGATGAGGCCGACGATCGCAGAGTCATCAGAGAACTTCTGTAGATGGCAGTGTGTTGTGTTGTGTGAGAAGTCTGCAGTATAAAGGGTGAACAGGAAGGGAGCCAAAACCGTTCCCTGGGGGGCCCCCATGCTACCGATGATCGTGTCGGACACACAGTCCTGAGTTCTCACAAACTGTGGCCGGTTAGTGAGGTAGTCCAGGATCCATGATGACAAGTGCTGGTCCACCCCTGCGCACAGCAGCTTGTCCTTCAGGATCATCGGTCGGATGGTGTTGAAAGCACTGGAGAAGTCAAAGAACATGATCCTCACCGCATTCCCGGGCTTCTCCAGGTGGGACAGGGAATGGTGAAGGAGGAAGATCACCGCATCCTCCACCCCAATGCCATGCTGGTAGGCGAACTGGAGTGGATCCATCGCTGGTCCTACCAGGGGGCGGAGGTGAGCAAGGAGCAGTCTCTCCAGGGTCTTCATCATGTGAGACGTCAGGGCCACTGGTCTATAGCTGTTCAGGTCTTTGGGGTGGGAAGTCTTTGGTACAGGTACCACACAAGATGTTTTCCACAACTGTGGTACCCTCCCCAGCTTCAGGCTCAGGTTGAAGATGTACTCCACAACCCCACACAGCTGGTCTGCGCAGGACTTGAGGAGCTTTGCGCTGATGCCGTCCGGTCCCGAGGCCTTCCTTGCCTTGATCTTCCTCAGCTCCGTCCTCACCAGGGTCTTAGTGAGGGTCAGGTTGGGGAGCTGTGTGCTAGGAGTGGGGGGGTGTTGGTGGAGTGGGGTGTGGACAGCAGGTCTCGATGATTTTAGAGGCATGTAGGAAAACGTTAATTTTGGTCAACCTCTAGTAAACCCTCAGGAAACAGTGTGGATTAGATGCTAATGGCAAATATAAATATTCTTAATAAATGTACCTAAGAGACTATAATTTAATGATTAATAGTAAATGGGAGCATTTATAGGGAATGTATTAAAGGACTGAATATGCACTGTTAAGTATGAACTGTCAGTGAAAGCAGTAGCGTTTCTACGCCATAGGTGGCGCTCAGTAGTGATGAAACACTGTATAGTGTTAGAACACCATAGAAGAAGAGTAGTATGTGTTCTAGTGTGTGTGTTCCAGAGAGTGTTCTAGAGTGTTATGAGACAAGATGGTGTCTAACTATGTGCTATGTAATTGTGGGCCGTGCCGTGTGTGCTGAGAAGTCAATAAACGGTCGCTGCAAAGTCTAAACAGCTTGGCTCAATCATCCTTCCTCCCCTTCGCCCCTCCTGGGTGTAACAAAACTTGGTAGCAGAGGATGGTTCAGTCGTGTCTGAGACAGTGAGTCAGTGCAAATAAAGGGGAAAAAAAAAGCAGGCCGTAACAATGGAGCTGGAGCAGCTACAAGCTAAGCTAACTGAGGCCTTGGTGCCATTACGGGCCGAACAGCTAAATGAGGTCTGTTTATTTGCAAAGATAAGCCCAGCCGAACCGTCTACGAAGTACACGCTGATACGACTGTTAATCGAGGAGGTTGAAAAAGCCATTGATCGCGAAGAGGAGGATGTAGTCCGCGAGTTTCTGCTAAAGCTAATAGCATGTGCTAACAAAGCTAAGCTAAGTGAACCGTTGACGCAGGCAGCAATAGCGGCCGGCACGAGCCGCGAGGCGGAGGCACTCGCCAGTTTACAGAGCGAGTATGCCGCTCTGCATGAAAGCATCATTGATTCAGCTAAAAGGGTTGAAGAGGAAATAATAAGGCTGACGGATGATCAGGCTGTGCCGCTACCGGGCCGCCATTTTGTGACACAGCCCGAGGCCGCGCAGCCACAGAGCCGCCATTTTGTGACACAGCCCGCGGTCCCCACAGCGCCCCTACCGCCAGAAGTGATCATTAAACGGGAGTTTAAGATAAATGGGCAGATAGGGGAGAGGGGCCAAAAAGACAAGTTGTCTTATTCCAATCTCACTCACCAGATTGATATGGGCTTAAAGAAAAAGCACAGTGAGGCTGAGATAATTGAGGCTGTTGTCAAAGCAGTGAGTCCTGGATTGAGTTTGCGCGCTATGTTGGAGATTAAGTCAGATCTCACACTGCCACAGCTGCGCATAATCCTGCGAGGACATTATAAAGAAGATAGTTCCACTGACTTGTATCATCGTCTGATAAATCTCACACAAGACAGTAATGAGTCACCTCAGAACTTCCTGTTTCGTGCCATTGAGCTAAAGGAAAGACTTTTATCAGCATCCAGAGAGCCTGGCACTGAAGAACAGTTTAGTTCTGATCGTATTCAGAGGAAGTTTCTGAGGGCGGTGGAAACAGGACTGATCAGTGTTGATGTGAAATATCAACTGAAGCGTTATTTGGAGGATCCTGCCGTCACCGACGAGCTACTGATTTCAAAGATGAATGCAGCAGCCAGTCTTGAATGGGAACGGCATCAGAAATTTAAAAGGCACACAAAAGAACTAAAGGTTCAAGAATGCCGAGTGGGTCAGTATGGGGTCAGTATGCAACCGAGAGAGAAGTAGATGGCCAAGAGCGCCCCCTACCATCGACAAAAGGAAAAATCCTTAAATCCCAAAGCACAGTGACCCGTACGGAATCTGAGCTCCTGGACATAGTCACGCAGCTGAAGAGTGACATGGAGGAGATCAAGAAGGCCATACGTGAGTCTCCCAGAGCACCTCGCGCTCAAAGAGCCAGGAGGACACGTGGCTGCAAGAGATGCCAGTCCACCAGCAATGGCGATCAATGCAACCACTGCTTCAGGTGTGGAGTCAGCGGCCACATGTCAAGGGAATGTTGGATAGGGAGGAGACTCGGAAGAGGAACAGGGCAAGTAGACACGGCGGCCAATACTGTCGCAACCACATCAGAACAAGCTAACACACAAGAACTGTATGAGCTAGTTACTGACAGTATTCGGAGGTTAGAAGCAAGGCTGGTAGCTCAGGCCGAGGTACCTCCTGTAGAAACGGTCCATGTTAATCTACTGTCCCCTAATCGCAAATTACAGTTACTCAATTTGGTTGGAAAAAAATATGTCATCACGTGCTTCCTCGATGACAAGGAGACACAAGCATTGTGGAACACAGGGTCACAGGTTTGTTTAATGAATGACGCCTGGAGACAGGAGCACCTGCCACACACCACCGTCAGAGACTTAGCCGAGTTGGTGGGTCCAAATATCCTGAGTGGGAGGGCAGTGAACCAGACCCCGATTCCATTCTCAGGGTGGGTCGAAGTCACATTTAAGCTGCCGACAGTTAGTCGCCCACCGGTGGAACTCTTAGTTCCTGTTCTAGTGGTGAAGGAAGACGGAGTGGCAGAGCCGCCTATCATTGGGTTCAACGTGATTGACCATGTCCTGAAGATGGGCATTAAACCCCCTTGTGCAATCAGTGAAGCTGTTAGCGCAGCCTTCTCATTTGACTGTAAGAAAACAGAGGTGTTTTTGAAAGTGATGCAAAGTGAGGAGGATAGGCTGGGGGAAGGAATGGTAAAAGTTGGCAGTGAGTTGGTTACCATCCCTGCTGGCCAAACCAAAACAGTCAAAGGTTGTGTCAGAGCAGGCCCACTTCCAGACACACAAGACATCTTATTTGAGCCGAGTCAGTACACCCAATTACCAGAGGGTTTGCAGATGCAAAGTGGGTTGGTGCAGTTATGGAAAGGGAAGCGATCTATGTTCAAAATACCTATAACAAACAGTACGTCCCGTGATATCCAGCTGCCCGCTAAGACCATTTTGGGGGAAACGCAGAGAGTTAAAACTGCTTATCCGGCAGATATTAGACCCCCTGCTGTAAACCAAGCGACCGTCGACCTGACGACGAGTGAAACAGGAAGAAATAAAGAGACCAAGATGAACTGTGGTGTCAAAGAGACTATGGACATGTGGGACCCTCCAGTTCCCCTTGATCATCTCTCACCCATTCAGCAAAATCAAGTAAAACAGCTACTACGGGAGGAACGGCAAGCGTTTTCCCGTGATGAGTATGATGTAGGGACAATTCCCTCTTTACAGTTGAAGATCCGACTCAGAGATCACGATCCTGTTAAAAAGACTTATGTTTCTGTTCCAAAACCACTTCATAAAGAAGTAAAGGAGTATATAGAAGACCTGCTTAACAGGGGCTGGATCACCAAATCCAAGTCATCGTATTCCAGTCCAATCGTCTGTGTGCGAAAGAAAGATGGAGGTCTGCGTTTGTGCTGCGACTTTAGAGAGTTGAACAAGAAGTCTATCCCAGACAGACACCCAATTCCCCGCATACAAGATATGCTAAACAGTCTAAATGGGAGTGTGTGGTTTTCAGTCCTCGACCAAGGAAAGGCATATCACTGTCATATCCGGCTCTAGGGAGCCGGGCAATCAGAGCCAGGGACAAGCCAGTGAGTCGAGATGGTTTATTTTGGGTAAGGGATAAGGGATGAGGAGAGCACAGATACTCATGCAGAGGTACACTCACAGGTTGCACAGCGCAGAGGTAAGCAGCTCGTACCGGACGTGGGGGTAGCAAGACGTACATCCTCACAGCGGGATACAAACACAGGAATGCTGCAAGGGGAGTTGAGGCTGACACCAGACGAAGGGGCTTCAGCCTAGCAGTGCTTATGTCGCAGCCCCGAGTCATCGAGGCTGCTCCTATTTATCCTCATTGGCAGCGCCCCAGCTGATGAAGACTAATTGGCCCCAGCCGTCCATAATGCTGCCAGCTGGGGGCCAGCTGAGACGCTGCTCAATGGGAGGCAGGGATGAGGGAAAACATGGGCTCAGTGCCGAGACGGCATCTCAACCCATGGTGACAGAGCCCCTCCCTCAAGGTCGGGCTCCTGAACGACCAGGAACATCCCAGCCCCCCCCCCCCCCCCACCTAGGGTGGGAGGAAGGGAGGCGGACCGGAGGGGAAGAAGCCAAGGGAAGGACAACACCAATGGGGCAATGTAGGGTAGCGGGAAAGAAAAACCCAAACACAATACTGACAACAGAACAATTAACCCAGGTACAGATGGGGAGAAGAACTGGGTCAGCACGCCGGTTACATACTACCCAGAGAGTACCAACCATGCGTGACCCAGAGCAAGAAAAAAAAAAAAGAACCACCAAAAAGGTACAGGGCAAAAAATGCTGAGTATGGTCAAATAAAGGGAAAACACAATACACAGCACCAATATAAGTACATACACACAGTCACCAAGAAAAGTGAGGGTGACTGGAACAAATGGACAATTACAGAGCATGGTGTTACGGAAAACAAGGCACATGACTCTATAATGAACCAACAGGGCATAAAAAAGAAATACTGAGTGCAGGCAAAGAAAAACCCACACACATGAATATATAAATACCCACAGTCACCTAAAGAAATGAAAGTGACTGGAATGAATGGGCAACTGCAGAGTATGGTCTGAAAGGGAACAAAACATAACTCTACAATGCAAAAACGAGACTAAAAACATGGTACAAAAAATAAAATGCTGGGTACGAGGGAAGGAAAACGCACAGCACTATAAATACACATCCACCAACAGGACAGACATTACACCCAAGTGACCTTAATAACGATAAAAGAAAAAGTGACACCCGAGGTGTATGGCAGGCAGAGTCCAAAAATAGCCGAGATGGCTCCGGAGATCTCCCCGCCCATTGTCCAGCTGGCGAATCAGGGGAAGAGAAATGTTCGGACGGCGAACTCTGGACCCAGATCCCAGGAATCCAGTCCAACGGCTGCCGAACCAGGCCGCCCAAAGGCAAACACAGACCAGTGGGGGGAAACCAGATCGCCGAACCGAAAGTTTTGCGGGTCGGGTCGTCGACCCGCATCACTCAACCACCAGGACCGTTGAGACGGACGAAGGGTCAGAGCGGATCCCGGTGGAAGAGGCTCAGGGGAGAGCCGATGACGAGGGCGGCGGGCCTCAGGGAAACGGCCACCTCCTCACCGGACCTGGACAACACTGGGGCAGCACCCACGTCGGACCCCGATCGGGCCTCAGGCGAACCCACGTTGGACCCCGATTGGGTCTCGGGCGAACCCACGTTGGACACTGCACCAGAACCGACCTCCAACGTTGAACCCGGACCCTCCAGCACCACGAGGAACAGCAACTCCTCGCCGGTGACCCTGGAAGAAGGCTCAGAAGAGAAAACAGAACCGGGATCAGGATCACCGGCAGCGCCAGAACCCGGCGAGACGAGCTCAGACGCAGCGGGCGGCTGCACCCTGCTCGTCTCCCCTGGAGATAGGCTGAAGTGCTCAAAGATAAAAAGAGAGAAAAGAAAGGAGAGCACTCGCCTGATCTCGGGTTCTGACGCCGTCCAGGACTGCGAAGATCCAGGATCCGTCGTCAGGAGGTCGTTGTCAGGCTCCCATCTAGCCGCGTCGGGCCCCGCAGCCAGCACGATGGTCAGCGCAGCTTGAGATCCCTCCAGCTCAGGTAACCCCGCCGACGACCCACTCGGCGTGAAGCCAGAAGAATCTCGTCCCGCTGGACCGAACCGCTCCTCCGTGGAGACCCAGGGACGCTCAGTCGTCAGCGTAGACTCCACGCAGCAGTCAGTCCCCCTCCTCCGTCCGCAATGTAGCTGCGGAACCACAGGCCCTCTCCATATCCCACCACGTTGACCCGGAGCCGGGGACCGCTCGGCGGAGAGAGACACAGAGGATGCGGGATTAGGAAAACAGGTTACAGCAGGTGGGGAGAGTTCAGGGAGCTGCGAACCCTGAACTTCTCCTCCAGGGATGTGACAGAGCAAATCATTAAGCAGGTGTGAAAAAACAATGACTTGCCTGCCCCCTGGAGGTCGAGTATCGCCTGCTGTAGTGGAATCTGCTTCTTCCTCTCCCCGCCCGGCGATAACGGAGGACCCCCCGGGAATTCGTCTGAGGATCGCTCGCGTTGTCTCCAGCAGAGAGCTCACCAGGCCGGGATTCCAGGCACACACAGCGGTCAGGAAGCGCGTCGAGGAGGAGGGGGAAACAGCCGGGGTGAGCCAGCCCGAATGTCCAGGAATGACAGCGGGGGAACGAGGCTCAGGGGACGAGGCTGTAGGATCTCCACACTGACGAGGCGAAGGGATGACAGCTGCGTGGGAGGAACGGTCCTGACGATGACCCAGAACTGGATCCGGACGAGGTTCGTGCAGAGGTGACTCGGCGATGTGATGACGACTACTCCCAGGGGACGAAGCGAGGGGGAAACCCAGGATTCGCCGCTCCAGATCGGAGATCGAGACGAGGAAGGCGTCGAGCACGGGAAAGCTTCGTAGCCCTGAAGTCCTCACCATCAATCTCACTGCCGCCGCCACATGCCTGAAGGTGGTGACAGGAAACACAGTAGAGCTCGCGACAGCCACTCGACCCCGGACATAACTGCTGTCAGCTGCGGCTCCTAGAAGGGAATCCCGAGTGACGTGGCGCAGGTCGGGGGAAGTCCTCTGGTTGGCGCGAACTCCCGGACTGGAATGGCGGCAGGAACGGGACTCCGAAGCGGGGAAAGACGTCGCCCACTTCGACTCCCTGCCGGGATTTCCATCCACCCCGTGGAGCTTCTCTCGCTGTGTACCTGCAACGTCTATCCTGGCACTGTCCTCCAGATGGTACAGAGAGTGAGGGTGACAGTCCAGGAGTTCCTCAGCACGGCCCGGATGCCAGCGTCTCGCGTTGGAGGCGTCGTGCAGGGTGAAGAATGTCCCGTCGACAGCCTCCGAGATGGACCTTAGCTCGTCGCCCTGGCGCCGGAAGTGACTCCTGGGAAACGGCATGCTAGCAGCGCTGACACCCGGACAGAAAGGTACATTTCCACAGCGACTCACGGCCGCCGGCAACTCTTCTGGCTGCGACATACTGTCATATCCGGCTCTAGGGAGCCGGGCAATCAGAGCCAGGGACAAGCCAGTGAGTCGAGATGGTTTATTTTGGGTAAGGGATAAGGGATGAGGAGAGCACAGATACTCATGCAGAGGTACACTCACAGGTTGCACAGCGCAGAGGTAAGCAGCTCGTACCGGACGTGGGGGTAGCAAGACGTACATCCTCACAGCGGGATACAAACACAGGAATGCTGCAAGGGGAGTTGAGGCTGACACCAGACGAAGGGGCTTCAGCCTAGCAGTGCTTATGTCGCAGCCCCGAGTCATCGAGGCTGCTCCTATTTATCCTCATTGGCAGCGCCCCAGCTGATGAAGACTAATTGGCCCCAGCCGTCCATAATGCTGCCAGCTGGGGGCCAGCTGAGACGCTGCTCAATGGGAGGCAGGGATGAGGGAAAACATGGGCTCAGTGCCGAGACGGCATCTCAACCCATGGTGACAATCACCAGGGTTTCCTGGAAGAGTCAAGTAGGCCCCTTACTGCATTTATCACTCCCTGGGGTTTGTTTGAGTGGGTAAGAATTCCATTTGGTTTGTCCTCAGCACCAGCAGCATTCCAAAGATCTATGGAGGAGTGCTTGTGGGGGTTGAGAGATGATATTTGTCTGCCTTACCTCGATGATAACCTTGTTCATTCACAGACTTTTGAAGATCACTTGCGAGACCTGAGAAGCGTCCTGCACCGCTATCAAAGCCATGGGGTGAAGTTGACTCCCCGGAAATGTGAGTTATTCAAGCAACAGGTACGTTTTCTTGGTAAAATGGTAACAGGACAGGGTTACACCATGGACCCTGCGGACATTGCCCCAGTGCAGACACTCAAACAGCAGCAACCGTCCACTGTTGGAGAGCTAAGGAAATTGCTAGGTTTTATTTCATATTACCCCAGCTATATTCCAAACTTCTCTAGTATAGCAAAGCCTCTTTACGACCTTCTGGCTAACGACCACACAGATAAAGCAAAGAAAAACTCAAAGAAACATGTCAAAAAGAACAATGGTGGCCACTTACCCTCATCCCATGTGATCAGGTGGCGCCCAGAGCATCAAGCAGTAGTTTGTCAGCTTGTTGACTTTCTTACCCAACCCCCAGTGTTAGGTTACCCAAACTTTGAAGAACCCTTCATTTTACATTGTGACGCTTCACAGGAGGGGCTTGGGGCGGTGTTATACCAGCGACAACAAGACAAACTGGTGGTGATAGCATATGGCTCCCGGACACTGTCAAATTCAGAGAAGAACTATCACCTTCATTCAGGGAAGCTGGAGTTTCTTGCCATGAAGTGGGCCATCTGTGAGAGGTTTCAGGATTATCTGTACTATTCTCCACCATTCACTGTCTATACAGACAATAATCCCCTAATGTATGTGCTCACCACCGCAAAGTTAAATGCAACCACACAGAGGTGGGTAGCAGAACTAGCTGATTTCCAGTTTGTGATTAAGTATCGCCCTGGAAAAGCAAACAGAGATGCAGACGGACTTTCACGTATGTCCCTAGATATGGAGCAATACATGAACAAATGCACCCAGAATGTTGATCCTGATGTGATGAATTGTGTGACACAGGCAGTCAAGGTAAAGTCACAAGAAAATGAACCATGGCTCTGCCCAGTCACCATTTCCACTCTCATTAGTGAAGCAGACCAAGAAGCCAGCTCTATAGCTGAAATATCAAAGACTGATCTAAGAAGAGCTCAAGAAGAAGACTCCATGATTGGAGAGGTGTTGCGCTATGTGTTGTCAAAACAATGGCCAAGAAGTGTAAAGCACCAGAACAGTAAAATTGCAGCCCTAGTCAGACAGAAACACAAGCTGTACTTGGGAGATGATGGACTGCTTTACAGGAGAACGGCAACACATGACCAGCTACTCCTACCCCAGAAGTTTCACAAACTCGTGTTCAAAGAGCTCCACGAAAACATGGGCCATTTAGGGGTAGACAGAGTGATGAACTTGATAAGAGAGCGTTTTTATTGGGCTCACATGCAAAGAGATGTGGAGCACTACATCACGAAAGTTTGCAGTTGTTTGAAGAACAAACGTCCCAATAAGATAACAAGGACACCACTGACTAACACTGTCACCACGTACCCATTCGAATTAGTGTCAGTGGATTTTCTGCATTTGGAGAAGTGCAAAGGAGGATATGAGTATATCCTGGTTGTAATGGACCATTTCACGCGTTTTGCACAGGCTTACCCTTGTCGTAACAAAGCTGCCCACACCACTGCTGAGAAGATCTTTGGAGATTTTGCCCTCAAGTTTGGTTTCCCCACACGACTCCATCATGATCAGGGTAGAGAGTTTCAAAATAAACTTTTTGCAAAACTCCAAGAGTACAGTGGTGTGCAGGGGTCCCGAACAACGCCCTACCATCCCCAAGGGAATGGGCAGGTGGAATGATTTAATCGTACACTGTTGGCAATGCTCAGAAATTTGCCTGAAGCAGCTAAGGAAGACTGGAAGTCCTCTCTGGCAAAAGTGGTTCATGCCTATAATTGTACGCGTAGTGAAGCTACGGGGTAAGCACCATATTTTCTGTTGTTTGGCCGTAGTCCAAAGTTGCCTATTGATTTAATGTTTGGCCTCACAACAAGAGAGCAGAGTGTTTCTCAGCAAGACTATGCTGAAAAGTGGAGAGCTACAATGACTGAAGCTTACAAACTCGCTTCTAAAACAGCAAACAAAGAAGGGATGAGAAGTAAAGCACGTTATGATAAAAAGGTTCACGGTGCTGAGTTACTCCCTGGATCCAGAGTATTGGTTCGAAACTTGACCGAAAAAGGTGGGCCAGGAAAATTAAGATCATACTGGGAAGACAAGGTGTATGTCGTGACCCAAAAGAAGTACCCAGACAGCCCAGTATATGAAATCAGACCTGAAAATGGCAAGGGACGCACTCGGGTCATGCACAGAAACCTTTTGCTACCTTGTAACTTTCTTCCCATGGAAACAGTGGAGCATGCCTCTAAGAGAATGAGAGAAAAAGACTCTAAAAGACAAAGGCATGTGGACAGACAAAGCAACACGGATGATGAAGATGAAGAGGGTTGGAATGCCATAATCGGATTACGAGCTGGGAAGGATCAAGAGCAGCGTCCACTGATGCACCGGAGTTCTACCCGCACAGTGACACTTCTCCGGAAGATGAGGACCAGGACCCAGATGACGTCACGCAGGTGCAGCTGGCACCAGAGGTCGACGATCTGGTGGTTCCAGATCCAGCTGAGGCAGACCAGGACCAGAGTGATGAGGTGTCGGAGTCCAGTTCCAGTGACCAGGAGGGACCTGACGAGATTCCTGCTAAAACGTATCCTTCAAGAATAAGAAAACAGCCATTGAGACTGACTTATGATAAGTTAGGCCAACCTTGCACTTCATTGCATTTCATCTGTCTATAACAAAGGTGTAGAAGCTAAAGATAACCATTGGTCAGACATAAATGTTTTGAAAAGTAACTTGGTAGTTACTGTGATGGTTGATTAAAAAATTGAAAAAAGAACAAAAAAATGTAAAAACACAAAAAGAGACTTGCAGTGTGTTACTAAAGCACAGGCATCACACCAAGGTTTATTTGGTAGGCTATGAATAGACTGAGTACCCTTACTCTCAGGAAAGATGCAGATACCCACCATGATGGATGGAGCGGCTGAAGGTTATCGTGCACAAAGACCTCTTCTGCAAATGTATTGCATGGAATAGGAGATACATGCTGTACTATGGACAATTACCAGTTGCATCTTTATGGACTTTAATGAACTCTGACTCCTGTGTAGTAATACTCTACTTACATGTAATACATGATTACCAAATGTGAACTGACAGAAGAAAAGAGGAAAAAAAACTATTGTTTTTTAAGAAAGG
Organism: Pholidichthys leucotaenia; assembly: GCA_020510985.1. Lineage (NCBI taxonomy): Eukaryota > Metazoa > Chordata > Actinopteri > Cichliformes > Pholidichthyidae > Pholidichthys > Pholidichthys leucotaenia. The sequence goes on along the minus strand of CM035848.1, from coordinate 45,437,720 downwards.
TGTAATGTCGGGACGACATTAACTTTTTGAGGGGTGAGTGTAGGAAAACGTTAATTTTGGACAACCTCTAGTAAACCCTCAGGAAACAGTGTGGATTAGATGCTAATGGCAAATATAAATATTCTTAATAAATGTACCTAAGAGACTATAATTTAATGATTAATAGTAAATGGGAGCATTTATAGGGAATGTATTAAAGGACTGAATATGCACTGTTAAGTATGAACTGTCAGTGAAAGCAGTAGCATTTCTACGCCATAGGTGGCGCTCAGTAGTGATGAAACACTGTATAGTGTTAGAACACCATAGAAGAAGAGTAGTATGTGTTCTAGTGTGTGTGCTCCAGAGAATGTTCGAGAGTGTTATGAGACAAGATGGTGTCTAACTATGTGCTATGTAATTGTGGGCCGTGCCGTGTGTGCTGAGAAGTCAATAAACGGTCGCTGCAAAGTCTAAACAGCTTGGCTCAATCATCCTTCCTCCCCTTCGCCCCTCCTGGGTGTAACAGGCAGCAGTGGTTGTTGCGCAGTCAGGGGGTAGGGCGGTTGGTCAAACCTATTAAAAAACAGGTTCAGATTGTTCGCCCATTCCCTGCCCCCCGTGGCCTGGGAGGAGGTATTCTGGAGCCCAGAGATGGTTTTAAGGTTTCTCCAGACCCCGCTGATGTCGCTCTGTTGCAGCTTGTTTCCCATCTTCTTCCTGAAGCTGTCCTTGCCTTCTCTGATCTTCCTCCTCAGCTCCCTCTGTACGGACTTCAGCATCTCCCTGTTCCCCGACCTGAAGATCCTCTTCTTCTCTCTCAGAAGTGTTTTTATCTCAGGGTTGATCCAGGGTTTGTTGTTCGAGCAACACCGTATGGTCTTGGTGGGTACGGTGTTGTCCACACAGAAGTTGATGTAGTCCGTGATGGTGTGAGTGAGGCTATCGATGTCCTCACCATGTGGATAGCAGAGCTGCTCCCAGGCAGTGGTTTCAAAACAGTCCTTTAGAGCGTCCATTGCCTCCTCAGACCATATCTTCACCGTGCGCATGACCCGAGGTTGTCTGTGCACTAGGGGTTTGTACACCGGCAGGAGATGAACCAAGTTGTGATCCGATCTCCTGAGTGGGGGGAGTGGTGATGAGGTGTACGCCTCCTTAGTGTTTGCATAGAATAAGTCCAGTGTTTTATTGTCTCTAGTGTGGCATGTGACTTATTGGGTGAACGTGAGCAGAATGGGGGACAGTGAAATATGGTTGAAATCACCTGAGATGAGTAGGAGAGCATCTGGGTGTTCTGTCAGCAGCCTGCCAGTTACTATGTGAATGGTGTCATGCGCTGTCCCCGCGTTCGCCATCGGATTTGCATAAATAACAATGCAGATCACGTGTGAGTATTCCCTCGGGAGATAGGTAGGCTGCATGCTAACGGCTAGCAACTCAATGTCTTTGTTGCAGTGTTGTTGTTTAACCGTGATATGTCCCGGTCTGCACCAGCTGTTATTGACATACATTATCACTCCTCCGCCCCTTGCCTTCCCACTGTCTGGTGTCCAATCTGCCCATATTGTGTGGAAACCCTCCAGTTTGATTTTAGCATCTGTTGCTAGTTCTGTTAGCCACGTCTCAGTAAACAACATCAAGCTAATCTCTCTGAAGATGCTCTCGTAGCGGGAGATAGCTGTTAGCTCGTCAGTCTTATTGAGTAGCGATCGTACAGTCCCCATAATAACGGATGGGAGGGCGGGTCTGTACCTTATATTCCTCGCCCACCATCTTACTCCAGCTCGACATCCACGCCGTTTCTGTCTTATTTCTCCCGGTATGTCGAGTTTTTGCATTAGCATCGTGGGCCGGTTAAGTGCTAACAGCTGGTCTCTATTGTACTGCCTCCTGCAATAAACAGTGGCTCCGTCCGCTGGTTCAGGAGACATTTGGGCGATCTACGTGTCTGTGATGGGTCGCCGGATCAGAAAGATTAGCAAGAGAGCCAGATAATAAATAGAAATAGGAAGAAATTGATCCGCTGTTGCAAAAAGGCAGCCTACTCATGTGGCGCCAGAAGTACCAGTGATACCAGTAATATATAGAAAATAAACAAACCTATATGAAGTAGTCGCCAAACTGAAGGCTAGTGGAGTCCTAGCCAGCTTGTATTTAGCTAGTCAACCATGAGTCAGTTAGTTAGTTAGTTAGTTAGTTCCCTCCACAGCATGTGGGACACCATGTTGTGTATAGGGGTGGCGCCTATCTCTGTTTCTCTGACCCTAGACCACACAGCTACTGTAAGTAGTGAAAGCTGCAGTAGGAGGTCAGTCCTCTGGTAGCTCTGTGTGTGAACTTTCCTTTTCCCATTCTATGATGCTGAGTACCAAGCTAGAAGGTGAAAAGTACCATTTTTATATGGTCTTTGGTATGACCCAGCCTTGAACCCACAACCTCCTGGTTGTCAACCATGAAGTCAGTCATAAATCCCAGCTGTGGCTGCTTAGGCCAGCTAGCAGTTGCAGCCAAATTGAATCCTCCATCATAGCCAAAGTAAATCAGAATGGTGCAAGATATATTAATGAATGAGCTGCTCTTAGTACAGCTTAGAAAAGTAGCCTCTGGTCACTAAGTTAGCAGTGCTAAATTTCCCAGTGTCAGTGTCATGATGGGAAAAATAACAAAAGAGGCCAGAAGAATGAGAGATAGAATTATTGCAAAATATTGTATGGTTGCATTTCACTTGTTTCTATTTCACAGAACTGAGTTCAATCAAGTTCAAATGTGTCAAGATATGTGTCCTTGAGATTTGGCTTCTAGTGGTTCGAGCTAGCCTCCTCCTCTCTCTCCCCACTCATCCAAAATGCATTATCACTGTGGGTATTAAAAGATTGGTTTTGTGCTGTGATATTTTTAGCACTCTCTGCAATAAAGGATGGGCAATCACTTTAAAGTTAATAATAATGGATTCGATTTACAGTATATGTCACTTTACATGTCAAGTGACATCTCAAAGTGCTTACAGTGAATCCATTATTCATTTGCCCCAGACAGACATTAGTAGTGGTAAGCTACTACTGTAGCCACAGCTGCTGTGGGGCAGACTGATGGAAACGTGGCTGCCAATCCACGCCAACGGACTCTTCGACCACTACTGAACATTTATACACATTCAAACCCAGTGTCATGGATACTGGAGACAAGGTGGGTTAAATATCTGGCTGAGGGACACAACGGCAGGATGACTGGGAAGAGCAGGATTCAAACCGCCAACCCTCCGGTTATTTGGCGACCTGCTTTACCTCCTGAGCCACTGCCGCCCCACAACTTTTCTAACACTTATTATGCAGTGTTTCCAGGAAATTGTACTTTTTTTTTTCAGAAATTTTGTGAAGAGTGTTTTTCTCAGATTTTAACTTTTTTCCCTAAATTTGTCATATTTCTGGCATAAATCTTCTGCTTTTCCAATAAATTTGTTTTATTTTCCTGTGTAAATTTGATTCATTTTTCAGGTAAATTTGCAGCATTTTTCCACATAAATTTGTAACATTTTCAAAAAAATTGCATCTTTTCCTGCATTTTTTTTCTTCACATAAATTTTGTGACTATTTCTTGCAAATTTCTTGTCACATTTTCCACATAAAATTGCAACTTTTTTCCTAAATTTGTCAGAATTTCTGGCATGAATTTTCAGCTTTTCTTATAAATGTATCATTTTCTATTAGTAGTTTTTTTTCCTCACCATCAACAGACAGTTCAGTCCAGTTAATAAATTTTCAGTTGTCTTTTACTCCTCCTGTTCTGTCTCTGTCATGACTAAACCAAGCATAAAACCTGAAAACTTGTTTTCAATACAATGTCTAATAGTCCATGCTGAAGTTTGACATGAAGAAAGACTGATTCTGTTGTCTGTAGATGAGGTTTCACCACACAATGATATAATTCATGCTGCACATATTTCCTGAACAGAGAGATCATTCATGTTCTTCCACTGAACCTCCACAACATCCCACAGTACCAAAGGGATTTTTCTATAAAAGATTGGACCAAAGGCCGCAGTTGTAACTGCTTCTAGTTTTTTCGGTGCCCTATGCTTGATTATGTTTGGAAACCCGTGTTTTCGTAATGGAGAAGAGTTCAAACCCTTTAAAATGTAGGCAAAATTCTATCCCCTCCCAACAAAAACATCTCAGAAATTTGTTAGTTTTTCTTGTAAAACTGTGACTTTTTTTTCTTGCAAATTAGCTAACATTTTCTTGTATTTTGGAACTTTCTCATAAACTTTTACTGTAATCTTGCAACTTTTCCCTCAGAAATTTCTGTTTTTTTCCTTGTAAATTTGCTATTTTCTTGTAAATTTGTGTGGTTTTTCCCATAAATTTGAGACACTTTTCTTGTAAATTTGGAACTTTCTTAAAAATTGTTTACTTTTTTATTACTGTAAAGTTACAACTTTTCCTCATAAATTTGTAACTTTTTTCCTCATAAATTTTCAAATTTTTACACATATATTTGCTACATTTTTATCAATTTGCATTTTTTTTTCTAATTTTTTGGTCATGAATTTGTGACTTTTTTCTTGTAAATTTGGTAATTTTTTTTCATAGATTTGTGCCTTTTTTCTGGTAAATTTGTTACGATGTTTTTGTAAATTTGTCACCTTTTTTTTTAATAAATTTTCACATTTTTTCTCATAAACTGGTGACTTTTTTTCTTGGAATTTTGCCTATATGCCACCAGTGTTACTGAAACCTAGTCACCCACATTAAACCCTAATGGAGCCCAGGTGGGTTTAAAGCGGGTACACAGATGACCCACTTACCTGTACCACAGGTAAAGTCCATGTGACTTATGGGGCCAACATGGAACCCATGGACAAACCCACATGGGACCCATAAGACAGCCCATATTTAACTTTTGGTGGGGCCCACATGGGCATGTTGGCTGGGAAGCACATAAAAAATGCAAATTTACAAGAAAAGCTACAAATTTACAAAAAGAAGGAAATTGTCCTGGATTTGGGTGAGCGCTGCAATATATTGGCATGTTCTACTTTTTACATGCTACATAATAACTCTCTCATAAGATAACCGGGAGGTTAACTGCTGGCAGCTGGCATACGCTTCCCCTAGCTGCAGTCTGGAGCCTTTTTAAACCCTTAAAGCCAAAATATATTTACAATTATGTAAAAAAATATATATTTTTTTGTTTTTGCTGTTAAGCAGATGCAAAATTAAATGGAGATAGTTAATTTGAACACAGCACACACAACAGATACAAATTTAGCTATGATGCAAAATAGCAACATTAGGCATTATTGGGCATAATAGTAGTTAAACAAATTTTCCAGTCTCCGGTATGTAGATTATTTTTTTGAAATTACTAACATGTTTATGAACAATCATTGCTGTTCCACCATCACAGTCACAAAAATGTCACATGAGGAGAAATGGTGTTACTCCTGAGTTATGTGTGGAATATGTATCAACAGGCATTATTGGAACACATACAGCAGAGATCAAAATTAGAGAACAATATATTAATACTTGATTTATTCTAACATGTTATTCTTCATTGTTCAGAATTTGACAGAATATCAGCTGTGGCGATACCACTGCTGTACAAGCATGTTTTTTTTAATAACTAAGGCACTTCAACAGAACCATGTATTTTGTAAAAAAAAAAAAAAAAAAAAAAAGTAGGATTCAAAAATTGGTAGGAAGTGTAGAGGTCCTTGCTTTGAATGACTTCAACACATCTGCGCCCACAGGACGTCACTAGTTTCTCACACTGCTCTGGTCTGGTCTTGGTCCATTCTTCCTGCAGTCTCTTCCACAGTTCAGTAACTGTAGTGGGTTTCTTAGCTATTACTTTGTCACCAAGGATCTTTGCCCTGTTCAACAGTGAACTGGCAAGTAATTCCAGTTGCAGTGTTGAACCAATTCCTTATTGAGAGTCTTCGTATAATCCTGTCTCCCAAACCAAAGCAGTGTGAGAAACTAGTGATGTCCTGTAGGCACAGATGTGCTGAAGTCATTCAAAGCAAGGGCCTCTACACTTCCTATTAATTTTTGAACAAAATAAATGTTTGTGTTTAAGTGCTTTGGTTATTAAAAAAAAGCATGCCAGAAGAACAGTTCATATTCTGTAAAATTCTGAACAATGAAGAATAACATATGTTCAGTGTTAGAATAAACCACTTAATACATTGTTCTCTAATTTTGATCTCCAGTGGACACCACCTTGGCTTCATTTAGACTGGAAGCAGTTTAAGGAAAATTTGTGACAACTGTCTCAAGGGGGTTAATGCTCACTCAGTGAGTGGATCAACGTGGGACCGTTATGTTGGATAACCCCACTCCTTGTGATCGCCAGGATCAGAGAGCTAAGCCTCAGTGTTTTGACCCTGCTCAACTTCAACTCTCTTCCATGTTATGCAGGTTAACCTCTTAAAATTCCGGTGTTCCGCCAGTTTCAAATTTTCTACTGCCACTCAGTGAAGAAAGAAATAGATTTTCTTTGTTTATGTAAAATTTAGAGAAATTGGCTGGAATGCTAAGACGTTAAAACAAAAGTTTCAAATCTACAACAAAAAAACTGCAAATTTTTTGAGAAAAGGGTTGCAAATTTATAGAAAAAAGTTGCAAATATTTGAGAAAAAAGTTGCAAAATTACAAGAACAAGATGCAAATTTATAAGAAAAAAATGCAAACTGAGGAGAAAAAAGTTGCAAATTTAACCTCTTAAAATTTCATTGTTACGCTGGTGGGATGTTTCAAATTTTTTCTACTGCCACTCAGTGAAGAAGGAATCTGATTTTTTGTGTTTGCTAAATTTAGCAAATTTGGCTGGAATGCTAAGGGGTTAAACATATTGCCATAAAACCTGCCCTTTAGAGCTGAAGGACACCAAACGCTCACTGTGTGTTTTGCAAATGTATTAACATAAAGGCAAACCAGAAACTAAACAACACATACAAACAAGGGGTGGGAATGGCGCTGGAGGAGAGCGGGACTCGACGACACAGGCAGGCAGTAGCCTGGAAACGCTGGACGAAAACGGAGATAAGACTGACCTGGATGGAGCGCTCGTGTTCTCCTCGACAGCTGCCCTGAACACTCAGAGTTTAGTCGGCTTGAGGACACCCCACAGTATGGAAGAGCGCGACAACCAGCATGGTTTGGCGTGGCCTTAAGTACCCTTCCTAAACAAGCAGCAGGTGAGGAACATGAGTGACAACAGAATTACAATTAATCACAGCTGCGCAGCTTGCGAGCCAGTCTGACAGCTGGGAGCTGCACAGCAGTGTCAAAACAACACACAACCCAGAACCCATAGAGACACAGCCAACACAAATTGTAAATAATAAATTTTTCTTCTTCCGGCTTTCAGAAAGAGCAGACGCATTTCTCTCCTCTCCTCTCCTCCTCCCTTGATACTGATCCCAGCTTGCTGTGTCCTGTCTGTGTCTCGCTCTTCTTCTGCTGCATCTCGATCCAAACGGAAATTATGGAAATTATGGAATTGTGGGCTTTAATGCTATTGACACCACTTTTTAACAGAAAATCGGGCCAGGGGGAGCCCAAGTGGAGAGACTCATGGAACAATTGGAACTCATGTGTCTGCGTGATTCGACTGAAGATGTGGAAGACATCTACCTGTTTTGGCATGATCACAGGATTTCTGCTGTTTGGCTCTGGAGTTTTCCTGGTGTATCGAAAATTATAGAAGTTGGATGAGCTAATCAAAATGCGGACCCGGTGTAGCTCCCTCAACAAATTTGACCAGCTGGGGAGAGCACGATTAGCGGCAAATGTGACTAACATGGAATTTACCATCTGGCATGCACTGAAGAGAGATGGACTCTGTGGACATGTTTATCTATGTTTTGGTAGGTGGAAAACATCTTGGAGTCGCTGAGTGCTCTCCAGGGAATGATTTTAAAGCCTGTATATGGAAATTATGAAGCACAGAATTGCATGAGAGATGAAAATTCTATGCTCTAAGTGAACTGTGCCTATTAGACCTTGATTCGGCGCCCTGAAGATTTCATTCCTCCTGGAGGAAGATAAGGCAGAAGGGAGTTTTTGGCTTGGCTTCTCCCTAACATAAACAACTGGTGTGCAGTAATCTGAACTCTCAAGGACAGCATCATGTGACTGGCATGGAATTTACCATCGGACATGCACTGAGAGTTACTCTTGTGGACATGCTATCTATGTTTAGGACACTAAAGACATAACATCTAAACGTTGCTGAGGGAGGATTTTTGCTGTTCACCAGTAACTGATACACACACTGCATACAACTTTACATGACTGATACACATATACTGAGGTGATCGGCTGCAAGCTCCCATCTCTCCAGGATCTGTACATCTCCAGGACCCGGAGGCGTGCTGGCCGGATCATAGCCGATCCCTCACACCCTGGTCACGTACTGTTTGCCCCCCTCCCCTCTGGTAGAAGACTTCGGTCCATCCAGACTAAAACCTCCCGTCACATGAACAGCTTCTTCCCCTCTGCCATTAGACTGCTGAACACTAAGTGACTCTCGTGCACCATGTACAGCAGCTCAACCAGACTCATGTCAATCATCACTGTTTTCTTCCTGCATTACCGACTGCACTATATAGTTCTCCACAGTATCTGCTGCTGGCTAATATATATTTTAACTGTTGACCAGTATCACTTAATCTTATCCTACACTTTATTACATGTATAGTTTATTTCTCTTATCTTATCATGTTTAATGTTGCAGCATTGTACCGAGACAAATTCCTAGTTTGTGTACTACATGAACAATGGCAATAAACCTGATTCTGATTCTGATTCTGATTCTCTCAACTTGCTTGTGCTTTGTTAATGTGTGATCTGTATTGTCTGCTAATTGTGCATTAGAGGGTTTTTTTCTATGTGATCACAATCTTGCTCATATGAGCTTTATTTTGATAAACTATGTTTTTTCTCTCTGCCCAATGTGTCATCCCCCCTCCCCCTCTCCCTCTCTTTACCCCCCACTGTTTTGATGAGGCGCCTTGCATGGCTGCCGTGTCATTAGGAAGCGCTTATCGAGCGCGCCTAATGTCAAGTCAAATTCCTCGTATGTTTTTAACATGCTTGGCAATAAAGCTCATTCTGATTCTGATTCTGAGGAACCAAGAATGGCTAACAAGGAAAATAATGAAACAAATAAACAGAAAACTAACAACTACTAACAACTAACAACTAACTAATAAAACTAACTACAACTAAAGACTGGGCATGGCACCTCCCCCATGCCCCAGATTGTGACTGAGCCCCCCCAAAGGGGGGGGAAACCCAGACACCCCAAGGCAACAAAATGGACAAGAACACCCCCCCCCCCCCCACAACAAGAAAACAACCCACCCGGGCGGGGGGAGGGCATGCACAGAGGGACCAAAGCATCACAAAAAGACAAAAGAAAAAAAAAACACTCATGATCCACCACCTGAGCAAATGCAGTGACCCAGGACCCACAGTTCCCCAGCTGACCACTGCAGCAACCTGGTCGGCCTTGTGACACAGTTTGTCCGGTGGTCTCCCGGAGTCCATAAGCCACCAGACCTCATGGTGCAGTCTGTCAGGAGGCCTACCAGAGTTCCTGGGCCACTGAGTCACCGGACCCAATGCACCCCTCCCGGAGGCAGCATGTTATCTCCCACCCCTGACTGCTGGCCAACGGTAGTGCCCAGTAATGATGGTAGTTGACCAGCAGGAAAACCAGATGAAGATAGAGGTTGCTTCGCGGCCCTAGACAGGGGTGTAGCACCCGCGGTGGCCCTGGGCTGGTGTGAAGCTGCACCTGCAGCGGCACCAGGTTGGGGCATAGCAGCACCCGCGGGGGCCACGGGCTGGAACGTAGCAGCACCCGCAGTGGCTCTGGGCTGGGGCATGGCTGCACCCACAGCGGCCACGGGCTGGGGTGTAGCCACATATGTGGTGGCCCCAGACTGGGGCATAGCCCCCATGGCTACTCTGGACTGAAGCATGGCACCCATGATGACCAAGCCGACCCACGAGAGCACCAGGACAAAGAGGCGGTAAACCAACGGGGACCTAGACGGAGGCGCTGCACCTTTGGTGGCCCTGGATTGGGGCATTGCTGCACCTGCAGTGGCCCCAGGCTGGGGAACAGCTGCACCCACGGCGACCCTGGGCTGGGGTGTAGTTGCACCCATGGTGGCCCCGGGCTGGGGCATAGCAGCACCCTCAAGGACCAGAAACAGTGGGACAGCAGCACCTTCAGAGAACTTAGATGGCGGTCCAACAGCACCCTCGGAGACCATGGACAGCCGGATTGCAACACCCTCGGAGACCACAAACAGCGGGACAGCAGCACCCCCGGACATCATAGACAGCGAGAAGGAAGCACCCTCAGAGGCCGGAGACTGGGGCACCGCAGCACCCACGTTGGCCTCGGGTGGAGGCACCGCACTCATGGTGGCCTTGGACGGAGGCGTCACACCCACGGTGGCCTTGGGTGGAGGCACCACACCCACGGTGGCCTCAGGTGGAGGCGTCACACCCATGGTGACCTCGGGTGGAGGTACCGCACCCACGGTGGCCTCAGACGGAGGTGCTGCATCCACGGTTGCCTCGGATGGCGGGGAAGCAGCACCCGTGGAGGCCTCGGGCTGAGGCACAGCAGCCACAGAGGCCTCGAGCTGAGGTGCAGCACCCACGGAGGTCTCGGCCAGCCGGAAGGCAGCACTCATTGAGACCTCGGCGACCCTAGATGGTGGCTTGGACAAAGGAACAAGGACAGGAGCACACACCAGATCAGGGTCACCAGCAGCAGTGGAACCTGGCGGGGGAAACCCAGGGGTAGCTGAGGGCTGCGCCTGGTTCCCCCCACCAAGAGCCAGGCAAGATTTCACGGGGCTATATAAGGCAACCTGCCTGTGCTCGAGCTCCACTGCCATCCAGGACTCCGACGATTCCATTGCTGCGGCCCACACCCCCGACTGGACGGTTGGCACTGGACTCTCTGATGCTGCTGTCTTGTCCGCCGCACGCCGGTTCCCTCCCAGGACCGGCAGACCCTCTGGGAATGAAAGAGGAGGAACGGGAGACACAGGAGATGTAAAGGCTGCAGCAGCTGATAGTGAAAGTTCAGCCAAGCAAGGCTGCTGCGGCTGAGCTTTCCCACCGAGAATAAGGCAAGGTATTTCATCATAGGTTGTTGCAGAATGAAAAGACACTTGCCTTAACTCCCGGGGCTTGGTGGTGGCTGCCGTCAGACTATACAACATCTTCCCAGGGGCTGTGGAGGTCGGCTGGTGCAGTGGGCAGAGCATCAGAGTCGGGGAAAGCTCCGATGTAGGCTCAGACCCCCTTCAGGTTGGCGACGTTCCCTCCGACAGAAGCTCAAGGAGGAGCCAGGGCTTGTAGTCCAAGATCAGCTCTCTCTCCACAGCAATCACCCGTTGGCTCTCCCCCAGCTCCCTCACTCGGCCCATCAAGTGCAGTGTACCAGATGCAGCCGGCTGCAGGACTCAGTCCAACGGAGAGAGGCAGGACTGTGGCTGGCTAGCGGTCCCGAGCTTGGTACTTCTGTCCCCCGGAAGCTTCTCCTCTCCTCTCCTCTGGCAGTGGAGGGGGCCTTCCCAGCCCGCAAAGCCGATGTTGTGCATGGCATACAGAGGCAAAGAGGTCTACCTGTTCCAGGTAGCTCCACAGGCTTGGGAATGCCTCAATCAACTGTACTGCAGTGTCCCACACTTGCGGCTCCTCCTCGGGAGTGTGAGGTAAGCAAACATTTGACACGAGGTGCCTTATCAGTTCCACCGTCCAACATTCCTCCTCGTCCAGGACTAATTTCCCCCAGTCCGTGCGACCAGCCATGCCGAAAAAAAAAAACAACCTCTGAGCTTAATACGGAAGAACAAAGGGAGAAGGAAAAAGGAGGAGGGGAAAAAAAACAGCAAAAACACAGTGACTGGTGTCCGCCCTGGTCATGTCCTTCTGTCATGAAACCTGCCCTTTAGGACTGAAGAAGGACACCAAATGCTCACTGGGTGTTTTGCAAATTTATTAACATAAAGGAAAACCAAAAACTAAACAACACATACAAACGATGGGTGGAAATGGCGCTGGAGGAGAGCGAGGCTCGACGTTGCAGGCAGGCAGTAGCCTGGGAATGCTGGACGAAAACAGACTGACCTGGACGGAGCGCTCCCGTTCTCCCCAACAGCTGCCCAGAACACTCAGAGTTTAATAGACTTGAGGACCTCCCACGGTATGGAAGGATGCGACAAAAGGCACTGATCGACGTGGCCTTAAATACCCTTCCTAACCAAGCAGCAAGTGAGGAACATGAGTGGCAACAGATTTACAGTTAATCACAGCTGCACAGCTCGCTAGCCAGTCTGACAGCTGGGAGCTCTGCGCTGTCAAAACAACACAAAACCCAGAACCCATACAGACACAACCAACACAAAACGTAAATAATAAAAAGGGAACCAAGAACTGGCTGATTTACATGGCAAAAATCACAAATGTATGTGGAATATAAATATAAAAAAGGTGTTCTTGAAATTACACTCATAGGGCTTACCACTAAAATTACTTGTTTAGGACAAAGGTTAGAGTTAGTGGAGGGTGCCCAGCCAGGATGTCCATGTGGGCCCCACCAAGGTTAAATCTAACTGGGCTGTCTTATGAGTCCCCTGTAGGTCTGTCCATGGATTCTGTGTTGGCCCCATCTGTGTTTGCCCACATGGACTTTACCTGTTTACCTATTTTCAACTTCTTTTCTCATAAATTTGCTATTTTCTTTACATTTGTAACCCCCCCCCCCCAATTTGACAAATTTCTTTGAAAATTTGAAACTTTCTCATAAATCTGCAACTTTTTTACTGTAAACTTGCAACTTTTTCTCATAAATTTGTGATTCTTTTTCTTGGAAATTTGCAACTTTTTTCTCACATATTTGTTTGTTTTTCTAGTAAAATTTTTTCCTGTAAGTTTGCTAACTTTTTCTTGAAAAATTGAAAGTAATCAAAAGTGAAAACAAGTAATGTTGCAATTTTTTTATGCTTACTTTTTTCCTTCTAAATTTGCTATTTTCTTGTAAATTTTTGAGAGTTTTTTTTCTGTAAATTTGTAACATTCTTTTTGTAAATTTGGAACTTTCTCAAAAAAAAATCATTTTTTATTGTTAATATAAAACTTTTTCTCATAAATTTGAGTTTTTTCTTCTAAATTTTCATTTTAATTACTCATACAGTGGGAAAATTAAGTATTGAACATGTCAACATTTTTCTCATTAAACATATTCCTGATGGAGCCACTGACCTGGAATTTTCACCAGATGTCAGAAGCATCCCACGTAATCCATACTGTACATACAAAGAATTCAAGGCCACTGTGTTCACAAAACAAGTTTTACAAACAATATTTAATAAAGTGAAATGACACAGGGATTAAGTATTGAACACATGAAGAAAAAGAGGTTCAAAAAGGCAAAGAAAGCCAAGAAACCAGCTGAAATCAATCAGAATTTAGGAAGCCATCCCATCCCTCATCAGTGCAAATTAATTTCAGCTGGTTAAGTCCTGGCTGATAGCCTTTAAAAAGGTCTGTGAATATCAGATTGTCACATCACAGAACTCATGATGGGTAGAAGCAAAGTGCTCTCTCTCAACCTTCGCAACCTCATTGTTGCAATACATAATGATGGCGTTGGTTACAGGTGCATTTCTAAACTGCTGAATGTTCCACTGAGCACTGTTGGAGCCATCATTCAGAAGTGGAAAGTGGCCATGACCAGGAGCTCCTCACAAGATTTCTGACAGAAGAGTCAAAAGAATTATAAGAAGAGTTGTCCAAGAGCCAAAGACCACTCGTGCAGAGCTCCAGAAAGACCTGGAGTTAGCAGGTATTGCTGTTTCAAAGAAAACAATAAGTTGTGGAGGTAATAGAACAGGCAAGATGCAATGAGCTGGAAGGGTGCAAGGTTTTATTTCCTCCAACATGGTGAAACACGCTTTGTAGCTCGGTGAGCTACTGCGCTGCTTTGTCATGTGTAACAAGCTCTTTTATATGTTATACAGACAGAGAGAATGCCTGGCACATTAGCATAGTGATTGTCATTTAATACCCATCATTAGCATCACATCAGCTGGCGCCCGGCCCGGACGTCCTCTCCGAGGACGCATACATAACAGTCCCAACTGATTGCCCCCTAGGGCTCTCTGTCCATATGTCAATTGTCCTCCACTTCCTCCAGCCCTGATGAGTGTGAGATAGTGTCGGTCCCCCCAGAACACTCAGAAGGGGCTGTGACACACCCCCCCCTGAGTTGTTTGGGCTCCAGTCGGTGCCCGTGGAGGCTGCAGTGGGGGTTGCCACTCCGGTAGAACTGTCCTGCTGTAGAGGAGTGTCGGAGGGCATGTCAGTCCATGGGGGGGACGGGGGAGGGGTGGAAAAGACAGTGTGCTCTGTTTCGAGTTCCAGCAAGTTGAACGGCCGTGGATTGTAGGCGCACGGGGCCGGTGCGCGTCATGCGTAATGGAACAAACCAGCGATCGCCCGGCTTTAGGGAGTGAGGTGCGGGAAGAACGATATGGAGGAGGAGGGGGAGGTGGATGGGAATAAGTGAGTGCTGGCCCAGGATGTCAAAAGTGTCTGGGCTGCACAAAAATTGTGTGTGGATTCGCCATGGTGAGGGACTTCCCCAGTAAACCTGGCGGTGATCCGCAGCAGCTGTGAAAAAAAATTAAGTCTCTGACTCCTCTTGCGGCTCAGTCCTGTGAGGATGTGGGGAAGTCGAACGGCCAAATTCCCTGAGGATGCGTAGCAGCTGTGAAAAAAAAACTGAAGCTGTGTGAGGGACTTGGCGGTTTGGCTTGAGGTGCGGGAGCAGCCCTAAAGTCATCGGGGACAGCAATTGGCTAAATTCCAGTTGTACGCCGTGGCTGAGAAACCCATACAAAGTCCCGTGTGTGGGCTGCATGTCTACTTCAGGTGCGTGAGCAGCCCTAAAGGTTCCAAGGATGGCGATCGGCTGTGTTTCTCGGGCATGTGCAGTGGCAGAGGATGATGTATAAGTCTGTGGAGCCAGTTTGTCCCTGGTGCGTGGTACGCACCTGGCGCAGTGACCATATAGCTGGAAGTTGTGCTGTCCTCGTAATCCTGCGGTGTGCATGCGGGGCTTCTGTGTGCAGAAAGTCTGCTGTCAGGAGGTGAGTCAGGGTCGGGGAGCTTGATGGAAATCAACGCAGACGGCGCCGATGATCTTCCCTGTTCAGGCTGTTTCCTTCAGTTTGCTCGTGTCACCGTTCATGGTGCGTGTTGGTCCCAACGCTGCCCGCTCCGGAGAGAGCGCTCTGGTGTGGATGAAGAGGATGCAGGCACTCTCTGGTACGCTGGAGTCCACAGCGCGGTGAAAGGGAGTAGACGGTCATTCTCTCTCGTCAGGTCACCAGTGTGAAGAAAATGGCATAGTCGACAGACGCACCATGCACGTCCAGGGTCACCAATGTGGAGGTAATAGAACAGTAGAGATGCAATGAGCTGGAAGGGTGCAAGGTTTTATTTCCTCCAACATAATGAAACACACTTTGTAGCTCGGTGAGCTACTGCGCTGCTTCTGCATGTGTAACAAGCTCTTTTATATGTTATACAGACAGAGAGAATGCATGGCACATTAGCATAGTGATTGTCATTTAATACTCATCATTAGCATGACATCAGCTGGTGCCCGGCCCGGACGTCCTCTCCGAGGACACATACATAACAGTCTCGACTGATTGCCCCCTGGGGCTCTCTGTCCGTATGTCAATTGTCCTCCACTTCCTCCAGCCCTGATGAGTGTGAGATAGTGCCCGTCCGCAGTGTGCTGGGTCCCCACAAAGTAATGCATTCAGCCGACATGGGGTCTATGTCCGCTCACCTCACAAGACTCCATTGCTCAAGAAAAAGCATGTTGAAGCTCATTTGAAGTTTGCCGCACAACATTTGGGCAAGCCAGTAAAATAATGGGAGAATATAGTCTTGTCAGATGTGACCAAAATTGAACTTGTTGAATGCCACAACACACAGAATGTTTGGAGGAGACATGGCACTGCACATCAGCCTCAAAACACCATACCAACAGTGAAGTTTGGAGGTGGGAGATCATGGTATGGGGGTGTTTTTCAGCACATGGTACAGGCAGACTTCATTTAACTGAAGGAAAGATGAATGGACAAATGTACAGATACATCGTTGATAAGAACCTGCCAAGATGCTGAAGATGAAACGAGGGTGGACATTTCAACAAGACAATGATCCCAACACACAACCAAGGAAATCTTAACTGGCTCCAAAGAAGGAAAATAAAGCTGCTAGAATGGCCCAGTCAGTTGCCTGACCTGAATCCAACTGAAAATCGATGGAGCAATCTGAAGATGAGAGTTCATAGAAGACACTCACAGAACCTTGAAGATTTGAAGACACTTTGTGTGGAAGAATGGGCTAAAGTCACTCCTGAGCAATGCCTGTGCCTAGTTTCTCCACACGGGAGGTGTCTGGAAGCTGTTATTACCAACAAAGGCTTTTCTACTAAATATTAAATAAATTTCCCCATGTGTGTTCAATACTTATTCCCTGTGCCATTCCACTTTATTAAATATACTGTAACTTGTTTTGTGAAAACAGCTTCCTTGATTTCTTTCTATGTATGGATTACTTGGGTTGTTACTGATATCTGGTGAAAACCTCAGGTCAGTGGCTCCATCAGAATTGTGTTGAATGAGAAAAATGTTGATGTGTTCAACACTTATTCTCCCCGCTGTATATTTTCTACTTTTTTGTTAATTTGCAACTTTTTCTAATTTTTTTCCTCTCATTAAATTTGTGACCTTTTCATCACCTTTTTCTTGTAAATTCATTTAAAAAATTTTCTTGCAAATTTGCAACTTTTTTCTCTTAAATTTGTGACCTTTTCTCATAAATTTGTTCATTTTTTAAAATTTGTGACTTTTTTTTAGAAAGCTTCACTTTTTTCATAAATTCGTGGCTTTTCTCATAACTTGGCTGTGGTGCCAGTGTTACTGAAACCTGCTCACCCACGTTAAACCCATGTGGTACCCAGTTGGGTTGAAAGCAGGTAGACAGATTACCTGCTTACATCAACCACAGGTAAAGTCCATGTAGGCAAACACAAATAGGGCCAACATGGAACCCATGGACAAACCCACATGGGACCCATAAGACAGCCTAGTTTAAAGTATTGTGGGGCCCACGTGGACATCCTGACTGGGTGAGGGTCTATTTTGAACAAATTTCACCTCTCAGCCTCTGCCATCTCATTTTGTGTAAATACTTTCACAACCACTAGAGATTGCCCCCCCCCAAAAAAAAATAATAAATAAATAAATAAATAAATAAATACAACTGGAGAAAATGCTGTATGTTATTATATATTTTCCACATTTTTGTCAGTACAAATGGAAACAAGTGGATGAGGGCCAAACCCGATGATGACATTAAGAACAGAAACTGAAGTTCATTATGAGTGGTGCTGTCACCATGGTTACCTGCTACCATATCAGACCTAAAATGAAGGAGGGGGAGAAGCCCTAAAAATGAGGGTTAATTCTTAGAAAAAGAGCTGTCCCCATCCATTTGGAACAACCAGATGAGTGATGGCTTTAAAAGCTTTCCAAAGCTGAAATATTAATATTTGCTGCTCAGGAACATTAGCAAGATCCCAGCAGCGAGGTGGCCATAATTATTGATGAGTCTCATTTTCAGGTCACAGTGCTGATGTTCAACTTTCAGAGGGAGAAGGGTGAGGAGTTTGTCGACTAGAAACCAATGAAACCAACTGGTGGGTGCTTGGGTATTATTTCACAAATCAAAAGCCAAAGCAGATACTTGCACTCAACGGACTTAAATCATAAACACAATCATAAACTCCACTGGTGACGAATAGTCTTTATTTACACCCACACTTAATACGTTCTCGGAGTTGTGTTGGGTCTCAGTCAGTTGTCAAAAGTTGTCAAATGACCAGCTTCCAGAAGTCTGATTTAGACCATAAATGTGTTCTAGCATAACATTTTCTCAAGACGCCGCCATAAAAGCCTCTACTGTGCGCGTTCTATTTGAGTGCTAATAAACATTTTGTTCTACTTAAGCTTCATGTTGATGCTTGGCGCAGTCGTGATGAATCCTTGACTCCTCTGTGATTTGGGCATTTTTCCAGCTACTCCTTTTGACAACTTCCAGTGACTGAGTGGGACAATCCAACCCAGGACAACTTCTGGAATCCACTAATTGTCTCAGCACCAAAACTCACTAACACAAGCACATATTCCTAAGCTCAATAGTGTGCAAGCTGCTAAAGTTTAAAATGTGGTCAATTTTCCTCTCCAGGGATAGCACTTTAGCCAACACTTTAGTTGCTAGCCCAGCTTGGATACCATAGGGGCTTGTCTTTCTTCTGCTTCTGGTTGATAAGCCTCTTCTCCTGGGAGGAGAG
Source organism: Pholidichthys leucotaenia (assembly GCA_020510985.1). Taxonomy (NCBI): domain Eukaryota; kingdom Metazoa; phylum Chordata; class Actinopteri; order Cichliformes; family Pholidichthyidae; genus Pholidichthys; species Pholidichthys leucotaenia. The sequence goes on along the minus strand of CM035848.1, from coordinate 45,419,264 downwards.
GCAGTAGAGCCTGTGTTCATTATCACTGTAATGTGAATGTTGATCTTCACTTGACAGATGGTAAGCCAAACTGTGCAGTCTAGCATGGTTTGGAGATATCGATTTGTTAGAAGCAGTGACTAGCCAAACTCAAACGTCTTGAGCTGATAGTAGAGACAGGTGGATTGGAATGGTATAGACTAGTATTGGTTTTTATGAGATGGACAAATGGTGTTGAGAGCTTTCCAAAGTAGCTAAGTGTAGTAGTAGTAGGCCTCCATTGGTCAGGGTTGACCATAGATGAAACATCCTAGATAACTTCACCTGCTTAAGTTACGGTCACAAATACCTTTACAATCAGCTGCAAACACTGTACAAACAAGTTTTGGAGCATTTCATTCTGCCTTCTGAAGGCAGCCGTAGGAGAATCCAGCGTTTGTAGACTGTTCGTAAGTTTGTGGCCAGGTTGTTGGTCTTGTTCATGATTTCTTTGAATGCCCCTCAAAAAACCCTCATTGCAGGGCGGCCATACGAATGCTATAGGAACAACATAAGAACAACGCAAGATGTTGGCTGTAAGTATGCCTTAAGAACACCTTTAGTTGTTCTTGCGGGCCCCTTACAGTGGTCATAGGAAACATACGAATCCCTGTTCATATGGAGATTCACACAACGTGTGTAAGGCAGTAGTGAGGCTCTCATAAGTATGTCATTTGTGCAACATTTGTGCCGACAAAATGTGCCAAAAGCCCTAAGATCTTCCTACTAACGACTTGAGAGTGCCGTGAGTTGGGCAAAATTTTCTTAAGATGGCAGAAAGTAGGCTGTAGGATGATCCAAAGGCACCCTTATGAAGAACATAAGAACTCCAGGGCCATCGTATGACAGAAAAGCACCCAATTTCTCAAGAAAGCCTAAAGTAAAGTTGCTCCTGCGAATTAAACAACAGCCGTAATAAGCTACCCCCCCCCCACACACACACACACACACGCGCACAAATGTCTGCAAACTCCAGAATTCGTAGGAACTGGGAGATTCTGTGACCGTAGCTTTATACATTGTCGCTTGTGGCTGAGGAGACCTAGGCATGAGTGGCAGTCTCTTGCACAAAGGTGGCATCTGCGTGTGGTCCCTGGTCTGTTAGAGTTGTTGTCTTCCTTTCTGTGTGCATGTTTGTCTGCTACCAGCTTCATCATTTTCTCTTCTCCTTACTTGAGATGCTGGTTCAGGTAGGGTTGTCAACTGTCCCGTTTTAGCTGGGACATCCCATTTATTGGGCTAAATATGTTTGTCCCAAGCAGGATGTGCATTGTCCCGCTTTCAAGGCTGCCTTAATGAACGGGCTAGGATTGAGTGAAGCCCAGGGCCTATGAAGATCAGGGCCTATCATGAGCCAATGAAAAAGATCACATTGTTGTTAACTGGTCAGATTCGATGTCCATTACTTGATATTCATGTGTGGCTGCTGATTGGCCTAATTTACAAGTGCCTTATGTGGGTATCACATAACAATAGCCTCAGAGGATTGCTTTGACATGTGACTATGCAAGCACCAGTGAGAGTAAGAAGTAATTAGCTTGGTCAAAATGTCCGGAAAAAAGTTTGAAAGTGGTGCTCATAAAATTATTGAGAGGAAAAGAGCTTATGGAAAACAAATTGGTCAAAAAATCCCAAAGCGTAAAGGATTTTTCTAACCTGGAGCATCGAATGGAGGCGGAGCTGCTGCACGGAGGGGACAGGTCTCCCCTGGAGGAGAAGGGAGAAGGGAGAAGAAAGGCCACAATTGCTTATACATAAGACAGCTGTGTGTTGGACAGTGGACTCTGAACTTGGTAAAAATTAGACTGGTCAAAGCATGCATCCAGAGAGTATGACGATATTTGTTAGTTGGACTTAAAGGACATAATGAAGGATTTTTCTTTAAAGAAGGCCAGAAGAAAAAACTTCTAAAAAGACAAGTCATGCTATTTGCAATGCTTTCCAGCCACCTGTGCAGGTTTTTCATTGCTGCTGTTGATGATGATGATTTTATTCAGTAAATGAAACGTATGTATGAATACAGTACATTGTGGGGACACACATTCATGACCTGCTTTTGGACTCACATTTTAGACCAGAGCAAGGGCAGAGCTTCTGTGGTTATTACAGGAAGCTGCAGGAGAAGTAGCTTTGGTATGCAAAGCTTGAGACTGTGGGATATAATGAGGAGATGCATTGTAGATAGTGGTGTGATATCATGCAGAGAGGATGCATTGTTGCTGTCTTTATAATGTGTTGCCGGGAAATAATACACACTGAACAACAAATGTATTTTATGGGTTTTATCTGATATATAGAAAATAAAGAGCAGCACGCTTCAGAATGAAAAGATTTACAATAATTTTTAAATGTAAATAAAATAAAAATGAAATGTACAAATTGTCTCTTTGTATAAAACTCTCACGTTTGGGTTACAGTTTGTACTGCCTCAAACACACAGGAGGCGGATCTTAAACAAAATGGTGGATTACTAACAAAGAAAAATACAATCTGATAAAATGCTCAGTAAACTAATGACCCCAAATAAGTCCGTACAAACGGTAGTGGTGATACTGGAAATGAGAAAGGCACATAATAGCTTTAGTACACCACAAACCTTAAGTTCACACTCCAAATATGCTCAAAACTTAACAAGAAAAGCTTTTCACTTACAACATACACACGACGCCACACCAGCGCGTGATCACTGACTGATCTTCACAGGACACCCGAGTCTCCCTGGTTTGAATGACAGTATAAAATGTTTCAGTACTCGTCACCGTGTAAAACAAAAAAAACACATCATAACATTGTGACCAGAGTAGCAAACAACACACTTTTACATTTACACTCATGCTTACATCGTACATAGCCTGATATTTTAAACTATATCCTCTTGGATAGGCACTATGTTCAGCCACGGTATACCATGCTAGTCAGGCAGCAAATCTGTAGGTCAATCTACGTCTTATCTGTTACTAGGCCGACTTTATTACATCCTCCTCGGCATAATTCACCGTGTTCGTTAAGAGTAACAATATATTTTAACTGCATTGGTGAACTTACAACGTTTCTTTATGAAGATTATTCCTCGTCTTGCTTGTTTTTCAAATCCGGTCTCCTGAACCGTTTTCCCATCCAAAAAAACCCAGATATTCAAAATCCTCTACCTGGCATATCCCGCCCACACCCTGAAGTCACTTCCTGTTGAGTCAAGTTCAAATCAAAATATTTAAACGCAAATCAAATCAACAAAGATCCATAAATATGACCCGGTTACATTCTCCCCTGCTTACAAGTCAACGGCCTCGGTGACTACAAATGAGTTTTTGATTTCCCTCACAGCTTCTCTAAACAAGACCGTGCCTAAGTTTGCAAAAATCTGAGCGATTATAGCTGAAGAACTGGGATCCAAAACTGACTTTGGCTCATGGTACGGGTTTGAGTGCTGGCCTGCTGTTGACCTTTGACTCCTGCGGGAAAAGGGAACAGGTTCAGGCATGGCTTCATCTTCTGTATCAGACCATGTTTCTTGTGAGTCTACCTCAGATTCTGGTTCAGGAAATTCATCATCCTGCTCTGACTCACCATTGATGCTACCTTCCGCACTATTCTCACTGCTAGGGATCCTGACCTGACCATCAGTGTGAGCTGGGTTACGGATGGGACTAAGAGCCCTCACTTCTTCCAAAACTAAACCATCGGTAAGGTCCTCTGAATTTAGACTGTCCTCCGGCGGGGACTCTGGGGACTTTCTAAGACACTGGCTACTCGGTCGTGACCTGAAGACGGGTGGGGACACACATGGTCTGATGTCAACTCTGTTAACTCTTTTTGTCGGTCCTCCTTCTACAGGTTCTACCGTGTATGTAGTTCCTTGAATCTGCACCACACGGTGGGGAATGGGTTTCCAAGCATCTTGAATTTTGTTTCTGCCTGGGGGCCGGTTTCTGACATACACAATCTGACCTAGCTCAATAGGGGGACAGTACACCTTCTCGTTATGCATTGAAATGCGCTCAGCAGCTTTCTGTTCACAGTACTCTTTGGCCCTGGCATGAGCATCATTCAGACGCCTTTGGTGGATCGCCAGCCAGTCGTGACTGGGCTCTACAGTGGACTCCTGTCCTAAAAGGGCATCAACAGGAAGGTGTGGGTCCACACCAAACAGAAGGTAGTAAGGGGAGTAGCCTGTTGTTGAATGCGGGGTAACATTGTACGCATAGACTAACTCTGGCAAAGACTCTGGCCATCTGCGTTTTTTCTCAGGCGGGAGGGTGCGCAAGAGTTCATGCAACGTCCTATTAAAACGTTCACATTGGGCATTCCCCGTAGGATGATGGGGGGTTGTACGACTTTTTTTTACACCATACAACTTGCAGAGTTCTGAGATCACCTCGCTTTCAAAATTCCGGCCCTGGTCCGAATGCAAACGCTCAGGGACACCATACTTGAGAAACCACTCTCGCAGCAGAACCTTGGCTGTTGTGTCAGCTTTTTGATCACGTGTTGGGAAAGCCTGCGTAAACTTTGTAAACACATCGGTGATCACTAGAACATTTTCTCTACCATCGCTAGAGGGTTCTAGAAGAGTAAAATCAACTGCGACTACCTCTAAGGGCCTACTAGCTAGAAATGATTTCATGGGGGGGTGAATCTTGGGATTTGGCATTTTTGTTAACACACAGTGTTCACATTTCTTTATCCACTGTTTGACATCCTCATGAATTCCTACCCAAAAACATCTTTGTCGTAGCAATTCCAGAGTACGCTCCATGCCTTGGTGCCCCATCGAGTCATGCACACTCTCTAACACCTGAGACTTTAAACAGCCTGGCACTAGTAGTTGAAAACGTTCCCCATACCTCACATCCTCAATCACCCGATAAAGCAGTCCCTCCTTCTCCCTAATATGTGGCCAATGTTTCAATAAAGAGAGCACTGGTTTTTCAAGGTCTTTCCTCTCCTGAAAGTTAGGTTTACTTCTGCCGTCCCAAAACCTTCTAAAAACTCCCAGTACTGGATCCTGCCCCTGAAATTCCCTTAATTCCTCTTTTGAGTAGCCAGGTAAGGTAGGAGTATTACCCTGGGCTCCAGAACCGGAACCATCTCCCTTTTCGTTCGCCCGCATTTGCCTAATCCTGCAACTCTCAAGACCAGCACTGGTTAGCTCAGTGCCAAGTGTTGTCCCTTTCTGTATCACATTGTAGATAGCCACACACCCATCATAATCCCTGTCGTCCGACATTGGTTCCTGCTCCCCTGCAAACGGGTGCCTAGATAATGCATCAGCAGCCCGGTTAGACCGGCCAGGCCGATACTGAACTTCAACATCAAACACTGCTAACTGAGCCACCCATCGCTGTTCTAGTGCTCCTAATCTAGCAGTGTTGAGATGACACAACGGATTGTTATCAGTAAGGACCGTGAATTTAGAACCTAGTAGGTAGCCTCTGAATTTTTCTGATATTGCCCATTTCAGAGCTAGAAGTTCTAATTTCATACTGCTATAATTTCTGTCATTCCTCTCTGCATTTCTGAGCCTACGGCTTGCATATGAAATTACTCTTTTCTTTCCCCCTTGTTCTTGATACAATATTGCTCCCAACCCTTGATTACTGGCATCTGTCTCAACAATAAAGGGACGAGTAAAATCCGCATACCCTAGTACTGGGGCACTAGTGAGTTTCTGTTTCAGAATATCAAACGAGCTTTGGCATTGCGGCATCCATAGACTGCACATCCATTGATTCACCTTGGAAGGAGGCCCTGAATTCAAACAGAGATTCACCAGGTCGTGAAGCGGGCTAGCTATCTGGGAAAAGTGCTCAACAAATCGCCTATAATAACCACAAAAGCCTAGGAACGAGCGCAACTCTTTCAGTGTGGTAGGCACTGGCCATTGCTTCACTGCCTCTATTTTACCTGGGTCTGTTTCAATTCCATCTGCTGAAGCCTGGTGACCTAAAAACTTAACCTTCTGCTGCAGAAAGTGACATTTCTCTAGTTTGACTTTAAGACCGGTATCTTGTAGTCGTTTCAAGACTATGTCAACTCTTTCTAGGTGCTCCGTGAATGTCTTGGAAAACAGCAAAATATCATCCAAAAACACCAGCATTATTTGGAAAATCAAATCATTCATCGCAGTTTGCATCAATCTTTGAAACGTTGCTGGACCATTACAGACACCCATGGGCATGCGCAAGTACTCAAAGAGACCAAAAGGGGTTGTGAAGGCTGTTTTATGTTGGTCATGCTCTTTTACTGCCACCTGGTGGTACCCACTTGCTAAGTCAATTGTTGAGAAAAACTGCGCTCCCTGCAAAGCATCGAAACTCTCATCAATTCGCGGCAGTGGAAAAGCATCTTTTCGTGTCTTCTGGTTAAGCTTACGGAAATCCACACATAGCCGTATACTACCATCAGTTTTTCTCACTACCACCACAGGAGATGCGTAAGAGCTACAACTCTCCTTGATTATCCCCCTTTTCAACAGCTTGGATATGTGCTCTTTAACCTCTGTGTATTGGTTGGGTGGAATTCGCCGATAGGGTAGGCTCACAGGTACATCATCCACTAGGTTTATGTCATGTTTGACTCTGTCTGTGTACCCCAAGTCATCATCATCGACAGCAAAAACATTAACATACTTGGCCAGCACAGTTTTCAATTGATCCTGTTGCTCTTTACTCCCTCCAATGTCTAATTTGTCCAAGACAGACGAGGTGCTGGCATCAAGGGCACTAGGCTGATCAACTGAGACATGTTCGATACTTGCTGAAATACGGTTAAACTTTACTTTAACTGGGGGTTCGTCACTTAAGCACTCCACAGGGGAAAATACCCCAAGCCGGGTCCTCGCGTTTAGCCACACATCCTCCGATGAAAGATTCACTACTTGCACTGGGACAGTATTACTGCTAGCTTCAACCAATGTGGGTAGGACAACCAGACCACTTGGCAAAGTTATGTTCCCCAGCTCTAGTAATCTCAAGCTGTTACCCTCTTGTACCTTGGGAAACCCTTTTGCCATGACTGTAACTACTGATGCTGAGGGGATGTGGGCTCCATCCCTACCTACCAGCCTAGCCACACTCCGCCTAGTGACTGTACATTTCTGAACCTGCTGAAAGGCACTTCTCCAGTCTGAATCGAGTTTCCCCCCAAGGACAGTATCAAACTCAGCATGCACCAGTTGACGGCAGCGGCTAATGATATTCATGCCGACAATCCCTGCAGTTTCTGAATTCGGTGGGTCTTTCACAACAAGGAAACCGCAATCAGGTATTTTCAGTCCCATGGTCTCAATCTCTAACTCAAGATATCCTAAATATGGGATTTCTAATCCATTAGCAGCAGTCAACCTTAACCACCCCGCTGTAGTCACCATGTCATCATCCTCCCCACACAAATGCTGATGGAAAAACTGTTCAGTTATGGTGCTGACCTGGCTGCCCGTATCTAGTAAGCAACGGGTTACCACACCACGTATGTTAATCTCTACCGTGGGACATGTTCCTACTGCACGGGCCAGTAACTGATCCTGAGTAATCTGTGCTTTAACTGAGTCTGAAGTGTTCCCCCTAATCGCTTGACTCACGGCGACTGGGGCCTCTAGTTTCCCTGATTCTAACCGCTTTGCTGTGCCTTTTGCTTCTGGGTGCAATTCTTGGCTATATGCCCCTCCCCTTGACATTTAAGACAGATGGGTTTTCCATCATCTGTAAATTTCAACTGAGCTCGACGGCGGGTATTGGTCTGTTCACTTGAATTTGTTCTCTGCATAGTTAGGGTCTTAACCGCAGCAGCCAGCTCACTGATCTGCTTCCCTTGCTCTGCTACTACTTTGAAAAGATCACCCACAGTTCCCACTTGCTGTTCCTGAGCCGTTATGGCACTGCACTGGGTCTCTCTATCTCCACTGTCTCCTTTACTTCGGCTTTTAGAAGATCTGGAATGGCTAGCATCCTCCACTGACCACAAATAGGCTTCTTCTCGGACCTGTATCATAGTGGAGTCTGGTTTCTGTCTTGCAAACTTCCTCAGTTCTCGCTTAAGGAGTGGATCACTAAGGCCTTCAATGAACTGATCCCTAAGAACTTTCTGCTCATTAGCTAAGGCATTTGCGTTGTGCTTTGAGATCGTTCTCAAAATCTGACACAAGGCATGTGAGTAGCCAAGGATATCTTCACCATCTTTTTGTTTTCGACTGTATAGGTCATGTAAGAGCTGAGCGGTGCATCTTTCATCTCTAAAGGCTTCTCTGAGGTACTTGAACAGGTCAGCAACGGGTAGTGATTTCCCCCCACTACGAAATCGCATCTCCTCTAGAGCTGCACCCTTTAGAAGTGACATTATGAAGTCATACCGGTCACTGTTTGATTGGTATCTAGAATGCACTACACGCTCAACCTCCTCAATAAAATCCTCAACAGAACGACCATCCTTATCATAATCACCACTGAAAGGGGGGATTTGCCGTTCTCTAGGTACATAAACATAGGATCTCTGTGGTTCCTCACTCAAAGCCGCGATGGCTGTCAAGGCTTCAGTTTGTTTACGTTTCAGTTCAGAAACCTGTTCTAAAAGGTCTCTGTTTTCAGGTGATACCTCAGCATTTCTACTCGCAGAGGAGTCCTCAACGCCTCTGTTTTCAACGCCCCCCACTGCGCCCTCTTCCATGTTCAAAAGTCTCTCTTACAAGTAGTCGAGGATATTGTGTTGAACTGTCCAGTCTGATGGAACCCCGGGAATTGCAGTCTCTTGGCCCCGAGTCCTCTCCGCTGATCCAAGGTCCAAGATCACTCCGGCCGGTCTCTCCGTCTGCACCCCGTCAGGCTCCAACCGTCCAGCCGCTCTCGTCTGCTTCGTATCACCACTACCGTTTACTGTACACCAACCCACTCTAAACTATCAGATAATTGACCCCACTCCTGGTACCAAAATTTGTTGCCGGGAAATAATACACACTGAACAACAAATGTATTTTATGGGTTTTATCTGATATATAGAAAATAAAGAGCAGCACGCTTCAGAATGAAAAGATTTACAATAATTTTTAAATGTAAATAAAATAAAAATGAAATGTACAAATTGTCTCTTTGTATAAAACTCTCACGTTTGGGTTACAGTTTGTACTGCCTCAAACACACAGGAGGCGGATCTTAAACAAAATGGTGGATTACTAACAAAGAAAAATACAATCTGATAAAATGCTCAGTAAACTAATGACCCCAAATAAGTCCGTACAAACGGTAGTGGTGATACTGGAAATGAGAAAGGCACATAATAGCTTTAGTACACCACAAACCTTAAGTTCACACTCCAAATATGCTCAAAACTTAACAAGAAAAGCTTTTCACTTACAACATACACACGACGCCACACCAGCGCGTGATCACTGACTGATCTTCACAGGACACCCGAGTCTCCCTGGTTTGATTGACAGTATAAAATGTTTCAGTACTCGTCACTGTGTAAAACAAAAAAAACACATCATAACATTGTGACCAGAGTAGCAAACAACACACTTTTACATTTACACTCATGCTTACATCATACATAGCCTGATATTTTAAACTATATCCTCTTGGATAGGCACTATGTTCAGCCACGGTATACCATGCTAGTCAGGCAGCAAATCTGTAGGTCAATCTACGTCTTATCTGTTACTAGGCCGACTTTATTACATCCTCCTCGGCATAATTCACCGTGTTCGTTAAGAGTAACAATATATTTTAACTGCATTGGTGAACTTACAACGTTTCTTTATGAAGATTATTCCTCGTCTTGCTTGCTTTTCAAATCCGGTCTCCTGAACCGTTTTCCCAACCAAAAAAACCCAGATATTTAAAATCCTCTACCTGGCATATCCCGCCCACACCCTGAAGTCACTTCCTGTTGAGTCAAGTTCAAATCAAAATATTTAAACGCAAATCAAATCAACAAAGATCCATAAATATGACCCGGTTACAAATGCAATGGTTTTGTGAGACAGGATTAATGAGGGGATGCATTGTAGATAGTGGTGTGATATCATGCAGAGAAGATGCATTGTTGCTGTCTTTATAATGCAGTGGTTTTGTGAGACATGTGACCTGTTAACTGTAAGAGTCCTGGTATTTAAGGACGAGAGTTCCCTTTGTCGTTCTCTTTTTTATTCTGCTTCGTGATGTTGGAAGATGTGAATAAAACTGACTCAAGAGATGAACTCTGCCTCGTCATTTTCACATCTCCAGAATGGTGACCCTAAGACGTATCATGAAAGAGGAGAATTCCCGGGGGCCAGCCTCATCAGGAGCCCCCAGCCAAGAGAATGCCGCTACAGTCCAGCTACCGGACTTCTGGCAGAACAATCCACGCTCCTGGTTCAACGCGGTTGAGGCGCAGTTCAACCTCCAGGGGATATCGGTAGATGCCACAAGATTCTACCACGTAGTCGCAAAGCTGGACAACAACATGGTCCAGCATGTGGAGAGCCTGATCGACCAGCCGCCGGACAACGACAAATACGGCACGCTGAAGGCTGCACTCATCCAGCAATTCACCCCCTCAGCGGAGGAGCGAGCAGAGAGGCTCCTGGGGCTGACAGAGTCGGAAAATGACATGCCCGCGAGCCTGATGGAGAAGTTGTTGAGGTTGAAAGACTCTGACGACGATCACTTCATTTTCACCCACCTCTTCCTCAGGACTATACCGTCAGCAGCGACAGCGACCCTCACCTGTTCGCCACTGTTGGCCCAACGGGACTACCGCGCGCTGGGCCGAGAAGCGCAGCAGATTGTCAACGCCACCAAGCGGCACGCAGCCACGGCCGCTGCAGCAGAACTCAGCACGGCGACCGGAGACGACAGGAGGCCAGAGGCAGCGGTACCAGACTCATCGACGGTGGCGGCAGGGGCCAGGGAACGCAGATCGGACGTCCTCTGTTTCTACCATCGCCGCTTCGCAGAGAGGGCACGCAAATGTGTACCACCGTGCCAGTTCGGGCGTTCAGGAAAATGCCAAGACCGGGGGTCAGTAGCAGCCGCGGCCCTCGGGGAGGAGAACAAACTGCTATACTTGTCGGACGCACGCTCAGGGAGGCAGTTCCTCGTCGACACAGGCTCCCAGTTGAGTTTCGTCACGCCTTCCTACGCGGACAGACTAGCTGGTTCCGGAGGTCCCCGGGTGTCAGCAGCGAACGGCTCGGAGATTAAGACCTTCGGTGAGAAGACTCTGCTTCTGTCTCTACACGGCCGTACATTTGAGTGGACTTTTGTTGTAGCAGCAGTAAATTTCAATATGTTGGGGGCTGATTTTCTGTGCTCGCATGGTTTGTTGGTTGATCTCGCTAACAGGCGCTTGGTTAATGCACTTTCTTTTGATTCTATCCCCTGCACAGCGCGAGTGGCCCCGCCTACAGCACAAGCCAACGTCACAGCTGCAAGCGGTAAGTTCCACACACTGCTCATTCAGTTCCCAGCACTCACGGTCCACACTTTTTCGGCAACAGTCGCTAAGCACGGGGTGGAGCATTTTATTACCACTACCGGACCGCCCGTTTTTGCAAAAGCTCGGCGCTTGGACGCAGCTAAACTAGCCATAACACGCGAGGAATTCGCCAACCTAGAGAGGTTGGGCATTATCAGACGTTCAAACAGTCTGTGGGCTTCCCCGCTGCACATGGTCCCGAAAGGCGACGGATCATGGCGACTTTGCGGGGATTTCCGCAGGTTAAACAATGCTACAGCTCATGACCGCTACCCAATCCCGCATATCCAAGATTTTTCCGTTCATTTGGCAGGGGTGCGCGTTTTTTCTAAAATAGACTTGGTCCGCGGTTACCACCAAGTCCCAGTGCGCACTGAGGACATACCCAAAACAGCGGTAATAACTCCGTTTGGCCTCTTCGAGTTTTTACGCATGCCATTCGGAATTAAAGGGGCGGCTCAGACATTCCAACGCATGATGGACGCGGTGCTTCGCGATCTCCCTTTCATGTTCGTCTACTTGGACGATATTTTAGTAGCCAGCGCGTCCGAAGATGAACACGAAAAACACCTGGACACAGTTTTCCGAAGGTTGGGAGATCACGGGTTAATAATCAACCCAGCGAAGTGTCAGTTCGGGGTGGCGCAGATTGATTTTTTAGGACACAGCGTCTCCCCCGAAGGAGCATTTCCGCTTCCTGATAAAATGCGCGCGGTGGCAGATTTTCCCCGGCCACAGACGGTCAGGGTGTTGCAGGAGTTTTTGGGAATGGTAAATTTTTATAACCGTTTTCTCCCCTGCGCGGCGCAACTCATGCAGCCGCTGTATGCCGCGCTCAAAAAAAAGAAACCCGCGGATAAGGTCGAGTGGTCCCCGGAGCGGGACCAAGCGTTCTCGGAGGTGAAAACAGCTTTGGCAAGGGCTGCACTGTTGACACACCCAGACCCAACTGCCCGCATAGCGCTCACCACTGACGCTTCAGAGGTGGCCATAGGGGCGGTCGTGGAGCAACATGTAGCTGGGGTTTGGCAGCCTCTCGCTTTTTTCAGCAGGACCTTGCGCGATAGCGAACGTAAATACAGCGCGTTCGACAGGGAGCTGCTCACTCTCCATTTGGCCATTCGCCACTTTCAGTTCTGGCTGGAGGGACGCTTTTTCACCGCGTTCGTTGACCACAAACCGCTCACGTTCGCAATGGCCAAGGTTTCCGAACTGTGGTCAGGCCTGCAGCAGAGACAGCTGGCCGCGATATCAGAGTTTACCACTTAGTCACTTCCGCCCTCCAAAGAGAGCAGACGCTTTTCTTCCCCGCTCCAGCTCCCTATCTCTCTCCCCTTCCCTAACTGACTGGATCCCAGCTTGCTATCGTCTGTGTCTGCATGTCTTTACTGCTGATTTATCTAACGAAATTATGGATATAAGCTGGGCTTTAAACGCAATTGACACCACCTTTTCAAACAGAAAATCGGGCCCGGGGGAGCCCAAATGTGGAGAGACCCATGGATTGGAACTCATGTGTCTGCGTGATTCGACTGAAGATGTGGAAAACATCTACCTGTTTTGGCTTTACGAACACAGGATTTCTGCTGATTGGCTCTGGAGTTCTCCTGGTGTATCGAAAATTTAACTGGAAGAGCTAATCAAAATGCGGACCCGGCGTAGCTGCTTCTTCAACAATTCGACCAGATGGGGAGTGCACGAATAGCGGCGAACGACCAACATGGAATTTACCATCTGCATGCACTGTAGAGAGATGGACTCTACCGGACATGTTTATCTGTGTTTAGAAGGGGAAACATCTGGAGTCGCTTCGTGCTGTCCAGGGAATGATATGAATTTAAAGCCAGTGTGGAGCACTGAATCCGTAAGAGAATTGAAAGTTTTTTCTCTGAAGTCAGTGCTATTCGACCTGTTTTTTTTTTTTTTTTCCAGCACCCTCAGCACTCAGTCCTCCTGATAATCAACAGTATAATTGTTTTCATAACATTGGCGGGCAGCATCTGACTCTCAAGGACAGCTGTCTGGCTCAACTATTCCATCTGCCGTGCTCAAGGACACGTGCCTTTGCTTCAGACTGTAGTCATAACATCTGCTGAGGAAGAGACTATTGTTGTCCACCTAACTGATTTGCCACTGATTGCATCCAACTCACACATACTGATCCATTTATACAGACTGATGAAGACATTCACTCACTGCTCTCTTTGTGTCATTGTGTGGATTCTATTGTCTGCTAATTGTGCATTGAGAGTTTTTTTCTTGTAATCATAATATCGGTCATATATGAACTTTATTCTGATCAACAATGCTTTTTTCTCTCTCCTATTGTGTCCACCCTCCCCCTCCCCCCACTGCCTACTATTCCCCTCCTGCTGACAGGCGCCTCCACGGCTCGCCGCGTCATTGAGAATGTCATTTATGACGTTTTCAGTGTCAAGTCAAATTCCTTGTATATTTACCTGTTATTTACTTGTAAATGTGCTTGGCAATAAACTTATTCTGATTCTGATTCTGATTCTGATATCCAGCATGTGGTGGGCAAACTCAGTGTAGTTGCAGACTGCCTCTCGTGCGCCGTAGCGGCCCCAGTCAGCGTGGGAATAGATTACGCAGCCATGGCCGCGGAGCAGAGTAGTGATGCGGACGTGCGCGCGCTCCAGTCTGGACCAACAGGGTTAAGGCTGGAGAACAGGGTGCTGCAAGACGGTATGCCCCCCTAATCTGCGATGTCTCCACAGGTCGGCCGCGACCAGTAGTACCAGCTGCGTGGCGCCACCGCGTTTTTGACTCGATTCATTCTTTGGCGCACCCGGGAGTGCGCGCGTCGGTCAAAATGCTAGGAGAAAAATTTGTGTGGCCGAGCCTCCGCAAACAAGTTAAAGAGTGGGCAGCAGCCTGCACGGCGTGTCAACGAGCCAAAGTACACAGGCACACGAGAGCTCCTTTGGAGCCGTTTCACATTCCGGCCAAGAGGTTCAACCACGTTCATGTGGACCTCGTGGGCCCCCTCCCGCTGTCACAAGGGTGCACACACCTTCTCACAATGGTAGACCGCACCACGTGCTGGCCTGAAGTGGTCCCGCTGGCATCAACCACGGCCGAGGAGGTTGCGCGCGCATTTTTAACAGCTTGGGTGGCGCGCTTCGGTGTTCCATCAGATGTTACGTCCGACAGAGGCCCTCAATTTGTTTCCAAGCTTTGGTCGACAATGGCCCGCAGCCTGGGTGTCACAATTCATCGCACAACCGCGTACAATCCGCAGGCTAACGGGTTATGTGAACGTTTTCATAGGTCATTGAAAGCAGCTCTCAGGGCATCACTGACGGGTGCAAATTGGGTAGACAAGCTACCGTGGGTGTTGTTGGGGTTGCGTTCTGCGCCTAAAGAGGACTTAGAAGCCTCCCCAGCAGAGCTCGTGTTTGCGCAGCCACTCCGGCTGCCTGGGGAGTTTCTCCCAGATAACCCTGCGCCAGACACCTCCCCGTCTCAGCTGTTGCGGAGTGACATAGAATCAAGCACGCTGCCCGGCCCCGCGCACCACAGTTTTCCGCGCGTTTTTGTGCCTAAAACTTTGAAGAATGCAGAGTTTGTTTTTGTCAGACACGATGCGCACCGAACCCCGCTGCGACCGCCTTATGACGGACCATTCAGAGTGCTGGAAACAGGGGACAAGCAGTTTTTGCTAGATTTGGGGGGTAGGGAAGAGAAAGTTGGCATAAACAGACTCAAACCCGCTTTTGTGGTGGCAGATGAGCAAGTGCTGTTGGCGAGGGCCCCGCGGCGAGGAAGACCCCCGCGGAGGGCTTCACAGAGTAATGTTTCCCCAGAACCCCCACAGGTGCTGACAAAAGGTTTCCACCCCCAGACGGCAAACCCCCAGCGTGACAGCGCCATGGAGACGTCCAACCCCAGCTACAGCAGATACGGCAGGAGACGAAACCCCAGACAGCTGGTGGACTAATGTGTATTGATACAATCACGACATGCATGTTGTTTTTCCCTTGTTTGTTCTAAAATGCTGGGGGGGGGGGGGGTTGTGTGGGGACACACATTCGTGACCTGCTTTTGGACTCACATTTTAGACCAGAGCAAGGGCAGAGCTTCTGTGGTTATTACAGGAAGCTGCAGGAGAAGTAGCTTTGGTATGCAAAGCTTGAGACTGTGGGATATAATGAGGGGATGCATTGTAGATAGTGGTGTGATATCATGCAGAGAGGATGCATTGTTGCTGTCTTTATAATGCAATGGTTTTGTGAGACAGGATTAATAAGGGGATGCATTGTAGATAGTGGTGTGATATCATGCAGAGAAGATGCATTGTTGCTGTCTTTATAATGCAATGATTTTGTGAGACATGTGGCCTGTTAACTGTAAGAGTCCTGGTATTTAAGGACGAGAGTTCCCTTTGTCGTTCTCTTTTTTATTCTGCTTCGTGATGTTGGAAGATGTGAATAAAACTGACTCAAGAGATGAACTCTGCCTCGTCATTTTCACATCTCCACAACATACAATATACAGTATATCTATAAATATATTCTATAAATTAGGATAGCACAGTAAAGTGCTGATGTAATTTTATGCCGAAGGCAGTACCTGTCACACTGTAAAAAGGGAAATCTCAGCAAGATAAAATATCCCAAATCAAGGCTTTATGTTTTTTTTTCTCTCACAAGAATAATTTTGACAAGACAATAATTTTTTTTTTGGGTTTTTTGTGCAGTTTCTGTAAGATTTTGCTTGCTTTACAAAAGTTTTTACTTGTGTAAGCAATTTACTCTTACTTTGTTGGCAGATATTTTTTTTTCTAATTTTAACTAAAATTATCTATTGCCAAATTTTTTTTTAGAAGAAAGTAGGTGTAAGCAAGGGTGCAAGCAAGCATGTCAGCACTCGTTCAGTGATGCCTGCCTTTGATCTTTGATGGTGTCATAGTGAGTCCTATGATCATGAGTGATGGCTGCCTTTGATCTTTGATGATGTCATAGCAAGTCCTATGATCTTTCAGTGAGTCACATGATCATGACATCTTGACAGACAGAGCTTCCTTGAATAGAAGTTATGAGTGATGCCTGCCTTTAATCTTTGATGATGTCATAGTGAGTCCTATGATCGTGAGTGATGACTGCCATTGATCTTTGATGATGGCATAGCGAGTCCTATGATGCCTGCCTTTGATCTTTGATGATGTCATAGCGAGTCCTATGATCATGAGTGATGGCTGCCTTTGATCTTTGATGATGTCATAGTGAGCCCTAGGATCGTAAGTGATGGCTGCCTTTGATCTTTGATGGTGTGATAGTGAGTCCTATGATCGTGAGTGATGCCTGCCTTTGATCTTTGACATGGTTACCATGGCAACACATGAGTGTACATTGGGTGCTTCTCAGGTGGACGGTGTTGAGTCTTCCCTCCTGTCTAGTATATGTGGTCCAAGTCTTGTCGCAGTAAAGGCACTGTACGCTGCTGTCCTTGTCTAGTTAAGTGTAGGGTTCATTCAAGGACAATGAGAACTGTAGACTTGAACAGATTCCACGGTTGTATCTTGACCTCACGGGATAGATTTGTTGCCTTCCAGATCTTCCACAGATCATTGACAGCTACTCGTACCTTCAATTTTGAATGTCTTTTTTTCCCTCCTTGTCCTGTCAAGCAGCTAAGTAAGCAGAACAGAAATCTACTTCCCTTATTGTGCTCAACAGATTTACTTTGCCAAAAGGAGCTTTTTACAGCACATATCTACAGTATGTACTGTATATTATCTATAGACTCCTCTTGTAATAACTTAATATTTTATGTAAATTGTTTTGCCCATGACAGACCTGATAGGGGGAGGAATGGGATAGGGAGGGGTGGGAGGAAAGGAACAAACAGAAAAAACAAACAAACTGACACAACTGAAACAAACAGAAGATGAACTGTTTCTTCTTCTGAAAAGGTCTCATCACAAGTCTAGTATCTGCACCTGTAAAAGAACATATGTGTATGTTCATGTGTGTGCATGAGCGTGTATGAGAGCATGCTCAGAGTGAGTGTGTGCTTGTGAGTGGTTTGCCAGGAAACATACAAAGAGGGTGGCCCCTTTCCTGGAAACGGCGAGCAAGCTAGGCAACGGCACCAACCCCCACAGAGCACAAATGCCCCGAAGTCAGCAAGCCCCAGGACAGCCATGCAAGCACCCCAGAAGGGATGGCTGAGGGAAGCCGGTGCAGCGTGCCCCTGCCCCTGCCCCCCCAGTGGGGCCAACGCCAGTCCCTGGGCCCCAGGCACCAGAAGGAGAGCGCCCCCCCCCCTCCAAGGCCAGAAACCATCCCGTGCCCCCCGGAACACCCCCCCCCACACACACACAGCGGGATCGCACCCACCCCAGTGCCCCCCGACCCATGCACCGGGAGCCCCCAGGCCCCCACTCCCAGGGAAGGCGGCAGAAAGGTGTGGGGACCCCCAAGGGGGGCCAGCCCCCCCCCCCAATCCAAGGGAGCGCCATCCCCTCAGTCCAGCACCCCCCACAAGCACATACACTCACTCTCACCCACTCACATACTTGTTTATGCTCATTTGCACTCACATACGCTTCTTTCCACTCACGCTCACTCACATAAACACTCTCATTCGCACTCTGACTAATTCACATTTACTTGTGCTCTCTCTTACACACTCATATTTATTCACCCTTAACACTTGGGGTGGCCACAGTGCCACGGTGCAATGTCTTTATCCATGTCCATGAGCCAAGAGAGCAAAAGTCATTTTTTGGCTTCTTCGTCTTCTGCGGTTGATGTCTGCTAGGGCTTCAGACCAGTGGCTGCCAGGGAGTCCGCTGTCCATTGTAGGTCATCAGTTTCTCCCTATAGCTTCTTGGCCAGGCAGGTATCTCCTGGCCAGAAGGCCTAATGCACTGCTTCATGAAGCAGGCAAGTCTGGAGAATGTGTGCAAGGGTTTGCTCTTCTGACCCACAACTCAATGGCTACAACTATAAGAGTTCAATGTGTTTAGACCATGTAGGTGGACCTGTCATGATCCCGAGTGTGGTTCCGTACCGTACTCGGGACTCCTGATTATTATCCTTTTTTCCTGTGTATGTATGTAGTCATGTTTATGTCGTTATGATTGTGCTTTTATTTTGACAGCGCCACGGCAGGACTTCCTGCTGTCGAGCCTGCTCGTGACCTGTCATTACTTTTGTCTCCACATCTGTTTGTAATTTCTGTTTTGCTCCCTATTTAAGATCGCCAGCACGACTCAGTCCTCGCTGCAATCTCGCCCAACTTAGGCTGGAGTCCCTACGCCCAGCTCCAGTCTCTCTACAGCGTCAGGTTTCGCCCTCACTATATTCATATGTAAGTGTTTGTGGTTATTCTTTGTGCCTCACGTTATCTCCCAGTGAGGTCAAGTTTAGTGCATGTGTTTTGCCCCTCGAGGCACATTATTTTGTTTCTTTTGTTAATAAATAAGCAAACTCACTGCTGGCATTTGGTGCCTCATTCATGCCCTGAAAAGGGCATTTATGACAGGGCCAAGGGAGCGTGATTTGGTCTTTACCCAGCCAGAATGTACGTGTGGGCCCCACCAAAGGTTAAATCTGGGCTGTCTTATGGGCCCCATGTGGGTTTGCCCACAATTTCCATGTTGACCCCATCTGTGCTTGCCCACATGGATTTTACCTGTTTACCTCTTTTCATTTTATTTTCTTGTAACATTTGTGACTTATTTCTGTCAGGGCGTGGTCCTCGGGACCACTAATGAGACGCGATAGGCAGCCGTAGAGTTTGCATATTTATTAAGGAAAGAACAACGATACAAAATAATGAGCCTCGTGGGGCAAAACACAAATAAAGACTATGGCTAAGACACAATAACGATATACTGATGACAAGGAATAACTTACTGGGAACACGGAGGATCGAGAAAGTGGTTGGAGTCAGGGAATAGGGACCCCAGCCAAACGTTGGGGAGACCGGCGTTAGACGTGTGTGAGGTCGCAGCCCCGAGTAACCAAAGCTGCTCCCTAAAATAGGGCTAGAGGGTGAATCAGCTGATGAGGACGTCATCAGCTGAATGTAATCCAGCTGTCACAGAGGAGCTCAGCTCTGACAGCCGGAAGCCCCTCTGAGACGCTGTCAGAATAAAAGCTCAGAGGACCACAAGGAACTAACACAGAATCGGAGGAAAATACTGCATGACCCGAGCGCGGACAATATCAACGCTCAGACCATGACAATTTCTCCTAAATTGATACATTTTCTTGAAAATTTCAAACTTTCTCAGAAATTTGTGATTTTTTTCTTGTAAATTTAAACTTTTTTCCTCATAAATTTACTTTTCCTGTAATTTTGGAACTTTGTCATATATTTGCCACTTTTTTTTTTTACTGTAATTTTGCAACTTTTTCTCATAAATTTGTGACTTTTTCCTTGTAAATTTGTTATTTTCTTGTAAAGTTGTGAGTTTTTCCCATAAATTTGTGACATCTTTCTTGTGAAATTGCAACTTTCTCAAAAATTTTCAACTGTTTTTTACTGTAAACAAAACTTTTTCATAAATTTTAGACTTTTTTTCTCAAGAATTTTCACTGTATTTACTCATATTTGCAACTTGTTCAAAATTTTTCCTCATAAATTTGACTTTTTCTTGTGAATTTGCTAGATTTTTCTTGTCAGTTTGTAACTCAGTTAATTTTAAAAAAAATTCTTACAAATTTGCAACTTTTTTCTCCTAAATTTTAACTTTTTTTCTCATAAATTTTCAACTTTTTCTAGTAAATTTGTGACTCTTCTCATAAATTTGCTATTTTTTGTAGCTTTTTTCCCTTTTTTTCTTTTAATTTTTCTATTTTTTCCTCATAAATGTGTGACTTTTTTCTTGTAAATTTGCTAAATTTTTCATTGTAAGTTTGTAATTCATTCAAGTAATTTTACAATTTTTTAAAAAAATTTGCACCTTTTTTCACTTAATTGTTCACTTTTTTTCTCATAAATCACATTTTATTCTCCTAAATTTGTTACTTGTCCACATAATTTTACTGAAGACACCAGCGTTACTGAAACCTGCTCACCCACATGAAACCAATGTGCGGTCCAGATGGGTTTAAAGCAGGTAAACATATCTGTGCCACATGTAAAGTCCATGTGGGCAAATGCTTACGGCACCAAAATGGAACCTACGAACAAACCCACATGGGACCCATTGACAGCCCAGTGTAACGTATGGTGGGGCCCACAAGGACGTGCTGGCTGGGTAGTAGTCGTTGTGCTAGGGCAGCTAAGTACACTTTGCTGTAAAAGTGCTTGTGTCTGGAAGGAGAACACAAAGGCAACAAGCACGGCAAACTCTCACACAAGCTACAAAAAGAGAAAGAAAACATTTTGTTTTGAGAGAAACAGAGGTGCCACTGTAGGGAATGTGTCAATGTGTCCATGTGCGGTTCAAAATGGCTCCTTCCACAGAGGAAGCCGCCTGTTTTAGTGGATTTACCTGAGTGCTCCTCTTCAGACATCACGAGAATACAGAGAGGGCCGGTCTAGGACACTGAAACTGGGCGGTGAATCCTAACTAAGCTCCGGCACCGGTTTGTTGTTTTCATCTCTGATTTCAGCTGCAGGGACTCACATTGTTATGGGTGGACGGTTTTGCAATTAATGGTGGACTGAGACACAAACATGCCTAAAAAAAGTTGGAAATTGAAAGATGTTGAACTCAGATGCTGCACCCTCTTCTCCATGAAAAACTGATTGCCGGTGACCCCCGTCTGCTCTCTGCTGTTTGTGAATACCAACGCGATGTGTGTGTCACCGGGAAGCCCATTCATTACTTCTGAGCTGAACAAAGGGAATATAAAACAATATTTACTCTTTTTTTTTTTTTGATTGCCTTGAATGCCTTCTTTCCTTATTCTGCATGGAGCTTTAGGATAGAAAAGAAAAAAATTTGCTTTTAAGGGGTCATTGACTGAAAATTATGTGGGGTTTTTTTTGTAGGTTTTAGCCTTCTGAAATGCATCTATTGGTTACGTGATTGTCAAAGAAAGTTCAATGACCCTGTGATCTTTACGATTAATATTGTTGTAGGGCTGGATACTGAATTTTTAAATATAGTTAAAATTTCATCAACTTAAACTAACCTACACTTATATAGCGCTTTTCTAGTCACAAAGACCACTCAAAGCGCTTTCACTAGTACTAACCCTCTATTCTAAGGGCCTATAGGAGACGGATATCTAGGGACAATTTAGAACAGCCCATTAACCTAACATGTATGTCTTTGGCTTGTGGGAGGAAACCGGAGCCCCTGGAGTAAACCCACGCAGCACAGGGAAAACATGCAAACTCCACACAGAAAGGTTCCAACCCCTGCCAGCCTGGGGATTCGAACCAGGAACCTTCTAGCTGTAAGGCAACAGTGCTAACCACTGCACCACCATGCTGCCCGTTAAAGTGGTCATTGACTGAAAAATTATGTGTTTATAGGTTTTAATTGCCTGAAATGTGTCTATTGGTCATGTGATTATCAAAAAATTTTCATAACAGTCAATTCTCTTAAAAAGCACACACAGCCTTTATCTAATTTTTCTCTCCCAGAAATGCCAAAAACGTTTTTGACTCTTCCAGGTAAATCGTATATGTCATGATTTGACAAAGCCAACCCACCGCCGTGCTTGAGACCCGCCCACTGCTCTATTATTGGCCTGCCTAGCTGTCTGTAATATAGATGGAAAGGGGGCTAAAGGTAGCCTATTAGCCCCTGAGCTATTAGCCTCCAAGCTAACATTGGTACCAGGAGGTTCCCACCAAGCCTGGCTTATATTATTTTCTTCAGATCTTAGTCAGCCTAATATCCATCCTGTTACCACCTGGTTCGCCAGCCCACAGTATACCTTACATTACTCCGGCACATCTACCAATAATTTCGCTGTGATTCCACAGCAAATCGCCACCACCGGCACGCCGGTCGCTGCAACCAACCTTGCCCAGGATCTGAGGCTGCTGGCTCTTCAGGGCAGTGTCCTGCTCTGCAGGATTCCCTTCCATTCCCACAGCCAGCTCCCCCAATGTCCTCCAGGGCTTTGCGTGGCTCTGCTCCACTCTCACGGGCAACCGCCTCGTGACGGGGCATCCCCCAGCTGGCTGTAGGAGCAGACCAGAATCCTGCATTGCCTTTGAGATCCTGTGGCTCGGCAGCTCGGCTCATCCAGCAGTCTTGGGTCCCGGACCAGGACAGTTGCGGTGACCGGGGGGGAGTGGGGCCGCCCGGCGCTACCAATTTGTTGTGGAATCACGGCAAAATTATTGTGAGATGGGCTGGAGTGACGCGAGAGACACCATCGGCTGGTGAACCAACGCCAGTCATCCGAGCTAGAAGGAAGCTAAAAGCTAAAGGCTAGAAGGTAGTCAGCTAATGGCTAAATGACA
This sequence comes from Pholidichthys leucotaenia, assembly GCA_020510985.1. Lineage (NCBI taxonomy): Eukaryota > Metazoa > Chordata > Actinopteri > Cichliformes > Pholidichthyidae > Pholidichthys > Pholidichthys leucotaenia. Next base: position 45,396,389 of record CM035848.1, on the reverse strand, counting down.
TAAGAGGGAGGCGAAGGATGTTTCTTAAAGTGACAGGCTTTATAGCTGATCATTTCAAGAAAGCCAGGGAAAATACAAAACAAATAAGCTTCAATAATTAAAAAAATTAAAGAAAATATGAAAAAAATATGTCACAAACACTTCATTAAGACATGTGTGAGCTGTTAAAATGTGGAAAAAGTGCAGTCAATGACTCCTTTAAACACCATGTACAGTTGTTGATAGTACAAAAACAAGATTTGCTTTATTGATCTTTTTTTTCAGGAATGTTTTGGCTCAAGAAGAACAAGGACATCCCTGCTTGTTCCAGTCTTTTTGTTTTTAGTAATAATTCTCTGGAGCTTTTACTGGGCTGAGAGTAACCTGGGAGCTGACCAAGGGAGAAGGAACAATGCTGTAAAATTTGTGCAAAGAGATTTTATGAGTCAGTGCCAGAATTTGATTGAACTATAATTGAAATAACAAAAAAAGGTCATACAAGGTCTGCGACTTTGGTGGTTTGTTTTTCATATGCACCGCTGAGCTGTCTCCAGCTGTCGCTGCACAGTCAACACCTGCATTGTTATAATGAAGAAGAGAGGAACTTCAGATTTTCAGAATGATGTCGATTCTGATGAGTGTGAAAAAGTGGGTGAGAACCTTTTTCAGCTCACCACTTGTCCCATTATCATATGCATTAGACCAGCTGTTTCTTTTGTGCTTGTTTATTTTAATTTGCCGCTGCTTATGTAACATTCTATCACTTACCATCCCGAGTTTATTTGTGTTAAGGTGTGTTCACACCAAACGCGAACGGGTGGCGCAAATCCATACAAAGTGAATGGGAAGACGCAAGTACGCGTGAATTTGCGTGGTCTCACGTTCGCATCTGCTAGCTAGCAGCTACTGTTAGCTTTGAGATTCTGCTGTCACTGGAGTAAAATTATCACCATTGCAGAGTAAACTAGTTAGAAGATGAAAGTCACTCACCGGGAGACAGGAGGACCGGGAACTCTTCAGCTGAATCGGGATTTTAGTTATTTACCCACGGTTTCTGGCCATGGACGTCCTAACAAGCTAGCAAGCTAGCAACGCAAACACCCGTCATCTGCTAAGTTTTGGAGGCTTGAGACAACATTTTCAGGTGAGCCCCAGGTCGGATAATGTAAACCTAAGCATGACGTTATTTTGGGAATTTCCACAACAGGTTGAACACAGCTGCAGAAGTTTTAAATACAACTTCACCTGTCTGCATTTCACTATTCTTGTCTGTTGGGGTGTTTACATTGATTTATAATGTAATCGTGCCATGTGAAAAATTCGCCTGTTCGCGTTTGGTGTGAACGCACCTTTAGTCTTATGTTACAGTTAGTGATATTAGTGCTAAACCACTGCACGGTGGCGCAGTGGTTTAGCACTGTGGCAGCACAGTTTTACCCTCGGCCGGGGGACCGCGGGGATCATGAGATCGTGGGTTCGATCCCAGCCCCCGACCAACAGTGAGCTGTGTGGAGTTTGCATGTTCTCCCCGTGTTGCGCGGGTTTACTCCGGGATTTCTCCGGTTTCCTCCCGCACACCAAAAACATGTAGGTTTAGGGCGCTCGCGCACGCAGCGACCAGCAGCGGTGGCTTATCAACAGACTGCAAACCAAGTCTACCTACGGGTACAAATAAGTAACAAAAAAAAAAAAAAAAAAAAAAATATTACACTCGACACCGCCTGCTCGACCCTGATTTGAACAATATTAAATGGAAGTGTCGTGAGCTGTGTCGTGAGCTGTGTCGCGAGCGCTGTTTCAGCATGCCCACAGTCACGTGACTGTAGCGAGCGAGGCTTCGTTATGTCGGTCACATCATGTGACTTGAGGCCTCACGGGAAGTTTGAGAGGGTTGGGCATTTCAATGGTACGTCAAGGATTTAAAAAGGGTCTGGTTCACTGCTCAAACTGTGGGTTTTTTGAGAAGTGCAGATTTGTTGTCATTATTGCAGTCAGGGAGAGTATTACACAAGTTAGAATTAGGTTTAGGATCAGTAACATTAAACAAAAACACATTACATTTACTAAATATTATACAGATTTACAGTATTGTGAAAAAGTGTTTGGTCCCTTCCTGATTTCTCCTTTTTTATGCTTGTCACACATAAATGTTTCAGATCATCAAACAAATTTAAATATTACAGAGATAACACAAGTAAACACAAAATGCAGTTTTTAAATGAAGGTAATTATTATTAATGGTAAAAAGAAACCCAAACTTACATGGCCCTGTGTGAAAAAGTGATTCCCCCCCCCCCCCCGTTAAAACATAAATTAAGTGTAGTGTATCACATCTTTGGAAAGCTGAGTTCAATTTCCCTCACCCTACCCAGGCCTGATTACTGCCACACCTGTTCTCAATCAAGAAATCACTTAAATAGGACCTGTCTGACAAAGTGAAGTAGACCAAAACATCCTCAAAAGCTAGACATCATCCAAAGAAATTCAGGAACAAATGAGAAATAAAGTAATTGAGATGTATCAGTCTTGAAAAGGTTATACTGTGGGAATCCACCTCAGTATATTTACACTCAGACTTAAAGACAAAAATGAATCGTCATGGGAGGTTTGTGTGTGTGTGTGTGTGGGTGCGGGGGTGGTGTGTTGATGTGAACAGTGACAAAGAGAATGGGAATTACAAAGGCTTTGATGTTAATGCAGCACACAGAGAAGGCTGACCGAGTGGTATTATGTATTTAAGAGCAGAGGTGCCTGAGATCTGTTACTCTTTTGTTGCTTGTGTTTCTAGAGAAATGTGAGAGAGAGTTGAATAAAGCCTGATGTGGGCTATATTAATCATAGATCCCATAACCTACATATGTTTAAGCATGTGAGAGTGTTTAGTGATTACATATGTAAAGCGACTTCACACCTCAGAACAGGACAAAGGGTCTCAACCGCCAGTGAAGATCAAAGAGCATCCCAGGCACTGCGGTGGAGACCGGATGGGTTGCCCTGACCCCCCAGGGCCAGGTGGAGGAGTACGAAGACAAAAGAGGGGATTAAGATAGTGAGGGATGTCAGCTTTTGATATGCATGTCTTTTGTTATGTGCGAGTATAAGTTCTTAGAGCCGAAGGTGTTCGCTCTCTTACTTCTTCTGCTGCTGCACCTAGATGAGACTTGTTAGAGGAGCTGATAATAAACTTTGGTTTATGAATCACATCACCTCGTTATTTCAAGCTCCTCTACACTGGTGACCCTGACGCGAGAATGGACCAGAGGCGTTCCCCCGCGATCGACTCATCTGTGGCGACCCAGACAGACGCCGGCACCCATGCAGACAGGGGAACAGATGGACGACGTTCCCCCACGGCAGAAGTGATAGAGAGGGCTCAACCGAGCACCAGCGCCGTGGAGAGAGCCGAAGCAAGGCACTCTCACCCTGCGGACACATCAGTGACGGTCCACACAAACGCCGTCACCGTCAACCTGCCAGACTTCTGGCAGGAAGACCCCGCCTCGTGGTTTCAGCAAGCTGAAGCCCAATTTGCACTTGCGGGCATCACGGCTGACGATACAAAGTTCTATCACATCGTCGCCAAACTCGACGCCGCCACTTCGAGATGTGCGCGGAGCATAATCCAGCGGCCGCCGGCCCAGGACAAATACAAAGAACTGAAAGCGACCATCGTGGCAAATTACGTCCCCTCAGCCGAGGAGAGAACCGAGAGGATCCTGGCGGTCTACGGCCACAGAGGAGGCAGACCCAAGGCCCTCATGGAGGACTTGCTGCAACTTAAAGAAGAGGACAATGACAACTTCCTCTTCCATTTCATATTCCTCAGTATGCTGCCGCCACACATGAGAGGGACGCTGGCCAACATGCGATGCAGCACCCAGCAAGACTTCCGCATGCTAGCTCACGAAGCTCAACGGCTCGTCAACGTCTGCAAAGAGCAGACACCCACAGCAGCATCCGCAGACCTCAACGCTGATGTCCGGAGCCACGAGGAGCCACAAATCACCGAGCAGAATCAGCCCGTGGTGACAGCGACACGGCCAGGACGCAACAGACGGAGCGACGTTTGTTATTACCACCCCCGCTTTGCCGAGAAGGCTTACAAATGCGTTCCCCCCTGCAAATTCACGATTTCGGGAAAACGCCAAAGCCGAGAGCCGTTAACAGCGGCGGTTCTCGGCAAAAAAAGCAAGCTTTTACATGTGACGGACGGACACACCGGAAAGCGGTTCCTTATCGACACGGGAGCTCAACTAAGTTTTGTCATGCCCTCCCAAGCAGACCGGGCCATGGGCCCCCGGGGCAATGGAGCGGTGGCAGCCAACGGCGCCATCATCGACACTTTTAGCGAAAAGAGCCTGCCCCTCTGCATCCACGGCCGCAACTACAGATGGACATTTGTTGTAGCGGTGAGTTTTAACTTGTTGGGCGCAGATTTTTTGTGTGCACATGGGTTATTAGTTGATCTAGCGAACAGGCGCTTGGTTAATGCACTGTCCTTTGCTTCTATTCCCTGCTCAGCTCGACTTTCTCCACCACCTGTGCAGGCTAGCGTCACCACAGCAGGAGGTAAGTTTGATCAACTCCTCACCCAATTTCCAGCACTCACAATTCCCAAATTCTCAGCCACAGTGGCTAGACACGGGGTCGAACACTTTATTCCCACAACGGGCCCACCCGTATTCGCCAAAGCTCGGCGCTTAGACGCGACCAAGCTCGCCATAGCTCGGGACGAGTTTACCACCCTTGAAAAATTAGGCATTATCAGATGCTCGAAAAGCCCCTGGGCGTCACCACTTCACATGGTCCCGAAATCCGACGGTTCTTGGAGGCTGTGCGGCGATTACTGCAGATTAAACAATGCGACAGCGCATGACCACTACCCAATTCCTCACATTCAAGACTTTTCACTACATCTGGCGGGTGCGTGCATTTTTTCAAAAATAGACCTGGTCCGCGGTTATCATCAAGTCCCAGTTCGAGCAGAGGACATTCCTAAAACAGCTGTAATAACCCCTTTCGGTCTTTTTGAATTTTTGCGGATGCCTTTCGGCCTCAAAGGCGCTGCTCAAACCTTTCAGCGGATGATGGACGCAGTATTACGCGACCTCCCTTTCGTGTTCGTCTACCTCGACGATATGCTGGTAGCCAGCTCGTCTGAGGAAGAACACGAGCGGCATCTCACTATGGTTTTTCAGAGACTAGAAGAGCACGGGTTAATAATCAATCCAGCCAAATGCAAATTCGGCGTGTCACAAATTGATTTTTTAGGACACAGAGTTTCTCCGAAGGGGGCAGTCCCACTTCCAGACAAAGTTCACGCAGTAAAAAGTTTCCCACAGCCACAAACGGTCAAATCGCTGCAGGAATTTTTGGGCATGGTTAATTTTTACAACCGCTTCCTCCCCCACGCAGCTCAGCTCATGCAGCCCCTATGACGCGCTCAGAAAACAAAAACCTTCCAACGCGGTCGAATGGACCCCGGAGCGCGAACGCGCCTTCGCGGAAGTAAAAAGCGCCCTAGCTAATGCCACATTGTTGATTCACCCCGATCCCTCGGCCCGCATTGCGCTAACCACAGACGCTTCAGACCTGGCCATAGGGGCAGTTGTAGAACAACACGTCGGCGGAATCTGGCAACCTTTGGCATTCTTCAGCAAATCGCTAAACCAAACTGAGCGTAAATACAGCACTTCTGACAGAGAGCTACTAGCGCTCCATTTATCCCTCCGCCACTTCCAGTTCTGGTTAGAGGGGCGGCGTTTTACGGCTTTTGTAGACCACAAACCGCTCACCTTTGCTATGGCTAAAATTTCCGAACCGTGGTCAGGCAGGCAACAAAGACAGCTAGCTGCGATTTCAGAGTTCACCACAGACATTCGACATGTGGCAGGCAAACTTAACGTGGTAGCAGACTGCCTCTCTCGCGCTGTGACATCGCCAGAGCGCGAGGAGACAGATTATACTACCTCAGCCGCGGAACTCTTCGCCAACGCGGACACATACGCAGCACCAATCCACGCAGGGATAGATTATGCAGCCATGGCAGAGGAACAAAGTAGTGACGCGGATGTGCGCGCACTCCTGTCTGGACCAACAGGGTTAAGGCTGGAGAAAAGGGGTCTACGCGACGGTGTGCCCCCCCCTAATATGCAACATCTCAACCGGCCGACCTCGCCCGTTAGTTCCAGCTGCATGGCGCCGCCGTATTTTCGACTCGATTCACTCCCTCGCACACCCAGGTGTGCGCGCTTCAGTTAAAATGGTCGCTGAAAAGTTTGTGTGGCCTGGCCTGCGCAAAAACGTAAAAGAATGGGCAAAGACTTGCATTTCTTGTCAGCGCGCCAAAGTACACAAACACACAAAAGCCCCTCTGGAGCCTTTTCGAATCCCTGCTAGAAGGTTCGACCACATTCATGTTGACCTCGTGGGGCCACTACCTTCCTCCCAAGGTTTCACACACCTGTTAACAATGATAGACCGCACCAAGCGCTGGCCAGAGGCAGTCCCTCTGACGTCAACCACAGCGGAGGAAGTCGCTTGCGTTTTTTTGACAAACTGGGTGGCACGTTTCGGCGTCCCATTGGACATCACGTCCGATAGGGGGCCTCAATTTGTCTCGGAGCTTTGGTCAGCCATGTCCAGCAGCTTAGAGGCAACAATTCACCGCACCACCGCTTATCACCCTCAGGCTAATGGGTTATGCGAGCGTTTTCACAGATCTTTAAAGGCCGCCCTCAGAGCCTCACTAACGGATACAAATTGGGTAAATAAACTTCCCTGGGTTTTATTGGGGTTGCGTGCTGCGCCCAAAGAGGATCTAGACGCCTCCCCAGCAGAATTAGTTTTTGCACAACCTCTCAGGCTCCCAGGCAAATTTTTACCAGAGAACCCAGAGCCAGTGCATTTTCCAACCCCGAGGTTTGTAGGCAGCAATGGACCGGACTCTCTCCCCGGGGCGGCACATCACTCTTTTCCACGGGTTTTTGTCCCCCAAGCTTTAAAAAACACTGAATTCGTTTTTGTTAGGCATGAAGCTTTAAAACCAACCTTCCGCCCACCATACGATGGGCCATTCAGAGTGCTGGAAACTGGTGATAAATATTTTGTGCTTGATTTTGGGGATAGAAAAGAAACAGTTGTAGCGGGTTGAATTCAACCCCCCCACAACACAGAGACAGAACACAGAGACAGTCAGCTCGCACTCCTGGGTTTTTTCCGCTGCATGCTGCGTTTACAGCTGTGAGGTTAAAGTGTCATCCATGCATTGTGTTCATGCATCCTGTCTGTACCTCTGATATGCAAATGCCCAGATTGACTGCTGTGAAGGTCCTTTGATCTATTGTTTGAGTTGAGTATATATGCTGCACTGAGCTGTAAATCTGCCTCTCATTCACTCACTCTTCAACTGCTGCTGGACACACGCACTGTGTGTCTCCTCTTCTCTGAGAGCCTGAGGACATCACCTCAGCCCGCAGCACGAGGGCTGGGGAGGTGTTCCGATGAAGGCGGGTGATAATAAAGCTATTTAAAAATCCAACGCTGCCTTTATTTTATCATCCTCTTCACAGTCAGCATTGACAGACTTAAACCTGCCTTCTTGTTGAGAGACGAGCCTGCACGGTTGGCGAGAGCACCTCAGCGGGGTAGACCCCCCCAAGAGAAAAGACTCAGCCCCCCTGCAGGGAACAAATAATCACTCTCCTTCCCAAGCTGCAGATTCCTTACAGGAAGGTCCCACCAGGACGCCCAAGCAGACCCACAGCAGATTCGGGAGAAGATTAAAACCCAGACGGTACAGAGACTGATGCAAACTACTCAACAGTTGTTCACTAATTGTGCTGTAACAGTTTAGGACTGACTTGTGATATTACTATGCTGTTATGATTACCACTGAACTCTCTTAGGAGCATGGCTGCTGGAAAGTTTCTTCTGTGTCAAGAGGTGTAGCAGTTAGTATGTCATAATAATTATCTTAAACTGAATTTTTCTACTGTCCTTTTCTTAGTCATTTGGGGGGGGGGGTGTGGGCTATATTAATCATAGATCCCATAACCTACATATGTTTAAGCATGTGAGAGTGTTTAGTGATTACATATGTAAAGCGACTTCACACCTCAGAACAGGACAAAGGGTCTCAACTGCCAGTGAAGATCAAAGAGCACCCAAGGCGCTGCGGTGGAGACCGGATGGGTTGCCCTGACCCCCCAGGGCCAGGTGGAGGAGTACGAAGACAAAAGAGGGGATTAAGATAGTGAGGGATGTCAGCTTTTGATATGCATGTCTTTTGTTATGTGCGAGTATAAGTTCGTAGAGCCGAAGGTGTTCGCTCTCTTACTTCTTCTGCTGCTGCACCTAGATGAGACTTGTTAGAGGAGCTGATAATAAACTTTGGTTTATGAATCACATTGCCTCATTATTTCAAGCTCCTCTACACCTGATATGATCTGGACCTCTCTGCCTGGTTCTTGGCTCTCTCCACAATACAGCCATTTCTAAAGCTTTGGGACTCCAGCAAACCACAGTGAGAGCTATTATCCACAAATGGTGAAAACATGAAACAGTGGTGAACCTTCCCAGGAGTGGCCGGCTGACCAAAATTACCCAAAGAGCGCAGCGATGACTCATCCAAGAGGTCACAAAAGACCCCACAACAACATGCAAAGAACTGCAGGCCTCACTTGCCTCAGTTAAGGTCAGTGTTCATGACTCCACCATCAGAAAGAGACTGGGCAAAAATGGTCTGCATGGCAGAGTTCCAAGACAAAAACCACTGCTGAGCAAAAAGAATATAAAGGCTCGTTGTCTCAGTTTTGCCAGAAAACATCTTGATGATCCCCAAGACTTTTGGGAAAATACTCTGTGGACTGATGAGACAAAAGCTGAACTTTTTGGAAGGTGTGTGTCCCATTACATCTGGTGTAAAAGTAACACAGCATTTCAGAAAAGGAACATCATACCAACAGTAAAATATGGTAGTGGTAGTTAGGGGTGTGCCATATTATATCGTTCACGATAATACCGGTATCATTTTTGATACCAATGTAAAAATGAATATCACAATTTTTGGGGCCCATTACGCTGCCAACGGAAGGTACGCGTTATCATAGAAATGACAAAAAAAAAAAAAAAAATTGCTCGAGAATCGGCGCTCTGTGCTTGGAACTTCTGCGTCTAGTTGTGAGGAAGTAATTTAGTTTTAAGGCTGTTTCAGACTGCTGCCTTCTTTAAAAAAAAGGGTGCAGCAATGTGGATAATCTGTCCACATTTTTTCCCGCATGTCAATAACACAACTTCAGTGAAAAGTTTTACTTCACCCTGAACCAGTGTTGTTGACGTCCGGATTCCGAAGTGTCCAGAGGTTTATTTTAGTTTCCTTGTGGCTTCTCCAGATTGATTTATTCAACCAACCGAAAGGAAAAAAAAAATCAATTAACAGCCCCAGGACTTGTCTGTTCAATGGAGATTTCTAATGTGGGTAAATTGAGAGAAAGAGAGGGAGACAGGAGGTCTTGTTTGGCGAAACGGCAGACATGTAGGCCAAATGATGAAATAATACTTCTAAATAAGCCCACTCCCTCCCTGTTTTATTTAGACCCTCTTCCTGGCCCAGTGAAATAACATATGAAATTAATTTAAACCCTCAGCATGTCAAATTTCTTAAAAATGCCTAAATTTAGCATAGCAAAGAAAATCAAATTCTTTCTTCACTGAGGGACAGCAGAAAATTTGAAACGTCCTGCCGGCGGAACACCAGAGTTTTTAAAAAGTCCCAAATTTACATGAAAAAAGTCCCAAATTTACAAGAAAAACTTCACAAAATGATTGAAAAAAGTCACAAATTTACAGGAAAAACTTCACATAATTAAAGTCTCAAATTTGCATGAGGAATTTAACAAAATTTATTCAAAAACATCCCAAATTTATATGAAAAAAAGTCCCAAATTTGCATGAAAAAAGTCACAAAATTAATTGAAAAATGTCCCAAATTTACACAACTTCACAAAATTAATTGAAAAACATAACAAATTTATACGGAAAAACTCCCAAATTTACATGAAAAAGTCTGAAATTTACACAAAAAATTAACCAAAATTAATTGAAAATAGTCTCAAATTTACATGAAAAACTTCACAAAACGATTTAAAAATGTGTCAAATTTATATGAAAAACGTTTCAAAATAAATTGTAAAAAGATCCAAATTTACAAGAAAAATGTCTTAAATTTACATGAAAAACTTCACAAAATTAATTAACCCCTTACCATTCCAGCCAGTCCCCCCCCCACACACACACACACACACAATGCCTATTTTTAACATAGCAAAGAAAATCACATCTTTTCGTGACTGGGTGGCAACAGAAATTTTGAAACGTCCCGCCAGCGAAACCCCAGAATTTTCAGAGTTAACGTCCCTCCTCCTTCCTCTCTCTACTCACCTACTGCCAGGTGGGTTATACAGGATTTTTGTGGTGATCCACTAGACCACTCTGAGTCTGGCCCTTCACCCAGGACCAATTTGCACTGGAAGACCCTGACAACATAGCTCCTATAGAGGGGTTGCACCAACGTCACACGGGTCACGTGTATTTTGTTTACTACGCCATTTTGGATGGCAACAAACAGTCAAATCACCGGCAGCAGGCGTGAGTAAGTGTAATCAATGAGATAAATGGCTACACACAAATCAACACCGTGGTCCAATGACGAGGTGCAGACTTTTTTGTGCTTGGTAGCTGATTAAAGAAACCCAGAGTGAGCTGGATGGAGCAACCCGAAAAGAATTCACGGCCACCAACCAGTGAAGGCAGACAGGAGGCAGAGTGGCGTCGACCCGACCACGGCATCATCATTGGTGAAAACCATGATAGAGGATTGTGAATGATGTGATATTATGCGTCTTTTACGTTGTTTATCCTAGTGGTGGCAAGCCCACTTTGAACAAACAACACCGTTGTCTCCTGTATGCAGACAATGAGCTAGCTAGTTAGCCCTCAATGCTAACTCCATGTTCTGCTTGTATTTTGCATTTGTGTCAACATCTGACGAAATAAGCTAGTGTTAAGCCTGGTTTAAAAGTTACTTTTTACATGTTGCACTTTCGTGTTGTGCATGTATTTAAGTTGTATGTATATTTTCATTCTAGAGTCCCACCAGCATCTGCTTTGACATCAGTACCAGCTCCGATACAGGCGTTCTATAATGCAATGCTACTTATTGAGATGCACTACCCTGCATCTTTGCACAGTAGCACAATTTCCACTTAAATAAAAATAGTAAAGAACTTCTCTTTCAAATGTACTTCAAGTTTAATAGTTAAAGTACTAGATTCCATTCAACTTAATGTGTTAACTCATTCTGATTGCTGAGGCCACAGTAAAAACAAATGATTTTAAACGTAACCCAGCCCTTGTAAAATCTACTTTACTTAGTGCAGCTACATGAAAATTGTGGTTAAATACAACAACAAAGCACTTTTTCGTTACATTTCACTACTGGCTTTTAACACCATGTGTATCTCCCAAATATATGTTTTAAACTTGATTTGATTAACCACAACCCATTTCTGTCTTTTGTCTAGGCAAGAGGAGACCTTACAACACTATTTACATACAGTATCTCACAAAAGTGAGTACATCCCTCACATTTTTGTAAATATTTTATTATACTGTATCTTTTCAAGGGACAACACTGAAAATATGACACTTTGATACAATGTAAAGTAGTCACTGTAAAGCTTGTATAACAGTATAAATTTGCTGTCCCCTCAAAATAACTCAACACACAGCCATTAATGTCTAAACCACTGGCAACAAAAGTGAGTACACCCTGAAAATGTCCAAATTTTGCCCAATTAGCCATTTTCCCTCCCTGTGTCATGTGATTCCCTAATGAGTCATGTGACTCATTAGTGTTACAAGGTCTCAGGTGTGACTGGGGAGCAGATGTGTTAAATTTGGTGTTATCGCTCTCACACTCTCTCATACTGGTCACTGGAAGTTCAACATGGCACCTCATGGCAAAGAACTCTCTGAGGATCTGAAAAAAGAATTGCTGCTCAACATAAAGATGGCCTAGGCTATAAGAAGATTGCCAACACCCTGAAACTGAGCTGCAGCATGGTGGCCAAGAACATACAGCGGTTTAACAGGACAGGTTCCACTCAGAACAGGCCTTGCCATGGTCGACCAAAAAAGTTGAGTGCACGTGCTCAGCGTCATATCCAGAGGTTGTCTTTTGAAAATAGATGTATGAGTCCTGCCAGCATTGTTGCAGAGGTTGAAGGGGTGGGAGGGTCAGCCTGTCAGTGCTCAGACCATACGTCGCACACTGCAACAAATTGATCTGCATCGCTGTCGTCCCAGAAGGGAGCCCTTTTTAAAGATGATTCACAAGAATGCCCACAAACACTTTGCTGAAGACAAGCAGACTACTGACATGGATTACTGGAACCATGTCCTATGGTCTGATGAGACCAAGATAAACTTATTTGATTCAGATGGTGTCAATCATGTGTGGCGGCAACCAGGTGAGGAATACAAAGACAAGTGTGTCTTGCCTACAGTCAAGCATGGTGGTGGGAGTGTCATGGTTTGGGGCTGCATGAATGCTGCCGGCACTGGGGAGCTACAATTCAGTGAGGGAACTATGAATGCCAACATGTACTGTGACATACTGAAGCAGAGCATGATCCCCTTCCTTTGGAAACTGGGCGGCAGGGAAGTATTCCAACATGATACGGTGGCGCAGTGGTTTAGCACTGTGGCAGCACAGTTTTACCCTCGATCGCGGGGATCATGAGATCGTGGGTTCGATTCCAGCCCCCGACCAACAGTGAGCTGTGTGGAGTTTGCATGTTCTCCCCGTGTTGCGCGGGTTTACTCCGGGATTTTTCCGGTTTCCTCCCGCACACCAAAAACATGTAGGTTTAGGGCGCTCACGCACGCAGGCCGGTGGCTTGTCACCAGACTGCAAACCAAGTCTACCTACGGGTACAAATAATTAACAAAAAAAACAAAAAAAATGATAACCCCAAACACACTTCCAAGACAATCACTGCCTTGCTAAAGAAACTGAGGGTAAACGTGATGGGCTGGCAAAACATGTCTCCAGACCTAAACCCTATTGAGCATCTGTGGGGCATCCTCAAATGGAAGGTGGAGGAGCGGAACTTTTGTGAGATACTGTAGATGCAGGCTTAAGATCTACTGAACCGGAACCAGCGTGAGCGGCACATCCAGTTTCTTCTCAGTGAGGAAAGAGAGCATGAAACTACCTTGTGAAGGGAGGAGATTGCTCAGACTGCTGCCTTCAGTCAGTCATTCCTTGGTGTACTGGGCGACCTTGCAAAGGCAATGAGTCACCGGCGTTTGTGACCCATTCTGAGTTTTTTTTTTTTTACAGTTTAAAGTTTGAATTTTGCACATTCTAAATAATCTGGATTTTGCTTCTGATTGTAATAAACAATTTAGTGACTTACTGTACAGTATGTGTTTGCATCATGATTTTCTATTTTGTCTGTTTAGACACCGGTGGGTAAAGAGTCAACATTACAAACCATTTATCAGTGACGTTGAAAATAATGGCTCATTTTTAAGAAAAAGTAACCAAAAACAATTATTTCATTTACTGAAGACTGTATTGTTGGATGTGCCAGTGCAGAAGACACTGCACGCTTTAGTGACAGTACCAGTATACGGAGGAATTCTGGGCCATATTGGCATCTGTATTTCTTAATAATGAGTTTGGGTTTAATGGGATTTAACGTGTTTTAACACAAACTACTTTATGGTTCATAATTCTGTTGACTGACATACACCAAACCAAAAGTGATTTCTCAAACTGCTGGATTATTTAGACAGCTTTTCCAATCTTTTGGCATTTAAGTTGACACTAAATCTTGGTAACCTTCACAAATAAAACATAAACAAAAGTTGAGACATATCTGCAAAAGGCACAAAAGTTAAATGCCAAAATTTCTAGTGCAATACTAAAGGAGTACGTAGTACATTATTCACAAATAGAATATATATTTATACAGTATTTACATGTATATATCCAGTAAATCCATATATTTTCCATGTAGCCTTGTGACTGTATTATTTTAATTGCTTTTAATCCTAGATGAAGTTTGTTTTGGCTTAAACATGCATGATAATTGTTAAATATATTTTATTATACCTCACTCAGTACTATTTACCTGTTGAAATATATATTTTAAGGCTAATATAACCCCATAACTATAAAATATGGCACTTGGCGATCAATTTTTGGCAGCTGATCACTTTTTGCCATGACACCACCACAGGCTGGAGTGCTGCTGGAGCAGCTACATTCCATGATGTCTCTCGACAGTCTCTCCGTGAGTTTCACACAGATCAGAGCAATTTGTTGCACAGGAAGCCAAAAGTTTCTTCAGACATTCTGAAGTTTGTGAAGCTGGGGTGACATTCCACCACTGGGAGGCTTGGTTGAAAGCCCAGACCGACGGTTTAAAGCGATAATTTTTTCAAGAGAGCCATCTGAAACACACACATACACACACACAGAGCATACATATTTTAATACCTAATAGCGATAACTTGCCGTGATTAAAATGTAGTATGGGGGACTATTAATGACTGTAGCAAACTAGTATTAGCAATCATTAGCTTATACTCACATGTGATCTAAATCGTATCCTCACGTCGTCATCTTTATACTGCTCCATGGCTTCCTAAACTCTCCAGTACTTTTCCAGAGCATCTTGCCGCCTGTAGCCTTCTCTGGCTCTCCTTTTTTGCTTTTACTCTGACAAAAAGCCAATGAGCAGCAGGCTCATCTCGATATCCATCTTGTGTTTTGCTTGTCACATACAAATGACATCATGGGAGTGTTGGGCTGCCTTGTTATAAAGATCTCGCCCACTTGAGGTGGTACTCACTTGTAATGGAAAACGAACTACACCTTGTTGAGTCGAGTCGAGTCAGGCTGAGTAGGTTTTGGAATTATTATTATTCTCAACACAGGGCCCACACTATGTGCCGTCCCAGAAGCCGTCCAATATGGCAGACAATGTAGCACGTGACCACTGACGTCACATGTAACCCCTCTATAGGATCATTAGGGCACACAAACCCCTCCCATCACAATAAGATGGCCATCCATGGCAGGGGGAAAAGTAAGAACCCTGCTATTTGGATTGACCAGATTTAGCCTTAAAAACATCTAAATTACCCATGGTGCTGGGTGTGCAGATTTCAATCATTCAAAGCTTATTTTTCTGCTAACAGATTATGTCAGGATGCTTTCTGCCCTCATACTAATGCGCGTATAATACAGACCAACTGCGGCGCACCTTGCCTCTGGAAAGGCTTAAAGGGGCTTGAATCACATGGCGTCGCGTTTGTGTGAAGCTCCGGGGGAACGACATTTTGCATACAGGAGCAGTCCGCTCACCACCGCCACCACCACCAGCCCTCGTTGTGTATTCATAGTCTGAAATCAGACAGCTCGGCCTCGCTCATCACCTCCCGCAACATCCTCAAAAATCCATTTCTGCTGTTGGCGTCGCATCGATCCCCCCCACCCCCATCCTCCCCTGCCACCAAAGGATAGTGAGTCCAGACGGGGGGGACGAGATATGATGTGGTATGAGACGTCTGCCACACACACACACACACACACACACACACACACACACACACGGATGATAACGGCGTGATAAGTGCCTGTGAGTCCATGTGGACCCTACCCGTTGCGGCACCATTAATCCGATACAATATGTCTGCTTAATGCTGTGTGCCACTAAGAAAGGCCGGCACTTATCATCCTTAACGTCTCCGGTGGAACATGACCAGGGAGGAGGAGCGGTTGCAAAAAAAAAAAGGGAGGGGAGGAGAAGGGACGGTAATTTAAAGGGTCGTTTCATCCATATTACTAAAGAAACAATATGGAGGGGTGAGCTGTAAGTGCAGCAAAAAGGTCCATAAGGCAGCTCGTCTGATACAGAAATGATTATGTATAATACCAGAGCTGAAGAGCACTATAGTGGGCAGTGACTTAAAGGTGACATAATCAAATAATCTCTTTATGGATTCATTAGGTCAGCCAATCCTAAACTCATGGGACCCATTTTCAAATCTGAAAGTCTCCAGAGCACCAATCAGCTGAACCTTTAATCACGACCAATCAAAATTCCAGGCTAAGACTTATTTATCTTCTTGTAATTTGCTTATATAAGCTGATTCTTCTGTTCTGCTACTTCATTGCTACCCGGCTGAACACTAAAAACATCAATCACACTGTCATAATTTAGCTACGGTGGCAGTGAATCCATGCGGCGGCCCTTCACTGAATTATATTAATGGAACCTAAATACTTGCGTTGACTTTGTTCATGGAAACTGGAGTTGTTTTGTATTTTCTGTAATGAAATGATCAAAAAAATGAAGAGTTGTTGAAGCTAGGTTAAGAACACAGGTGGCAGTGAGCAGCAGTACGATTTCATGCCAAGAAAGAGTATTGCAGATGCAGTGTTTGCTCTAAGAGTGTTGAAGGAGAAGTATAGAGAGGATCAGAAGGAGTTGCACTGTGTCTTTGTCGATCTAAAGAAAGCATATGATAGGGTGCCAAGAGAGTAAGTGTGGTACTGTATGAGAAAGTCAGGAGTGGCAGAGAAGTATGTGAGGGTGGTGCAGGACATGTATGGGGACAGTGAGATAGTGGTGACCTGTACTGTAGGAGTGACAGATGGATTCAAGGTGGGGGTGGGGTTACATCAGGGATCGGCTCTGAGCCCCTTCTTGTTTGCCATAGTGATGGACAGGCTGACAGATAAGGTCAGGCAGGAGTCTCCATGGACCATGATGTTTGCAGACGGCATTGTGATCTGTAGTGAGAGTAGGGAGCAGGTGGAAGAGAACCTGGAGAGGTGGAGGTATGGTCTGGAGAGAAGAGGAATGAAAGTCAGTAGAAGCAAGACAGAATACATGAGTGTGAATGAGAGGGAGGCAGGTGCAACAGTGAAGATGGAAGGAGAAGCGGTAGTGAAAGTAGATGAGTTTAAATACATGGGGTCAACCATCCAAAGCAATGGAAAATACACAAGAGAGGTGAAGAAGAGAGTGCAGGCAGGGTGGGGTGGGTGGAGATGAGTGTCGGAGTGATTTGTGACATAAGGGTAGCAGCAAGAGTGAAAGGGAAGATTTACAAGATGGTAGTGAGACCTGCTATGATGTATGGTTTGAAGATGGTGGTGCTAACAAAAAGGAGATGGAGCTGGAGGTGGCAGAGTTGAAGATGCTAAGATTTTCATTGGGAGTGACTAGGATGGACAAGATTAGAAATGAGTATATCAGAGAGACAGCTCAGGTTGAGCGGTTTGGAGACAAAGTAAGAGAGGCAAGGCTGAGATGGTTTGGACATGTGCTGAGGAGGGAGAGTGGATATATTGGACAAAGGATGCTGAAGATGGAGCTGCCAGGCAGGAGGAAAAGAGGAAGATCACAGAGAAGATTCATGGATGTAGTGAAGGAGGACATGGAGAGGGCTGATGTTGCAGAGGAAGATGAAGGGATAGGGTGAGATGGAGGCAGATGATCCGCTGTGGAGACTCCTAAAAGGAGCAGCCAAAAGAAGAAGAAGAAGAAAAATGTTCCCAGCCAGCATGTCCATGTTGGCCCCGCTATAGGTTAAACCTGGGCTGTCTCCTGGGTCCCATGTGGGTTTGTCTGCAGGTTCCACTTTGGCCCCAACTGTGTTTGCCCACATGAACGTTAGCTGTGTTACAGGTGAGCAGGTGATCTGCTTTCCTGCTTTAAACCCAACTGGGCCCCACATGCAGCAAATTTGAGAAAAAAAAAGTCACAAATTTATGAGAAAAAAGTGAAAATTTAGGAGAAAAAACTTGCAAATTTATAAGAAAAAAGTGTAAAATTACTTGAAAAGCATTACATACAAGAAAAAAATTGCAAATTTAAAAGAAAAAAGTCACAAATTTATAAGGAAAAGTTTAGAAAAATTTGCAAATTAACAAATAAAGTAACAAATATATGATAAACTGAAAATTTATGGAAAAAAAACTTGTAAGTTTATAGTAAAAAAAAGGTTGAAAACTTTTGAGACAGCTCCAAATTTACAAAAAAATACCAAATTTATCGAAAAACTCACAAATTTACAAAGAAAAAAGTAACTAATTCATGAGAAAAAGTTGCAAGATTACAATTAAAAAGTGGCAAATTTATGAGAGCTCCAAAATCACAAGATTTTACAAATTTGCAAATCACAGCAAGAAAAAAAGTCACAATTTTACAAGAGAAACTAACAAATTTATGAGAAGAGTTGCAAATTAACAAGAAAAAAATCACAAATTTATTAGAAAAAGTTGAAAGTTTACAGTAAAAAAAGTTTCGAACATTGGAGCGTTTCTAATTTTCAAGAAAAACGTATCAAATTATGGGGAAAAAGTCACAAAATTACAAGAAAATAGCAAATTAATGAGACAATAAGTTGAAACTAAGTAAACAGGTAAAATCCATGAGGACCAACACAGATGGGGCCAGCATGGAACCTGTGGACAGACCCACATGGACCCAGAGGACGGCCCAGGTTAATGCTGGGGCCCACATGGACATGTGTTTCTGCTGTCAGCTTAGAAACGCCGTTTTTGGAACTCAGACATCGCGTGCTGTCACTTAACTGTCCGACATCTTGTGAAAAGAGCCTTCCGGGTTCCAGTGGTGGAAAAAACAGCTATTCATGCATTGCATAAATGTAACACTTAAAACAATTATTCCTGTTTGAGAAAATGAATCCAAAATGTACAGAATGCCGTTTGGCATCCCGGTACGTTTGCCCCCCGGTGTTCAAAGTTTATTCGACACGGCGCAGTTGAATATATGCAAAAGGCTAAAGGCCTCATTGTGATTCACCAGGAGCTCCAGAGGTGGGAGCGCCAGGCTGATGCCATTCAGTGTCAGGACACCGTTATCAGACTAACAACAGGGGAGGGACGTCGGGCTGATCGGCGCCGGGCCGTAATCACCACAGATGGGCCGTTACCAACACAGGACTATTTAAAACCAACAACTTTATATTCACCTCGCCTGTCCTCTGCATGATCCCACATATGTTCGGAGCAGAAGCTCCATCCGAACCAGACGCCCTTTTTTTTTTTTTTTTTTTTTTTTTTACCGCCGTTGGCCATCGTTCAATAATTCCTGCCTCTTTAATCTTAATTTGCTGCATCCTATAGATGTTTTTCCTTGTGCTGAAATAATCACCTCTCCAGGCTCAGCCTGAATAAAATTATTCCCCCATGGTGGTGAAGTCTGAGGCAGCAGCTGCCGCAGTCGTCTCTGTGAGCATTCGCGTCTCCCCTTTGTGCTACTAACAGCTCATCTGCAGTCTACGAGCAGAAAATGTGCAACAGCTATACTTGCATTTTTTTTTTTCTCAGAAATTCAAATCATGGTGCGATACTCACTGATACTGTTCCACCCTGACTTTAATAGAGCAACAAATGTAATCTAGGAGTTGAAAATAAAACGGGACAACGCAATGGTTTGTTTATGTATTAATGTTGTATCGTTCCGCCAGGATTAGCTGGCAATGCTATCTGAGAACAAGTAGTTCCCAGCCAGCCAGCGTGTCCATGTGGGCCCCTCCAACTGTTAAAACTGGGCTGTCTTATGGGTCCATGTGAGTTTGTCCGTGGATTTTTCAAATTATTTTATTTTTCAACTTATTTTATCATATATTTGCTAGTTTCTTGTAAATATGTGTCATGAATTGCCCCTTGGGGCAGAGAGGAAGACCCACGCACTGAACTGTGAGTTTCTGAGATTTATTGAAAACAACAAAACACAAAGTCCAAACAGTGCTCCAACAAAAATCCAAACTGACATACAAACAAACTTACGGAAACACACCAGAACAAGGGCTGCATTCTGGTGGAGTCGAGGAAGGAGAAACTCAAGACTGCGGCAAGGAGAAATGAAAATAAATAGGGTCAGAAACAAATCACACAAGTAATGACAGGTGTGGGTCACATGAGTGGGCAGAAGGTAACAATGATGAATAATTGGACCAGCTGGAAGCAATGAGAGGGGAGCGACCGGAGCTGACAGCTGACAGGGGCAACGCCCACAAGGAGCACAAACCTAGAAATGCCACTGACAGCTGTCAACCCAGAGGGAGAACATGACAGTAAGGGACATAAAAAATATCAACAAACGCAGACTGAGAAATAAATACAACCTAATACAAAATAAGAGAGTAACAAAAGTATGACATAAACAGGAAAATAAGAACCAGCATGAAAACCAAAAGACAAACAATATAACAAATATATAAATATAGAGAAAAAGCCATGAGACTGAGCATGGTGGAAACCTCCAGTGCTCAGCTCATGACAATATGTGACTTTTTCTCATAAATTTGATACATATTCTATAATTTTTTTCTTGTCTTGTAAATGTGACTTTTCTCAACAAAAATGTGCTAACTTTTTCTTGTAATTTTGGAACTCTCATAAATTTGCCACTTTTTTGACTATAGTCCTGCAGCTTTTTATCATGAATTTTGTTACTTTTTTATTTGTAAATTTGTGACTTTTCCCATAAATTTCACATTTTTCTAGTAAATTTGGAGCTTGCAAAAAAATGTTCTACTTTTTTTTACTGTAAACTTGCTATTTTTTCCTCATAAATTTGTAACTTTTTTCTTTTTAATGTCTACTTTTTTCTTCTAAATTTTCAATTTATTTACTCATATTTGCTACTTTTAGTTAATTTGCCACTTTTTCAAATTTTTTTCCACAAAAATTTGATTTTTTTCTTTCAATTTTGCTAAATATTATTGTAAATTTGTAACTTTTTAAAGTAATTTTACTTTTTCCAAAAGAATTTGTGACTTTTCTTCTAAATTTTCACATTTTTTCTCATAAATTTGTGATTTTTTTCCAGTAAACTGATGACATTTTTCTCACAAATTTGCTACATTTTTTTTTGTAAATTAAACTTATCATAGATTTTTCCAATTTTTTTTTTTATAAATTTGACACTTTTTTCTCATAAATTTGCAACTTTGTTCTCATATATTTCTGACTTTTTTTCCTTGTAAATTTCTACCTTTTTTCTTCTAAATTTTCAATTTAAATACTCATATATTTGCCACTTCTTAGTTAATGTGCCACTTTTTCAAATTCTTTCCTCATAAAGTTCAGATTTTTTTTCTTTTAAATTTGCTAAATTTTTATTGTAAATTTGTAACTTTTTAAAGTTATTTTAATTTTTTCCCTTTTTAAAATTTGCAACTTTGTTCTCATAAATTTGCAACTTTTTTGTCATAAATTTGTGACATTGTTCTCAGATAAATTTTCAATTTAAATACTCATATATTTGCTACTTTTTAGTTAATGTGCCACTTTTTCAAATTCTTTCCTCATTAAGATCAGATTTTTTTCTTTTAAATTTGCTAAATTTTTATTGTAAATTTGTAGCTTTTTAAAGTAATTTTATTTTTTCCCTTTTTTAAATTTGCCACTTTGTTCTCATAAAACTGACTTTTTTCTCATAAAATTGCCAAATTGTTCTCATAAATTTCACTTTTTTCTCATAAATTTGCAACTTTCTCATAAATTTGTGACTTTTTACCCGTAAACTTGCAACTTTGTTCTCATAAATTTTTTTCTCATAAATTTGCAACTTTATTCTCACAAATTTATGGTTTGTTTTTTTTCTCAAAAATTTGTGACTTTTTCTCATAAATTTGCAATTTTTTTTCTCATAAATTTGTGAATTTTTCTTGTAAATGTCTACCTCTTTTCTTCTAAATTTTCGATTTATTTCCTCATATATTTGCTATTTTTAGTAAATTTGCCACTTTTTCAAATTTTTTCCTCATAAAGTTCTGATTTTTTCTTTCAAAATTTTGCTAAATATTATTGTAAATTTGTAACTTTTTAAAGTTATTTTACTTTTTCCCCATAAATTTGTGTTTTTTTCCTCTAAATATTCACATTTTTTCTTGTAAATTTGTGATTTTTTTCCAGTAAACTGATGACATTTTTCTCACAAATTTGCTACATTTTTTTTTGTAAATTTAACTTTTTATCATAGATTTTTCCAATTTTTTTTTTTAATCAATTTGACACTTTTCTCATAAATTTGCAACTTTGTTCTCATATATTTCTGACTTTTTTCTTGTAAATTTCTACCTTTTTTCTTCAAAATTTTCAATTTAAATACTCATATATTTGCCATTTTTTAGTTAATGTGCCACTTTTTCAAATTCTTCCCTAATAAAGTTCAGATTTTTTTTTTCATTTAAATTTGCTAGATTTTTATTGTAAATTTGTAACTTTTTAAAGTTATTTTAATTGTTTCCCTTTTTTAAATTTGCAACTTTGTTCTCATAAATAAATTTTCAATTTAAATACTCATATATTTGCTACTTTTTAGTTATTTTGCCACTTATTCAAATTTTTTCCTCATTAAGATCAGATTTGTTTCTTATAAATTTGCTAAATTTTTATTGTAAAATTGTAACTTTTAAAGCAATTTTACTTTTTTCCATTTTTTTTTTGAATTTGCCACTTTGTTCTCATAAATTTGCAACTTTGTTCTCATAAAATTATGACTTTTTTCATAAATGTGCCACGTTGTTCTCATAAATTGATGACTTTTTTCTCATAAATTTGTGACTTTTTTCTCATAAATTTGCAACTTTTTTCATTAATTTGACATTTTTCTGATAAAATTGGAACTTTGTTCTCATAAATCTGCAACTTTTTTCTCATTAATTTGCAAATTTTTTTCATTAATTTTTGACTTTTTTCTCATACATTTGCAACTTTGTTTCCATAAATTGGGAACAAAGGTTCCTTGGTTCAACACAGAAACTCGTAGCTTAAAACAGAAGACTCGTCAATTAGAAAGAAAATGGCGCTCCACTAATTTAGATGAAATCTATTTAGCTTGGAGAAATCATCTTTTAATTTATAAAAAATCTTTTAGAAAAGCTAGAACGAGTTATTATTCTGCATTAATAGAAGAGAACAAGAATAATCCCAGGTTTCTTTTCAGTACTGTAGCCAGGTTGACAAAGAGTCAGGACTCTGTCAATCCTAGCATTCCCTTAGCGCTTACTAGTCAGGACTTTATGAGCTTTTTCAATAATAAAATTTCATCCATCAGAGATAAAATCAATCAGATTCTTCCCACAGTTAACTTAAATACTGTAACTACTACAACTCCTTCAATTGATGTCTGTCTTGATGAGTTTACTCCAATCGACCTTTGTGAGTTAGACAAAATAGTTTCCTCATCCAAACCTTCAACTTGTCTTTTAGACCCTATTCCTACCAGGTTATTTAAAGAAGTCTTCCCACTTATTGGTAGTTTTATTCTTCATATAATCAATTCTTCATTAACTTTAGGCCATGTACCGCAGGCTTTTAAAACGGCTGTAATTAAACCCTTACTCAAAAAGCCAGTGCTAGATCCAGGAGCTTTAGCTAGCTATAGACCAGGGGTCACCAACGCGGTGCCCGCGGGCACCAAGTCGCCCGCAAGGACCACATGAGTCGCCCGCAGGCCTGTTCTAAAAATAGCACAACTCGCAAGTGAGCTGCATCTAAGAAGTAATTTTTTCTGCCGCTATTTTTTAAAATCACACTTGCATTTATATAGATTTTAAAATGACAATGTCTTAAAAATAAAAAAATGAAAATATGTTTATTATACGTAAAGTTAAGGTGAATCTGACCTAGTTCAAAGGTCAGTATTGTGCGCATGACAAAACCTTCGCGCTTGTGGAGTGTAAGCTAGCGGCCAGTGAAGATGGTGGGCGGAGTGCAGTTTCCTAGGCCAAAAACATGGCAAAAAAAAAAAGACAGAAAATTTATCATTTTCAAAGTGAGCGGGAGGAAGAGTTCTTTTTTACTACCGTGAAAGGAAGCTGCATGTGTTTCATTTGTGGGGCGACGGCGAAGCGGCACTATGTGGAGCGCCACTTCACTACCCACGCTTTTTTTTTTTTTGTTGGACTTATCTTGTACCCGTAGGTGGATTTGTTCTGCAGTCCGGTGACAAGCCACCAGCCGCTGCGTGCCCAAGCGCCCCTTAACTCCCTAACCTGCATGATTTTGCATGAAAAACCAGAACATGCAAACTCCACACAGATCACTGTTGGCCGGGGGCAGGGGTCGAACCCACGATCCCCGCGATCCCCCAGCCGAGGATAAACTGCTGCCGCGGTACTAACCACTGCGCCTCCGTGCACATAAGCACTCTCAGTGCTGTTTAGCTTCTTCTCAGGAAAGGACAGCGCTGTTATTACTCCAGCATGATTCTTGGCAAGAACTGTATGGATATAATTCCAGTGAAGAAGAACACACAAAAGTGTTTATTAAATGTAACAGATTTTGAGCAGAATTGCAGCAGATTTGTTCAGTTAAAAATGTGATAAGATTTATTTAATATGAAAGTTGATTTTTCTTAAATGTTGCATAACTTCTTCAAACATGGTTCAACATAGTTCATGAATTGAAAGGGTTTAGTTTTTTATGGTTAAAAGGGACTGGTTAAAACAGGTGAAAACTGGACATTTTTTTAATGAAATGTAGAAGTGATCATCTAAACAATTGCTGAGATTAATAAAAATAAAGTGTTGAATATTGATCTTGTCTGTTACCCACTCTAAATTATTGATAACTATATATATATATATTACACACACACAGACAATTTGTTATTTTAGAGGAGTGTGTCAAGCTGGTGCCCTTCACCTGACTCGATACCCATGAAGTAGCTCTTGGTTTCAAAAAGGATGGTGACCCCTGCTATAGACCAATCTCTAATCTCCCTTTCATTTCAAAAATCTTAGAAAGAGTTGTTGCTACGCAATTATTTGACCACCTGCAGGGAAATGGTTTACTTGAAGAGTTTCAATCTGGGTTTAGAATCCATCATAGTACTGAAACAGCCTTAGCGAAGGTCACTAACGACCTCCTCATCGCATCTGATAATGGACTGGTTTCTGTACTTGTCCTTTTAGACCTTAGTGCAGCTTTTGATACTATTGATCATAATATTCTACATGATAGATTAGAACACTATGTTGGACTTAATGGAACTTCGTTGCAGTGGTTTAGATCTTATTTATCTGATAGGTTCCAGTTTGTTCATGTAAATAATGAGTTTTCTTTCAACTCAAAGCTTAGTCATGGAGTTCCACAGGGATCTGTGCTAGGCCCTACTCTTTTTAGTTTATATATGCTTCCATTAGGCAACATTATTAGAAAGCACTGTATACATTTTCATTGTTATGCAGATGACACACAATTATACCTGTCAATGAAGCCAGATGATAGTAATCAATTAGCCAAGTTAGAAGCCTGTCTTAAGGAAATCAAAGTTTGGATGACTTGTAATTCCCTGCTATTAAATTCAGATAAGACTGAAGTCATTCTTGTTGGTCCAAAAAACCTTAGAAATACCTTTCCAAATCAAACTTTCAGTTTGGATGTGGTTACTCTTTCCTCTTAATAGCTCTGTGAGGAACCTTGGAATTATTTTTGATCAAGAGCTGTCCTTCAATTCACATATTAAATTTGTTTCTAAGGCTGCCTTCTATCATTTGCGTAATATTGCCAAAATTAGGAGCATCTTGTCTCAGAGTGATGCTGAGAAACTGATCCACGCTTTTGTTAGCTCGAGATGAGATTATTGTAATTCTTTATTATCAGGCTGTCCTAAAACATCTTTAAAAAGTCTTCAGCTGATCCAAAATGCTGCAGCAAGAGTTTTAACAGGTACTAGAAAGAGAGATCATATCTCTCCAGTTCTGGCCTCCCTTCATTGGCTTCCCATAGAGTTTAGAATTAAGTTTAAAATCCTTCTTCTTACTTACAAAGCTCTAAACAATCAGGCTCCTTTTTATTTAAAAGATCTGATACTACCATATTATCGTAACAGAGCACTACGCTCCCAAAATGCAGGATTACTTGTAATAATAAGGCGTCGGGACCGGACGGCATCAGCGCAAAGCTCCTCAAGTCCTGTGCAGACCAGCTGTGTGGGATTGTGACGTACTGTATATCTTCAACATGAGCCTGAAACTGGGGAGGGTACCACAGCTGTGGAAAACATCTTGTGTGGTACCTGTACCAAAAACTTCCCACCCCAAAGACCTGAACAGCTTCAGACCGGTGGCCTTGACGTCCCACTTGATGAAGACCCTGGAGAGACTGCTCCTTGCTCATCTCCGCCCCCTGGTGGAACCAGCGATGGATCCACTCCAGTTCGCCTACCAGCATGGCATTGGGGTGGAGGATGCGGTGATCTTCCTCCTTCACCGTTCTCTGTCCCACCTGGAGAAGCCCGGGAATATGGTGAGGATCATGTTCTTTGACTTCTCCAGTGCTTTCAACACCATCCAACCGATGATCCTGAAGGACAAGCTGCTGCGCGCAGGGGTGGACCAGCACCTGTCATCATGGATCCTGGACTACCTCACGAACCGGCCTCAGTTTGTGAGAACCCGGGACTGTGTTTCCGACACGATCATCAGTAGCACGGGGGCCCCCCAGGGAACGGTGCTGGCTCCCTTCCTGTTCACTCTTTATACTGCGGACTTCTCACACAACACAACACATTGCCATCTACAGAAGTTCTCTGATGACTCTGCGATCGTTGGTCTCATCTCCAGCGGAGATGAAGCTGAGTACAGAGGGCTTATCCAGGACTTTGTGGACTGGTGCCATCGGAACTGCCTCCAGATCAACGCGAGGAAAACTAAGGAGCTGGTGGTGGACTGCCGCAGGCATGGGCAGCCCCTCACAGCACCAGTAAATATACAGGGAACAGACATTGACATGGTGACATCCTACAAGTACCTGGGTATTCATCTGAACAATAAACTAGACTGGTCACACAATACTGACGCACTCTACAAGAAGGGACAGCGCAGGCTGTTCCTGCTGAGGAGACTCAGGTCTTTTGGTGTACAAGGGGCGCTGCTGAAGTCATTCTATGACATGGTGGTGGCATCAGCCATCACTTTTGGAGTGGTCTGCTGGGGCAGTGGCATTACTGCAGCCGATAGGAAGAGACTGAACAAACTGATTAAGAAAGCTAGCTCTGTCCTGGGGCAACGCCTTGATCCGATGGAGGAGATAGGAGAGAGAAGGACGGTGGCTAAACTGTCATCTCTGCTGGAGTCCGAGTTCCACCCTATGCAGGACATACTGGATGCACTGAGGAGCTCATTTAGCAGCAGACTACATCATCCCAGGTGCACAACCGAGAGGTTTCGTAGGTCCTTCCTACCAACGGCTGTCAGACTGTACAACCTAAGCAGGGCTGCTCGCAGAGATAGCAAAAAGACGTAACAAACTAATAGTTGTTTTTTTTTTTTTGAATGCAAAAGATGCAATAGACTTACACAATGGTCCTCTCCGGCATACAACTAGGAACATACCGGTCGCTATGGAGGGTGAGAATATGTATGGGCACATAATCATACCATGTAGGATAACTAAATAGACGGTTATGCTGTTTCATCCCACTAGCAACAATGCTCTGCACTGTGTGTGTTTATATATTTACATATTTATTCCATCTAGCTACAATGCTCTGCACTGGGTGTGTTTATATTTATATATCTATATATTTATTCCATCTAGCTACAATGCTCCGCACTGTGTTTTTATATATCTACATATTATTCCATCTAGCTACATTGCTCCGCACTGTGTGTGTTTATATACTTGCATATTTATTCCACCTAGCTGCAATGCTCCGTACTGTGGGTGTTTATATATTTACATATTTATTCCATCTAGCTACAATGCTCTGCACTGTGTTCATATATTCATATATTTATTCCATCCAGCTACAATGCTCTGCACTGTGTGTCTGTGTGTGTGTGTGTGTGTATATATATATTTTATAGTAATATGTACATATGTATATTAGCTGCTCTTGCTTGCTTTTTTTTTTTTTTTTTTTTTTTTTGCCTTCTGATTGTTGCTCTGAGTGTTGCTATCCCTGTGTTGTTGCAATCCTGGAATTTCCCCGTTGTGGGACTAATAAAGGCTTATCTTATCTTATCTTATCTTATCTTAATACCTAGAATCTCCAAAAGTACAATGGGAGGCAGAGCCTTCAGTTATCAAGTTCCTCTCCTGTAGAACCAGCTGCCAATCTGGATTCAGGAGTCAGACTCGATCTCTGTTTTTAAGAATAGGGCTAAAACCTACCTTTTTGATATAGCCTACAATTAGGGAGGGATCATATGTTTCTGAACCCTCCCTTAGTTATGCTGCTAATAGATTTAGTCAGCCGGGGGACCTCCAATAATGCACTGGGCTTCACTCTCAATGAAATATTTTTTTTTTTTGCTGGTCATTAACATCTGTTTGTTCTCTCCCATAGATTGAGTCCCCATTGTGCTGTTTGCTCTCTACATGTCTGTTCTTTTCTTCTTCTCTATCCCCTCACCCCCCAGCCAGTCGCAGCAGATGACTGCCCCTCCCTGAGCCTGGTTCTGCTGGAGGTTTCTTCCTGTTAAAAGGGAGTTTTTCCTCTCCACCGTCACCAAGTGCTTGCTCACAGGGGACTGCCTGATTGCTGGGGTCTTTCTGCAACTGTGGGGGTTCCCCCTACAGTTGATAGTGCTATGAGATGACTGTTGTTGTGAAATGGCACTATATAAATAAAGTTGAATTGAATTGAATTAAATAAATTTTTGACTTTTTTCTCTCATACATTTGCAACTTTGTTCCCATAAATTTGTTACTTTTTTCTCACAAATTTGCCACTTTGTTCTCATAAATTTGCAACTTTGTTCTCATAAATTTGTGACTTTTTTCCTCATAATTTTGCCACTTTGTTCTCATAAACTTGTGATTTTTTTTCTCAAAAATTTGCAATGCTGTTCTCATAAATTTCTGACTTCTTTCTCATTAATTTGCTTCTTTGTTCTTAAAAATTTGTGAATTTTTTCTCATAAATTTGTGCCTTTTTTCTCATTAATTTGCAACTTTGTTCTGTTAAATTTCTGACTTTTTTGTCATAAATTTGCAACTTTGTTCTCATAAATTTGTGACTTTTTTCTCATAAATTTGCAACTTTGTTCTCATATATTTGTGACTTTTTTCTCATAAATTTGCCACTTTGTTCTCATAAATTTGCAACTTGGTTCTCATAAATTTGAGACTTTTTTCTCATAAATTTGCCACTTTGTTCTCAGAAATTTACAACTTTGTTCTCAGAAATTTGACACTTTTTTCTCATAAATTTGCAGCTTTGTTCACTTAAATTTGACTTTTTTCTCATAAATTTGCAACTTTGTTCACTTAAATTTGTGACTTTTTACTTGTAAATTTGCAACTTTGTTCTCATAAATTTGTGACTTTTTCTCATAATTTTGCCACTTTGTTCTCATAAACTTGTGATTTTTTTTCTCAAAAATTTGCAACGCTGTTCTCATAAATTTCTGACTTCTTTCTCATTAATTTGCTTCTTTGTTCTTAAAAATTTGTGAATTTTTTCTCATAAATTTGGGCCTTTTTTCTCATTAATTTGCAACTTTGTTCTGTTAAATTTCTGACTTTTTTGTCATAAATTTGTGACTTGTTCCTCATAAATTTGTAACTTTGTTCTCATAAATTTGTGACCTTTTTCTCATAAATTTGCAACTTTTTTCTCATATATTTGTGACTTTTTTCTCATAAATTTGCATCATTGTTCTCATAAATTTGTGACTTTTTCTCATAAATTTGCCACTTTGTTCTCTTAAATTTGCCACTTTGTTCTCAGAAATTTGTGACTTTTTTCTCATAAATTTGCAGCTTTGTTCACTTAAATTTGTGACTTTTTTCTCATAAATTTGCAACTTTGTTCACTTAAATTTGTGACTTTTTTCTCATAAATTTGCAACTTTGTTCACTTAAATTTGTGACTTTTTACTTGTAAATTTGCAACTTTGTTCTCATAAATTTGTGACATTTTTCCTCATAAATTTGCCACTTGGTTCTCATAAATTTGCATCTTTGTTCTCATAAGTTTGTGACTTTTTCTCATAAATTTTCCCTATTTTTTTCTCATAAATTTGCAACTTTGTTCTCATAAATTTTGGACTTCTTTCTCATTAATTTGCTTCTTTGTTCTTAAAAATTTGTGAATTTTCTCTCATAAATTTGTGCTTTTTTTTCTCATTAATTTGCAACTTTGTTCTCTTAAATTTCTGACTTTTTATCATAAATTTGCAACTTTGTTCTTATAAATTTGTGACTTTTTCCTCATAAATTTGGCACTTTTTTTCTCATAGATTTGTGCCTTTTTTCCTCATAAATTTGTTACTTTGTTCTCATAAATTTGTGACCTTTTTCTCATAAATATGCCCCTTTGTTCTCCTAAATTTGCAACTTTGTTCTCCTAAATTTGTGATTTTTTTTCTCATAAATTTGCCACTTTGTTCTCATATATTTGTGACTTTTTTCTCATAAATTTGCATCATTGTTCTCATAAATTTGTGACTTTTTCTCATAAATTTGCCACTTTGTTCTCATATATTTGTGACTTTTTTCTCATAAATTTGCATCATTGTTCTCATAAATTTGTGACTTTTTCTCATAAATTTGCCACTTTGTTCTCATAAATTTGCGACTTGGTTCTCATAAATTTGACACTTTTTTCTCATAAATTTGCAGCTTTGTTCTCTTAAATTTGTGACTTTTTTCTCATGAATTTGCAACTTGGTTCTCATAAATTTGTGACATTTTTCCTCATAAATTTGCCACTTGGTTCTCATAAATTTGCATCTTTTTCTCATAAATTTGTGACTTTTTCTCATAAATTTTCCCCCTTTTTTTCTCATAAATTTGCCACTTTGTTCTCATAAATTTATGACTTTTTTCTCATTCTTTGGCCACTTTGTTCTCATAGATTTATGACTTTTTTCTCATAAGTTTGCCACTTTGTTCTCATAAATTTGTGATTTTTTTCTCATAAATTTGCTTCTTTGTTCTCATAAATTTGCAACTTAGTTCTCATAAATTTGTGACTTTTTTCCTCATAAATTTTACACTTTTTTCTCAGAAATTTGCATCTTTGTTCTCATAAATTTGTGACTTTTTCTCATAATTTTGCCTCTTTGTCTCATAAATTTGCATCTTTGTTCTCATATATTTGCAACTTTGTTCTCATAAATTTGTGCCTTTTTTGTCATAAATTTGTGCCTTTTTTGTCATAAATTTGCAACTTTGTTCTCTTGAACCTCTGACTTTTTTGTCATAAATTTGCAACTTTGTTCTCATAAATTTGTGACTCTTTTCTTCATAAATTTGCTACTTTCTTCTCATAATTTTGCCACTTTGTTCTCATGAATTTGTTTCTTTTTTGTCATAAATTTGCATCTTTGTTCTCATAAATTTGTGACTTCTTTCTCATAAATTTGTCAACTTTGTTCTAATAACATACCTGCCAACTTTTCAAACCTGAAAAGCCTAGTAGCTAGCCGGGGTCCAGGGGCCGATGCTAATGCTAATAATGCTAATGCTAATAATAATAATGCTAATATTTGCCAAACAAATATTAGCATTAAATCTAGTTAAATGTAGCTAACAACCTCATATTTCTTCAACTTTCAAACCTGAAAAGCCTAGTAGCTAGCAGGGGTCCAGGGGCCGCAGGCCCTGGTAGATCCAGAACAAAGTCCTGGTGGGGGGTTCAGGGGGGTGAAGCCCCCCGACGCCAAACAAATATTAGCATTAAATCAAGTTAGAATGTAGCTAACAACCTCATATTTCTTCAACTTTCAAACCTGAAAAGCCTAGTAGCTAGCCGGGGTCCAGGGGGCCGCAGTGTCAAACAAATATTAGCATTTGACATAGAAGTCACATATTAATTATATTAAAGGTAAAATATCTAAATCAATTGCAGTACTACACAGAGCGAAATATTTGCTGAATCAACCCACATTATAAACTTTGTATCATTCATTAATACTCCCATACATGACATATTGTACTGAAGTATGGGGAAATACATATAAAACAAACATATATCCAGTCTTTATGCTTCAGAAGAGAGCTATTAGAATAATAAACAAAGCTGCTTACAGGGAACCAACAAACCCACTTTTTCTTAAATTAAAAGCTCTCAAGTTGAAAGATCTGGTTGACTTTAAAACTGCAGTAATAATGTTTAAAGCTAAGAATCTGTCACTGCCCGCAAATATCCAAAAGTTGTTCCAAATAAGGGAGAAACAATATCATTTCAGAGGAACATGTATATTTCAAAAACCTTCAGTGAGAACTACCACCAAGCAACACTGTGTTTCAGTGCAAGGAGTCAGATTATGGAACGATTTTGGACCTGAATTAAAATCATGTACAACGCTTGGACAATTTAAACAAAAACTAAAGGAAGAAATACTCCAAACATATATACAAGATGACATGTAAAATCACATAAGGATTGTCATATCCAGTCTGTGTTGTGTTGTTACTTAGTTTTTTTTTTGTCAGGTTTTGTCTTAGCTTTGTTCTGAATTGTAATCGCTCTTGTTTTGTTTTTCTTTTGAATTCTTGGATGGAATATGGGTGGGCAATATAAGCTGTGGCTTCAGCCATCACCCATTTCAGATAACTTATGTTGAACTGTATAATCAGAGGAGTTCTTGTTTAATTTGACCTTGTTGGATTTTTTTTTGCCTTTGTTATATTATTCTGTTTCTTTTTAATCTTTACTTTTAATCTATCCGAAATAAAGATTCATTCATTCATTAAATTTGCATTCAAAAGACTATCTTAACACTGCATAGAACTTCGAATAGGCCAGATGTGATGTATTATGAATACTAGAAAAGCACTCAGAGAGCGCAGACCTCCGCCAAGCGCCACAGTTCCCCCCATACAGTGTTTAACATCATAAATAAAATATTGAAAATGGCCCTATCTCGCAATGTTAAATTGAAAAAAAAAAAAAAAAAGAATCCTTTAAAAAATTCCTGGATCCAGACGGTGATCCGGATCACCACCAAAATCTAATCATCTGTAGGATACCCCATTTCTGACAATCTGTGAAAACTTCATGAAAATCCGTCCATAACTTTTTGAGTTATCTTGCTATCAAAGAAACAGACAAACAGACAAACCAACGCTGATGATCACATAACCTCCTTGGCGGAGGTAACTAGAAGACTAGAAATATCAGCAGGGTGTACTAGCACTGTATGACACATGTGCGTAAATGACAGCAAAATCGCTCTGATATTTTATGTGTTTACATGATACACCAAGCATGACAAGGCTTGCAATTACACAGCACACGTTCTTCAAGTTTGCCGCTATCGTCACTGGCACTGGCCTTGTGTTTTTTCGTTCTTACGTGGTCTTTCACATCGCTGATTCCGCCATGTCCAATCAAAAAGTCTTGTCTACACAAAGTGCAATTTGTGTAATTTTCACCCCTTCTTGAGCGAATAATAACTCCCGGAAATGCTTTGCTGTATTCCTCACGAAAAGACTGTAATTTTCGTTTGTGTTTCACGCTCGTTAGTGATTTTTCTCCGGCAGACTCCATGATGAAAACGTATAATTCTTACCTGATTGCCTCGCGATTGCACATGGAACATTGGCTCAGACCTCTCGCACATGCGCAATACACCTACATGAAGCAGTGCCGATTGCCTTTGTTCTAAATTTAGATACGATTCCGAGCGACAGCGTGTTTGGAATTGCTTTCGTGTTTTCCGTGTTTGTTTTACGATTTAAAATTTTTGACTGAATTTTTAGTGAAAAACCCTAATTTTGAATAATAAAACCGGAACCCGGAACAGGGTCTTAAAAACCGGAACCATTACGGCAAAACCGGAGTAGTTGGCAGATATGTAATAAATTTGTGCCTTTTTTAAATTTGTGCCTTTTTTCTAATAAATTTGCAACTTTGTTCTCATAAATTTGTGACTTTTTTCCTCATAAATTTTCCACTTTTTTCTCAGAAATTTGCATCTTTGTTCTCCTAAATTTGTGACTTTATTGTCATAAATTTGCATCTTGGTTGTTGTACTGTTATCCCTACGTGTTGTATACTCTGTGTATGTTAACGCAGATCAACAGCAAGCAAAACTCGTTTTTCACGAGCCAGGAAACCGAGCGTCCTGCTCCTTTATTCAGTCTCCTTAGACAGCTTACAGTACCTTACAACTGTGGCTCGAAGCTCGTTGAAAAGCCCGAGTGACTAAAAAACAAAACAGAAAATACATACATTAAAATAAGCTAGCGGGCCCCTGGGATAGGACTAATTCCTGAAACGATACTTTCTTAATACAGTTAACAAACTAGCGGGGCCCTGGGATAAGACTAATTACTGGAAACATCACATTCTTAAAACGATACTAGGTTCACATTTAACAAACTTATAAATTAACGAAACGCTAATTAAACTTACAAAGCCATTGCTTTCGAAGGCGTAGAAAGGCATTTAACACACAGGAGGAACGTTTCAGACATTCGCGGGCAGGTTATATTCTTCCGCCTTTTTAGCTCTCTCCCACCGATGTCCGTTTCTGCTACCCACAAATCATAGCGGCAACTGGCTGCGCTTTCAACATAAAATACAGGCGAATTGCCACTAACTATACAGAAATTATTTTTAATACAATAACTATTTCTACCATGAATTATTACAAATAGATTATGACATTTATTATGAACTTATGAACTATTTTCTAACTTCTACAAAACACACACTACTGAGGGCAGAACAGTTGTCATAAATTTGCATCTTTGTTCTCATAAATTTGCAACTTTGTTCTCTTAAATCTCTGACTTTTTTGTCATAAATTTGCCTCTTTGTTTTCATAAAATTGACTTTTTCTCATAATTTTGCCACTTTGTTCTCATAAATTTGTGACTTTTTTCTCATATATTTGCATCATTGTTCTTATAAATTTGTGACTTTTTTTGATGAATTTGTTGCTTTTTCTCATAAATTTGTGACTTTTTTCTCATTCTTTTTCCACTTTGTTCTCATAAATTTGTGATTTTTTTTCCTCAGAATTTTGCCACTTTGTCCTCATAAATTTGTGCCTTCTTTCTCATAAATTTCCAACTTTGTTCTCATGAATTTGTGACTTTTTTTCTCATAATTTTGCTACTTTGTTCTCATAAATTTGCAACTTTGTTCTCATAAATTTGTGACTTTTTTCCTCATAAATTTTCCACTTTTTTCTCAGAAATTTGCATCTTTGTTCTCCTAAATTTGTGACTTTATTGTCATAAATTTGCATCTTGGTTGTTGTACTGTTATCCCTACGCGTTGTATACTCTGTGTATGTTAACGCAGATCAACAGCAAGCAAAACTCGTTTTTCACGAGCCAGGAAACCGAGCGTCCTGCTCCTTTATTCAGTCTCCTTAGACAGCTTACAGTACCTTACAACTGTGGCTCGAAGCTCGTTGAAAAGCCCGAGTGACTAAAAAACAAAACAGAAAATACATACATTAAAATAAGCTAGCGGGCCCCTGGGATAGGACTAATTCCTGAAATGATACTTTCTTAATACAGTTAACAAACTAGCGGGGCCCTGGGATAAGACTAATTACTGGAAACATCACATTCTTAAAACGATACTAGGTTCACATTTAACAAACTTATAAATTAACGAAACGCTAATTAAACTTACAAAGCCATTGCTTTCGAAGGCGTAGAAAGGCGTTTAACACACAGGAGGAACGTTTCAGACATTCGCGGGCAGGTTATATTCTTCCGCCTTTTTAGCTCTCTCCCACCGATGTCCGTTTCTGCTACCCACAAATCATAGCGGCAACTGGCTGCGCTTTCAACATAAAATACAGGCGAATTGCCACTAACTATACAGAAATTATTTTTAATACAATAACTATTTCTACCATGAATTATTACAAATAGATTATGACATTTATTATGAACTTATGAACTATTTTCTAACTTCTACAAAACACACACTACTGAGGGCAGAACAGTTGTCATAAATTTGCATCTTTGTTCTCATAAATTTGCAACTTTGTTCTCTTAAATCTCTGACTTTTTTGTCATAAATTTGCCTCTTTGTTTTCATAAAATTGACTTTTTCTCATAATTTTGCCACTTTGTTCTCATAAATTTGTGACTTTTTTCTCATATATTTGCATCATTGTTCTTATAAATTTGTGACTTTTTTTGATGAATTTGTTGCTTTTTCTCATAAATTTGTGACTTTTTTCTCATTCTTTTTCCACTTTGTTCTCATAAATTTGTGATTTTTTTTCCTCAGAATTTTGCCACTTTGTCCTCATAAATTTGTGCCTTCTTTCTCATAAATTTCCAACTTTGTTCTCATGAATTTGTGACTTTTTTTCTCATAATTTTGCTACTTTGTTCTCATAAATTTGCATCTTTGTTCTCATAAATTTGTGACTTTTTTTTCTCATAAATTTGCAACTTTGTTCTCTTAAATTTCGGACTTTTTGTCAACAATTTGCAACTTTGTTCTCATAAATTTGTGACTTTTTTTCTCATAAATTTGCATCTTTGTTCTGATAAATTTGTGACTTTTTCTCATAAATTTGTGACTTTTTTCTCATAATTTTGCCACTTTGTTCTCATAAATTTGCATCTTTGTTCTGATAAATTTGTGACTTTTTCTCATAAATTTGTGACTTTTTTCTCATAATTTTGCCACTTTGTTCTCATAAATTTGCATCTTTGTTTTCATAAATTTTCATCTTTGTTCTCATAAATTTGCATCTTTGTTCTCATAAAATTGCAACTTTGTTCTCATAAATTTGTGACTTTTTTTTCTCATAAATTTGCCACTTTTCTCATAAATTTGAATCTTTGTTCTCATAAATTTGCATCTTTGTTCTCATAAATTTGCCACTTTTTTCTCATAAATTTGCAACTTTGTTCTCATAAATTTGCCTTTTTCTCATAATTTTGCCACTTTGTTCTCATAAATTTGAGACTTTTTTTCTCTTAATTTTGCCACTTTGTTCTCATAAATTTGCAACTTTGTTCTCATACATTTGTGACTTTGTTCTCATAATTTTGCCATTTTGTTCTCATAAATTAGTGACTTTTTTATTTTGCCACTTTGTACTCAGAAATTTATGACTTTTTTCTGATGAATTTGCAGCTTTGTTCTTATAAATTTGTGACTTTTATCTCATAACTATGCCACTTTGTTCTCCTAAATTTGCAACTTTATTCTCATAAATTTGTGACTTTTTCTCCTAAGTTTGTGACTTTTTTCTCATAAATTTGTAACTTTCTCATAAATTTGTGACTTTTTTCTCAGAAATTTGCAGCTTTGTTCTGATAAATTTGCCACTTTTTTCCTAATAATTTTGCCACCTTGTTCTGATCTGTTTGTCTTTTTTCTCATATTTTTTCCACTTTGTTCTCATATATGTGACTTTTTCTCATAAATTTGCAACTTTGTTGTCATTAATTTGTGACTTTTTTCTCATAATTTTTCCATTTTGTTCTCATACATGTGACTTTTTTCTCATAAATTTGTGACTTTTTCTCCTAAGTTTGTGACTTTTTTCTCATAAATTTTCAGCTTTGTTCTGATAAATTTGCCACTTAACAGAAACAATGAGCTATGTGCAGAATAGCTTATTTGCATTTTCATAACCATCTATGGCTATAAATCACAGTGCTACAGACCCTTTAGCCACTTATGGATCTCTGAACTTACACCCTTAAAATTTTTGGAGGGAGAGAATTAAAATTATCCTTAAATTTTATTCTCATAAATATACATTTTTTTTCCTCCTAAGTTTGCAGTTGTTGTCTTGTAGATTTATAACTTATTTCTTTCAAACTTACAGTGTTTTTCCTCATAAACATCCAACTTTTTGTCTTATAAC
This sequence comes from Pholidichthys leucotaenia, assembly GCA_020510985.1. Lineage (NCBI taxonomy): Eukaryota > Metazoa > Chordata > Actinopteri > Cichliformes > Pholidichthyidae > Pholidichthys > Pholidichthys leucotaenia. The sequence continues at coordinate 45,358,526 of CM035848.1, read as the reverse complement.
CTCTGCCACAGGAGGAGCAATACGACCGTTATCCATATATCTACATATATATACGACCACTGCGAGAGTTTGGTTCATATTGTCAGCACTCAGTTGAACTCGGTCCCAGCGAGAGTTGGACTCCACCAGGGCTGCCCTCTGTCACCGATACTGTTCATGATATTGACGGGAAATCTCGGTGCAGCCATGGATTCATCCAGCAATGACCTACAGGTCTTACTGGGACAGTTTGCTTCTGAGTGTACATAGCAGCTTATTTGTCTTTTAAATTTGCAATTTTTGTCTTGTAGGTTTTAACTTTTTTCCTCAAACTTGCAACTTGTTTCTCATAATTTTGCAACTTTTTCTCATAATTTTGCAACTATTTTCCTCAGAATTTTATGACTTTTTTCTCATATTTTGGCAGCTGTTTTTCTCATAAATTTGCAATTTTTGTCTTGTAGGTTTATTACTTTTCTTCCCTCAAACTTGCAACTTTTTTCTCATAATTTACCAACTTCTCATAATTTTGCAACTATTTTTTTTAAATTTTACAACTTTTTTCTTATAATTTTAGAACTATTTTCCTCACAATTTATCAACTTGTTTCTCATAAATTCACAATTTTTGTCTTGTAGGTTGATAACGTTTTTCTTCACACTTGAAACTTTTTTCTCATAATTGTGCAACTTTTTTGTCATAATTTTGCAACTATTTCCCTCACAATTTTACAACTTTTTTCTCATACTTTTGCTGCTTTTTTCTCATAAATTTCCATTTTTGTCTTGCAGATTTATAACTATGTTTCCCTCAAACTTGCAACTTTTTTCATAATTTTGCAACTTTTTTCTCATAATTTTGCAGCTTTTTCTCATAAATTTTCAGTTTTTGTCTTGTAGGTTTATAACTTTTTTCTCAACTTGCTAATTTTTTCCTTATAAATTTGCACCTTCTCATAAATTTACAACTTTTTCTCATACTTTTACACATTTTTCTATTAAATTAGCATTTTTTCTTATAAATTAGCAATGTTTTGTATAAAATGTTACATTTTTCTTTGCAAATGTGATTTTTTTCTTTTACATTTTAAGTTTATCACGCAGTTTTTTTCTTATAAATCTGCCAGGGCTGTTTGCAAAATTTTCCCTCATAAATTTGCAGTTTCTTTTTTTTTTCTTGTGTGTCTATTTTTTATACATTTTTAATAAATTTCCTATCAATTTTTATTATTTTATCATCCCCCGTCGGACGAAGCCCAAAAGGGTGGAAGAGCCCTTTGGGCAAAGGCCAAAGGGGAATTATGTTATGGGTCAGTCCATCCATCTGCCCCACTTTTGTGAAATCAACTCCTCCAACAGTTTTGTTCTGATTGTTTTGAAACTTGGTACCATGGTTTGATATATACTGATGATTTCATCAGATGACCTTGAGATCAAAGGTCAGAGGTCAGATTTTCCCTAAATCTTCTAAACACAATAACTACCGATAGAAATTGTAGGATTTTCAAATTGATACAGTAGTTGTATCTAAGATGCATCTTGGATGACTTACACCCTTACCTAACTTTGGGTTTGGGGTCAAGGGGTCAAAGTTCAAAGTTAGCTGCAGTTGTGCTATGGTAGATGCTACATTAACTATTACTATAAAAGGAGTAAAGCTTGGGCCACCAAACCTGGTACACTGGTTCACCTTGGAATCCTGACCTCTGAGTACAGGTTTGGGGTCAAAAGGTCCAAGGTCAATGTTAGCATTCCCTATGCCTTATTACTGTACAATGAGTAAAGTTAGGGTCACCAAACTTGGTACACAGGTTCACCTTGTGACCTTGAAGTGTGACTATGGATTTGGAATAGCAAGGTCAAAAGTCAACATCAAAATGGCTTATAAACTCTGGGCTGGGCTGCACGGTGGTGCAGTGGTTTAGCACTGTGACAGCACAGTTTTACCCTCGGCCGGGGGATCGCGGGGATCATGAGATCGTGGGTTCGATCCCAGCCCCCGACCAACAGTGAGCTGTGTGGAGTTTGCATGTTCTCCCCGTGTTGCGCGGGTTTACTCCGGGATTTCTCCGGTTTCCTCCCGCACACCAAAAACATGTAGGTTTAGGGCGCTCGCGCACGCAGCGACCAGCAGCCAGTGGCTTGTCACCAGACTGCAAACCAAGTCTACCTACGGGTACAAATAAGTAACAAAAAAAAAAAAAAAAAAAAAAAACTCTATCTCAACAAAGAAAGCTAGGGTCACCAAACCTGGAACACAGGTTCACTATGAGACCATGACCTCTGACCCTAACCCTACAGGGTTAGGGTCAGAAGGTCAAAGGTCAAGGTTGCCACTCCTTATGATCTCTTACTATAGAACATGTAAAGCTCTCTAGGGTCACCAAACTTGCTACACAGGTTCACCTTGGAATCCTGACCTACAACGATGGGTTGTATACTTTGTTGTATATTCATCATGGATGATGGGTTTATCATAATTTGGTTCTGCCACAGTAATTATATTGAAAAGTTGAAAACTGTTCTCCGTCTGTAAGTATTGGGATCTTCAAAGAAAACAGAGGCGGGGGATATTGCACTCGCCTCAGAGTGCTCTTGTCTTGATACTTTTGGACATTAATTATAATGTATTTCTTTTGTAACTTGCTGTGATGCTTCAATGCACTTTGACTTATTTACATGAAATGTGCCATATAAATAAACTTGTGTTGCCCTGCCTAGCATTAGCTTGGCTTGGCGGTTGGAGTTGGTCAGTCTAACCGCATTAAGTCACATTCAGACCAAATGTGAAAGCGCAATGCAAATACCTGTCTGTAAACATGAGTAAAACATGCAATTCTGTGCATTCGCACATCCGAGGGATGATAGCGCTAGCTAGCAATCAGCCTTGAGATTCTACCATCATGGGAGTTAAATTATCAAAACTGGGGAGGAAGCTAGTTTGAAAATTAGATTGTCACTCACCTGCAGGCAGATGGACCGGCCCGGGAGCTCTGCAGCTTAATCGGAGTGTCGGAGTTATCCACCCACAGAGTCCATGTAAACCTAAACATGATGGTGTTTTGGGAATTTCCACAGCAGGTAGAACACAGCTGCAGAAGTTATGACGGCAACTCAACCCATCTACAACTCGCTCAGATGATGAATTCATGTCTATTCACATGTTTACAATGAACCTCTTGACTGTCTGTGGTGCATTATTGCACCCGGCAACCTCCTCCCCCCAGTAGTCAAGATTGTTTTCAAGAAAATTTTCAGTTTAGATGTGAGATAGGCTGTAACTTGAAAGTGGTAAGAGATAATGGCTTGCTGTCAGTTAGAAAGCTGTAGAACAGGGGTCACCAACGCGGTGCCCGCGGGCACCATGTAGCCCACAGGGACCACATGAGTCGCCCGCAGGCCTGTTCTAAAAATACCACAACTCGCAAGTGAGCTGCGTCTAAGATGTAATTTTTTCTGCCGCTATTTTTTATTTTATATTTTTTATATTTTTTAAAATCACACTTGCATTTATATAGATTTTAAAATGACAATGTCTTAAAAATAAAAAAAATGAAAATATGTTTATTATACGTAACATTAAGGTGAACTCTGACCTAGTTCAAAGGTCAGTATTGTGCGCATGACAAAACCTTCGCGCTTGTGGAGAGTAAGCTAGCGCGCAGTGAAGATGGTGAGCGCAGTGCAGTTTCCTAGCCCAAAAACATGGCAAAAAAAAGACAGAAAATTTATTATTTTCAAAGTGAGCGGGAGGAAGAGTTCTTTTTTACTACCGTGAAAGGAAGCTGCGTGTGTTTCATTTGCGGGGCGACGGCGAAGCGCCACTATGTGGAGCGACACTTCACTACCCACTCTTTTTTTTTTGGACTTATCTTGTACCCGTAGGTAGATTTGTTCTGCAGTCCGGTGACAAGCCACCAGCCGCTGCGTGCGCAAGCGCCCCTTGACTCCCTAACCTGCATGTTTTTGCATGAAAAACGAGAACATGCTCCACCAGAACATGTAAACTCCACACAGATCACTGTTGGCCGGGGTCAGGGATCGAACCCACGATCCCCCGGCCGAGGGTAAACTGCTGCTGCGGTGCTAACCACTGCGCCACCGTGCATAGAGTGCTGTTTAGCTTCTTCTCATGAAAGGACAGTGCTGGTTATTACTCCAGCATGATTCTTGGCAAGAACTGTATGGATATAATTCCAGTGAAGAAGAACACACAAAAGTGTGTTTATTAAATGTAACAGATTTTGAGCAGAATTGCAGCAGATTTGTTCAGTTAAAAATGTGATAAGATTTATTTAATATGAAAGTTGATTTTTCTTAAATGTTGCATAACTTTTTCAAACATGGTTCAACATAGTTCATGAATTAAAAGGGTTTAGTTTTTTATGGTTAAAAGGGACTGGTGAAAACTGGACATTTTTTTAATGAAATGTAGAAGTGATCATCTGAACAATTGCTGAGATTAATAAAAATAAAGTGTTGAATATTGATCTTGTCTGTTACCTACTGTAAGTTATTGATAATTATTTATTTATGTATATATATATAAATATATATATATTATATATATATATATATACTGTATATATATATATATATATATATATATATATATATATATATATATATATATATATATATATATATATATATATATATACGTATACTATATATATATATATATATACACACACACAATTTGTTATTTTAGAGGAGTGTGTCAAGCTGGTGCCCTTCACATGACTCGATACCCATGAAGTAGCTCTTGGTTTCAAAAAGGTTGGTGACCCCTGCTGTACAATATGATCCAAAGTGTGAGATAGGAGTAAATTTACACACAATCAAAGACTGTTCTACCTCTACACATATGCACCTGTAGCTTCACATTAATGTAATCACTGATGAAGTCATTGTTCTCCTTATTCAGTTCTTATTTAGAACTGTTTACCTTCATTTTGTTCCTTTGTTAAATCCATTGCCTTTTCTATCACCTTTTTTATTAAGCTTTTCAGCTGTTTTCCTATGAAAACTGTATTATTGATGAGGTCAAGATTTTTTTTCCAGAAAATATTCAGTTCAGATGTCAGAGATTTCCAAGGCTATAACTTGAAAGTGGTAAGAGATAATAGCTTACTGTCAATTAGAAAGCTGTAGAATATGATCCAAAGTTTGGGATAGGAGTAAATTTATGCATCTAATTTGCATAATGCCATGGTAGCTATATCGAATTACATAACTTTTGGTCAAAAGTGGACTTTGGACATATTTACTCAAAAGATGGTTTTGTTTTTTTGTTACCGTTTTTTGTTTTGGGTTTTCTTCAAAGTATATGAACCAGAAAATCAGTACAATGTAAACAAACAAAGAAATTCGTCAGATTTACCATTGGCCAGGTGGCTCGTTTCATCCATTTTTATCATCCTGGTCATTATTTTGTCTTCTGTGGGTCATCTTCACTTTCTCTCCCACATCCAGAAACTCTTATGATTATTCCACCTCAATTTTGCTTTTATTCCACCGCAATTTATCTTATATGACAACATGGAACCGACGCGATTGTTCTGTCCAGTCACATGGAGCTTGGGTCAATGGCAGATGAAAATTAACCAGATTTGGCTGCTCTCTGTTATAACAAAATGTAGATATTTACCTTCATAAGCTAAATAATCTCTTTTTAGAATCATAGTTGGCAAATTTGGGAGCAAATGCCTCCTCTGTGTTGTAATGGAGCACATCAACATTTGTTTGCAAACTCTTTTTCTTTGGTGTGCCAGAAGTGAGGTTTTCGGGTTGTTCTTTGGGAAACATCAGTCCTCCAAGGCTAGAGCAGTAAGTTATACATGTCTGCTACCTTATGAGGTGGAATACTTAGTACAACTGGGTATTTTTTATGGTTTATGGCCACATCACGACACATCACATGACAGGCGCAGAGCTGCAACATAAACAGTGAGGGCACTGTCTATGTCCATGGAATCCAGACACAAGAAGGGTTAACACGTAATTGTGCTGTGTAAAAAAGTTGCGGTTTTGCATTTGGTCTGATTGCACCTTTAGAGCTCGTCTCAGCAAGGATATGCTGATGAAAAAGCTGCCTTATCTGTTGATCTGGCCGTTTTTGATCACTGTTATCTATAAATTCTATTAACCCCCACTGTCTTCCTTGTTGATCTAATAAGACTTGACCATATACATCATTATTCATTCGATGTTATTTTAGCTTAGTACCAAGACCCAAGGCAGCTAGCTGATGCTAGCAGTTTAGCCACTCATTTGTGAATGTTTCTGTACTTACTGTACTCCTATCCTATTGACCACTGAAACCACACACTCCTGCCCACCAGTGATACTTTATTTCTTTCACTTGTCAAGACTCCTAGCCTGCTACCCGAGCTAGGATCTAACCAGATAAGATTAGTAACAGTGATGTAACAGGAAGGGTGGAGTTAGCTGCTGTCCTTTGGCATTTAAAGAGACATGCACTGAAATGAGTTGTTCTGAAAAAGGCTGCAAAAGATGATTCACAATGATGCTGCAATAATTAATAAGCATTTCATTACGACCTGTGGGAGCTATTAGCATGTGGGAAAAGTGCAGTGAATGGGACTTAAGTATTTTGAAACATCTTTTTTTTTAATTAATTTGCATCACCTTTGTAAAAAAAAAACAAAACAAAACTTTTTCTTTTGAATGATTTTTTTTTTCTTTTAGGTTCTCACCTTCTTATTTTTTGTATCAAATCCTTCTCTTTTTCCCCCTTTCCTCATATTTAGCACGTTTGTGGTGAAATAAAAGAGCAGCAGGAGGAAATGAGGGACAGTGCCAACACTCTCCTCCTCCTCCTCCTCCATCATCTCAGTCTCCTCCCATCGCTTCATTTCATCAAACCCTTCAACTTGGACCACTTCAGCTCAGCCTCACTTTTCCCTCCACACTGCTTTTCTTACATATTTATCCTGCTTTGTTTTTTTTTTTTTTATTCCTGCCTGGTAACTCTGAGCGGCTCTTGTCCTCTTCATCCGGAGCCGGAGTGTCATTTTTGTGTGGGGGGGTGATTTTTTGGGGGGTGGGGTGGGGGGAGCGGGTGGAGAACTTCAGCATCCCGCAGCAGCAGCAGCAGCAGCAGCTGCAGCAGCAGCAGCAGGAGCAGCAGCAGGAGCAGCAGCATCCTTTTCTCTTCTTCTCCTTGAGCAGCAGCCGCGGAGATGAACGCGGAGGTCAGCTCCAAAAAGTGGCACCGCGGCGCGCTGTGGCTCACGCTCCTGGCCGCGTTCGCCGTCAACGCCGCGGCGGAGATAAGTTGCCGCTCGTGCCAGCCTGGGAGTAAGTGGCGCGCGCAGGAATTACGGCTGAAATTTGACAGGGAAGAAGTTTGGAAGAACGGCGGAGCGGCGGCGGGAGCGGCGGAGGAGGAGGCGGAGGCTGCGCGGCTGGAGCGGAGCGGCCAAGTTTCCCAAGTGAGTTCGGGAAGGCGCGTCCGGAGGAGTGCCAGCAGAGGGGGTCCGGTCCAGCAGAACCGCAACGCGAGCGGGGAGCGGGAGGAGAGCACCGCCTCGAGCCGGAGGGCGACGCGCGCCGAGCTGAGGTGGAGCGGCGAGGAGCGCAGAGCCGCCGCCGCCGGTCCGAGGCCCGAGGAGCTAAAAGTCAACAGTTCAACGTTCGCCCTCACCGGAGACTCGTCCCACAACCAGGCCATGGTCCACTGGTCGGGCCAGAACAGCAGCGTGAGTCTCACCTTCAGGGGTGTTTGTTAAGTTGACGCGTTTCATCCGCGCTTTTTGGCTGTGGACAAACGCGTCCCTGTGGTTCGGCTCTGTGCGTGTGTGTGTGTGTGCGTGCGTGTGCGTGCGCGCCAACTATGCGGTAAATCACATCACATCCATATTAGAGTTGATTTTTAGCGGAAAATGCTCCAACTTCGGTGGTGCGAAGAGGAAATGAGTGGCGGCCGCTGATTTTATTCTGTGAACAAAGACTGTCATAAAAACGGCCGATTAATCATTAAAACCACTGGATCAATTCTTTGGTGACTCTCAGATGATTTTTTTTTTTTTGGGGGGGGGGGGGTCATCCTGGAAAAAAGAGGCTTGTCCCCCCAATGTTACCACAAACCTTTCTATAGCGTATTAGACAAAAATGCATTGTTCAGTTTTCAAATTTTTCTCATAAATTTGAGACTTTTTTCTCAAAAACCTGCAAGTTTTTTCTCATGGATTTGCAGTTTTTTCTTTCTTGTAAATTTGCAACTTTATTCCTGTAAATTTTCAGTGTTTTCCTCATAAATTTGCGTTTTTTCCTCACAGATTTGCAACTTCCTGTGATTTTTCAACTTTTTTCCCCATGAATTTGCAGTTTTTTCTTGTTAATTTGCAACTTTTCCCCATAAGTTTTCAACATTTTTCTCATAAATTTTCAACTTTTTCTCATAAATTTTTGGCTTGTAGATTTACATGTTTTTCTCTGTAAAATTTCAACCTTTTTCATAAATTTGCAACTTTCTCAGAAAATTGATTTTTTTCTCAAAAATTTGCATTTTTTTCTTGTAGATTTGCGACACTCCCCCCTCATAAATCTACAGTTTTTGTCTCATAAATTTATGACCCCCCAAAATTTGCATTTCTTTTTCATAAATATGAATTTTTTTTCTTTGTAATTTTGCAACTTTTTCCTGTAAATTTGCAACCTTTTTTAAAAAAATAAATTTGCAACTTTTTCTCATAAATTTGCCATTTTTTTTCTTGTAGATTTGCAACTTTTTTCTTATAATTTTTCAATTTTTTTCTTGGAGATTTGGGACTTTTTTCTCAAACATTTGCATTTTTTCCTCATAAATATGTATTTTTTCCTTATAAATCTGTGCCTTTTTTCCTACCAATTTTCATCTTTTTTCCTCAAAATTTTGCAACTTTTTTCTCATAAAATTGGAACTTTTGTCCTCAAAAATTTGTAATTTTTTCCTGTAAATTTTTAACTTTTGTCTTATAAATTTGCAGCACTCATCTGGATGCTGGTTTTTAGTCTGTGTAATTAAATTGTAATATGTGACTTTTTAAAATTGGCATCTTTTATCACATCTTTGCAACTTTGTTCTTGCAAATTTATACCCATTATACGTGCATACATTGATACCCCTCCCCTTCCCCAATCCTTCTTCTTAAAAGATAACAAATCACCTACTGAGAGAAAGCCTATGACAAGTGTGGTACTGTATGAGGAAGTCAGGCGTGGCAGAGAAGTATGTGAGGGTGGTGCAGGACATGTACAAGGACAGCGAGGCGGTGGTGAGGTGTGCTGTAGGAGTGTCAGATGGATTTAAGGTGGGGGAGGGATTACATCAGGGTTTGGCTCCCTGGCGGGAGTCTCCGTGGAGCATGACTTTTGCAGATGACATTGAAAGTATGGAGCAGGTGGAGGTGAACCTGGAGAGAAGATGAATGAAAGTCAGTAGAAGCAAGACAGAATACATGTGTGTGAATGAGAGGGAGGCAGGTGTAATGGTGAAGAAGCAGGGAGTAGAGGCAGTAAAGGTAGATGAGTTTAAATACCTAGGGTCAACCATCCAAAGTAATGGACAGTGAAGAAGAGAGTGCCGTCAGATGATTCGCTTTGACAACTGATAAAAGGAGCCAAAAGAAGTTACTTTTGTAATAGTATTAACTTATGAGAACTCTCTTATTGCTGTTAGCATTACTGTTCGCTTCCCCCGGGGAATGTATTTATTTCATCTCATAAATGAGACAAATGACTCATACATTTGCAACATTTTTACTTGATTTGTGGTTTTTCTTGTAAATATGTGATTTTTTTGCCAGCATGGTGGAACAGTGGTTAGCACTGTGGCAGAACAGCAAGACGGCCACAGGATCGATTCCACCCCTGACCATGGTGGGTGTGATCCCAGTCCCAGACCATCGGTGACCCTTCTGTGTGGAGTTTGCATGTCCTCCCCATGTCTGCATGGGTTTGCTCCGGGTACTCTAGTTTTCCCCTCACAGGCCAAAGACATGCAGGTTAATTGGCATCAACTGGGGATTCTAAATTGTCCTTAGGTATGACTGTGAGAGTGAATGGTTGTCTGTCTGTCTGTGTTGGCCCTGCGGTGGACTGGCGATCTGTCCAGGGTGGACCCTGCCTCTCGCCCAGATGCTGGGATAGACTCCCCCCCCCCCCCCCCCCCCCCCGCGAAAAGGATTAAGCAGTAGATGTATGGATGGATGGATGGATATGTGACTTTTTTTTTACAAATGTACAACCTTTGACATTTTTTCTCATAAAATTATGTTTTGTTTTGTTTTTTTTAAATGTTGCATCTTTTTTCTACTTTTTGCTTTTTTTCATTTTAAATTTTTGTCATAAATTTCCCAAAGGAAGCTTACAGCAGTTGTGGGCCAAGCAAAATCAGAATCCTTGCGATAACAATGGCTAGTACCATAATCCCTGGGTTCATTAGCGAAACACACATTGTTGTAAGGAGTTAGGCTGAAGTTTAAAAATGCGTCAGTGACACACTTGTAATTATAAGGTTACCAGGCTAACAGCATTAGCCAATAACCATTGTGCAAATGAGATAAATGAGGTAAAAGATAACAATTAGGAGTAAGAAATATGTTTGGGTGTGTTTTTTTTAATGAGGTTATTAGAGCAAATGCAAAATGGAAAAGACACATCAGCAACACAACAGCTACACTACACTAAGCTAACAGGGCTAGCAAACAATGATTATTTAGTGTATATTAGGGCTGTACATCAATTAAAATAAAAAAACTAATTGTGTGTGACAGAGATCATCCTGCGCAGTTCGCCCGACACGGGACACGAACCCGCGACCTCTCAGTCAACTACACAGTTCGAGCATGGGAGACACAGCACGATCGCGCTGAGCTAAAGGTCCGACCGGTAGCTCAGCGCTACCATCTGGGGCTCACAGCACCACTTTTAACTAACTGAGGTCATCAGCACAGTTCGCCCTACACAGGACACGAACCCGCGACCTCACAGTTAACTACACAGAGACACACACAGCACGATCGTGCTGAGCTAAAGGTCCGACCGATAGCTCAACGCTACCGATACTGTATGAGGCTTTGGGAGGGAGGTTTTACTAACGTTCTACGCCGAACAGTACTAGTTGGCATCCGTTACACTCTCCCCCCTAAACCTCACTCCCATGCCGGGTTCACGGCACCAGTGTGACAGAGATCATCCTGCGCAGTTCGCCCCACACGGGACACGAACCCGCGACCTCTCAGTCAACTACACAGTTCGAGCATGGGAGACACAGCACGATCGCGCTGAGCTAAAGGTCCGACCGGTAGCTCAGCGCTACCATCTGGGGCTCACAGCACCACTTTTAACTAACTGAGGTCATCAGCGCAGTTCGCCCTACACAGGACACGAACCCGCGACCTCACAGTTAACTACACAGAGACACACACAGCACGATCGTGCTCAGCTAAAGGTCCGACCGATAGCTCAGCGCTACCGATACTGTATGAGGCTTTGGGAGGGAGGTTTTACTAACGTTCTACGCCGAACAGTACTAGTTGGCATCCGTTACACTCTCCCCCCTAAACCTCACTCCCATGCCGGGTTCACGGCACCAGTGTGACAGAGATCATCCTGCGCAGTTCGCCCCACACGGGACACGAACCCGCGACCTCTCAGTCAACTACACAGTTCGAGCATGGGAGACACAGCACGATCGCGCTGAGCTAAAGGTCCGACCGGTAGCTCAGCGCTACCATCTGGGGCTCACAGCACCACTTTTAACTAACTGAGGTCATCAGCGCAGTTCGCCCTACACAGGACACGAACCCGCGACCTCACAGTTAACTACACAGAGACACACACAGCACGATCGTGCTGAGCTAAAGGTCCGACCGATAGCTCAGCGCTACCGATACTGTATGAGGCTTTGGGAGGGAGGTTTTACTAACGTTCTACGCCGAACAGTACTAGTTGGCATCCGTTACATGTGCATCTTTCTATAATTAATTGCAGCTAACTGCTAACTTTAGCAACTTGTAATTGTATTTTCATTCACTGAACACAATTGTGACACATATTCAACAAAACTACTGCTAGAGCAACATAAACGCTTGATATTTCCCAATGCAATGAAAATAGCTAAAGTAATTCCGATATACAAGACGGGTGACAGAAGGGAATTCTCAAACTATAGACCAATTTCACTATTGCCGCAATTTTCCAAGATACTTGAAAAAATATTGTATGAGAGAATTGACAACTTCATACTGAAGAATAATTTATTGTGTGAGCAGCAATATGGGTTCAGACACAAGAGGACAACTGCATTTGCTCTAATGGAATTTATAGAAAAAATATCAACTGCCATTGAAAATAAAGAGTATTCAGTTGGGGTATTCCTGGATCTTAAAAAAGCATTTGATACAGTGGATCATAATTTATTATTAAAGAAACTACAAAATTGTGGTATTAGGGGGGTAGCACTGTCCTGGTTATGTAGTTACTTAAAGAATAGATATCAGTATGTACGTATGTGTTGGTAACAAAAACTCACAGTTACTGAAGGTTACTTGTGGAGTCCCACAGGGTTCAGTTTTGGGGCCATTGTTATTCAATATGTATATAAATGATATATGTAAAGTTTCAGAAAAAATGGACTTAATATTGTTTGCCGATGACACTAATCTATTATGCAGTGGAAGCAATTTGGAACAACTTTTGGATACACTCGGAAAGGAATTAGGAAATCTTAAACTGTGGTTTGATTCAAACAAATTAACGCTCAATTTAAGTAAGACAAAATTTATAGTTTTTAACAACCATCACAACAACTTAGTATCTAAACTCAGTGTAAATGGTGTAGAGATTGAAATGGTATCTGAAACAGAATTTCTTGGAGTAATAATTGATAATAAACTGTGTTGGAAGTCACATATTAATTATATTAAAGGTAAAATATCTAAATCAATTGCAATACTACACAGAGCGAAATATTTGCTGAATCAACCCACACTATATACCTTGTATCATTCATTAATACTCCCATACATGACATATTGTACTGAAGTATGGGGAAATACATATAAAACAAACATATATCCAGTCTTTATGCTTCAGAAGAGAGCTATTAGAATAATAAACAAAGCTGCTTACAGGGAACCAACAAACCCACTTTTTCTTAAATTAAAAGCTCTCAAGTTGAAAGATCTGGTTGACTTTAAAACTGCAGTAATGTTTAAAGTGAAGAATCTATCACTGCCCACAAATATCCAAAAGTTGTTCCAAATAAGGGAGAAACAATATCATTTCAGAGGAACATGTATATTTCAAAAACCTTCAGTGAGAACTACCACCAAGCAACAGTGTTTCAGTGCAAGGAGTCAGATTATGGAACGATTTTGGACCTGAATTAAAATCATGTACAACGCTTGGACAATTTAAACAAAAACTAAAGGAAGAAATACTCCAAACATATATACAAGATGACATATAAAATCACATAAGGATTGTCATATCCAGTCTGCGTTGTGTTGTAGCTTAGTTTTTTGTCACATTTTGTCTTAGCTTTGTTCTGAATTGTAATCGCTCTTGTTTTGTTTTTCTTTTGAATTCTTGGATGGAATATAGGTGGGCAATATAAGCTGCGGCTTCAGCCATCACCCATTTCGGATAACTTATGTTGAACTGTATAATCAGAGGAGTTATTGTTTAATTTGACCTTGTTGGATTTTCTTTCCCCCTTTGTTATATTATTCTGTTTCTTTTAATCTGTACTTTTAATCTATCCTAAAATAAAGATTCATTCATTCATTCATAATCGTGAATGTAAAGATTTTTACACTTTATGACAGCAGTTTGTAATATTCTTTTCACTTCATTATAAGGAGGGAGACAATTTTCTGCAAAACTACCATTTTTAATATTGTTGTCACATTTCCTGCTTTATTTTGAAATGGCCAAGTCGGTGCGTCTACTTAAGGTAACTTTCCTAATTATGCTCAACCCTTAAAAGAAAAGACAAATGGAGCAATTCTTAGTTGATTTCCAGAGCTCCTGATATTGGAGGGTGTGTTTTTCTCTGCTCTCTCTGACAGAAACTCTCCCTCTTTTCATCCTTTTGAGCAAGCGTCCCTAATCATGGATGCTAGGTCAGGTGTGTATATGTGTGCTTTAAGTGAGGTTTGTGTGCAGGATAGATAGATAGATGTACTTTATTGATCCCAAACTGGGAAATTACAGTGTAACAGCAGCATGACAGTAGACAACCAAAACAACAGAAACACACACAACAATAATAGGCAAAGGGATTCCCAGGAAAGTAAAACTGCCTGGATAACTTTATATACATCGCAGATGACGACCTGTATAGATGGATACATTGTACTCGCTGTACAATACAGGACTATCAGGCACAGGGTGCAATGTCAGGTACCAATTAGACTGCAAGGTGCAGCATGGCAGCCTTGTTATGACCACAATTCAACGTTAGAGTGAGTTATTGTATAATGAAATGGCATGTGGCAGGAAAAGTTTTCTGTACCTAACCATTCGGCAGCGAAGCTGTAGCAGTCTGCTGGAGAAAGTGCTCTGCTGTCCACTGCAGTGTGTGGTGGAGGGGGTGATGGGGAGGGGGGGGTGCCCTGAGTACTGGAGGACCAGTTTAATGTGGTGTTAAAATTAAAGGCTGAAAAACAAGGCTTACCCTTGTTTTAAGCTGAGCCAGCTGCTTTCAATTTTTTTTTCAGTGGGTTGAATTTCAATGTGTCAATTTTTTTAATGTGTTAAATGGCCCATATTAATCAAAATTGTGCATTATTTAAAAAAATGTGCAGAATAAGCATTGACATCAGTATTAATATCTAGATATACAGCAGTAGTGCAAAAATGATGCTATTAGAATCAGAATCAGATTTATTGCCATTGTTCATGTAGTACACAAACTAGGAATTTGTCTCGGTGCAATGCTTCAACATTAAACATGATAAAAATAAAAGATAGAAATAAAAAACTATACATGCAATAAAATGTAGAATAAGAATGAGTAATACTAGTCAAAGCAATTTTTAAATATATTAGCGAGCAGCAGATAATGTGGAGTACCACATAGTGCAGTCGATAATGCAAAAAGAAAACAGTGATGATTGACATGAGTCTGGTTGAGCTGCTGTACATGGTGCACGAGAGTCAATAAGTCGCTTAGTGTTCAGCAGTCTGATGGCAGAGGGGAAGAAGCTGTTCATGTGACGGGAGGTTTTAGTCTGAATGGACCAAAGTCTTCTACCTGAGGGGAGGAGGGCAAACAGTATGTGACCAGGGTGTGAAGGATCGGCTATGATCCGGCCTGCACGCCTCCGGGTCCTGGAGATGTACAGGTCCTGGAGGGATGGGAGCTTGCAGCCGATCACCTTCTCAGCAGCGCGCACGACGCGCTGCAGTCTTAGTCTGTCCCTGGCAGTGGCTCCTGCGTACCACACGGTTATGGAGGTGGTGAGGATGGACTCGATGATGGCCGTGTAGAACTGTACCAACATCTTGATGGGTAGCTTGAGCTTCCTCAGCTGCCGCAGGAAGAACATCCTCTGCTGGGCCTTTTTGATGAGGGAGCTGATGGTCGGCTCCCACTTGAGGTCCCGGGTGATGGTGGTGCCCAGGAAGCGGAAGGAATCTGCAGTGGTGATGGGAGAGCCTGAGAGGGTGAGGGGGGGCAGAGGGGTTGTGACTTTCCTGAAGTCCACAATCATCTCCACTGTCTTCAGAGCGTTCAGCTGCAGGTTGTTGTGGCTGCACCAGGACGCCAGCTGGGCCACCTCTCTCCTGTAGACGGACTCGTCGCCGTTGGAGATGAGCCCGATGAGGGTGGTGTCGTCCGCAAACTTGATCAGCTTGACAGACTGGTGGCTGGAGGTGCAGGAGTTGGTATAAAGGGAGAAGAGTAGGGGGGAAAGTACACAGCCCTGGGGTGATCCGGTGCTGATGCTAACAGAGTCTGAGACAGTCTTTCCCAGCCGCACATGCTTTCTCCGGTCCGTCAGGAAGTCGGTGATCCACCTGCAGAGGGAGTCAGGCACGTTGAGCAGGGACAGCTTGTCCCGGAGCAGAGCGGGGCGGATGGTGTTGAATGCAGAGCTGAAGTCCACAAACAGGATCCTGGCGTAGGTTCCCGGGGAGTCCAGGTGCTGCAGGATGGAGTGGAGGGCCAGGTTGACTGCGTCGTCCACAGACCTGTTGGCTCGGTAGACAAACTGCAGCGGGTCCAGGAGGGGAGTGGTGATGGACTTGAGGTGGGGCAGGACCAGGTGCTCAAAGGACTTCATGACTACAGAGGTGAGCGCTACAGGTCTGTAGTCGTTAAGTCCAGTGATCCGTGGCTTCTTGGGGACAGGGATGATGGTGGAGGTTTTGAGGCAGGTCGGCACGTGGCATAACTTCAGGGAGGTGTTAAAAATGTCTGTGAAGACAGGAGTCATCTCCTCCGCACAGTGTTAAAAGTATTTTTACCCAAAGTGACATTTACCTTTTTCTCCTTTAAGTTCATACTTTGCCCCCAACAAAACTGAATTGTTTTTTCTTCATTTATTGTAGTGACTGTGACATTTGTCCTTTAGCCTGCCTCATTAGGATTATTTGTTGTTCTTTTTGTCTTAAATGCCCAGGGACAATAGAAGGTGTAATGAGTGTTCTTGTTTCTACTGTAATACCTCTTTGTGACCAGAAATGACCACATCTTTGGTTGTTTTGGTCAAGTCATTAAGGTCACTGCTGAGATTGTTCTATTTCGGCTCAGTCACAAATTTATGAGAAAAAGTTGGAAATTTATGACGAAAAAAGATACAAATTTACATGGAAATTTTATTAGGAAAAAGTTGGAAGTTAACAAGAAAAAAATTGGAAATTTACAATGAAAAAGTTGAAAATTTATGAAGAAAAAGTTGGAAATATAGGAAACAGTTGAACATTTTCAATTAAAAGGTTGAAAATTTGCAATTAAAAAGTTTTATATTTATGAGGAAAAAGTTGGAAATTTATGAGGAAAAAATTAGGAGGAAAAAGTTGCAAGTTTACAAGAAAAAAAGTTTAAAATTTACAATGCAAAAGTTGAAAATTCATGAAGAAAAAGTTAGAAATTTATGAAATAAAGTTTGAACTTTACAAGAAAAACGTTAGAAAGTTATGTGGAAGAAGTTAGAAATTTATCAAGAAAAAGTTTGGAATTTACCAAGAAAAGGTTGGAAATTTATGATGAAAATGTTGGAAATTTACGAGGAAACAGTTTGAAGTTTACAAGAAAAAAAATTGGAACTTTATTTACAAGAAAAGAAATCACAAAATTTAGAAGTAAAAAGTTGAACGTAATTTTAATCCTCCCCTGAAAAAAAATGTGACTCTGTAACCCCCCCGGTGCCTGGTGGGGCCTGTAGCGTTTGCCTTCTCTGTAATGAGCAGAATCTACTCTGACTTTAGCGACCAGTATCACACGCTAACACTCCTGCTACTTTAGCTCAACCTGTGCCTGCTCTGCCCACCTTTCCAAGGGCATGTGCCCCCCCAGTGCAAACAAATAAGTGCACCCCTGTCTGCAGAGGCTTTTATTTATGTCTTCAGTTTGATGGAGTGGAGAGTGAGCTGCTGTTTCAGGAGTGATGTGGAGGACTGAGTCTTTGTGTGAGCAACTCCTTCAGCCTGAGCCGCTCAGCTGATGTCGGCGTGAAGCCGTCCGTGTGGGAGCGCTGCTGACCGGAGGGCAGGATTTCGGAGGGCCGTGGGAGAGGTGAAGACGCCGCAGACTCCGCTGACACGTTTCTGGGTTTACACGCGTTACCTGGTGATGCTTGCGGAGGGCCAGCAGAGCGGGCCTCCCCCACTTAGTTCTCCCTCTTTTAAAGTGTCATTAACAGTCCAAGGAGCGACGATAATTAACGGTGTGGGGTTATTTTGTCATATTTGTCACGTCAGCTCCTCATAAATGTTATGAATTTGTAGTGACTGTTTTTGCTTTGTGACGTAAAGTGAAACAAAGTGAAGGTTCAGCAAATATTTGTCAGAAATCAGTATAGTTTATAGTAATTTATGATCTTTTCTTTAATTTTTGTTTTACTTTTTTCCCCCACATAAATTTGTAAAATTTTTCTTGTAAATTTTTTACTTTTTTCTTGGAAATCTACATCTTTTTTTGCTCATAAATTTCCAACATTTTTTTTTTTTGTAAATTTGCAGTTTATTGCTCAATAATTTACAATTTTTTCCCTTAATATTTTTAAAACTTTTTCCACATAAATTTTTAACATTTTTCCTTGTAGATTTGCAAGTTCTTTTCTTGTAAATTTGCAGTGATTTTCTTATCAATTTGCATATTTTTTTCTCATGAATCTGACATTTTTTGTACATTTTCATGCAAATTTATAACATTGTTGATCACAGCTTTACCACTTTATTGTAAAGTTATAACATTTTCTTTTAATTCGCTTTGTTCAGTGTTTTGCCACTTTTGATTTATAATTTGTCATGATTTTCTTGTAAATTTGCATTTTTCCTCAATAATTTGATTTTTTTTCCATGTAAATTCATAACATTTTCTTGTAAATGTATAACCTTTTTCTTGTAAAACTGCAAATTTTGTCCCTCATAAATTTACATTTTTTGTTAATTTGTGATTTATTTCTCAATTTATTACTTTTTCCTTATTTTTTTAAAACTTTTTGACATAAATTTTTATATTTTTCTTGCAACATCAGAACTTTATTCTCATAAATTTGCAACATTTTTCCTTGTAGATTTGCAAGTTCTTTGCTTGTAAATTTGCAATATTTTTCTCTGCAGTTTGCATATTTTTTCTCATGAATATGTGACATTTTTTTGCAATTGTGCAACTTTTTTCCTCAAAAATTTGCACAAGTTTTTTTTATCAAAAATATGACGCTGTTCTAAAGTTGTAATGTTTTCTTTTAAATTTACAATATTTAACATTTAGCAACTTTTTCTTGATAATTTTGTGATGATTTTCTTGTAAATGTGCATTTTTTTCTCATTAGCTTATGACCTTTTCCTGCTTTTTCTCAGAAATCACATCTTTTTTTGCAAATGTACAATTTTTTCCCTCATAAATTTACAATAATTTTTGCAAATTTGTAATTTAATTCTCAGTAATTTATTAGTTTTTCTTTTTTTTGCTTTTTCACAAAAAAATTTAAATATTTTTCTTGTAAAATCAGAACTTTTTTCTCATAAATTTGCAACCTTTTTTCCTTGTAGGTTTGCAAGTTCTTTTCTTGCAAATTTGCAGTGTTTAACAATTTGCATGTATTTTGTCTCATGAATCTGTGATTTTTTTCAAATGTGCAATCTTTTTCCTCAAAAAAATTGCAAAATTTTTCATGTAAATTTGCAATATTTTGTGATCATTTGCAACTTTTTCTTTATAAATTTGTGATTATTTTCTTGTAAATTAGCATTTTTTTCTCAATAATTTGACAATTTCTTTAATTTTTTTTACTTTTTCCATGTAAATTTGTAACATTTTTCTTGCAAATTTTCAACTTTTTTCCTCATAAATTTGTAGTTTTGTTCTTGTAAATTTATCACACTTCTTTTTATATTGAAATGTTTTTCTTATCAATTTTTATCTTTTCTTCATAAGTCTGTGACTTTCTTTTGCAAATTTATGACTTTTTTTCTCCTAACTTTGGAATATGTTTCATGTAAATGTGGAATTTTTTTTCCTCATTAATATTTTTATTAAGTGTTTTGTTGCAACATTTGAAACATTTTTCTTTTAAATTTGCAATGTTTCTCTTTAAAAAGTGCTTTTTTCCTCAAATTTTTGACTTTTTACTCAATAAATTGCAAATGTATAAATTTGTAACATTTTCCCTCAAATATTTGAGTTTTTTCTTGTAAACTTGTAATTTTTTTAAAAAAATTGCAGTGTTTTGCAACGTCTTCTTTATATATATTTGTGAGACATTTGCATTTTTTTCTAATTATTTTACAAACTTTTCCTCATATGACTTTTTTCATGTAATTTGTTTACTTGTAATTAGTCAAAAAATCTCATTAATTTTCAACTTTTTTTTCATGTAAACGTTTTTCTTGTAAGATTAGAACTTTTTACCTCATAAATCTGCAAAATTTTCCTTGTAAATGTACAACTTTTCCCTGCAAATTTGCAAATGTTTTCTTATGAGTTTGCAGCTTTTTTTTTCAGAAATCTGTGACCTTTTTTTGCAAATGTACATTTTTTTCTTCAAAAATTTGCAACATTTTTCTCTGGAATTTGCAACATTTATCTGAGAAATTTGCATCTTTTTGTGGCAATTTATGATTTTTTTTTCATAAATTTGCAACTACTTGCCTTCTTATTAATTTGCATTGATTTTTCTCATAAATTTGCAAAAATTTAATTTTTTTTCCTTGTAAATTTCCAACATTTTTCCAGAGCAACTCTCCCGATTTGGGGTGGTGTCCTGGTTGATAGAGCATCTGCCCCACAGCCAGGAGGTTGGGGGTTCAAGTCTCAGCCGGGTCATACCAAAGACCAGATAAAAATGGTACTTTCATTTTCTAGCTTGGTGCTCAGCATAATAGAATGGGGGAAGGAGAAGCAGTTTGTGGCAGCGATCCCTCTGATTCTACATGTGATTAACATTGTAGATAGGAGAAACATAATTTTGTTCTACTGTACATGATTGGCGGTACGGACTGAATGACAGTAGAGATGGCTTCTTCTTCTCCTTTTCCTCCGTCATCACCCTCAGATCTCCTCTAGTCTGATGTCAGCAAAAACACAACGTGTGAAGAAAAAGGAATTAAAAATCAGCGTTAGGTTTTAGCTGCTCATGTCTCAGAATCCATCTTAAATTTTTCACCAGCCTCCACTCCGGCGCTAATGTGGTGTGAATCTACATTAGCTGGCAGCTCTGCGGGATGCGTCGTCGTCCGCCGCTTTGACACTTTTCTTTTTGCCGCCGCTTTAACCAGCTGCCTTTTCTGCTCCGTGCAAAACAGGCTGATAATCTGAGCCTTTTTTTTTGTTGTTTGATTATTGCTTTTAAACCCCAATTAGCATGAGGAGATGGAAGAGAGCACAGTTCAAATACATTCATCTGCTGCGATCGCCACTATCTCAACACGAATGCTTGTTTTTTTTCTTCAGAGGCGAAACGCAATTAGGCTGCACTGCATGGGGATGAAAACGGATGGAGAAAAAACTGCTCAAAGTGGGCTCCCACGTCCGTTAACACCCACACCACTCAGGCCTGTCTGTAACCAAACCAATTACAGTCAAACATGTGGCCTTGACTTTGCTCCTGAATAAAAATCCCACCCGCCACCGCCGCCGCCGCTGCTGCTGCCTCGGGGCCTGACAGGCTACTGTAGCTCGTGACAGAAAGTGACCTTACTGGGGAGAAAATATTCTGGGAGACCGTTAGAAACAGGGAAAAAGGTCTTCTGGAAAATGTAGTCATTATTATTTTTGGGGGTTTATTTTACCCCAAAACAATCACACTTTTTTTATGCTTAAGAGGTTTGTACACCTGTGAAAATTACTGTTTTGTTTTCAATGAGTGCTATTCAGATATTCAACAGTTCCAACACATTATTCTCTATTGTGCGCTGCCGAAACAACCATCCATCCATCCATCCATCCATCCATCCCAGGCTTCCCTCTCCCCAGCCACTTCCTCCAGCTCTTTAGCGAAGATACCAAGGTGTTCCCAGATCAGATGGAAGACTTGGGGTCTGTCCCAGTTAGGGGTGTGCCATATCGTATCCTTAACGATAATACCGGTATCGCAAAAATATCGCAAAATTTGGGGTCTGCTGTGTGATGATGTCACACTGCTACGCTGCTGGCGGAAGTTATGTGTTACCATAGAAATGGCAAAACAAACGTGGGGCGGGAAGCTACCGCTCCGTGGTAGAAACGTCTGTGTCGAGTTGGGTTGAAATACTGTATTTTAGTTTTAAGGCAGTTTCACACTGCTGTCATGTTAAAAAAAAAAAAAAAAGAAAGTGCAGCAATGTCGCTAATCTGCCCACATCTTTTTTCCGCATGTACAACGTGTCAACAACACTGCTCGCCTGAAGTGTCCGGAATTATACAGTGATGTGAAAAAGTGTTTGCCCCATTCTGATTTCTCATTTTTTTGTATGTTTGTCACACTTAAACACACTTAAACTTAGACAAAGATAACACAAGTATTTAAAATTCAGTTTTTAAATGAAGGTGTTTATTGTTAAGAAAAAAAAAAAATCCAAACCTACATGGCCCTAAACCTAATAACTGGTTGGGCCACTATTAGCAGCAACAACTGCAATCAAGCGTGTGTGATAACTGGCAATGAGTCTTTTACAGCGCTGTGGAGGAATTTTGGCCCACTCATCTTTGCAGAATTGTTGTATTTCAGCCACATTGGAGGGTTTTCGAGCATGAATCGCCTTTTTAAGGTGATGCCACAGCATCTCAATTGGATTCATGTCAGTACTTTGACTAGGGCACTCCAAAGTCTTCATTTTGTTTTTTTAAGCCATTCAGATGTGGACTTGCTGGTGTATTTTGGATCATTGTCCTACTGCAGAACCCAAGTGCGCTTCAGCTTGAGGCCACAAATAGATGGCAGGACATTCTCCTTCAGGAGTTTTTGGCAGACAGCAGAATTCGTGGTTCCATTTACCACAGCACTTCCAGGTCCTGAAGCAGCAAAACAGACCCAGACTATCACACTACCACCACCATTTTTTTTTTTTTTTTTTGTTACTTATTTGTACCCGTAGGTAGACTTGGTTTGCAGTCTGGTGACAAGCCACCGGCTGCTGGTCGCTGCGTGCGCGAGCGCCCTAAACCTACATGTTTTTGGTGTGCGGGAGGAAACCGGAGAAATCCCGGAGTAAACCCGCACAACACGGGGAGAACATGCAAACTCCACACAGCTCACTGTTGGTCGGGGGCTGGGATCGAACCCACGATCTCATGATCCCCGCGGTCCCCCGGCCGAAGGTAAAACTGTGCTGCCACAGTGCTAAACCACTGCGCCACCGTGCAGCCCAATCTTAGCTGTTTTACTGTTGGTATGATCTTCTTTTTCTGAAATGCTGTGTTACTTTTATGCGGGATGTAATGGGACATACACCTTCCAAAAAGTTCAACTTTTGCCTTGTCAGTCCACAGAGTATTTTCCCAAAAGTCTTGGGGATCATCAAGATGTTTTTGGGCAAAACTGAGACGAGCCTTTATGTTTCTTTTGCTCAGCAGCGGTTTTTATTTTGGAACTCTGCCATGCAGGACATTTTTGCCCAGTCTCTTTCTTATGGCGGAGTCATGACCACTGACCTTAACTGAGGCAAGTGAGACTTGCAGTTCTTTGGATGTTGTTGTGGGGTCTTTTGTGTCCTCTTGGATGAGTTGTTGCTGCACTCTTGGGGTAATTTTGGTCGGCCGGCCACTCCTGGGAAGGTTCACCACTGTTCCATGTTTTCACCATTTGTGGATAATGGCTCTCACTGTGGTTCGCTGGAGTCTAAAGCTTTAGAAATGGCTTTATAACCTTTTCCAGACTGATGGGTCTCAATTGCTTTGTTTTTCATTTGTTCCTTAATTTCTTTGGATCGCAGCATGAGTTCTAGCTTTTGAGGATCTTTTAGTCTACTTCACTTTGTCAAACAGGTCCTATTTAAGTGATTTCTTGATTGAGAACAGGTGTGGCAGTAATCAGGCCTGGATGTGGCTCGAGAAATTGAACTCAGCTTTCCAAAGATGTGATAAACCACAGTTAATTTATGTTTTAACATGGGGGGGGAATCATTTTTTCACACAGGGCCATGTAGGTTTGGATTTTTTTTACCCCTTAATAATAAACACCTTCATTTAAAAACTGCATTTTGTGTTTACTTATGTTATCTTTGTCTAATATTTAAATTTGTTTGATGATCTGAAACATTTAAGTGTGACAAACATACAAAAAAAGAGAAATCAGGAAGGGGGCGAACACTTTTTCACACCACTGTATTTTTGTTCCGTTTTGGTTGCTTAAGCTTGATTTTATTCAACCGACCCCCCCCCCCCTCAAAAAAACAAACAAACAAAAAAACCCCTATCCTTTCAGTACGATGAGAACCAAAAAGTTCCAGGAGATGTCCGTGCAACGGTAAAAGTTTTCAGCATAAAATCCCAACTACGTAAGTGTACTTATTATTTTCTTGTACTATTTGATCAGAAACAACAACAAAAAAAGTTAAATTGAAACTCAAAGTTGGAAAAGTTGCAGATTGACGAGACAAGGTTGCAGATTTATGAGGGAAAAAAATTGCAAGTCTACAAGAAAAGTTGCAACCCCCCCCCCCCCAAAAAAAAATATTTGTTTTACATGTATCGTTGGCATTTGTGCTTTAAATGTATTTTATTCAGTTCTGCAATATAATGTTGAAAGGTTTCTGATGACATGGCGGGGGGGGACTTTTCTCTTTTTTCAGGTTGTGGGGGGCACGTCTCCCCTGCCTCCTCCCATGATTTACACCTGTGATTAAGTGTGATATGTGTGAGGTACTAGGTTAAGACCCAGACTTGTAGTAGCAGTAGTGTGTAGTAGCAGTAATTTTTGGAGTTGTGATAAACGTTGCGGTCATGGTTAAAGTTTTTATAGACCTAGACGAGCCTTGCTAGGTAGGATTTGCTCCCATCTCCCTTTTTCTCCTATATCATTTTTGCTGCTATGCCATTTTCTCCATTCTTAAAAGCAAACAGTCATTATTATTTAGCAGCAATGTTTGGTTTTGTGATGTGACTCAAACAGTTTGCCCCAATTCTTTCAGTCGCCGTGCAAGAACAGGGCATTAAATATGTAGAGTTGTTGCTATAAGTGGGAACAGACTTTTACAATCCGAGTCGCAGCATAAATAAACAGATGAGTCAACAATGTGCCACGGCACTAGAGTGAAAGGGATACAGACGAAGAGCTCCGACGTGCTTAATATTTAACCTTTAAGGCATTAAAGTTCTGTCTCTCATGCCGTCCCAGATTACTGGAAGCATGTTCGTCAGGCTGGGTCAAAGCTCCTAGTTATGACTCAAGAAGCCGCAAGAGTCATGTATGCTTCAAAGAGGGAATAAAGATGACCACGCAAATGCAAAATACAGCTGCCTTAAAGAAATAACAAATGGTAAAAACATAGCTGTTTCCTCCATATGATAAAGTATGCAAATGCCATGGGCCCCTAGCAGCTCAGGGGCCCCCCAAGCTATAAGACGAATCTCAATATCTTACCCCTCTATCTCGGAGTGGCCGGTGAATGCTGGGGAATGAAGTGATTTTTGAGTTTTGTCAGGGTTTATAAAAGGATGCAGAACAATTCACAATCAGTTTTTAAGGTCCCAAACAGATTTTTCTTGTCATCAAAACATTTTGAAAACATTCTTTTTTTTTTTTTTTGCAAATGTATTTTTCTGCAAACAGTTGCAAACGATTGGAAAACATTTGCAAATTTTACCATTTTTATAATAAAAATGTTGCTCTGGTTTTTAAAAGGGTGTGGTTTAAGGTCTATTTAGCTGGAAAATTTAGCAGACTGCAAGTCTGTACTGGGGAGGGCAAACAAAATGTCAAATAGGGCCCCCAAGAACCAGGAAATGGTCTTGGGTAAAAACAGTGTTGTAATAAGGCAGTAGTAGTCTGTATTAGTGCTGCCAGAATGGTTAACAATTAGTTTCTGGATTTATTTTCCAGCTGCAGAAACTTTACACGCTGCCATAATTATAACAAAATATTTTCAAGTCACAGTGAGCAACTGTGGCTCCATATTGGACGATCCTGGTATAGAATATCAGTAACTGGGTTTCCGTCCAACTTTCTCACATTTTTATAGTGTAAACTGTTTTAGTTCGAGGAGGTTCATTCTGTCTTCTTTTTCAATTATTATTTTTTGTTTTTCTTATTTCAGATAGGGATAAGAAGGAAATGTTTTTATCTTTACATGTTTCGACTGGTGTATGCAGTCTTCCTCAGAAGTTACTTCAGATGAACTGTTTTATCTGATCTTTTTCCGCTGTATGATACAAAACTAGTAAGGCTGTACATCCCAGTAGATGATTTGGAAACTGACTCAGACCCGTCCCCCTTGTTAAGCTGCCATCCTCCATCCCCATAAAGAGTCCAAGGATAGCATAACAATGAGCGACATTTTTTATCCCCCGCCAGTCGAAGAACAAAGATTACTGGACTTAACGACTACAGACCTGTAGCGCTCACCTCTGTAGTCATGAAGTCCTTTGAGCGCCTGGTCCTGTCTCACCTCAAGTCCATCACCACTCCCCTCCTGGACCCGCTGCAGTTTGCCTACCGTGCTAAGTCTGTGGACGATGCAGTCAACCTGGCCCTCCACTCCATCCTGCAGCACCTGGACTCCCCGGGAACCTACGCCAGGATTCTGTTTGTGGACTTCAGCTCCACATTCAACACCATCCGCCCCGATCTGCTCCAGGACAAACTGTCCCTGCTCGATGTGCCTGACTCCCTCTGCAGGTGGATCACCGACTTCCTGACGGACCGGAGGCAGCATGTGCGGCTGGGGAAGTCTGTCTTGGACTCTGTTAGCATCAGCATTGGATCACCCCAGGGCTGTGTACTTTCCCCCCTACTCTTCTTCCTTTATACCAACTCCTGCACCTCCTCCCACCAGTCTGTTAAGCTGATTAAGTTTGCGGACGACACCACCCTCATCGGGCTCATCTCCAACGGCGACGAGTCCGTCTACAGGAAAGAGGTGGCCCAGCTGGTGTCCTGGTGCAGCCATAACAACCTGCAGCTGAACGCTCTGAAGACAGCGGAGATGACTGTGGACTTCAGGAAAGTCACAACCCCCCTGCCCCCCCTCACCATCACAGGCTCTCCCATCACCATTGCAGATTCCTTCCGCTTCTTGGGCACCACCATCACCCGGGACCTCAAATGGGAGCCAACCATCAGCTCCCTCATCAAAAAGGCCCAGCAGAGGATGTTCTTTCTGCGGCAGCTGAGGAAGCTCAAGCTACCCACCAAGATGTTAGTCCAGTTCTACACGGCCATCGTCGAGTCCATCCTCACCTCCTCCATAACTGTGTGGTATGCAGGAGCCACTGCCAGGGACAGACTAAGGCTGCAGCGCGTCGTGCGCACTGCTGAGAAGGTGATCGGCTGCAAGCTCCCATCTCTCCAGGACCTGTACATCTCCAGGACCCGGAGGCGTGCTGGCCGGATCATAGCCGATCCTTCACACCCTGGTCACGTATTGTTTGCCCCCCTCCCCTCAGGTAGAAGACTTCGGTCCATTCGGACTAAAACCTCCCGGCACATGAATAGCTTTTTCCCCTCTGCCATCAGACTGCTGAACATTAAGTGACTTATTGACTCTCGTGCACTATGTACAGCAGCTCAACCAGACTCATGTCATTCATCACTGTTTTTTTCTGTTGCATTATCAACTGCACTGTGGTACCCCATATTATCTGCTAGTTGCTAATTTTTTTAAAACTGCCTTACTAGTATTACTCATTATTACTATTATTATTATTATTATTATCATTATTACTTATTTTTCTACACTTATTGCACGTTTTTAGTCCTTTAGTTTTTAGTCCTTTAGTTTTTTAGTTTATCTCTTTATCTCATCATGTTTTTAATGTTGCAGCATGGCACCGAGACAAATTCCTAGTTTGTGTACTACATGAACAATGGCAATAAATCTGATTCTGATTCTGATTCTGAAACAAAGGGGAGTCATGTTATGGGGCAGTCCATCTGTCTGTCCCGCTTTTGTGAAATCAACTTCTCCTACAGTTTTGTTCCAGTTGTTTTGAAACTTGGTACCAGGGTTTGATATACAATGATGATGCACATATTGCAATTTGGCTCTCATTGGATGACCCTGAAGTCAAAGGTCAGAGGTCAGATTTTCCTAAATCTTGTAAATGCAATAACTACTGAAAGAGAGGATGTAGGCTTTTCAAATTGATACAGTAGTTGTATCTAAGACACATCTTGGATGACTTACACACTGATCTGACTATGGGTATGGGATCAAAAAGTCAAAGGTCAAAATTAACATTTCAGTTACACTATGGTAAGTGCTAAATTTACCATTACTATAAAATGAGTAAAGCTAGGGCCACCAAACCTGGTACACAAGTTCACCTTGGGATCCTGACCTCTAATTATGGATTTGGGGTCTAAAGGTCAAAGGTTCACGGTTAACATTCCCTATGCTTTATTACTGTACAACAAGTAAAGCTAGGGTCACCAAACTTGGTACACAGGTTCACCCTGTGACCCTGAAGTGTGACTATGGATTTGGGATTGCAAAGTCAAAGGGCAACATCAAAATGGCTTATAAACTATATCTCGGCAACAGAGAAAGCTAGGATCACCAAACCTGAAACACAGGTTCACTCTGACACTATGATGTCTGACTACAGGTTTGGGGTCAAAAGGTCAGAGGTCAAGGTTGGCTCTCCCTATACTCTTTTACTATAGAATGTGTAAAGCTCTCTAGGGTCACCACATTTGCTACACAGGTTCATCTCGGGATCCTGACCTACCACTATGTGTTGTATATTCATGGATGATGGGTTTATCATAATTTGGTTCTGCCATAGTAATTATATTGAAAAGTTGAGAACCGCTCTCCATCTGTGAGTATTGGGATCTTCAAAAAAAATGGAGGCAGGGAATATTGCACTCACCTCAGAGTGCTCTTGTTGTAAATTTGTAACTTTTCCCCCAGTTTCATAAAATTGCAACTTTCCCCCATTTTTGTAAAAGTTTTGACTCCCCCCCCCATTTTTGTAAATTTGCAGCTGTTCCCCACTTTCATAAATTTGCATCATTTTATCCCAGTTAAGTGAATTTGTCCCCTCCCTACACGCAAATTTGCAACTTTTGTTCCCATCTTCTAAATTTACAACTTTTTTCCAAGTTTCATAAAATTGAATCTTTCTTTCCCCGTCTTTCAAGTCCCCGCCGCCTTCCCCACAGTTTCTTAATTTTTTTTTTGCCTTTGGGCGCTGTGGAGGAAGCTGCTTTTTTTTGGTCTTTCTCTTGTGTGGACTTCATGGATTCTTCGTGTTCTTCGTGTGTTTTTGCTCCTCCTCGTGTGGCTGTCATGGAAGCAAACATGTTTGTTTTGTTATGCTTGCCTGATGTGATGATGTCAGTCCCTCGCGCTGAGGGAAAAGTGTAACGTCACAACAGATCACATCACTCATAGCTGGCCACTATTTTAATTAATTTGTGCCAGTAAATAATTTTAAAAGCTTTACCAGCTGATACAGATAATGTGCCAATATTATTGTGCATCCCTAGAAAGAAAAGATGTTAAAAGATGTTTTAGGAATTTCTCCTGATTGGTCATAGTCAAAATCTCTGTAACTTTCTTGGATCACAATGTAACCCTGTGTGCTGAGTGCGAAATTTCCTAAGCCTGAATATCTTTGTTCTCAAGAGCAAGACTTGCGATCTTTGCTTCTCTTCACTTGTTCAACTGAAAATGAACAGAGGAGATGTCGCTGCCGTGTGGGAAGCCCTTTAGAAAAGTTATGCTACACACGACAGCTGAGGGATTACAAACCGCAGAGATGTACTTACACCGCTGTTTCAGACTGAATACAAGTTCAAGTAAAACTGATTAAAAATATAATGAGGGAAGGCTCCTGACTGGGATGATTCTTCTTTTCCACTTCACTAGCCTTGTTAAATCTGACTTCCTTTTGTTGTGAATGGACCCCGATTTTTATCAAGCTGGTTTTTGATTTGGTTTTGTTTTATCCACACCAGGATATACCTTGCTATGCTGGTTGTTTTAATATGTGTTTGTGTCAATCCCTTTTCCTTTGTGTCTGTCTCCTTCACTTCCTCACATCCTCTTGAAGACATTTGACAGCTGCGAGGACTGCTGTGAGCTCGTTGTGTTGAGCTGTGTAGGTGGACAGCACTGCACTGTGGTAATGACAAGAAAAGATCTAAAGAGCGAGTTCTTGTGTCACTGAGAATCATTCAGGAGTTTCACTCAAAACAGACGTCGTCAGACAGGCAGTCTTTTTGAGGTCCTACGTTTTCGACAATATTCTGAGATAATGTGTTGGTTCAGAACGTTTGGATTGGCTCAGCTTTGCAAAGCGAGAGGGAAATGCAGTATTAAAGAGACAATATGAGCAATGTCTTTGAAGATTTAGACCCTTATGTCTGGCTTTCCAACAAAGGTAGTCTGAAATAAAAGTCTAACAGGGAGTGATTCCAACTTTTTGCAGATTTTAAAGCAAATTCTGAAGATTTTGTTTCTGGGGTCACTATAGATTGTCCTGTCTGGGTTGGGGTTGAGCTCCTGCCCCAGGTATCTCAGGGTCTTATTTGCAAGTGAGGGGAGAATGGAACGGGAGATTGAGAGATGGACTGGAGCAGCATCTGCAGTAATGTGGATGTTGTACTGCTCTGTTGTGGTGAAGAGGGAGCTGAGCTCCAAAGCAAAGATGTCAGTTTACCAGCCAGTCTACATTCTGACCCCCTCCTGTGGTCATGAGCTTTGGGTAAAGACTGGAAGAATGATATCAAGAATAAAAGTAGCTTTCTTCATAATGTGGCTGGACTCACCCTTAAGAGATAGGGTGAGAAGTTCAGTTATCCAGGAGAACCTCAAACTAGAGCTGCTTTTCCCTCCACATTGAAAGCAGCAAGTTGGGGTGGTTTGGGCATCTGATCAGGATGCCTCCTGGACACCTCCCACATGAGGTGTTTTGGGCATGTCCCACTGGGAGGAGACCCCGGGGCAGACCCAGGATGTGCTGGAGAGACCGTTTTCCAGCTGGCCTGGGAACATCTTGGTAGCCTTCCTGAAGAGGTGGAGGAGGTGGCTGGGGAGAGGGAAGTCTGGGCTTCTCTGACTGGACTGCTGCCTCTGCAACCTGGACCCCCGGTTAAGCGATAGATGATGGAAACCAGTTTCTTGTTGATGGAAAACAGGTAATCCTCTACTTTGAATTATTTTGAAATTCTGTGCAAGTTTTCTGTCTGGACACCACATATTTTTTTTGTCAAAATCACCTTCAAGATATACAAGGGCCTTGTTGGTCTGCATCATCAATATCTATGTGCATATTTTCACCAAAAGACTGATGGATGCTACTGTCTGTGCTCTCAGGATTTAAACACTCTATCCATCCCTAGTGTGTGAAGAGAATATGGAAAAAAGGCATTTCAATATTGTGCTCCTTCAGATTGTAGCAATCTACAGAACATTCTCAAACTTAGACATCTGGTTTCTTTGGATCAATTTGCATCAATACTAAAGGACTTAGAATCAAACTCATCGGTCTGTCACTGTTTCTACAATTTGTCACTTGCTTTTAATGTCAAATGTCTAATTGCTTCATTGTGCTTTGTATGGACTTTGCTTTTTATGTTATGCTGCCTCTTGTCCAGAACACCATTGAAAAAAAGAGATTTGCAATCTCAATGGGAACATCCTGGTAAGATAAAGGCTAAATAAAAATAAAAAAAAAGGTATGAGCCCTGGTGGCCATTCACACAAATATTTGGATATTCACTTTGGATTACTACTGAATATTCCGAACCCCAAAACAAACACTCTTTTATTGATCCTAAGGGGAAACTGGGTTTTAAACATCTTCATGCTCAGAAATGTTAGAAAAGTCTATAAAGCCATTAAGGACACAAAAGGAGATGCTCATTTTGCTACAACTGATCAGGTAATCTTTAATTTTTCGTGGCTGAGAGACAAGCACGAAACAACCATAAATAGATTCCCCCAACACCTCCAGAGATGGTGTGAGCCCGTCAGCTGAGGCGGCATATGTGCACGTCATGTGACAGACTCTTCATTAATTGGCAACAGAATATCTTTTGAATTATTACATGTCAGGCGCACTGTCAGCTCTGTGGGGTTTCGTTTTTCATAAATTCACCTGCTGCTGTTTGCCTTTATTGGACACGTTCCATGGGGAATTCTGGTCCTCGTCTCCGGGAGATCCAGAGCAAACGTCTGAGAACTGACAGACAATATGTCACCCCGAATCCATCAGTGACACACCAGAGGACCCAACGCCTGACATTTCATAATGTAAATAACACTGTCTTACATCCATCTGAGCAATATGCCACACGAGTCCCACCACCACTCTGCTCTTCACCTGTAACCTTTTTTTTTCCTTCAGATTCCAGTGACGCACCAAGAACTCAGCAGGGATTTAATCTGTTTAATCAGACAAGACTTGGTTTGGTTTCCATCCAGTTATAATTTGATTGTTTTTCACTTCAATCACAAGTGCAGAAAAACTTCAATAATTATGAGAAGAAATGCAAATTTGTGATAAACTCCTAAATTTATGTGAAAATACAAACTTACAAAAAAGTTTTGGATTTAGAAGGGAAAAGATAATAAATGCAAGAGTTTTCAACAAATAAGTTATACATTT
This sequence comes from Pholidichthys leucotaenia, assembly GCA_020510985.1. Lineage (NCBI taxonomy): Eukaryota > Metazoa > Chordata > Actinopteri > Cichliformes > Pholidichthyidae > Pholidichthys > Pholidichthys leucotaenia. The sequence goes on along the minus strand of CM035848.1, from coordinate 45,326,111 downwards.
ATAATAAAAAATGAAAAAAATTCAAGGAATAAAGTCAGAAAATTAGCAGAATAAGGTTGAAAATTTACCTGATAGATGTTGCAAATTTGTGAGGTAAAAACAAACTCATTTTAAAGACATGAAGCTCAAGTATTTGCAAAAAAAATAAGCTGCAAAATTGTGAGAAAAAAGAAATTTCATAAGAAAAAAGTTGCAAACTTATAGGAGGATACTTATCAACTAAGGAAAAGTGGCAAATTTACAAAGAAGAATTTGAATTTTTCAGAGATAAAATGAGTTTCCAACAAATAAGTTTGAAACTTACGAGAAAAAAAAAACTGTTTCCTCAGCTAATTTAGTGGAAAAAATGCAAACATTAAATTTTCATTGGGGAAAAAGGTTGGAAATTTATCAGAAAATAGATAAGATAAACCTTTATTAATCCCTCAAGATACATGTCACAAATTTATCAGAAAAGCTTCAAAAATTAAGGCTTGTACATACTCTGCACTCCATTTTCTCAAGGTGGCAAGAACAAGAACAAAGTTTGTTCTGGCCAGGACGTTTCATACTTCACGAGAAACTCAAATGCACTATAGTCATGTAATGCTTGCGAATGATTCGTTTGAATGTGCTTGTTTTTATTAGGTGAACATATTGTACCGAATCACTTACCGGAACTGTACTGGACTATTTCGAACAGCTCTTTTTAGTGAACGAACCAGAAGTGACTCAGTACGTTTTAGTGAACTGTGGATCCCATCGTTACTGCAGAACTCCTCCTGGTAAGTCCTCATAGGGCCCTCGGCGGTACACCTCACACATTAACCACGGCACCTTGTTCCAGTTTCTGACCAATCACACAATAGTTGTCGGACACCACACAAGAAAAAAGTTGTGCCCAGATGTCTTCTGAGGAACATGCTGCAAGAACTCCTAAAGCAGGGCTGAGAGAAAAGACTGACGTCATTCTTTTCTCGCAGCCCTGCAAGAGAGAACAAATTTATGTTCTTTCTTGTTCTCTACAGGCCTTCAGAGAGAAAACTGCAAATTTGTGAGGAAAAAAGTATATAGTTATTAGAAAATATGAATAATAAGTTTGTGATTTAAATCGTTAGAGGGGTCACAAATTTAGAAAACCTAGAGAAGCTGTGTCTTTCAAATAAATACAGGCAGTTCTAAATTTTGTTTCTTTTGTTTCAAAAACCTGCATCCACATCTTCTCTGTCTGTCTGCTCCATTTAACCAGCATGCTCCTCATATCTCAGCCAGACTTTTACAGCTTTGGATTATCTGTGAGGTTCCAAATTGGGCTATGAACATCCAAATTTAATGCGAGCGTAGTCTAATATCTTAGTTTTCAGCAGTGTTATTCGGCACCCCCTGCTGAGAGGAGAAAGGAGGAGGGAGGATCTTAAGAGACACATTAGAACAACAAACATGTGGGCTGAGAAATCGGGAATGCCATCAGGGTACGTCAAACGCCGTCTCCCCACCATCAGGCTGCCCTTAAACAAAGTGTTTTTTCTCAGGAGGATCAAGCGCAGTTATGCCGTCTGAAGTTGTGAGGGGTAAAAATTTGCCTCTGGAGGAGGCTCCTGGAGGCTTCCCCACCTCTTCACTGAAGTACTAACAGATTGTTGATGACATGGTTGGGCTGTTATCCACAAGACCAGTCACTCCAGAGGCTTTGACAAAAAATACAAAAATTTATGAAAAAAATTGTAAATTTATATTTCTAAAAAAGTTGGGAAAATGCATAAAAAGCTTGCAATTTTATGACAGTTTCAAATATATATATTTTTTAATTTATTTATTTTGGACAAAAGGAAACAAAAAAGAACATCCAACAAATACACCAAAAAATACCAAAACACAATGAAAAGTGACAAAACCCTTTCCTTGAGTGCCCGAAAAAGAGTAGGAAGAAGCAAAAGCTTTTCAAGTCCTACCCCTCAATATTGTAAGTCATCATCATCATAGGAGTCTGTCGGGGGCGACAATGACTGTTTCATTTAGGTCTGATCAGATTCCTCCACGCAGCTCTGCAATTCGCCTTCCGCTGCCAGGAACTCCTGACCTTGTTAACCTGTGTGACGTCCAAGCCGGTATGAGTTGCTCTCTGACTGACCATTTCATGAAACTGCTTGCAAAGTATTTGAGTACCGCTAGCTTTTGCTGGACTAGCGACACATTCTTGGCAGATAGAGGTATTATCAGTGACAAGGACAGGCCAAGACAAACTGACTCCAGTGTATGTTGCAGTGACTGACCAGATGAGAGGTTTGTTTATCTGTGCTCTTTGTGTAGTGCATGTCACGATGTACCGACTGGCAAAAGACCTTGTGACAGATGTGCTTATCTGCCAGGATGTCCAGTCTCACCCTGTGTAACTGGTAGTGGTCCACCAAAGACCTGATTTTACCCACAAGGCACTTTTCTCCCACCAAGATGTGCAAGACAGTCGACTCCCTCATCAAACTTCTGTGTGGCAGAAAAGTAATGTACTTAATACTTAAATGTAAACAAGCTGCCACCTATACAGACCAATCCAGAATGGAGAAAAACAATGTACATCATTATTTATTTCCCATTAGGGAGCAAAACAATTCCCTTCCTCAAGTCTATACCCTTCAAGAATAATATTTTTGTACTTTTTCTTAAACTGTATGGCATTGTTGCTCTGTTTAATGTCCTCATCCCAACCATTCCACAAAATCACGCCACAAACTGAAATGCACAAACTTTTCTGCGTAGTGCGAAAACAAGGAACTTTAATTAATTTCACCAGATCGATAAATTTCAATAATTTTAACTTTAAAAACAAAACATTAGCATGATTATAGTAGCCTACATTGTTTACTATTCTTATTGCTCTCTTTTGTAATATATACTGTATATAATTTCTGTAGGGTGCTTTTTAGGTGTTACCCCAGACTACAACACAATAAAGCAGATATGGTAAAACAGTGTATACAGTGCGTTGTGGTTTAGAATCTGCCTAACTTTACCCAAAAATCCAATATTCTTAGCCAACTTTGAGCTCAGGTGTTTTATGTGAGCTTTCCAGCAGAGTTTGTGGTCTACTATTGCCCCCAAGAACTTATTTTCATATACTCTTTCAAACAATACATTATTAATCATCACTTTCACTTGTTCATGTATAATACCATTTCCAAACAACATAAAATTTAGTTTTATCCAAATTTAAAGATAATTTATTTTTGTCCAACCATAATTTTAATTTACCCAATTCATTTGTGACCACATTCAACAACTGCTGCAAATTCTCACCAGCACAAAAGACATTAGTGTCATCCGCAAAAACTACTAGTTTCAAAATATCTGATACCTTGCAAATGTCATTAATATAAAAAAAACAATTTGGGGCCTAATACTGACCCTTGGGGAACTCCACAAGTAATTTCTAACTGACTTGATCTAAATTCACCTAACTGCACAAACCGTTGTCTGTTTTTAATATAACTTCTAAGCCAATTTAAGAGCTTAGAAATTTGAAAAAAAAAAAAAAAGAGAGAGAAATTTGTGATCTTTGAGAAAGATCACAAAATTCAGGGAAGAAACTGAAATTTTTACGAAACCCCCAAATCAAACAAAAAGACCCCAACAGCACACATACTGTACATTACACCAACATCAGCCCAGCATACCAAGTTTACGTTCGGAATGCATCTTATAGAGGTCGTTTGCACACTGGCTAGACGAGACGCTGAGGATCACTCAAATGTACAAAAAAAAAAAAAACAAAACAAAAAACTCTTATCCTCCTTGAAAACGAAAAGGTTTCTATATTTCACAGAAAAAAAATAAATTCAATTTTACTGGAAGAAAGTTGCAAAGTTGGAGCATATACAAGTAGAAAAAAAATGATTTTATAAGGGAAAAAAGCTGCCAATTCATGACAGAATTTTTACAAAGAAAAAGTACAAGAAAGGGCCTAAAAGAAAAAAAAAATCAAAATTTAAGAACTCTTTATTGTCATTACAGCGGGGAAAATAAGTATTGAACATGTCAACATTTTTCTCATTAAACATATTTCTGATGGAGCCATTGACCTGAGATTTTCACCAGATATCAGTAACAACCCAAGTAATCTATACATACAAAGAAAACAAGGTAACTGCGTTTACAAAACAAGTTATGTTTAATAAAGTGGAATGACACAGGGAATAGGTATTGAGCACATGAAACAAAAAGAGATGCAAAAAGGCATAGAAAGCCAGGCAACCAGCGGAAATCCATCAGAATTTAGGAAACCATACCATCCCACATCAGTGTAAATTAATTGGAGCTTGTTAAGTCCTGACTGATAGCCTTTTAAAGGTCTGTGAATATCAAATTGTCACACCACAAAGAACTCATGGTAGAAGCAAAGAGCTCTCCCTAGTCCTACGCAATCTTATTGTTGTGTTGCTCCCCTGGGTAGCGGCCCAGGAGGAGGAAACGTGCATGTGGAAGTTAACTCTCCAACCTGTGATAGAGAATCAGCAAAACACGTTTCGTTATTTCACACAAGGAGTTTATTCTTCGTTCAAGTCATTCACATGACCAACATCAACTGACTAGTATTTACTATCAAAGTCCATTTATCACAATTTCCGATTTGACATTAACTGTATACTTAACATTCTTAACAAATTACTCTAACATGAAATGAATTATTGGTTTTATCTCCTTCCCATGTATATAGCTTTTAACTTGTTCAAATATTTATATTTTAACAATAACCCATGAACTTACATTTACATTAATCATTTTAAGCACTGTCATAAATGTACAGCATGTGGTGTTATTCTTAACAATTCACTGACCTGGCCACTGTGTACCTAACACACTTACAATAGTATTCCTGGTAGTTGGTAATACACCCGAAATATGCACATTTGGTGACTAATCAAACCAGTAAATGTCGTACTGTATGAAAACCGTTTCATAACTGTCTTTAAATAAAGTAAGCAAATGGTTCTTAACGTGGGCGGATTTCACTGTTGTGATTTCACACTCGATCATTAACATTAGCAGGTTAGCTTATACAACAACACATCAACTTTAACAGAAATACCCTTACAAACCCGCTTTTCGCCTCACATGTATCACAATATAATCTCGGACATCCTAGGACTCTTACAGTTTATATTGCACTCTTGAATTATTAGTATTTACCAACCTGTGATAGAGAATCAGCAAAACACGTTTCGTTATTTCACACAAGGAGTTTATTCTTCGTGCTCCAGTGCGTGAGGCTACTCTCTATCACTATGCGACATGCGCCATCTATTGGTCGGCGTATGGAACTGCACTCAACTCACATGAGTTATAATGGAACCAGGTGGATTACAAATGCATTGTAGAAAAATAAACAATTAAGGAATAACATAAAATTGTAGGGGTGCCTGTTTTTCTTAAATTTTCTTATCCAAATGTCTTTTTCACCTCTTACATAACTTACTATTTCCAACCCTCTACACTCTCCCCCACTTCAAATAAATGTCTCCCGACATTTCATGTTCTAGGGTGACTTAATGCATGAGAGTGTACCAATTATAACCATGGGACTGAGGTTGGGTGAGGTAGTGGAATGGCATATAGCTTTGAGTTAGCGGCACAAAGGTAGGGAGTAGGACAGGTCTTACGTCTGCAGTCCAAGGCTGGTACGATGGCTGTCCCAGGACGTCGTAGGTCAGTCTCTCTACTGGCCTTGCTCTCCGCTGTGACCTTCTCAGTTCCTCCTGTTCTCTCTCCATCACCTCCACTTGTCCTTGACGTTCTTCCTGCAGCAAAGCTGGTCCATCCATTTGCTCCTCAGCATCCGGCTGAACGGGGACCGGTTCCTGCCTTACTGGTGGGCAGAACTCTCTAGCTGTCGCTCGAAGCCTTTGCTGATTTTGAGGATTTTGCTCTGGCATGACAGGTACTGGTTGCTGAGTGTTTTGGTCTGGGAGATTTGAGGCATTTTGCTGACGATTTACGGGTCTGTAACATGGCATTTGGCTACGGAGGTTGTAGCGGTAAGTATTTTCCTCTTCTTCCTCCGAGCTGTCATTGTCTGTGTTGTCACTGTTAGGATTTGTCTCTGTCCTCTTCTTCCGTTTCTGTTTTGTCTTTTCTTTTGCAGGCAGTTCTTCTTCTAAAGGCAAGTCATTTACAGGCAACAGCAGGTTTCTGTGTAACACTCGCATCACTTGGCTGCCTCTCTCTGCTTGTACTTTATAGACTGGTCCATCTCCCACTCTCTCAACTACGCGATGTACTGCTGACTCCCAGTAAGCGCGCAGTTTCCCTGGGCCTCCTCTTTCAGAGAGGTTTCTGACCAACACCCTGTCGCCTGGTTGGAGTGTGACACCTTTTAAGCGTTTGTCGTATTGCTTTTTGCCTTTACCTGAAGACTTTTGACTGTTTTCTGCAGCGATTTTGTAAGCAGCACGCATCCTATCAGCCCATTTTTTAGCGTAGGTTTGATGGCTGTGTGTGTCAGTGTCTTTTGTCTGGTTCAATAGTAGATCTACAGGCAACCTTGGGACTCTGCCATATAAGAGGAAAAATGGAGAATAGCCTGTTGACTCGTGTCTTGTACAATTGTAAGCATGTACAATTTGGGGTAGGTGATCCTTCCATTCACTTTTTTTCTCCTCCTGTAGGGTACGAAGCATTTGGAGTAGTGTACGATTCAGGCGCTCCACGGGGTTGCCCTGCGGATGGTATGGAGTGGTTCGTGAGTGAGAAATTCCAGACAGTTGTTGTAATCTGTGGAAGAGACTGTTTTCAAACTCACGTCCCTGATCGTGATGCAACTTCTCAGGGTACCCGAAACGAGGAATAAAATCCTGAAATATCTTTTCTGCAGCTGTTTTGCCTGATTTATTCCTTGTAGGGTATGCCTGTGCGAAACGAGTGAAATGGTCCACTAGTACGAGGATGTACTCATACCCTCCTTTACTTGGCTCAAGGTGTAAGTAGTCGATGGAGATTAACTCAAAGGGAGCACTGGTTGTGATAGAGCCCATTGGAGCTCTCTGGGGAACATTTGGGCGTTTTTGTTTGATGCACGGACATTTTTTTGTTACATAATCTTCAACATCTTGTTGCATACATGGCCAATAGAAACACTCACGGGCCAGATGTATCACCTTATCACACCCTATGTGACCCATGTCATTGTGTAAACTCTTTAACACCATCGGCTTTAGCTGTTCAGGTAGGACCAGTTGTTTGCTGTGCTCTGTCTTTCTGTACAATAATCCATTGTCAACTTCCAACTTGTTCCACTCATACAGTAGTCTCCGTGTCCGTTTACTCATTGTCCGTCTATCTTTATCGTTTGGTGTCCATCCTTTGAGTTTGAGTGAGATTACTTCTCTAATTGACTCATCGGCTTGTTGAGCAGCATTGATGTCTTTAGGCGTCATGCTCAAAACACTGTCGGTTGGCACATTGTTGTCATTAGAACTCAGTTGTAACGCAGCTATCCATGGCACATCACTGTTTTGTGCTGCAGCTCCAGTGGTCACAGGAACCACTATGACCGGATCATCGTCGGTTGACACCTCTGCATCCACTTCTCCAGCTGTTGTGGGCCGTTGTAGTTCAATGATGAGGTCACGGAAAGCAAGCAGGCGAGACATCCCCTGGTCCTCAAGGCTCTTCAGTTGTGGACTTCTCAGCGAGTCAACAATGAAGTCGAAGAGTTCCACTTCGGTCGATTCTGCGCCTGGCAAATCTTCTCCCACCTCATCCTTGAACGACTCAGCCAGCTTGTAAAGGACGTTTCTGCAGCGGGCAATGGTCAGCTGGCGAAGCTCTTGCTGGATTTCCCATCTCAGGTCATGTAGAGCAGACATGGCTGTGGTCTCCTGTAGTCAGTCGCTTAGGTCAATGGCTCAGGAACAGGTGGTCAGCATCCCTTGGTTCTTCAATGATTAGTGCCAGACCAGTAGGTGGCGCTAATCCCGGACGAGCCCCCAAAATTGTTGCTCCCCTGGGTAGCGGCCCAGGAGGAGGAAACGTGCATGTGGAAGTTAACTCTCCAACCTGTGATAGAGAATCAGCAAAACACGTTTCGTTATTTCACACAAGGAGTTTATTCTTCGTTCAAGTCATTCACATGACCAACATCAACTGACTAGTATTTACTATCAAAGTCCATTTATCACAATTTCCGATTTGACATTAACTGTATACTTAACATTCTTAACAAATTACTCTAACATGAAATGAATTATTGGTTTTATCTCCTTCCCATGTATATAGCTTTTAACTTGTTCAAATATTTATATTTTAACAATAACCCATGAACTTACATTTACATTAATCATTTTAAGCACTGTCATAAATGTACAGCATGTGGTGTTATTCTTAACAATTCACTGACCTGGCCACTGTGTACCTAACACACTTACAATAGTATTCCTGGTAGTCGGTAATACACCCGAAATATGCACATTTGGTGACTAATCAAACCAGTAAATGTCGTACTGTATGAAAACCGTTTCATAACTGTCTTTAAATAAAGTAAGCAAATGGTTCTTAACGTGGGCGGATTTCACTGTTGTGATTTCACACTCGATCATTAACATTAGCAGGTTAGCTTATACAACAACACATCAACTTTAACAGAAATACCCTTACAAACCCGCTTTTCGCCTCACATGTATCACAATATAATCTCGGACATCCTAGGACTCTTACAGTTTATATTGCACTCTTGAATTATTAGTATTTACCAACCTGTGATAGAGAATCAGCAAAACACGTTTCGTTATTTCACACAAGGAGTTTATTCTTCGTGCTCCAGTGCGTGAGGCTACTCTCTATCACTATGCGACATGCGCCATCTATTGGTCGGCGTATGGAACTGCACTCAACTCACATGAGTTATAATGGAACCAGGTGGATTACAAATGCATTGTAGAAAAATAAACAATTAAGGAATAACATAAAATTGTAGGGGTGCCTGTTTTTCTTAAATTTTCTTATCCAAATGTCTTTTTCACCTCTTACATAACTTAACTATTTCCAACCCTCTACAGTTGCAAAACATAATGATGACATTGGTTACAGGTGCATTTCTAAACTGCTGAATGTACCACTGAGCGCTGTTGGAGCCATCATTTGGAAGTGGAAAGAACATTATTTTACCATAAACCAGCCATGACCAGGACCTCCTTGCAAGATTTCTGACAGAGGAGTCAAAAGAATTATATAAGAGTTATCCAAGAACCAAAGACCACTTGTGGAGAGCTCCAGAAAGCCCTGGAGTTAGCAGGTACTGCTGTTTCAAAGAAAACAATAAGCAATGCACACAACCGACATGAGCTCTATGCCCACTCACCTCACAAGACTCCATTGCTGAAGGAAAAGGCATGTTGAAGCTCGCTTAAAGTTTGCTGCACAACATTTGGGCAAGCCAGTAAAATACTGGGAGTTCAAAGTCTGGTCAGATGAGACCAAAATTAAACTCTTTGATGCCACAACACACAGCATGTTTGGAGGAGAAATGGCACTGTACATCCTATCATGGTGTGAGGGTGTTTTTCAGCCCATGGTACAGGCAGATTTCATATAATGGAAGGAAAGATGGATGGACAAATGTACAGAGACATTCTTGATAAGAACCATCTGCCAAGATGCTGAAGATGAAACGAGGGTGGACATTTCTGCAAGACAATGATCCCAAACATACAGCCAAGGGAACTCAACTGGCTCCAGAGAAGGAAATAAAGCTGCTAAAACGGCCCAGTCAGTCACCTGACCTGAATCCGGCTGTTGCCGGGCATTGGTGTGCATTCATGCCTCTGCATCTGCGCCGTGGCCGCCACAAGTGTTGAGGGTGAATGAGTGTGGGTGAGTGTGTGGGGTAGAGCATGAGTGGATGTGGGTGAGTCGGCGCGTGAGTGAGTGTGTGTATGGGTAAGCGTGGGTGTTGGGAGGCATGTGTGGGTGCGGGTGATTGTGAGGTCGAGTGGGAGTGAGAGCGAGACTGAGTGGGTACGGGAGTGGGTGAGAGTGGGTTTGAGAGTGTGGGATTGTGTGGGGGAGAGAGTGAGTGAGAATGAGTGAGTGCATGTGTGGGTGGGTGTGAGTGGGTGCATGTGAGAGCATGAGGGTGTCAGTGCATGGGAATGAGTGTGTATGCTGGTTGGGGGGTGCAAGACTGAGGGAGTGGCACCTCCTGGCCACGTGGGCTCCCTTGGACTGTGGGAGCTGGCCCCCCATGGGACTCCTGCACCTTGCTGCCACCTTCCTTAGGTGTAGGGGCCTGGGGGCTCCCAGGATGTATGTTGGGGGCGCTGGGGTGGGTGCGGGCCCGCTGTGGGGGTGTTTGGGGGCGCCGGGGGTGTGGGTTGGTCTCCAGTCCAGAGGGGGGGCACTGGCCTTCCAGCGCCTAGGGCTCAGGGGCTGGCATTGGCCCTGCTGGGGGCGGGAGCGTGCTGCGACAGTCTCTTGGTGGCCCAACCTTCCTTTGCCGTCCCTCCTGGGGCGGATGCCTGTTATTCCTGGGGCTTGTTGGCCTTGGGACATTTGTGCTCTGTGGGGGTTGGAAGCACTGTCTCGCTTGCTCAGGGTTTCTGGGGTGGGTGTTGCTGTGACCTGCCACCCTCTTTGTATGTTTCCTGGCAAACCACTAACATGCACACACTTTGTGTGTGCGCTCATACACACACACACACACACACACACACACACACACACACACACACACACACACACACACACACACACACACACATGTCTCTCTGTCCTTTAACAGGTGCAGACACCAGAGTTATGATAAGACCTTTTCAATAGAAGAAACAGTTTGTCTTCTGTTTGTTTCAGTTGTGTTTTTCTGTCTGTCTTCTCTTTTCCTCTCCCTTTTCTTTCCCCTCCCCACCCCTCCTTTCCCCATTTCCCCCCTGTCAGGTCCTTCATGGGTAAAACAATTTAAATAAAGTATTAAAAGTTATTACAAGGGGAGTCTATAAATAATATATAGTACATATATACTGTATGTACTGTATAAAGCTCCTTTTAGCAAAGTAAATCTGTCTGGCACAATAAGGGAAGCAGATTTCTGTTCTGCTTACCTAGCTGCTTGACAGGACAAGGATAAAAGATCCAAAACAGGCTACAAATTCATACAAATTAAATGTAACAAAACTGAGAAGAGCCAAATCAACAGATCAATTGTTGATTTATGAGGAAAAGAATGGTAACTTACAAGAAAACAGTTTCCAAGTTCCGAGAAAAATGATGACAATTTTACAAAGGGAAAAAAAGTCTCAAGTTTATTAGAGGTAAAAAAAAATAAATAATTTGAAAAAAAAGCTAATTTGCAATTTAAAAAAAATGTACCATTTACAGTAAAAAAAAAAAAAAGTGCAGTTATAGGAATAGTGTCCAAGAAAAAAGTCTCACCTTTGTGAGAAAAAGTGGCAAATCTATAAGAAAAGTCAGAAATATAGATGAAAAAAGGGCAAGTTTACAAGAAAAATGTCTCTAATTTTCAAGATAAAAGGTGCAAATATAGAGAAATACAAGAAAAAAAATTGCAAAAGTACAAAAAAAAAAGTCTTACTTAAATTTCTATCTTTTCCTTCATAAACTTCCATCTTCCTATAAATTTATGAGCTCCATGAAGCTCATACTGTATGATTTCCATGAGCTGGAAGGTGGTCATGGTCATGGAGCTCATATGAGCTCCATGACCCACAGAGTTCAGAACTGCTTCCACTCAGTCAAGCACTTGACCGCCCCCTCATCTGCTTCTCTCACCTCTTAAAAAACGAATTTCCTTCTCTGTCCTCAACAACCATCACTTTCAGACACACCGTTTCTTTACAGATTGCCGAAGATTCAATTTGAGCCTTGGAAAAATGGTGAGATGGAACTTCGGCCACCAGAATCACTCGTGTCAATCTGAATTTTTACTCAGAGGAAGAGGAAGGTTTACCAGGGGAAGCAGATAGAACATAAACACCATGGGAGGGTGTACACGAAATCTCCATGCTGTATATGTTGCAACAACACACAGGTTACCGCTACAGAATTTTAAAATGAACTATGATTCTTGAGTTCTAATGGCTTTTTTTTTCAAATAGTTACAGTATTAGGGCTGTGTGCAAATTCTTGATTATCCGGATATTTGTTTTGTTATACTGGTATTTGGTTTTCAAATTTGCTCTTCAGATATTTGTCTTTATAAATTTTACAAGTGAAAGAAAATGCATTTTTTAAAACAATTTTTAGCTCACTCCAGCAAAGCTGAACGGTGCAATTGCAATGACGTGGCATCCATCATCCATCCATCCACATTTCACGGGAATTGCTATTACTCATAGGCAGTTTTCCCCAATGCTCACCAAACTCGCTCACAATGATCCCCAGGTGGGTCTGCATCTAGGCAGTGCTCAAGGCCATTGTCAAAGGTCAGGAGATCTGGGTACTTACGTGATTTCAGGAAAAACAATACTCCTAGGCAATTTCCTTAATTCTCAACAAATTCCCACAAAATGGTCATCAGGTGGGTCTGCATCATCGTTGTCCTCAAGGTCAGGGTCAAAGGTCAGAAGATCTCAGCGCTTATATGATTTTATGAGAATAGTTACTCCTCTTAAGCAATTGCCCTAAAGGCCATTATATACTCTGCAAGAACAGAGAAATTTGTTCTTTTTCTGGAGGTGTCAAGAACAAGAACAAAGTTCTTTCTGGCCACGACATTTCATACTTCACAAGAAACTCAAGTGCAAAGCTCCTGGGAAATTCAAATTTCTGACCAATCACATAATCGTTCTTGTAGGACACCATGGAAGATAAAAATTCTGCCACAATGATGTGTCAAGAAAAAGCTGTAAGAACTCCCAAACCAGGGCTGCAGGAACAAAATTATGTCATTTTGTTCTTGCAGCCCTGGGAGAGAGAACAGTTTCTTGTTCTTGTTTCTTGCGGAGTATGCATAGACCTTAATTCTCAACAAACTCACTCACAGTGATCCTCAGGTTTGTCTGTATCCAGGGTTGAGCTAAAGATATAGGTAACTGTCAAAGGTCAGGAGATCTGGATAGTTATGATTCCACCAAAGTTGTTACTCCTGGGCAATTGTCCCAATGTTCAGAAAACTCATGCACATTGATTCTCTCAGGTGGGTCTGCATCTAGGCTGGGAGGAGATCTGAGCACTCTTGGGTGATTTGAGAATGAGCTAGCCTCATTAGCATATAAAATATTCAACTGAATCAATCATCAAACTCTGATTTGTGTTAAATATGATATAAACAGTTTTTTTTGGGGGGGGGGGCGTTAAACTTTAATTAGTTTCACATTATTTTTCAGAGATCGCTGTGGGTTTTTTGGGGGAGGGGCCTTGTTTTTTTTTGTGGAAGGTTACAATCACATTTGTCCTTGCCAGTCTGGTTTAAAATACAGTAATGTGAAAAGAGGTCTGAAATGTATAAGAAAAGCTGCAATTAATGACAAATACAACGTTCACTGAAAGTTACAAATGTATGAGAAAAGTCACATTTTTTTTTTATAGAAAGTCTCTTTTTTTGACAGTTAAAGGGGTCATTGACTGAAAAATGGTGTGTTTGTAGGTTTTAACTGTCTGAAATGAGTCTACTGGCTGCCTAATTATCCCCAAATTAAAAAAAACAAAAAAACAAAAAACAGTCAATTCTCTTAAAAAAAAAAAAAAAAACAGAGCCTTTATCTCGTTTTTTCTCTCCCAGAAATGCCAGAAACGTTTTTGTCTTTTTTTGGAAATTGTTAATGTCACATTTAGAAAAAGCATCCCACCACTGTCCTTGAGACCAGCCCTCTGCTCTGCTATTGGCCCGCCTAACTGTCTGTCATGTATCTAGAAGTGGTGCTAAAGACAGCCTATTAGCCCCTGAGCTATTAGCCCCCAAGCTAACATTGGTATCAGGAAGCTTGAACTGAGCACAGCTTAAAATTGCAAGATCTGAAGCAAGATCTTCAGATCTTGCTCACCCTAATAAACAACCCTGTTACCACCTGATTCACCAGTCTGCGGTCCATAATGCGCCTTGCGTCACTCTGGTCTGAAGATGCAGCCGCATGCGCAAAGACGCAGGGTAGCACGTCTTGATTGGTAGCACAGAATTATAGAACACCAGCGCCGGCCTGATGGTTATGGGGAGCTAAGAGCCAGCAGAGCTGCTGAGAGCCGCTTCGTGACGAGGCATCCCCTGGCTGGCCGTGGGAGAGGAGCAGAGTACTGTTCCTCAGTTTGTGGCAATTGATGGAGCGCGCGTTGCTGGCGATTTAATGTGGCATCTCGGTGGGGTTGTTGGGGGGGGTAAGCCGGGATGATGCGAGATGCACAAACAACTGCGGATCGGTGAACCAGTGTTGCTCATCCAAGCTGGAAGAAGCTGGCTAGAAGCTAATGGCTAACTGACGTAAGAGGGAGAGGGGCGTTGAACAGCTGAAGTCTGTTTCTTAAAGTGACAGGCTTTAAATCAGAGCATTTCAAGAAAGCCATGAAAAGTAAAAAAAAAAAAAGTTGCTTCAATAATTAAAAAAATTAAAGAAAATGTGAACAAAATATGTCACAAGCACTTTGTTAAGACATGGGTGAGCTGTTAAAGAGTGACTTCGGCTCTCTATTGTGCTTATGATTTACAAATAAAGAAGTGTTTGAAGACAGGTGGAAACAGATGGAGGTGGTCTTATTTAGTGTGTTTCATTCCTTCCCTATGGAGAGTTTAGAGACTGACCTGAGCAAACATAAAAAAAAAACACAAAAAAAAACAAACAGCCAGCACAATTGCTTGCCAGCTTGATAAATCACTTTGAAAACATTCACAATGTTTCCGCCCAGTATTTTGTGGGCACATGCAAAAAATGCCCCACTTTCCTTATTTATTAAGGAAAATGTGCAAAATCCACACCACACAATATTTTGCTAATTTGAAGCAGATTAATCTGTCTATATTTAGTGTTTGTCCTCCATATTTTCTCGCCTGCATTCGTACTGTGGAATACGTCAACTTTGACATCGACAGTTTTAGGGATTCTAAAACACAAAGTGCTCTCCCATCTGTCTCGTCTTTCAGTTTAGATCAGAGTAGAGTCGTCTCACTGGACAAGCAGGAAAGATTGTCAACAAACAAGGTCACGGTTTGACAGCCATGTCCTTTACTGCATCTCTGCAGCATTTAAAGAACCCGAAAACAAAGGTCGCAACGTCTCAATCTAAAGAGCTTCACGGAATATTGGACAGCAGCAGCTGAAGCGCACCATCACCACGCCTGGGAAATGTCAGGATGTTCATCTTTTTATATGTAAAAACGTGGAAATTTATGACTAAAATGGTGCAAGATTATGTGGAAAAGTCAGATTCAGAATTTTAACAAATGCAATTTATCAATAGAAAAATCACAAACATTTGAAAGTTGCAAGTTTAGTAAGAAAAAATCTAAGGTAAAGTCCACACACGGCACAATGTTACTTGCAATAAAAGTATGCAAAGTCACAAACATGATAAGCTGCAAATTTAGGAGAGAAAAACAATATAGAAAACAATAGCAGCAAATTTACAAAAAAAAAAAAAATCCAACATTTCTTAATAAAAAATCCCAAAATTAGGATAAAGAAAGTCATACATTTACAAGAAAATTTCCACATACAAATATAAGGCAAAATTTAGAAAGCTGCATGTTTTTCTCTTAAATTTCTGACTCTCTTCTCTCAATTTAAACTATTTATGATAAAATAAAAAGGATATTATATGCACTATTTTTACTCATAAATTCAGTTTGCAACTTTCTTCCATTAAATGTAAAGCTTTTTTGAGAAAAATATAAGACTTTTTCCTGATAAAGGCTACAGGGTTTTCTTGTACATTTGAGACTTTTTCAATATAATTGTAAAGGTTTTCCCTTGAAGATGCACTCCGGTGGATATAAATCCCCTATAAAAACAAATATACATTGTCTAAAATGGTACCTTATGCCCCTTTTTCTACAAGCAAAACCTTTTATTGTCCTACAGTTTCATGTCAAAATCTTTTCACTTTCCCGCCTCCTTCAAGCGCCAGGATCGGTGGTAGGCCCAATCCACAAGGCTAATAGTGGCTAGCACTACATCAGTGGTCACCAACCTTTTAAAGCACAGGATCCTCGACCCCAGTCGTGGTGACAGACAAGCTCTACATACTGAAGACCTAAGGGACAAAGACAGTACAGCGTGTACTTCAGACTCGTATGCTTTTACTCAGGCTAAAACACTGTAACTAGCAAACAAACAATAACTGTCTTGATTTCACTTTTAGGAAATTATGATGCAAGAAAATGAGTACATCACATAAAGTGACATTGGTAACTTTTGCTTATCAGCTGCTTCATGCAAGTTACTGCATTTATAATTATCATGGGTGTGTCAGTATTCGCTTCAGTTTGGTCGGAGATTCTGATGCGTGTTCGTAAATCGTCCATTTGTGCCAGACACAACCTCATACAGTTTAAGGTAGTGCATCGTGTCTGCCTCACTAAAGTTCCCCTTTCCAAGATGTTTGAAAATGTTCCACCTCTATGACTGCTGTTAGCCGGCCCCAGCCAATCTAATACTTATGTTCTGGCTTCGTCCCTCTCTGTACACTTACTGAACAGAAATTTTTGCCTCACTATCCAAGATCCAGAAGGTAGACATTTAACTGTATCCTATTGGTGGCTTGTTTGGTGTTTTCCCTGCCTTGTCTTCACTGTCAGCTGCCAAAAGGGACCCTCTAGCTTCCTTGTTAGGAAGCTGATTGTAATTAAATGGAAGTCTCCAACGCCTCCGTTGCACACACATTGGATTAAAGACCCACTTTACTTTTCTTAAACTGGAGAAAATTAGACTGTCTCTCAGGGATTCTTTGGGCAAGTTCTGGTATATATGGGGGCCCTTTTTCGACCTGACAGAGAATGCAGACCTCTCGTCCATTCCTGCCTGACAGTTTTGATCTAGTGTTCTTTCTTTTCTCCACTGCCTTTCTTGGATAAAGCGCGGTTGAGGTTGGTACTCCTAGTTTTCTTTTTTCAATTCTGTTTGATGTGCTGGCTGAATATATTTTTTTAATTTTTTTTTAAATTTATTTGAATATATGTAGTTTTTTTTGGGTGTGTGTGTGTTTTATATTCAGAGCATTTCCTCTGTTGTTTTGGTGTAATGGTTTTTGAATGCTCTGTAAATTGTACTATGTCACATATCAAAGTTTCACATTTCAGCGTGCTGCATTACCTAATGGGACTTGGTCTAAATGTTGGTTATATTGAAAATCTAACCAATAAACAAAGTTTAAAAAAAGAAAACACACTTTAAGTGAGCCTATAACGTGCCATTATTAACCTATGTTTATCAACTGAAAATTAACTCAAGTTACTGCACTTACTATTAGCATCTCAGAAAGCACAGCTGTGATTTATGATAACAAAATTCTCTGTGAGTGCATTTAAACTGAGTGCAGTTAAATGTCCCATCTTATGGACTATTAACTTGCCACCAGAAGGTAAAACGGTAACAGTCATGTTTCTCCAGTCAGTGTGGTGGCTGTAACTTAAGACTGTCAGTGACTTCTTTGTAGTTTGGCTCATAGCTAGAGACAGCCAGTCTAAGGCAGTCTCTGAGGTGTCTGTCTGTAATGGATTTAATTATTTTCATCTGTGAAAACACCATCTCACAAAGGCAGGTAGATCCAAAGTAGACACTCTTAGTGCACGTGCAGAGAAGAGGGGAAACTTATCTGTGCTTCCAAGTCCCCAAAAGTCCCTGTCTGTTGATCTGGCTTTCAGTTCAATGTAATTTTGCAAATCCACTATCTCCATGTCAGCTCCATTCAACAATGCAAAAATGTGCTGGAATTTGGCTGCTACCTTTTCAGTATCAATGGGCAGTAATGGGCTTGCTACGAATGCAGTAGTATCTTCCGTGACGTCTAACTTACCAAAACGCTGACTGAACTCCATTGCCACTTTGTCCAGGTGTTTTCGCCTTTTGCGGACTGTCCGCCGTGATAGCAAACAGTAGCAAGTTAATGCCGTATCTTGCCCTTTGACACCTAACATACAGTGGAGATCAAAATTAGAGAACAATGTATTATTACTTGATTTATTCTAAAATATGTCATTCTTCATTGTTCAGAATTTGACAGATTATTAGCTGTGGCTATACCACTGCTGTTCTAGCATGTCTTTTTTATTTCTTTTTTTTTTTTCCAAGTGTATAAGTGCGTGAGTGCGTGGATGTGAATGAATGGAGGGGAGAGCAGAGCGGGAGGGAACTGGCAACCGGAGCGCAGGAGTAATTGAAGCGCCGGAGAGTAACTCAGTCCAATCCAGATGACCAGAGTCCCGCTCAGGAGGTGCAGTGTCTTTGATGAGGGGGAAGGAGCAGGTGCAGCCACGGCTGAGAGATGAGAGGGAGAGCGAGTCCAATGAGTGGAGGCACTTACTGAGCGAGGGGGTGGAAGCAGCCTCCAGCTCGAGAGAGAATCCAGTCCGCTGCCTGGAACAGAGATGAGTCTGCCACCAATATGGAGACCCACCTGTGCACAGGGGAGAGAGGAGGAGAGAAGCAGGAGTAGAAGGTATAGATTCCAGTAGGAGTAATCTTACGGTTGAGTTGGGGAGGCGAAGCTCCCAGATGAGCTGGTGCAGAGTTGATGCGAGGAAGGGAGGCGTAGCTCCCAGCAGTAGAGCAGGGCGAGTCGAAATGAGGAGAACTTCACCCAAAGAGCATTGGAATCTCTGTGCAGGGGTCCACTCCTGATAAAAGCTGCCTAACTGGAGGGTGCAGGTGTGAGAGCCAGCGCTGCTGAGGATAATGATTGGTAAACAGAAGCACACAGTGCGGATCACTACACTTGCTTTGAATGACTTCAGCACATCTGTGCCACAGGACGTTACTAGTTTCTCACGCTGCTCTGGTTTGATCTTGGTCCATTCTTCTTCAGTCTCCTCCACAGTTCAGTAACTGTAGTGGGTTTCTTAGTCATTACTTTGTCACCAACGATTTTCCAGAGATTCTCTATGGGGTTTAGATCTGGACTCTGGGCTGGTCATTTCATTGTTTCAATATTGTTAGATTCAAGGAACTGTTTAACCCATTTTGCAGTGACGGGGTATTGTCTTGCATGAAAATTGCAGGTTGATTGGGAGACAATTGCAGCGAAAGAATTGACCCTCCTTCAAATTTAACTGGATTCTTTACACACTTCAGTCTTTCCCCAGTTTGACAATGAACATACTGTTTTCCCTCAGACCCAACTAAATTGAACCTACTCATCTATGAAGTGCACTCTGGACCAGTTCTCCTCTGCCCACACAACATGCTCCTCAGCAAAGGCAAGTCTAGCCTTTTTATTCTTTCTCCTGATGACAGGTTCAGTCACTGCAAGGGATAAGGAATAAGGACCTGTACTTATATAGCACTTTTTCTAGACTCAAAGACCACTCAAAGTGCTTCACTAGTACAGCTGGGAAAATAAGTATTGAATACATCAACATTTTTCTCATTAAACATATTTCTGATGGAGCCATCAACCTGAGATTTTTACCAGATATCAGTAACAGCCAAAGTAATCCATACATGCTGTCACAAACCCAAATGCAGGACTTTAGTTTGCAGTTTTTATGGAACAAAAAATAGAAAAACTCACAAAACAAGGCAGAACTCGGGCAGGATACAAACTCAACAGGCTTCGGCAGGACAAGACAAGATACAGGCAGACAGAAGCGTGTGGTCCATGCCAGCATGACTTAGAAGGACATCGCGCTGAACTATGGGGCGGCATCCCTTAAATAGGACAAAAATAATTAATCAAATAACAAACAGCCGTGAATAATCAGGAACTTAATAAGACATGAAACAAGCTAGGTGAAAACGGAAGTAAACAAAAGGTGTCGTCAAAAAAAAAAAGTCCAAACCAACATGACGACAGGAATAAATTACAAGACGTGACCATGATGAAAATAATACTAAGGATTATCACAACTGACTAAGGCAAAGGCAGGGATAATAATAACAAGAAGAAACCCGAAACTGCTGACAAGTTTGCATGTTCTCCCCGTGTTGCGCGGGTTTACTCCGGGATTTCTCCGGTTTCCTCCCGCACACCAAAAACATGTAGGTTTAGGGCGCTCGCGCACGCAGCGACCAGCAGCCGGTGGCTTGTCACCAGACTGCAAACCAAGTCTACCTACGGGTACAAATAAGTAACAAAAAAAAAAAAAAAAAGGAATGTATACATTACCAAGGACGTGATAATACTAATAATGATACTACTACTACTACTACTACTACTACTACTACTACTAATAATAATAATAATAATAATAATAATAATAATAATAATAATGATTAATACAGAAAACTCCCAAAGGAGAACTAAAGGCGAGGACGTGAGTTGAGACTCATGTCCTGTAACAAGAAAATATAATTTGCAATACAAGGTGAGGACATGAGCTCAACCCATGCCTTGACACTACCCCCTCTTAAGGGGTGGCTTCCAGATGACCCTCATACAAATAAACAACAAATACAGAAACACCCTCCCAGGGTGGGTGGTGGGGGTACAAGACCTGGTGGGTCAAAACAAATCCCCCCCATCCCAGAGCCCAAAAACAAGAAACACATTTTGTGGGGCACAACTCAAGTCCACGGCCCCAAGCCAAAAACAAGGTGGGTCGGGACCAGACCAGAGAGCAAGGCAGATCGGGTGGTCTTCCACTGTTCAAGGGCCATCGGAAGGATGGACACGGTGTGTCGGGTGGCCCACCAATGTCCATGGGCCACCAGACAGGAGAAAACACACAGGCCTTTTGCTCTGAAAATAACACACAAGCGTTTTGCTCCGAAAATAACACATGAGCGTTTCGCTCTGAAAATAACACACAAGCATTTTGCTCTGAAAATAACACAGGAGCCCTTTGCTCTGAAAATAACACAAGAGCCCATTGTTCTGAAAATAACATCATGGGCACATTTACCTCTGAAGGTAGCAACATGAGAGCCCCTTGAACAGAGGACAACAACACATAAGCATCACACTCTGGGGAAAATGACATTAAAATTTCACCCTCAGAAACTTTAACCTCTGGAGAAGATAAGAAATAACCTTTAAGCTCTGGAGATGACAACATGGAGATCTAGCATTCAGGAGATGATTATAACATGGAAATTTTGACCTCGGGAGGTAACATACGACCATTAACCTCGGGAGGTAACATGGAACCTTTAACCTCAGGAGGTGATAATATGGAACCCTTAACCTCAGGAGGTGTCAACATGGACACTTTAAACTCGGGAGGTGAAAATATAGTACCCCTAAACCCAGGAGACAGTGACAACGCAGGTACGTTAACCTAAGGAGAAAACAACATGGGATCTTCTTTCTCTAGAGATAGTATACAAGTTTTAAACTTAGGAGATAACATAGGTTTCTTTTGCTCAAAATAAAACAACATGGGGGTTTTAAACCCAGGAGATGACATTAGGGCTCTTTGTTCTGGTGACCACGAAGGAGCCTTTTGATCTAGAGACTACAAAAGAACTGTTTGCTCAGGGGACAACAACATAGGGAATTTTTAGCTCAGAGGAAAACATAGAGGCTTCTTGCCCTTAACATAATAACTGGGAGTTTTTTTTAGTTCAGAAGACAACAACAAAAGGGTCTTGTGTGCTGGAGAAAACCACATAGAAGCTTTGAGCTCACTAGATGGCAATAGAGGAGCTTTTAGCATTGGAGACAGTACCTGAGGGGTTTTCAGTGCAGGGGCTGACAGCAGCTGAGGAGCGGCAACCCCAGGAGGTGAAGGTGGAGCGGACTGCTCTGATGGCCAGGGTGGAGCGAACTACACTATCCCTTGGATAACGGGTGGAGGTCTCCTGACCTCTTGGACAATGGGTGGAGGTATTCTGACTTCCAGCATGGCAGATGGAGGTCCCATGACCTCTGGCATGGCAGGTGGAGGTCCCATGACCTCTGGGGCTGATGGTGCAGGGATGTCCAACCCTGATGCCTGAGGAATCACCCCTGCTGCAGTCACCTCAGATGGGGAAGAAAGGCAGGGGGTGAGTGAGGCGTTACCACAATGACCAGGAGCTAATCAGGATCAGGACTTTACTAATACTGATGTTAAAAAGTAAAGAAAAGTACTTTCCTTAGCTCCTGGTCCACTGCTGCTGGGGTGACCACCTCTGGCTGAGCCACAGGAACCACAGCATGCACCTCGTGCAGAATGCCAAATCCCAAAGAAAAAAGCTGATCTGTGGCGACCTCAGATGTAGCATGCAGATCAGTGACCCCTATCAGCAGCGGCTGAAGATCATTGAGCTCTGATGCATGGGGGTCCACCCCCAGCACAGTCACCTCAGACGGGGAACAAATCTTCGGCCGGGCCACTACCAGCCTCTGTAGTGGAACCCAGCGGTACAAACGGTGGGTGCGCACTGGCCTCAGAAACAGATGATGGATGCACACCAGCCTCAGGAACAGATGATGGCTCTTCCTTCTCTGGCACGAAGGCAAAGTCATCAGACCACAGGAAATCATTGAGGAAGGCAGGAATGTCCTCCCTCAGATGAGGATTCGCTGCGACGAGCTGAAGAGCGTGCCTCCACGCCGCATCCCTCCATGTTGTGTCCTCCCACCCATCCAGGCGCAGACAAAGTGTGTAGCACTCTCCCATATCCCTAATGAGGTCCTGCAGCTCCCAGTGGCGGGCAACGTCCTCAGTCGTGGAGCTTGGGGAAGAGGAGAGAAGAAAGGCAGGTGAGGACGATGGAGTGGCAGCAGATGTTACAACAGAGAAAGGTGGCGAGGACTCAGCAGTGATGGGTGGCTGCTATTGAGCCCTACCACTAGGAACAAGAAAAGACCTTTCATTCATGGATGTAAAGAAACAAATAGATACTTGCCCTGTGCCCCACTCTTCTGCAGCTGAAGAACCAGGTGAGTTCCTCTGGGTGGCTGCGGAGCTTGTCTGGCAGTGACCTATGGGGGGGTGGTGTTGGAGCTGAGATGGTGTGTCGAGGGGAACGGTGCCGATGCTCTCTTCGCCTGTTCTTCCCTGTCCCAGGTGGAGAGGCAGGCTGTTGAGGACAGAAAATGGGTAGGTCTCATACCCACGGGAAAACTCCCATATGTGTGGTGCCTGCCAACTCCCGGGCTGCTGCTGTCCAGAGCTAGCACTTGTCCTTGCTGTGGACAAGGAATGTATAGGCTACATAACCAAGGACATGATACTACTACTACTACTATTCCTACTACTACTACTACTACTAATAATAATAATAATAATAATAATAATGATTAACACCGAAAACTCCCAAAGGAGAACTAAAGGTGAGGACATGAGTTGAGAATCATGTCCTGTAACAAGAAAATATAATTTGCAATACAAGGTGAGGTCATGAGCTCAGCCCACGCCTTGAAACAGACAAAGAAGTCAAGGCAACTGTGTTCACAAAACAAGTTATATTCAATAAAGTGGAATGACACGGGTGAAATTCATTTAATATTTAGTAGAAAAGACTTAGTTGGTAATAACAGCTTTCAGATGTCTCCTGTATGGAGAAACTAGGTGCAGGCATTGCTCAGGAGTGATTTTAGCCCATTCTTATCTGTGACATGCTTTCTGTTGTGTTTTGAACCATTTGCAGCATTATTGGCTTTCTGTTATCATTTATTTTATTTAAGTTCCCTGTGTCCAGCGCCAGCTGTTACTTTTGAATGTTTCTCCTGTGTTTCCTATCTCAGCCTTGGTTGATAATTGTGTTTACTTTTTATTATCATGTCTCTAATTATGTTCTGTAGTTTAGGTTCCTGTGTGTGTATTTATTATCATTCTCTAGCTCCCCGGTGCCTATTGTCTGCACAGCCCCGCCCATCCTTTTTTCCTCACCTGTAGCTGATCCCCTGTTACCTGTTATCAGCCTCTGATTAGTATCATGTGATTTTGTTCACCTGTTTCCTTTATTAGCCGTGCTTTTCTGTTGCCTGGTGCGCCGATCGTTGCCCAGGTCATTTAGTTAAAACCAAGTTATGCATTTGTTTGAGAGCTCAGGCTGCCTTCATGTCTTTTTCATCCTGTACTGTGGAATAAATCCTCGTTTCCTCTTCACCGTACCCGCTTGAAGGAGTCAATTTACTGTCTGCCAGAGGCAGCACATGACAGTTCTTCCACACAAACTGTCTTCAAATCTTGAAGGTTCCGTGGATGTCTTCTATGAACTCTGATCTTCAGTTCGTTCCATAGATTTTCAATTAGATTCAGGTCAGGTGACTGACTGGGCCATTCTAGCAGCTTTATTTTCCTTCTCTGGAGCCATTTGAGAGTCTCCTTGGCTGTGTGTTTGGGATCATTGCCTTGCTGAAATGTCCACCCTCGTTTCATGTTCAGTATTTTGGCAGATGGTAACAAGGATGTCAAGGATGTCTCTGTACATTTGTCCATTCATCTTTCCTTAAATTATGTGAAGTCTGCCTGTACCATGTGCTGAAAAACACCCCCACACCATGATGGGATGAGCAGTTCCATTTCTCCTCCAAACATGCTTTGTGTTGTTGTCACAAATTGCCCTTCAGATGCAGGAATGCGAGACCCACGCGCTGAACTGTTAGATAGTGCAGGTTATTAAATCAAAGGATAAACACAAAGTTCCATAAAGTACTCAAAAAACAAAGATGTAAACGAGAGGGAGGTTACTTACAAAATACTCGCCAGAGCAAAGCAGGGCTGTGGTGGAGACATGGATTAGAAAGCCAAAGCAGCGACAAAGTAGAAATGCACATAGAGCTCTTAAATAGGGCTCAAAACCCATTAAATAATAATTGGCAGGTGTGGGTGTCTGAGCAGGCAGGAGAAGGCAATAATACATGATTAGGATCAGCTGGGTGAGTGAGAGGGAGGCAAACCACAGACTGACAGCTGACAGGGCACGCCCACATGAAGCTTCATGCCCTTGACAGCTGTCAACAGAAAAAAGGACAATACTGAAGATAAAAGGATAACACATCATGCCATAATGTACTTATGAATAAGTACAGAAAATAAAAATATAACATTAACACAAACAGAAAAATGACAAACAGAACATAAATACATGAACCCAAAAGGCATAAAGTGCAACAGATGAATAAATAAACAGAAAAAGCCATGAGACCAAGTCTGGTGGAATTTTCCAGCACTCGGCTCATGACAGTTGTGGCATCAAAAAGTTTAATGTTGGTCTCATCTGACCAGACTATATTCTCCCAGTATTTTACTGGCTTGCCCAAATGTTGTGGAGCAAACTTTAAACGAGCTCCAACATGCTTTTTCTTCAGCAGTGGAGTCTTGCGAGGTGAGTGGGCATAGAACTCATGTCGGTTGAGTCATTACTTATTGTTTTCTTTGAAACAGCAGTACCTGCTAACTCCAAATCTTTCTGGAGCTCTCCATGAGTGCTCTTTGGCCCTTGGATAATTTTTCTGATAATTCCTTTGACTCCTCTGTCAGAAGTCTTGCGAGGAGCTCTCCCGGTCATAGCTGGTTTATGGAAAAATGATGTTTTTTCCACTTCCAAATGATGGCTCCAAGAGGAACATTCAGCAGTTTTGAAATGCACCTGTAACCAATGCCATCATTAGGTTTGCAAGAATGAGGTTGCAAAGGTATAGAGAGAGCTCTTTGCTTCTACCCATCATGACTTCTTTGTAGTGTGACAATCTGATGTTCACAGACCTTTTTAAAGTCTATCAGTCAAGACTTAACCAGCTGAAATTAATTTGCACTGATGGGAGATGGGACTTCCTCAATTCTGATAGATTTCAGCTGGTTTCTTGGCTTTCTGTGCCTTTTTGCACCTTTTTCTTCATGTGTTCACTACTTATTCCCTGTGTCATTCCACTTTATTAAATATAACTTTGTGGTGACATTAGTTGTTGGTCTCACACACAAATTTGATCTTTTAATGTGAAGGCGGAGTTTTTCCGTTTTGGACGGAGATAAAAGGAGGAAGTGGAAAAATGTAAATAAAGTTTTTTCAGACAGACTTACGTGTGTTCGGTCTGTTTTTCTGCAACTTCCACATTGGTGACCCCGACGTTTGAAGAATGTCTGTTCAGGCGACCTCTTCTGATATCGCCGCCATGGCATTTGCATCCGCCGCGGCACCCGCACCGGCTGTTTTTGCGGCTACCATTAAACTACCGGACTTTTGGCAGCACGACCCGGAGCCCTGGTTTCAGCATGTCGAGGCTCAGTTCCATCTGCGCGGAATAACACGAGGTATTTTCATGTTGTTGCAGCTTTGGACTCTGCCACTGTTCGCCGTTTGATGGGACTGCTCCGGGACCCGCCTCACGCTGACAGGTACGCCACTCTGAAGAGGGCTCTTCTGCAGCTGTACCAACTCTCTGATATAGAGCGCGCTGATCGTCTTCTGTCTATGACTGGTTTGGGGGACAGCAAACCTTCTGAGCTGATGGAGAATATGTTGGCACTTCTTGGTTCAGGAGACAGCTCATTTCTGTTTACCCACCTGTTTCTGCGTCAGCTTCCGCCTCCAGTGCGTATTATCCTGGCTAACTTGCCCCTTATTTGTACTAAGGATTACCGGGGTTTAGCTGAAGAAGCAGACAGGCTTTTGCTGGCTTCTCGTCATTTGTCTGTGCATACACTGCTGCCTGGGCAGTCTGATGGAGAAGTCTCAGTGGATGTGGCCGCAGTTTCGGATCGGCGTAAGAAAGAGAGCAGCCTGTGTTTCTACCACCGCCGTTTTGGACCGAAAGCTCTGCGCTGTATTCCACCGTGCTCTTTCCAGCTACAGGGAAACGAGAAGGCTGGTGCTCGCTAGCAGCTGCGTGCACCGGCACCAACAATAGGCTGCTTTTTATTGAGGACTGCGCTGTTGGACGTCACTTTTTGGTGGATTCAGGAGCGCAACGGAGCATCGTTCCCCTCTCTTCGGCTGACGTCATGGGATATGGACACGGACCCCCACTGGACGCTGCTAATGGTACTCCTATTCGCACCTTTGGCACCAGGTTCATTACTGTATGTTTTAATGGCCGTGAATTTAGTTGGGACTTTGTGGTAGCATCTGTAGCAGTCCCTATCCTTGGTGCAGATTTTTTGTGTGCTTACAGACTGTTGGTTGATGTGGCTAACAGATGTTTGATTGATGCTGTGTCTTTTGATTCTTATCCATGTACACTGGGTGAGGCTGGTCCGCTGCTTGCTAACATGCTCGCCTCAGGAGACAGGTACCAGCGCCTTCTCTCTGAGTTTCCTGCGCTCACTGTGCCTACGTTTTCTGCGGCAGTAGCCAAACATGGGGTTGAGCATTATATTACTACTGTGGGTCCACCTGTTTTTGCCCACGCACGCCGTCTGGATGTTGCTAAGTTAGCCATTACTAGAGATGAGTTTGCCAATATGGAGCGGTTGGGTATTGTGCGCCGTTCCGACAGTCCGTGGGCCTCTCCCGTCCACATGGTCCCTAAGTCAGATGGGGGTTGGCGCCCTTGTGGAGATTTTAGGCGCCTTAACAACGCTACTACCAACGACAGGTATCCAGTCCCCCATATCCAAGATTTTTCTTCACGTCTGGCAGGGACGGTCATTTTTTCTAAAGTGGATTTAGTGCGTGGTTATCATCAGGTGCCTGTCCATCCTCAGGACGTCCTCAAGACAGTGGTGATTACTCCATTTGGACTGTTCGAGTTCTTGAGAATGTCATTCGGCCTTAAGGGTGCTGCACAGACGTTTCAACGGCTTATGGACTCTGTGTTACGGGACATGCCTTTCCTGTTTGTATACCTAGACGATATACTGGTGGCGAGCGCTTCGGTGGAGGAACATGTGTCGCACCTTCGTCTGCTCTTCAGGCGCCTCTGTGACCATGGACTGATAGTGAATCCCGCAAAGTGTCAGTTTGGGCTCTCAGAACTTGAGTTCTTGGGGCACAAGGTATCCCAGCAGGGTGCCGTACCCCTCCCGGCTAAAATCGAAGCGGTTTTAGCTTTTCTGCACCCCTCCTCTTGGGTGTCCCGTTTTGGTGTCCCCTTGGACGTTACCTCTGACAGGGGCCCGCAATTTACCTCCACACTTTGGAATGAAGTAGCTGGTAGTTTGGAGGTTAAACTACATCGGACCACAGCATACCATCCACAAGCTAATGGGTTATGCGAGCAGTTTCATCGGACTATGAAAGCGGCCCTTCGCGCATCATTAGTGGACAGTGGATGGGTGGACAGATTACCGTGGGTTTTGTTGGGTTTGCGTTCAGCCCCCAAAGAAGACCTGCATTCCTCTTCTGCTGAGTTGGTCCTCTGCCAGACCTGAGGGTTCCAGGGGAGTTCCTTCCTACCAGTCCAGGGTTAGGTCCCAGTATGGTTAAGAGGCCTAAGTGTCGAGAGGAAGCCGGGGCTTTTGTTCCCGTGGCTGCGCACCACTGTCTTCCTCAGTCTTACGTCCCTGACAGCCTTATGTCGGCTAAATATATTTTTGTCCGGCACGATGCCCATCGTTCTCCCCTGCAGGCACCTTATGATGGCCCTTTTGGGGTGTTAGAAACAGGCCATAAGGATTTTTTGGTTGAGTTGGGGACTTGTCAGGATCGGATTTCGGTGGATCGTTTGAAACCCGCTCATGTTCTTTGTGACGATGAGGTTGAGTTAGCCCGCCCGGCTCGGCGGGGGCGCCCTCCCAACCCTGTGCCTGAGGTTATGTCTGCTCCGGTTACAGTTGCGCCCCGTAGGACTGCGCAGTGCAGTCGTCGGGGCAGAGTAATTAGGTTGCCTAAGAGGTTCTCTTGAGTTATTTTTTTTTTTTTTTAATTTTGTTCATGCTGTTTTAGTTTGGTTTTTTGTCAGCATGTTTATTTATGTTGTTATTTGTGTGTTCTGGGGGGGCTTGTGTGGTGACAGTTGTTGGTCTCACACACAAATTTGATCTTTTAATGTGAAGGCGGAGTTTTTCCGTTTTGGACGGCGATAAAAGGAGGAAGTGGAAAAATGTAAATAAAGTTTTTTCAGACAGACTTACGTGTGTTCGGTCTGTTTTTCTGCAGCTTCCACAACTTTTTTTTTGTGAACACAGTTGCCTTGATTGCTTTGTATGTATGAATTACTTGGGTTGTTACTGACATCTTGTGAAAATCTCAGGTCAATGGCTCTGTCAGAAATACAGTGGGGTAAAAAAGTATTTAGTCAGCCACCAATTGTGCAAGTTCTCCCACTTAAAAGATGAGAGGTCTCCAATTTTCATCATAGGTATACATCAACTATGAGAGACAAAATGAGAAAAAAAATCCAGAAAAATCACATTGTCTGATTTTTAAAGAATTTATTTGCAAATTATGGTGGAAAGTAAGTATTTGGTCAATAACAAAAGTTCATCTCAATACTTTGTTATATACCCTTTGTTGGCAATGACAGAGGTCAAACATTTTCTGTAAGTCTTCACAAGGTTTTCACACACTGTTGCTGGTATTTTGGCCCATTCCTCCATGCAGATCTCCTCTAGAGCAGTGATGTTTTGGGGCTGTCGCTGGGCAACACAGACTTTCAACTCCCTCTAAAGATTTTCTATGAAGTTGAGATCTGGAGACTGGCTAGGCCACTCCAGGACCTTCAAATGCTTCTTACGAAGCCACTCCTTCGTTGCCCGAGCGGTGTGTTTGGGATCATTGTCATGCTGAAAGACCCAACCACATTTCATCTTCAATGCCCTTGCTGATGGAAGGAGGTTTTCACTCAAAATCTCACGATACATGGCCCCATTCATTCTTTCCTTTACACGGATCAGTCGTCCTGGTCCCTTTGCAGAAAAACAGCCCCAAAGCATGATGTTTCCACCCCCATGCTTCACAGTAGGTATGGTGTTCTTTGGAGGAGAAAGAATGCTGAGTTGCATCCAAACACGACAAGTTGAGTTTTTACCAAAAAGTTCTATTTTGGTTTCATCTGACCAGATGACATTCTCCCAATCCTCTTCTGGATCATCCAAATGCTCTCTAGCAAACTTCAGACAGGCCTGGACATGTACTGGCTTAAGCAGGGGGACACGTCTGGCACTGCAGGATTTGAGTCCTTGGCGGCGTAGTGTGTTACTGATGGTAGCCTTTGTTACTTTGGTCCCAGCTCTCTGCAGGTCATTCACTAGTTCCCCCCGTGTGGTTCTGGGATTTTTGCTCACCATTCTCGTGATCATTTTGACCCCACGGGGTGAGATCTTGCGTGGAGCCGCAGATCGAGGGAGATTATCAGTGGACTTGTATGTCTTCCATTTTCTAATAATTGCTCTCACAGTTGATTTCTTCACACCAAGCTGCTTACCTATTGCAGATTCAGTCTTCCCAGCCTGGTGCAGGTCTACAATTTTGTTTCTGGTGTCCTTTGATAGCTCTTTGGTCTTGGCCATAGTGGAGTTTGGAGTCTGACTGTTTGAGGTTGTGGACAGGTGTCTTTTATACTGATAACGAGTTCAAACAGGTGCTATTAATACAGGTAATGAGTGGAGGACAGAGGAGCCTCTTAAAGAAGAAGTTACAGGTCTGTGAGAGCCAGAAATCTTGCTTGTTTGTAGGTGACCAAATACTTATTTTCCACCATAATTTGCAAATAAATTCTTTAAAAATCAGACAATGTGATTTTCTGGATTTTTTTTTTCTCCTTTTGTCTCTCATAGTTGAGGTATACCTATGATGAAAATTGGAGACCTCTTTCATCTTTTAAGTGGGAGAACTTGCACAATTGGCAGCTGACTAAATACTTTTTTGCCCCACTGTATGTTTAATGAGAAAAATGTTGACTTGTTCAATACTTATTTTCCCGGCTGTACTAACCCTCTATTCTAAGGGCCTATAGGAGACAGATACCTAGGGACAATTTAGAATGACCAATTAACTTAGCATGCATGTCTTTGGACTGTGGGAGGAAACCGGCGCTCTCGGAGTAAGCCCATGCAGCACAGGGAGAATATGCAAACTCCACACAGAAAGGTTCCTACCCCTGCCAGCCTGGCGATTCAATCTTGGAACCTTCTGGCTGTTATGGGCTGCACGGTGGCGCAGTGGTTAGCACTGCAGCAGCACAGTTTACCCTTGGCCGGGGGATTGTGGGGATCGTGGGATCGTGGGTTCGATCCCAGCCCCCGACCAACAGTGATCTGTGTGGAGTTTGCATGTTCTCCCCGTGTTGCGTGGGTTTACTCCGGGATTTCTCCGGTTTCCTCCCACATGCCAAAAACATGCATGTTAGGTTAATTGGCTGTTCTAAATTGTCCCTAGATATCTGTTTCCTATAGGCCCTTAGAATAGAGGGTTAGTATTAATGAAAGCGCTTTGAGTGATCTTTGTGACTAGAAAAGCGCTATATAAGTGCAGGTTAGTTAGTTAGTTAGTTAGTTAGTTAGTTATGCAACAGTGTTAATTACTGCAGCACCATTCAAATTGTCTAAAATGGAGAGACACTGTGTGCCGAGACAGGTCCTTGCCATGTTCAGCAGTGAACTGGCAAGTAATTCCAGCTGCAGTGTTGAACCCATTCCTCACTGACAGTCTTTGCATAATCCTGCCCCCCAAACCAGAGCAGTGTGAGAAACTAGTGATGTCCTGTGGGCGCAGATGAGCTGAAGTCATTCAAAGCAAGGGTCTCTACACTTCCTATTAATTTTTGAATTCTATAGCTTTAAAAAAAAAAAAAATTGCTTAAATCTTCTCTTCTGACACAGTGGTTTCTGTTCTCTGATTTTGCTTACTGTTTTTTTACAGCATAAATGTTTGTGTTGAATTGCCTTGGTTATTTAAAAAAAAACATGCTAGTGCAGCAGTGGTATAGCCACAGCTGATATTCTGTCAAATTCTGAACAATGAAGAATAACATGTTAGAATAAATCAAGTATTAATACGTTGTTCACTAATTTTGATCTCTACTGTAGTAAATTGACCAAAGAGATAGCAGTACGTTTGGTCAATTTAGTGCACATTAAAAAAATACAAGCATTATGCACGGACGACTAAAGGACCAAGGGGAAATGAGGGTTGCAAAGCATAACGTTAATGAGGCATCATATAGTTTCAATGCTTATTTTCTTGCTCTTTTCAGGAACTACCGGGAAAGTGTCAAAGATCAACCAGTCAATCACGATTGATGGGTTGGCGACCACTGCACTACCTTATCAGAATAAATCCTGTGATAAAAAGACTTACTAGTTGAAGGACATGCCAAGTTGTATGCACGGTGGCCCAAGATAATGACTGAAACTGCATCGGTCCTTAAAAGCAGTTTAATGGTAAAACCCATCTTAATTTGGGTCAAGTTTTGAAAGCAGTTTCTTAAAAAATGCTAACTAGCTTGTAGCATAACTTCAGTTAGGCCAGAGAGTGTTGATTGGCTCAACACTACCCACGTTCCAGCATCACGCATAGTTACATGACCAAAAATGTTCTGCCTCAACTTGCCTTTTTGCAAGGGGCGGGGCTTAATAGAATAGAATAGACTTCATTGTCATTGTCCAGTTGTACAGTACAGCGAAAATGTGGGTGCTCCACCAGGCTACTGTGCAATAAAGTAAGAGAGAAGGTTTAGATAAAACACAATTATAAAACACACGATTAAACCCACAACTGAAAATAAAAATGAAAATAAAAATAAAAATAGCCCAGGATTATGGAACTATACACAGGTATGGTAGTGACTTCTTTAAAGGAAAAAAAACAGAGACTGAAGACATTTGAATTTCACTGATGATGTACTCACTGTTGTAAGTTAAAAAAAAAAAAAAAAAATCTTACAGGCATGTTAACCAGAAAAAAAAAAAAAAAAAGAGTTTTGGCAGTGTCACTTTAAAACTGTGACATTCTGTATTTTTTAGAGATTGAACATTTGCATCTATTTTCTACTAAATAAGTGGGCCTTTTTTCTTCTCCTAAATTCACTTAAGTTGGCAGCGTGTGAAGACGCAGTGGCTCGGGGCTCTCGGCTTTCTTCCTTTGTATTTGCTTTACTTGTGTTTTCTTTGCTAGTTCCAAGACTTGAAGCTTTAATTCAGTCCATTAAGGCTGAACTGTGGGATATTGGGAAGCAGTTCAGACTCTTTGCATTCCCAAAACTGGACTTTAGTCCACCGGAGATACAGCAGACCCCTGAGGCTTTCACCATTCCCCCTGTTTGGCCTAGGAGATGGAGGAAACACCGTAAACAAAAGAGGGGCAAACAGAGCGGCCTGCATACTAGGGTACAACCTAACCCACACAGACCGGCTCTTCTCAGTCTCTTCCTCGCAAACACCAGGTCACTTGCCAATAAGCTGGATGAAATTTGACTGAGGATTGTCTCGCAGAGCACGGACAGCTGTGTGGCCATTGTTGCGCAGACGTGGCTGGACAATAACATCCCTAATGCTGTGGTGGAGCTGGGGGGTGGCATTCTTTTTTTCAGGGCAGACAGGACTGCAGCCTCTGGGAAGAGCAAAGGCGGAGGTTTGGCGCTATATATTCATAACACCTGGTGTACAGCAATGAACATTATCAACACATATTGGTCCCCTGATCTAGAGTGTCTGGCCATGAAATGCAGACCATTCAAAGTTGATTAGACAGTTCTGCTGCATTATAATCATGCCTGTTTATGTCCCACCGTGGGCTAATCCTTTCATGGATTGATTTCAAATCTCGACATCATTAGGAAAATATCTGTATTGTGATTTTAAAAAATGAGATTGTGCGATTGACACACGTGGCAAAATCAGTCACAAGTGAGGTGACATGACCGGAGTGGTGACCTAGAGGTAAAGCATCCACCCCACAACCGGGAGGTCAGGGTTCAAGTTCCTGCCGGGTCATGCCAAAGACCATATAAAAATGGAACTTCCTGCCGTCCAGCTTGGTGCGCAACGAAAATGGAATGGAGGAGGGAAATGTGGGTGGTAGTGGCTCAGAAGGCAGAGCGAGTCATCTAAAAGATTCATGATTTAAGATTCAAAGGCTTTATTATCATGTGCACAGTTAAGAAATGCAACATTTCCAGAGCAATGAAATTCAGACTCTGCTCTCCGAACGAATGTCAAGGTAATAGATACACATCAATACTAATAAAGTAATCACACACCTAATACTAATGAATACTAATAACACACAGACAATGTCACAATGTCACTTTAAGTCAGACAATGGTACATTGTCTGACCTAAAGTGCTCTTCTACTGGCTCTCCTCAGGGGTGTGTGTTGTCACCACTACTCTTCATCCTGTACACAAACATGTGTCGGAGCAGACATGACAACAGACACATCATAAAGTATGCTGATGATTCAGTTATTGTCAGTCTCCTCCAGGATGGTGAGAGTGGCCATGGCCCAGTAGTTGATGATTTTGTTCACTGGTGTGAGGATTCCTACCTGCAGCTGAATACGACAAAAACTAAAGACATGATTATTGACTTTAGGAGGAAAACTCCCAGGCACAAAGTCACCGTACTAAAAGGCCAGACCATCGAATGTGTACAATCCTACAAATATCTTGGGACGATTATTGATAGTAATTTAAACTTTGAAGAGAACTGTGAAAGGGTGTGCAAAAAGGGTCAGCAACATTTGCATTGCTTGAGAAAACTTGCACGCTTCCAAATTGACCGAACCATAATGACAATGTTTTATCGGGCTTTTATTGAATCTGTTTTATCCTTTTCTTTAGTGTCATGGTTTGATCAGATAAAACTGAAACAGAGGAAATCCTTGGATCAGGTAGTTAGATGGTCCAGTCATTTGCTTGGTGAGTCACAGCTGAGCCTGACATCCCTGTACACCAGACAAGTACAGAGGATTGCTACCTCCATTTTAAATGATGACTTCCACCCTTAGCACTGCAACTTTCAGCTTCTTCCCTCAAGACGGAGGTTTGCTGTCCCAAAAAGTAAAACCCAGCGCTACAAAAACAGCTTTGTTCCTGCTGCTGTCAAAGAGTTGAACAAACTGTAACAATATATTGCACATAATTTAGGTACCTATTTATTAACTCCATTTTATATTTACTTATTTTTGTAGGATGTTACTTGGGTTCTAAATATTTTATTGGGTTTTAGACCTTTGAGTTTTTAACCTCTTTGACTAGTCTTTAACTTTTTAATATGACTCTTCTCTCTTACCTCTGGTTTTTCTCTCATCTCTGTCTTTTTATACCCTGATTGGTGGAGCCTTGAGTATTTTTATCATGTTTATAGTCAATTTCATGTGTGCCTGTGTTTGTGTCTATGTTGAATGTAATTTGTGGCTTGTAAATATGGATGTCACCAGACTGCAAAACAAATCTACCTACGGGTACAAATAAAGTAACCTGAACCTGAACCTGAACACACTAATAACACACATTAGGCAATTAGGACACCTTAAACACACCTTAATACTAAGTACTAATACTAATGAACACTAATAACACACATTCGCAATTAGGACAGTTAAAGCAGTTAAACTAGAGGAAACAAGAAGAATGAAAATTGAAATTCACTGGATGATTGTAGTGGACAATGGTATATTAATATCAGAGATGATATGAACCTGAGATGGCATAAGCCTATGTACAATGTGCAAATGAGCAATGTGCAAATTTAGCAACCAGTGTGTGAATTCTAATTTGCAAAGCTGTGTCCGGAGTTATTATTTATTTAGGGGTCTGATGACAGTGGGAAAGAAGGAGTGTTTTAGTCTGGATGTCCTGCATTTCACACTTCTATACCTCCAGCCTGAGGGTAGAAGTGTGAACATGCTGTGCTGGGGGTGGGTGGGGTCCTGGAGGATGGCGGCAGCTCTCCTGTGGACTCTGCGATGGTAGATGCTCTGCAGAGAAGGGAATGGAGTCCTGATGATCTTCTCTGCTGTTTTCACCACTCTCTGCAGGCATTTGTGGTCCAGGGCAGTAGTGCTGCCGTACCACGCAGTGAGGCAGTTGGTCAAGATGCTCTCGATGATGCAGCTGTAGAAATTGTTGAGGATCTTGGGGGACATGCCAAACTTCTTCAGCCTCCTTAGAAAGTACAGCCGCTGTTGAGGTCTCTTAATCAGCTCTATGGTGTTAAGTGCCCACGTAAGGCCCTTGCTGATGTGGATGCCCAGTTATTTAAAGCTGCTCACCCTCTCCACCTCAAGCTCCCGGGTGAATAGTGGCCAATGGGGTCTCCTTCTCCCATTCCTCATGTCCACTATCATCTCCTTCGTCTTGTCCGTGTTGAGGGTGAGGTTGTTGGCCTCACACCATGACACCAGGCTGTCCACCTCCCTCCTGTAGGATGCTTCGTCACCACCAGTGATGTGTCTTGTCACTTCTGTGTCATCCACAAACTTTAAGATGATATTGTCCTTGTGGGAGGCAACACAGTCATGGGTGAAGAGGCTGGTCAGGATGGGGCTGGGAACACAGCCCTGTGGGACACCTGTGTTTGTGATGATGCTGGCTGAGGTCATGTTACCATCCTGACAGACTGGAGCCTCCCAGTCAGGAAGTCCAGTAGTCAGTCACAGAGGGTGGGGTGCAGGCCAAGTGAAGACAGTTTGTCGGTGAGTTTGTGGGGGATGACCGTGTTGAAGGCGGAGCTGTAGTTGACAAAGAGCATCCTGATGTAGGAGTCTTTATCTTCCAGGTGGGAGAGAGAATAATGGAGTGTTGCAGAAATGGCATCTGAGGTTGGCCTGTTGGACTGTTAGACGTACTGCAGGGGGTCCAGGGTATCCAGTATGCTGTCCTGAATAAGGGGCAGCACCACTCTCTCGAAGCACTTCATGACAATTGGAGTGAGTGCTACCAGCCTGCAATCATTCAGACAGGTTGGCGGGCTCTTTTTGGGGACGGGGACGATGGTTGTGGTTTTGAAGCAGGAGGGGACTATGTTCTGGTTGAGGGAGAGGTTGAAGATGGATGTGAGAATGTCAGTCAGCTCGACAGCACATGCTCTGAGAGCCCGCCCAGGGATGTTGTCTGGTCTGCGGCCTTGTGGGGGTTGATTTTCCTCAATGCTTTGTTTACCTGGCCTGATGAGACTTTTAGTGGAGGGAGGGGGGGAGGGGTGCGTGTGTGTGTGTGTGTGTGTGTGTGTGTGTGTCTAACTAACTAACTAACCTGCACTTATATAGCGCTTTTCTAGTCACAAAGACCACTCAAAGCGCTTTCACTAGTACTAACCCTCTATTCTAAGGGCCTATAGGAAACAGATATCTAGGGACAATTTAGAACAACCAATTAACCTAACATGCATGTCTTTGGATTGTGGGAGGAAACCGGAGCCCCCGGAGTAAACCCACACAGCACAGGGAGAACATGCAAACTCCATACAGAAAGGTTCCAACCCCTGCCAGCCTGGGGATTCGAACCAGGAACCTTTTAGCTGTAAGGCAACAGTGCTAACCACTGCACCACCGTGCTGCCTACTCTCTGCGCTGTAGCTGGAGGTCTCAAAGCAGGTGTAAAAGATGTTGAGCTCATCCGACAGGCTGTCTGTGGAGATAGTGGTGTTGCTGTTGGTCCTCTTGTAATCTGTGATGTGCTGCAGGCCTTGCCATATGCACCCCAGGTCAGGAGTGGGGTAGACGCTGTCCAGCTTTTCTCTGTACCATCTCTTGGCTGTTGTTATAGCCTTCCTCAGTCCATACTTTGCAGCTTTGTACTCAACCTCATTGCCTGTATTAAATGCAAGAGAGCGAGCACGCAGGATCTGATGTACCTGACTGTTGATCAGGGGCTTCTGGTTGGGGAACTTCCTGACTTGTATGGTGGTGGGTACAATGGTATCAACACACGTGCTGATGTACCCAGTCACATACTCAACATAGTCCTGTATGTTTACAGAAGAGTCCTCCTGGGAGGCTGGAGCTTTACAACACATCCCAGTCTGTACAGGCAAAACAGTCTTGCAATAACCAGAGGGTTGCCAGTTCGAATCCCGCTCTCCTCAGACATCCTGCCATTGTTGACATAAAACTGCTTAGGAAGGCAGGTAAGGTTTGAGTTCAAACCCAGCCAGAGTAGCAGGCAGGACTTTGGTGCAAAGATGTTAATTTATTACAAAAACATAAATGAACAAACAAAAGATGCAGCACAGGGGCTGGAAATAACTCAGAAAACTTACAGCTATAACTCATGGGGATTTACCAGGGAACACACTGGGAGCTTGACAGAACCGGACGACATGACGTTAATGACCCAACAGTGAACTGAGGCAGACATGGACACTAAATTGAGTGACTAATAACCACAGACACAAGACAGCTGGGAAAACAGTCAAGGGCTGAACAGAGCACACATGAGAGAGAGTGGCTATGGGTATGGAAAACATGAGGAGCTGGAACAACAGGTAAAGAGAAAATACACACAGACCCAGGACAAAACAGGGGATGACACAGAAGACCAAGACAAGAGACTCAGGGGAACACAGAGGGCAAGAAATGCAAATGATAAATCATAAATACTTACCAAACCAAATCAGAGGAGCACAGAGAAGACACAAATGAACATAAAGTGTGGGCTTGGACAGAAGGCTAAAGCCCAGACTATAACGCCCCCCCAAGGTGTGGCTTTCAGACGCCCCTACAAAAGGGAATACAAGGAAACACCAAGACGGGTGGGAGGAGGGGGACAAGGCATGGTGCATATAAGAAAAACAAAAAGCAGGAATCTTCACACAATAAACCCAAGGAAGAAAATAAATGTCCATCAGATGGCCGGCCAAGGTTCCATAACCACCAGCAGGAGGAGCATGACGCATCTAGTGGCCTCCCAATGTTCATGGCCCACCAGGCGGGGGAACAGAGTATGTCAGGTGGCCTACCAAAGTCCAATGGCCACCAGACAGGTGAACATGGTGCGGTGAGAGTGCAGGGATCAGATACCAGTTGCAAAAGAGCCTTTAACAGAGGAGATAACAACACAGGGGCCTTTTGTACAGAAGGTAACAACACAGAAGCATTACACTAAGGAGGAAATGACATGGAAACTTTACCCTCTGAAACTTTAAGCTCTGGAGAAGGCAACATAGAACTCACAACCCTTTAACTTTCCGACTGTCATAAAACATGTGTGTCACCTGCTGCCTATGTCACAGGTCTGCACCTGTCAGGTGATGTGTCCCAAAAGCACAGAAAACACAGCTGTAACAAGCATTTCACATCACAAGATGTCAGACATGTATAGCGTACTGCTCTTCACTGGAGGACTTCACCCAAACGATCTGCCTCAAAACATCATTTCCGGAAACGCGAAGAAAAGAATGTAAACAAAGGGTCCATCCCAACATATATTTCTACACGGAGGAAGTGTTTGCTCCAAATTTTGCCAACTATGATTCTAAAAATAGATTATTTAGCTTCTGAAGGGAAATATTTACATTTTGTGACAGCAGAAGATGGTCTGGAGTGTGGACACTTTCGTCTTCCATCGACAGAGCTGCACGTGAAGACAGAGAACAATTGTACCAGTTTGGCGGCATAATGTAACTGAAATTGAGGTGGAATAATTCATAAGATAAATGTGAGAGTTTCTGGTTGTGGGAGAGAAAGCAAAAATGACTGGCAGAAGACGAAATAAGGACCGTGGATGATGAAAATGGACGAATGAAGACACGACGAGTGGTAGGTCTGACTGGTTTTTATAGATTTGTGTACATTCTACTGTTTTTCTGGTTTGTATACTTTGAAGATAAGATAACAAAAAAACAAAAACAAAAACAGTGACAAAAAACCAAAACCATCCTTTGTGTAAATATGTCTAAAGTCCACTTTTGACTGAAAGTTATGTAATTTGATATGGCTGCCGTCACATTATGCAAATTAGATGCATGAATTTATTTCTCTCAAACTTTGAAGCATATTCTACATCTTTCTAATTGACTGTAAGGCAGTATCTCTTACCACATTCAAGTTAAAGCCTTTGGAATTTGTCATATCTAAACTGAATATTTTCTTGAAAAAATTTTTGACCACCAGAGGATGGTGAGCTGATGGGAGCGCTGCTGTGTCATAGACAGAAAGGGGGTTAAGCCCTGGGCATGACAAGAAATTTTTGCACTCAGGAGATGATGATAACATGGAAATTTTGCATTCAGGAGATGATGACAACATGGAAATCTCACACGCAGGAGATGATAACAAGGAAATCATGCACTCAGGAGATAACGTTGGACCTTTACACTCAGAAGATGACATCATAGAATCTAGAGACTCGGGAGATGACAACATGGTATCCTCAAACTCAGGAGGTGTCAACATGGAACTTTTAACCTCAAGATGTTATAACATGGAACCCTTAATCTCAGGAGGTGCCAACATGGACACTTTAAACTCAGGAGAAGATGATAACAGGTGTTTTAAGCTTGGGAGAAAACAACATGGGAGCTTCTTGTTCTGGAGAAAATGATATAGGAGTCCCTTGCTCTAGAGGTAACAACAGAGGAGTCTTTTGCTCTAGAGACAGTACCTGAGGGGCCGTGACCTCAGCTGGTGAAGGCGGAGCATTGACCATGGAAACAGGCTGCGACTGGGGAGTGTCGACCACTGAGACTGCCGGAGCTGTGGTGTGCACCTCGGGGAGAACTGAAGCTGAAGTGTGCACTTCGGGGAGAAGAGGAGCTGATTTGTGCACCACAGGGATAGCTGGAGCACATACATGCACCTCGGGGGCTGCTGGAGCAGCGGTGTGCATCACAGGGACTGCTGGAGCAGTGGCGTGCACCACAGGGACTGTTGGAGCAGCAGTGTGCACCTTGGGGACTGCTGGAGCAGCAGCATGCACCTTGGAGAATGCTGGAGCAACAGCATGCACCTCGGAGACTGCTGGAGCAGGTACGTGCACCACAGTGGAAACAGGTGTTGAGGGGTGCTTATCCATCCCTGATGCAGCCACCCCAGACAGGGAGGGAGAGACACAAGTAGGTGTCAGGTCCACACAACAACTAGCAGAAGAGCCCGACAGGGAGAGCTCAGAAGCAGATGAAAACTGCAACTGGGTCTCCCCACTAGGAGCAAGACAAGCCTTTTATAGCAATGATGTTATAAATACTAAAAACAGTACTTGCCTTAACTCCCACTCCTCTGCTGGCGAGGATTCCGATGGCACTGTTGCTGGAGAGGTGATTACCACCCCTGAAGACACTGGAGGAACAGCAGATGAGGTGCTCAGGCATGCAGCAGTGGCTGGGGGCACCCATGTAGTAGAGGTGGGAGCCGGCACTGCAGCTTGGGAATGATGTAGAACCGGCGTTGGTGGTTGACTGCAGCGTGGGCACAGCACTGGAGGTTGACAATGATGTGGGACTAGCACAGGAGGAGCACAGGGGCGTGGGACCGGCACTGGAGGGTGCTCCAAATCTGATGAACTCTACAACGCTGGAGTGAAAGCTGAAGAGCGATGTGGTGATGTGCTCTCCTCCAGCACATGGAGTGGCTGTGGAACTGGAGAGAGGATGACTGTGGCTGCAGGGCGAGGGGAAGCTGAAGACGTCAGAGCCAGGGGATGCTGTCTCACTGGCAGAGTTTCTGGCGTCTTGGGTGAACACCTCCCTCGCCTGTTGTGTGGCTGTGAGGCTGGTGAGTGGCGAGGAGAAGAGGAGGCCGGAGTCAGGGAATGCTGCATTGTCGGCACAAACTCCAGTGCCCCAATTAAATTCCACCCCAGTCCGCGATATGTCCTGCGGAGGTTGGAGATGTGACCAGTAGTTCTGCTAGCTTGGGGTAGCACCGCAGTCCGGGGTACGCCTTCACTATCCCAGCTGCAGCATCCAGGCTCTCCAGGGCTTCCTCTGGAGTGCAGGAGGCGTGGGCTTTGGAGACAAAGTCCTGGATAAACTGGGCCTCCCACAGCTCATCCACACTGGGACCACCTGGTGCCAGCCTCCTTCTGCCTGCTGAGTCCAGGTATGGTTGGGTCATTCTATCATAAAACTGCTTAAGAAGGCAGTTGTGGTTTGAGTTTGGACCCAGAGTAGCAGGTGGGACTTCAGTACAAATATGTTAATTGATTACAAAAACAAATGAACAAACAAAAGACGCAGCACAGGGGCTGAAAATAATTAAGGAAAATTACAGCTATAACTCATGGGGATTAACCAGGGAACAGACGGGGAGCTTGACAGAACAGGATGACATAACGTTAATGACCCAACAATGAAATGAGACAGATATAGACACTAAATAGAATGACTAATAATCACAGACACAGGACAGCTGGAAGAACAATCAAGGCCTGAAGACAGCACACATGAGAGAGAGTGGCTATGGGTATGGAAAACATGAGGACCTGGAACAACAGGTAAACAGAAAATACACACAGACCCAAAACCAAACAGGGGATGACACAGAAGATCAAGACAAGAGACTCATGGGAACACAGAGGGCAATAAATGCAAATGATAAATCTTAAATAGTTACAAGACCAAATCAGGGGAGCACAGAGAAGACACAAATAAACATAAAGTGTGGGCAAAGACAGAAGGCCAAAGCTCAGATCATAACAGTTGTGTCGCTGGGCAAGACACTTTTCCCACCTTGTCGTCAGTGTCCATGACACTGGGCATGAATGTGTATAAATGTTTGGTAGTGGTCGCAGAGGCCGTTGGCGTGGACTGGCACCCACATTTCTGTCAGTCTGCCTCAGGGCAGCTGTGGCTGCAGTAGTAGCTTAAAACTACATTGTCTGTGGAGTGAATTAATAATGCATCCATTGTAAAGTGTCTATGAAAGGCACTATATAAATCTGATGCTTTTAATCTTTAATTTTAATCGTGTGTTTTTTTTTATGTTAAAGCATCTTTGAGTGCCTTAGGAAGTGCTATACAAATAAAATGTGTTATTATGATTACCTCCACCAAAGGAGGAGGTAATGTTTTTAGTGGCCTCGGTTTGTTGGTTTGTCTGTTGGTTTGTTGGTTGGTTAACTTAAAAAAATTATGAATTGATTTTGATGAAATTTTCAGGAACAGTGTGTAATGACATGGGGTACAGATGATTAGATTTTGGTGATGATCTGAGAGTGCATACCTCCACCAAGGACTTTGTTTGTATTTGTGCAGCAGGATTCCACAAAAACTGCTGGATGGATTTGGATGAAATTTTCACCAGAGGTGTTTCTTTGACTAGAGAGGAACCCATTCTATTTTGGTGAGGATCCAAGAATGCATACCTCCACCAAGGCTCTTATCTTCTCACAGTGTGTTAGCAACAGCACTCCAAAACTAATGGACAGACTTTGATGCAATTTTCACCAGAAGTGGCTCTAGGCCTACATACAAGCCCATTACTTTTTGGAAGTGATCCATGAGGGATGGAAGAAGCCTTGGCGGAGGTATATGCTCTCTGAGTGCTTTTGTAGTTATTATTATTATTATTATTATTATGACCTACAGCAGGCCAAAGTTTGACTGTCCATGGAGTACTTAGCAAACAAAACAAGGAAATGACAAGCGTCAAATTTGACCAGGTAAAGAGCATAATGAAAATCAAATGCCTATGAAATTAAAGTCTAATGCTGCCATGATTGCTGGAGGAGCTGAAGGATTACTGTATTCTGCATATGCAGGGATGCAAACCCATACATCTAATACCACCATAATTGTGGAGAGAAAATGTCAGATTGATTATATATTGTATGCAACCACACAGTGCGTGCATTGAGAGCACAAGGACAGTGAAACTGCCCACATTTCCTCACCGGTGCTGCTCAACAGCTATGTCGTATAATAATGCTGGATTTGCACTGACTCTGGATGCAGTCTGGTGCCGATGCAGTGTGAACGTAGCCTTGCATCCGTCTGTGTTTTGAAGCAGCATGCATAAGAACAGGGTTTGAAATTCAAGATCGTGCGAGAATTGTATAAAATAACGTGAGCTCTCGAGAAAGACCGGAGAAGGACCGACAGGGACCGATTGCGATCACGTGATAACAACAAGGAAGCGTGATGTACCGGCTCCCCTCCTGGATTTTTGTGCTCTAATAATATGTAAGCAGCCCATTCATTTTAATAACTGTGTGAAATGTTTGTATGTTATGCCAAAGTTTTTTCCTTCTCTGACACAGTGGTGGAGGAGTAGACCTCAGGAAATAACAGATGATCATTAAATAGTTTTTAATGAACAAAGAGTTATTAAATACAGTAGATACTGGGGCTTCGCCATGCGGATTGGATCCGGCATCCATCAAAAATAGACTTGTTGCATTTCGTTCGTGATCCGAATCCATTCTGCATTGATCCAGACCAGAATGGGAACTACTGTATTTGCTGCGGAGACCGGATAGCAACAGTAACGAACTGGATTCAGAGTCAGCGGAAATCCTGGGTTACATTCCAGCCAGTTTTCCTAAAAATGCCTAAATTTAGCATACGCAAAGAACATCTAATTCTTTCTTCACTGTGAGTGGCAGTAGAAAATTTGAAAAGTCCTGCTGGCAGAACACCGGAATTTTAATAGGTTCAAGTCCCAAATTTACATGAAAAACTTCACAACATTAATTGAAAAAAAAGTCCAAAATTTACCAGAAAACAATTCCCAAATTTACATGAAAAACTTCACAACATTAATTGAAAAAAAAGTCCAAAATTTACCTTAAAACAATTCCCAAATTTACATGAAAAACTTCATAAAATTGATTGGAAAAAAGTCCCAAATTTACATGAAAAACTTCACATTAATTTAAAAAAGTTTAAAATTTACATTCAAAACTTCACAAAATGAATTGAAAAAAAGTCCCAAATTTACACCCC
The DNA here is from genome assembly GCA_020510985.1 of Pholidichthys leucotaenia. NCBI lineage: Eukaryota > Metazoa > Chordata > Actinopteri > Cichliformes > Pholidichthyidae > Pholidichthys > Pholidichthys leucotaenia. The sequence continues at coordinate 45,281,412 of CM035848.1, read as the reverse complement.
AAAATTTACACAAACGTCACAAAATTGAAAAAAGTCCCAAATTTAGATGAAAAAGTGCTAAATTTACACAAAAAACTTCACAAAAATAATTAACCCCTTAGCATTCAGCCAAATTTCCTAAAAATGCCTAAATTTAGCATACACGAAGAAAATCAAATTCTTTCTTCGCTGAAGGCTGTAGAAAATTTGAAATGTCCCACCGGTGGAACACCAGAATTTTAAGATGTCAAAAAACAATGGTTGCAAGTTGGTCTGACGCACTGCACTCTACAATCATTTTGTGCACGATTTCATTGTGTTTTATACTTTACTTATTGAGTCATAGTTTAAACTGTCAATTACACTGTGAAGAAATCCTCTGTAGGCCAGCAGTTGCTTTCCTCACAGAGATATCTGTATGAATAAGCTTTTTGACTAAACCTATGTTATACTTTACACAGTTTTAGGAATGAATCCTTAGTGAAATGACCAGAAAAGAGCAATAAGTTTGGGCTGAAATCCTCTAGAACATTGGTAAAAATAAATGTTAGCCGCTTTTATCTTCAACATGCATCCTTTGGGAGTTTGTGTAAGGATCCCGCTCTTGCCTTACATTGCTGGAGTGTGGATCGTCTCTTCCTGTGATGTAACGTTCGTGAATGATTTGTTTGAATGTACTAGTTTTTATGGGTGAACGTACGGTACTGAATCACTTTCCACAACTATACTGGAAGCCAGGGATCACCAGCTGAATCACCCACTTGAACAGTGAACGAGCCCCGCCCGCTCCTTTCAGCCATCTCTTAGATCAGTGAGTGGTAGGCAGTTGGAGTTTCAGTACAGCACTGAGTGATTCGGTGTACAAATATTTCAAATGGATCTTTTTAGTGAACAAACAAGTTGTGACTCAGCACATTTTGGTCAGTTGTGGTTCCCATCACTAGTTTCTTCAACATGTTTCAGACAGCTTCTAACTGGGCAAGAAACAGGTTTGATTGGATCAGTTATTCTGCCAATAATAGAGCAGTAGGTGGGCCATGGATATCAAGGCTAACCCAAGATTTCCACTGACTCCAGATGCAGTTTGTCAGGGCTACGATCTGGTCTCTGCAGCAAATAGTTCCCATTCTAATTAATGTTCTACTCCCCACCTAGTCCAGACTATTGTGGAACAAATCCAGCTTGTCAGATTTGGATTGCTAAAATACACAAGGAGTCTAACTTTTGACAGATCCAGTACTCAAGGAAAAGCCCCGGTATCTACTATATTTAATAAGTGTTTGTTCATTAAGAGCTATTTAAGGATCGTCCATTATTTTCTGAGGTCTACTCCTTAACCACTGTGCCAGAGAAGGTAAAATCGTCTACATACCATACAAACACTTATTAGAATTAAAGTTAAAAATTAATGGGCTACTTATGTATTATTAGAGCACAAAAATCCAGGTTGAGAGCCGGTACATCACGCTTCCTTGTTGTTATCACGTGATTGCAATCGGTCCTCCTTGGTCGGGTCTTTCTTGAGATCTCACATTATTTTATATAATTCTCGCACGATCTTGTATTTCGAACCCTGTTCTCATCTATGCAACCAGAGTCAGTGGAAATCCTGGGTGAGTTTACCTTTTTGTGATGTGCAGTAGAAAACACAGTTACTCCTGAGCTCCTCAGGGACGAACAATATAAACACTTTTTTTTTTAAAAGAGAAGTGAGTATTTTGATTTTTTTTTTCCTTGATAATGTCATGGCCAATAGACACATTTCCAAAGGATAAAACCTACAAACACACAATCTTTCAGAGAGTGGGACCTTGAAAAAAGGATCCTAGGATTTTTTTTTGTCATTTATAAGTGTAATGAAGGACATAATATCAGATAAACAAATTTAGGGCCTTAAGTTTACGGAAAAAAGTGGCAAATTTAAGAGAGAAAAGTCACATCTTCTAAGAATGAAAGAGACCTTGAATTGTCTGTTGGTATTCCATGAGCGGCTTCTTTTTTTCCATGCTACAGCAGAGACCTTGTGTTGCCCACTCATACTCTTGAAATCGAAATGGTGCATTCGGAACAATAGTCGATCTTTTCTCTGCCGCCACAAAAAGAGAAAAAGAAACCTCACATTCAGTGTGGCCTAACATTGCATTTCACACTAGTGTCTTTAATGAGTCCATATCTCACTGGTCAGCGGATCTGTGTTTGAAAAGAAGAGAAAAACCTAAAGCACAGTACAAAACAGCAGTGTTCATAATTCATGTAGAAATTACTTTTGTTCTTGTTCTTCCTCTCATCTCATCGAGTGATGACGTTAACATGCTTGTTTGTCTTTGTGAGGTTCAGCCGTTGAATTAGTCGTGAGATGAGTCAAGCGCTTGAAGAATAAATTCTCACATTTTAATCACTCCTGTGAGAGGTATTTGCAGTAAAAGAATGTCCGTGAACACAGGGACCTTTTTTTTTCATTTCTAGAACTGTGAGCCCAGAAAACAAAACATCCCGCTGTAGGTACGAGTGATGGGCTCACATGGGCTCCATCTCTGGGGCCTCAAATGGGTTTTTATATTGCCAAACTACACCCACAAGGGCCCAACAAGCAGATCAATACCCCAACAGCACACATATGCCTGCCCAACGTACCAAGTTTACATCGGGAATACATCTTATAGAGGTTGTTTGTTCATTGGCAAGATATTGGCTAGATGTTGGCATACACCATATTTTCTTTGCAAGCCAGTGCTTTTCTGTATTTTTCTGTATCCAACCAGTCTGCTTCTCTCCACAACTCCAGGTTTGCATGCGATTCATCCTGCCGTGTGCTTTAGGTGTTTGAAAGAATGAAGTTAAAATCTGCTCATAATCTAATGTCCTGAAATCATGCGTTTTCTAGCTTTTGGTCCCATTTTAATTCGGTAGGCTTTCTCACCTGGAGGACCATGCCAGAGTTTGCTAGATGATTTGGATCAAGACCACCCCTTTTATGTGGTGTTGCTACGGTTGTTGATTACCGTGTTCTCACCAGACAAAACTGACCGCACTAATGGAGAAAATCAATTCGAGTTTGACTGAAACGAGCTAAAGCCTATAGGTGTGAAAGCACCCTTAGCTGGCCTGGGAATGCCTTGGTGGTCCCTCTGAAGAGCTGGGGTAGGTGGCAGGGGAGGAAGAATTCTTGGCTTCTCTACTTGGACTGCTGCCTCCATGACACGGAAGTATAAAGTCATGAAAATGCTTAAAAAGAAAGCTTGCAAACAAAACTCAAGTAATTGTTTTTGCAGAAGAACCGACTAACAGCCTTTTGGAGTAGCTGCAGCTGTCGACATGGCCACAATTGTAGTTGTTTTCCCCTCTTTGGATGTTTCTTTCCTCGGTCTGAAAAAAAGAAGGCGGGGTTAGACAGAGTAACCACCAGGATCGCGTTTGGTGACTTATATTTGATCTTACTCAAAACTTTATTTTACAACTTACAACTTTATGTGGAAAATCATAATTGACAAACATTGCATATTTTCATGGCAAAATCCAGTCAGACTGAAAAAAAAAAAAACACAAAACATTTTCTCTCTGGCCATTCAATGACTCTTAATGCATGGTTTTTTTTTTCCAAAGTTAGATCCCATGATTCAGAAGATGATGCAGAAGTAGAGAACTTAGGCTCTCTCTATCAGTCATATCCCCAACGGCACACACATACGTCGCACCGATGTACAAAGTTTAAATCGAGAATGCATTTTATAGAGGTTGTTTGCTCATTGGTAAGACATCTATAAGATGTACTGTATTCCCAATTTAAACTTGCCGACATTGGCACGATGTATGTGTGCTGTTGGAGATGTCTGCCGTGGTAACAGGAAATGAGTGTTCTTACTGTGGAGATTGAGTTAAAAGACTTTGAGTGCTTTCACACCTAAATTTGTTTACTTTGGTCCGAATCAGTTGCTAAGTTTGTCACTTTGTATCATTTTCTGCTTGGTTTGGTTCCCTTTCACACAGGCAAAAATTCAAGCGGACCAAATTGTGTCACTTTAAATCCCGCAAGACTCATGTCAGAACGTTCACTGTTCTTATTGGTCAGATTTTTTTGCCGCGACAACAGGAAAGGGAAACACATGAAGTTAGATGACTACTTTGCATTTATGTATTTCTGGAGAGAAAATAACACAATGGAACGTAATCTACAGGGGGTTTTCATCACCCTGGTTATCGTTTATTACATTACGTGCATATACAACTTTCTGCAAATCGTACAGCATGAAAATGAAGTGTGGCTACAGATGGAAAATGACATCTTAATGCATAGCATGTTAATGCATTGGAGTCGGCAAAGGCACATGTCAAGACAGTGCAGGAAATGGCATTCATTAATTGACATGCTCATTAAGTGACATGCTCAGCCACAGTGGCATAAAATGATTTATTGTTTGCCGCTGGTCCTGTTTTAGTGTGGTCACTTTCTCACCTGGAGGACCACACCAGAGTCCGCCAGTTGATTTGAATAGAGACCACCTAAATGAGGTGGTCTCGGTATGGTTGCTTTGGTGCGCACCTGAGTGTGATTACCATGTTCTCACCAGACAAAACAAACCGCACAAACTGAGAAAACAAACTTGAGTTTGATTGAAACGAACTAAAGCCTGTAGGTGTGAAAGCGCTTTTCAAGAACTAAAATGAGAACTCCTCTCCACTTGGAACACAGAAAGATGTCGGAGCTACTGCTATATAGTCTCAAAACTTTCCTCCGGTGGGAACATAGCTGTTGAATCTAAAGATCGAATGAAACACTCCAGGCTTTATTATTAAGATCGGATGTGATGGAGGAAATGCTGCTCCATTAACACTCATCAACATGTTGAAGATAGATTTTTCTCACAGGTTTGTTTTCTTTGTAAGCTTCCTAAAGGCTGGGGGTATCAACCATTGTGTATCTTCATAAATAATGACTCAAACACTGGAGAATACCAATCCCCTTTTTGAATTAATAATTCCTTTTGGGAGTATTTTGCATTTTATATCAATTAATGTGATTAGAAAAGTTAGAGCGAACTGTCTGCCACGGCAACGTCTCGGCAGTTGCTTCTAATTAAGATTTATGAAATGTGACGGTAAATTCATCAAACACGTGGCATTTGAAACTCTTACTTGGCGCCATGACTAATAGCTGAGTTAACACCTCTGTTTAGTGGAAGTGCATAATGCCACATTAGCTCTGCAAATTAACGCCGTGAATTTTAATTGGGAACGTTGGGGCGATCTGGCTCAGGCGCCGAATGCTGGTGGTGTTTGCTGATGGTGATGCGGGAGGCTGTTAGAGATTCTCCCAGCAGACCGCCGCTGAATGTCAGGACGCTCTCGACTGCTGAGAGAGAATCAGCCAACACCGTTAGTGTTTTACTTGGTCGGAGGCAGTGTTCCCGTGAGCTCATGCTGTCAGATGGAGAATGGATGGAGCCCACAAATCAGAGATGTTGTTTTCTTAGTTGTCACACTGGGGTTGGGGAAAATGCGATGGAAAATCATCATTAGGCCAAACCCAGGTGATAGATTTGAGGAGGTGTGCAGCCTGCCTGGCGCAATAAAACACACAGTATGTGAGATAATCCGAAATATAAAGGGCTCAATTGTTGTATTTGGTTCTTAGACTGAACCGTGGGGTTTTCTGGGACATTGATAGGCTTTCAGTACCGTTACCACTTCATACACATACGCAGTAAGTGGTTTGAGGAGAGATGTCATCCCACTTGTTAGCAAAATGACCCAATATCACCCCCCCAACCTGCCATCCCTCCATCCCCATTCCTGAGTCAAGGGGGGGCAGAATGTCATCATAAACCTTTCCAAATCATGTGACAGAATTTTTAAAAAAGTGATGTTGAAGCACCTATTCTAAGCAGAAATGTAAACAATTCTCATTTTCAAGTTATTTCTCATGAATTTTCAAGTTTTTTCCACAGAAATTCACAGCTTTTTTGGGGGGAAATTTGCAGCTTTTTTCTCATAAATGTAACATTTTCTCTAAATTTGTAACTGTTTTCCCATATTTTTTTTTGCAAAATTGAAACTTTTTTCTTTTAAATTTGCTTTTTCATGTAAATGTACAACTTTTTTCCTGTACATTTGACTTAGTTTTTGCAAATTTGCCACTTTTTTCATAAATTTTTGATGTCTTTGCAAAATTTGAATTTTTTCCTCATAAATTTCTAACATTTTTCTCATAAATTTGCAACTTTATCCCTGTAAATTTGCTATTTTTTGTGTATATTTGCAGCTTTTTTAAATATGCAACTTTTTTCAAATATTTTGCAATTTATTTCTTGTAACAACTTGCGACTTTTTTCCTATAAATTTTCAAAAAATTTTCTTGTAAATTTGCACCTTCTTTCTCATAAATTTTCAACTTTTTTGTAAATTTGTAACTGTTTTCTAGTATATTTGCAACTTTCTTTTGTAAATTTTCCACTTTTTTCATAAATATGTAACGTTTTAGCAAAATTGCAACTTTTTTCTTGTAAATTTTCAACTTTTTACCTGTTAATTTTCAACTTTTTTCCTGTAAATGTACGTTTTTCCAGTATATTTGCAACTTTTAGTAAGAGCCACTAGTCAAGTGCAAGACTTTCAAGTATCTAGGGAGTACTGTTTCAGAGAATGCTAGGCTGGAGGATAAACTATCTCTCAGAATGGGAAGAGCAAGCACTGTGTTTGGAAACTTGATGGAGAGACTGTGGAATAATCAACATGCGTCTATCCGTGTGAAATGCAAAGTGTACAGAGCGACAGTACTGGCTACTCTATTGTACGGTGCTGAAACTTGGACTGTCTACAGAGTGCAGGTGAAGAAACTCCACACGTACGTGATGAGACACCTTCGAGCCATAATGAACATCTCATGGAAAGACAAGATAACCAACACAGAAGTGTTGAAACGAGCTGGTCTACCATCAATGGAGGACATGCTAATACAGACGAACCTGAGATGGCTCGGACATGTTGAGAGGATGGACCACCAGCGTCTCCCTGGGCAGTTACTCTATTCACAGTTATGCGAGGGCAAACGCAATCAGGGTAGACCAAGGCTCAGATTTAAAGACACTGTAAAAAGAAACTTGAAGAAGTTGGACATAGACAGGAGTTCCTGGCAGCGGAAGGCTAAGGACAGAGCTGTGTGGAGAAATCTGATCAGACCTAAATGAAACAGTCATTGCCGCCCACGACAGACTGTTATGATGATGATGATGATGATGAGTAAATTTGCAACTTTTTTCATAACTTTTTTTGACATTTTTGCAAAATTGCAACTTTTTTCTCATAAATATGAAACTTTTTTCCTGTGGATTTTCAGCATTTTTCCCTATAAATTTGCTAAATTTTTCCTGTATACCTGCAACCTTTTTTTAAAATAAATTTGCAGCTTTCTTCTCATAAATGTAACATTTTCTCTAAATTTGTAACTGTTTTCCCATATTTTTTTTTGCAAAATTGTAACTTTTTTCCTGTAAATTTGCTTTTTCGTGTAAATGTACAACTTTTTTCCTGTATATTTGACTTAGTTTTTGCAAATCTGCCACTTTTTTCATAAATTTTTGAAGTCTTTGCAAAATTTGAATTTTTTCCTCATAAATTTCTAACATTTTTCTCATAAATTTGCAACTTTATCCCTGTAAATTTGCTATTTTTTGTGTATATTTGCAACTTTTTTAAATATGCAACTTTTTTCAAATATTTTGCAGTTTATTTCTTGTAACAACTTGCAACATTTTTCCGATAAATTTTCAATGTTTTTTTCTTTTAAATTTGCACCTTTTTTCTCATAAATTTTCAACTTTTTTGTAAATTTGCAACTGTTTTCTAGTATATTTGCAACTTTCTTTTGTAAATTCTCCACTTTTTTCATAAATATGTAACGTTTTAGCAAAATTGCAACTTTTTTCTTGTAAATTTTCAACTTTTTACCTGTTACTTTTCAACCTTCTTCCTGTAAATGTACGTTTTTCCAGTATATTTGCAACTTTTAGTAAATTTGCAACTTTTTTCATCACATTTTTGACATTTTTGCAAACTTGCAACTTTTTTCTCATAAATACGCAACTTTTTTCCTGTGAATTTTCAGCATTTTTCCCTATGAATTTGCAAATTTTTCCTGTATACCTGCAACCTTTTTTAAAAATTAATTTGCAACTTTTTTCTTGTAAATTTGCGTTTTTTATTCACGCCGTTCGAAGCCCAAAGGCATCGAAGAGCCCTTTGCGTGAAGGCCAAAGGGGGATTATGTTATGGATTAGTCCGTTCGTCTGTCCATCCGTCCGTCCGTCTGTCCCACTTTTGTGAAATCAACTCCTCCTACAGTTTTGTTCCAATTGTTTGATATGCTCTGATGAGGATATCCTCAGCAGGCTGTTCCTGCTGAGGAGACTCAGGTCTTTTGGTGTACAAGGGGCGCTGCTGAAGTCATTCTATGACACGGTGGTGGCATCAGCCATCACTTTTGGAGTGGTCTGCTGGGGCAGTGGCATTACTGCAGCCGATAAGAAGAGACTGAACAAACTGATTAAGAAAGCTAGCTCTGTCCTGGGGCAACGCCTTGATCCGATGGAGGAGATAGGAGAGAGAAGGATGGTGGCTAAACTGTCATCTCTGCTGGAGTCCGAGTTCCACCCTATGCAGGACATACTGGATGCACTGAGGAGCTCATTTAGCAGCAGACTACATCATCCCAGGTGCACAACCGAGAGGTTTCGTAGGTCCTTCCTACCAACGGCTGTCAGACTGTACAACCTAAGCAGGGCTGCTCGCAGAGATAGCAAAAAGACGTAACAAACTAATAGTTTTTTTTTTTGTTTTTTTTTTTTTTTTTGAATGCAAAAGATGCAATAGACTTACACAATGGTCCTCTCCGGCATACAACTAGGAACATACCGGTCGCTATGGAGGGTGAGAATATGTATGGGCACATAATCATACCATGTAGGATAACTAAATAGACGGTTATGCTGTTTCATCCCACCTAGCAACAATGCTCTGCACTGGGTGTGTTTATATTTATATATCTATATATTTATTCCATCTAGCTACATTGCTCCGCACTGTGTTTTTATATATCTACATATTATTCCATCTAGCTACATTGCTCCGCACTGTGTGTGTTTATATACTTGCATATTTATTCCACCTAGCTGCAATGCTCCATACTGTGGGTGTTTATATATTTACATATTTATTCCATCTAGCTACAATGCTCTGCACTGTGTGTTCATATATTCATATATTTATTCCATCCAGCTACAATGCTCTGCACTGTGTGTGTGTGTGTGTGTGTGTGTATATATATATTTTATAGTAATATGTACATATGTATATTAGCTGCTCTTGCTTGCTTGTTTTTTCTTGCCTTCTGATTGTTGCTCTGAGTGTTGCTATCCCTGTGCTGTTGCAATCCTGGAATTTCCCCGTTGTGGGACTAATAAAGGCTTATCTTATCTTATCTTATCTTATCTTATGATGCGCATATTGCAATTTCACTCTCATCGGATGACCTTGAGGTCAAAGGTCAGAGGTCAGATTTGTCCCTAAATCTTCTAAACACAGTATCTACTTAAAGAAATGATATAAGCTTTTCAAATCGACACAGTAGTTGTATCTAATACACATCTTGGACGACTTACACCAGGGGTGTCCAATCATGTGCCATAGAGGGCCAAGACCCTGCAGGCTTTACCTTCAACCAGTGTCTTCAACAGCAGATTCCACAGAATTTCTTCCCACTGGTTGCTCATTCATTCATTCATTCATTCATTCATTCATTCATTCATCTTCTTCCGCTTAATCCTTTTCAGGTTGCAGGGGGGCTGGAGCCTATCCCAGCATCTTTTTGGGCGGGAGGCAGGGTACACCCTGGTCAGATTGCCAGTCCATCGCAGGGCCAACACAGAGAGACAGACAACCATTCACTCTCACAGTCATACCTAAGGACAATTTAGAATCCCCAGTTTGATGCCAATTAACCTAATTTGCATGTTTTTGGCATGTGGGAGGAAACCGGAGAAATCCCGGAGTAAACCCACGCAGACACGGGGAGAACATGCAAACTCCACATAGATCACTGTTGGTCGGGGGCTGGGATCGAACCCAAGATCCCCCGGCCAAGGGTGAGTTGCTGTGCTGCCGCAGTGCTAACCACTCCGCCACTGCGCTGCCCCCCACTGGTTGCTGATAAGTGAAAACACCTGCAGAAGAGACTGGGTAGAAGAGAGAACCTGCAGGGTCTTGGCCCTCTATGGCACATGATTGGACACCCCTGACTTACACCCTCACCTAACTGTGGGCTTGGGGTCAAGGGGTCAAAAGTCAAAGTTCAAAGTTAACACTGCAGTTGCACTATGGTAAATGGTAAATGCTACATTGACTATTACTATAAAACAAGTAAAGCTAGGGCCACCAAACCTGGCATACAGGTTCACCTTGGGATCCTGATCTCTGACTATGGGTTTGGGGTCAACAGGTCAAAGGTCAAGGTTAACATTCCTTATGCCTTATGACTGTACAACGCATAAACCGGAGTGGTGGACTAGCAGTACAGCATCTGCCCCACAACCAGGAGGTCGGGGTTCAGGTCCCGGGTCATGCCAAAGACCATATACAGTAAAAGTGGAACTTCCTGACATCCAGCTTGGTGCTCAGCAAAAATGGAATGGAGGAGGGAAATATGGGCGGCAGTGGCTCAGGAGGCAGAGCAGGTCATCCAATAACCAGAAGGCTGGCGGTTCGAATCCCGCTCTCCCCAGCCATCCTGCTGTTGTGTTCCTGGGCAAGACACTTTACCCACCTTGCCTCCCATGTCCATGACACTGGGCATGAATATGTATAAATGTTCAGTAGTGGTCGGAGAGGCTGTTGGCACAGGTTGGCAGCCGCGTTTCCATCAGTCTGCCCCAGGGCAGCTGTGGCTACAGAAGTAGCTTACCACTATCAATGTCTGTCTGTTTGTGCATGAATGATGGACTCATTGTAAACCCTTTGAGATGTCGCTTGACATGTAAAGTGCCATATACATCTAATCCATTATTATTATTATCAGTAAAGCTAGGGCCACCAAACTTGGGACACATGTTCACCTTGGAATCCTGACCTCTGGCTATGGGTTTGCAGTCACAAGGTCAAAGGTCAAGGTTAGCATCTAACCTTGACCTTGGCTGTGGGTGGTTGTGGCGCAGGTGTAGTGTGGCTGACTACTGATCGGCGGTTCAGTGGTTCGATTCCTGCATGCAGTCTGCATGTCAAAGTGTCCCTGAGCAAGACACTGAACCCCCAGTTGCCCCTGGTGTGTCAGGCCAGCACCTGTGTGCATGGCAGCTCTGCCGCCGTCAGTGTGTGAATGTGTGTGTGAATGGGTGGATGGAAGGATCTGTAAAGCTCTTTGGTTATCCAGAGATGAATAAAAAAGCACTATATAAGTGAATGCCATTTCCCATAGCATTCCATTTTCATTATTATTATAAAATGAGTAAAGCTAGGGCCACCAAACCTGGTCCCCAGGTTCACCTTGGGATCCTGACTTCAGTCTATGGGTTTGGGGTCAAAAGGTCAAGGTTAAAATTCCCTATGCCTTATTACTGTGCATGTGTACAGTTTGGTACACAGGTTCACCCTATTATCCTCAAGTGTGACTATGGTTTTGGAATCGCAAGGTCAAAGGTGAACATCAAATGGCTTATAAACTATATCTCAACAACAAAGGTTCAGGTTACTTTATTTGTACCCGTAGGTAGATTTGTTTTGCAGTCAGGTGACATCCATATTTACAAACCACAATTACATTCAACATGAACACAAACACAGGCACACATGAAGCTGACAATAAACACGATAAAAGTACTCAAGGCTCCAACAATCAGGACATAGGACAAAGAGATGAGAGAAAAAACAAAGAGATAAGAGAGAAGGGTCATATTAAAAAGTTAAAGACTAGTCAAAGAGGTTAAAAACTCAAAAGTCTAAAACCCAATAAAAGATTTAGAACTCAAATAAAAAAACCTACAAGAATAAGTAAATATAAAATAAAGTTAATAAATAGGTACCTAAATTATGTGCAATATATTGTTACATCTTGTTCAACTCTTTAACAGCAGCAGGAACAAAGCTGTTTTTGTAGCCCTGGGTTTTACTTTTTGGGACAGCAAACCTCCGTCTGGAGGGAAGAAGCTGAAAGTGGCAGTGCAAAGAGTGGGAGTCATCATTTAAAATGGAGGTAGCAATCCTCTGTACTTGTCTGGTGTACAGGGATGTCAGGCTCAGCTGTGACTCACCAAGCAAACAACTGGACCATCTAACTACCTGATCCAAGGATTTCCTCTGTTTCAGTTTTATCTGACCAAACCATGACACTAAAGAAAAGGATAAAACAGATTCAATAAAAGCCTGATAAAGCATTGTCATTATGGTTCGGTCAATTTGGAAGCGTGCAAGTTTCCTTAAACAATGCAAATGTTGCTGACCCTTTTTGCACACCCTTTCACAGTTCTCTTCAAAGTTTAAATTACTATCAATAATCACCCCAAGATATTTATAGGATTGTGCACATTCAATGGTCTGGCCTTTTAGTACAGTGACTTCGTGCCTGGGAGTTTTCCTCCTAAAGTCAATAATCATATCTTTAGTTTTTGTCGTATTCAGCTGCAGGTAGGAATCCTCACACCAGTGAACAAAATCATCAACTACTGGGCCGTTGCCACTCTCACCATCCTGGAGGAGACTGACAATAACTGAGTCATCAGCATACTTTATAATGTGTCTGTTGTCATGTCTGCTCCAACACATGTTTGTGTACAGAATGAAGAGTAGTGGTGACAACACACACCCCTGAGGAGAGCCAGTAGAAGAGCACTTTAGGTCAGACAATGTGCCATTGACCCTTACTCTCTGTGTCCTGTTGGTTAAAAAATCCAGAATCCAACCCACCAGATTATTACTCAAATCAAATTGTTGCAGGAGCCTTTCAACTAAAATATGAGGTTGGATTGTATTAAAGGCGGAAGAAAAGTCCACAAATAAAAGCCTGGCATGTGTCCCATTAAAATCCAGATGTTTAAAAAGCATGTTAAACAGAGTGACAGTGGCATCCTCCACTCCTCTGTGAGGCCTGTAGGCAAACTGCAAAGGATCCAGTGCATGCTCAGTCTGCTTTAGGACCTCAAATCTGACCAGTTTTTCAAAAATTTTCATTAAAATTGAAGTCAAAGCAACTGGTCTAAAGTCATTTACCATTTTAGGACAGCTGGATTTTGGAACGGGGACAACCACGGCATGTTTCCAGATCTTAGGCACATATTGTGTCTGTAAGGACTTATTGAAAATGTAATGAAATACAGGACTCAGTTCATGTGCACAGGACTTTACCAAGCGCCCACATATATTATCAGGGCCCTGACTTTTGTTCACTTTTACAGCACAGAACGCCCTTTTAACATCCTGCACCTCAATATTAAAGTGCTGATTGTCTTTGAGTTTCTGTTTCAAATCTTGGTTTTCTGTGCTAAAATCAAAGGAATCAAAATGACCATAAAAACAATTAAGAGCATTAGCCAGCTGTGTGTCTGAACGAAAGCTAGGGTCACCAAACTTGCTACACAGGTTCAACCTTGGGATCCTGACCTCTGACTATGGGTTTACGGTCAAAGGTCAAGGCTAGCATTTCTTCTGCTTTAGTAAAGCTAGGGTAAAGCTAGGGCCACCAAACTTGCTACACAGGTTCACCTTGGCTGTGGGTTTAGGGTCAAAAGGCCAAAGGTCAAGGTTAACATTCCTTATGCCTTATTACTGTACAACAAGTAAAGTTAGGGTCACTAAACTTGGTACACAGGTTCACCTTGGGATCCTGACCTCTAGGGGTGGGGAAAAAAGATTGATTCAGTGATGGGTTGCAATACTTGGCACTGGCGACAATGCATTGATCCTTTATTTTAAAAAAATGCACACACATATACTTTTGAGTTATCAGTTAATCAATGGTGTTTTCAGTCCACTAGATGGCACAAAGCAAGTACCCAGTCAAGTGAAGTCACAGCTTGTCTCGGCAGCCAGCTTTGAAAGTTAGGAAGCGGTTAGGTCAAATGTTGGGCCTGAATTTTATAACAAAGATGGAAGGAAAGACCTTGACATGACTCACAACACTCAAGAAGTGCTGCACAAAAAAACAAAAAAAAACACTCAGGGTGGGCCACACACGTCTCAGAGCAGCATTAACAACAGCTAAGCTACAGAGACACCGGCATGGCACTTTTTCTCTGATCGCCAAGTAAGTAAAGTTTATTTATGAAGTGCTTTTCAGAGACATATAGTTACAGAGCGCTGTACAATAAAATGGAATAAACGGAAGTTGATAGATTAAAAATAATTTTAAAAAAATACAAAAACAAGTTAAAACACAAGATTAAAATCATTTAAAAAATATCAGACTTACCATTAAAAAGCAGTTGAAACCCTCGTTAAACAAAAAAGTTTTCAGCTGCTTTTAAAAAGAGTTCACAGAGTCAGCTAGACGTATCTGGAGTGGGAGTCTATTCCAAACAGCACCATCCACCGTCCTCCATGTGTGCAGATGTATCTCCATGGAAAATGAAGCCCCGAAAATACATTATTATATGAAAGAGATGTCAACAGTTATACTTTGGGACATGATTTGATGTTGAATAAGGTGAAAAAATTTGAAATATATCAGATTGTGGGAACCCACTCAGTATGCTTCCACTCAGTATGTTTCCACTCAGACTGAAGGGGAAGGGTCATGGGGGGATTTGTGTGTTGATGCAAAGAGTGACAAAGGGGAATGGCAAATGTATTTATGTTAATGCAGCACCCCAGGTCGCAGAGAGAGTGGTATGCTATTAAAGGAGAGGTGCCCGTGATCTGTTTTTTCATGCTTGTGATTCTTGTGAATGTGAGGGAGAGATTATTAAAGTCTGTTCTGCTCAGCACCGCTTCGCCCGATTATTTCTCTCTCCACACTGGTGACCCTTGATGCACAATGGAACTCGAGGCAAACACCCTGGAGACGACACGGACGGGAGGTGCCAGCAACGCATGCGCCGTTTCGGTCAAACTCCCAGACTTTTGGCTACACGACCCGAAGCCTTGTCTTGAGCTTTATTTTGATTAACTATGTTTTTTCTCTTTGCCCATTGTGTCATTCCCCCCCCCATTCCCCTCTTTACCCTCCACTGTTGACAGGCGCCTTGCATGGCTGCCGCGACATTGGGAAGCGCTTATCGAGCGCGCCCAATGTCAAGTCAAATTCCTCGTATGTTTATGTTTACGTAAACATGCTTGGCAATAAAGCTATTCTGATTCTGATTCTGATTCTGAAGTCTTGATTCCTCCACACCGAGGCCCAGTTCGCGCTCCGGGGAATAACGGCGGAGGACACCAACTATTACTACGTGGTTGCAGCACTGGATGCACGCACAACTCAGCAGGCGGTGAGCCTGCTCCAACAGCCCCCGGCCCACGACAAATACGATGCTCTCAGAACCGCGCTGGCCCAGCACTACACACTCTTGGACTGCGAGAGAGTGGAAAGGCTCCTGACGCGCTCCAAGTTGGGAGACGGGTCGGCGGTCGAATTGATAGAGAAGATGTTGGCGTTGATGGGCACAGATGACGGGCATTTCCTCTTTGCTCACATTTTCCTCTGGAACCTCCCGACAGCGGCCAGGGCGGTCCTTGCCAATTCGCTGCTGCTGTCCACGCACAACTACTGGGCGCTTGCACAATAGGCAGATCGGATTATCTTCACCACCAGAGCCCTCGCAGTGAACGCAGCGGCGTCGGAACCCAGCAAGACGGCCAGCAGAGGAGAGGGGCCAACGATGGTGGCTGCAGCGGAGGCCAAGAAGCACCGGAGAGACACGCTCTGCTTCTACCACCGCTGTTTTGGAGAGGACGCACGCTGATGCGTGCCACCGTGCCAATTCAAGCGCTCGGGAAATGACAGGGCCGGCAGTTGGTAGCAGCTGCGACTGCCGGTGAAGCAAGCAAGCTGCTCTATGTGACAGACTCACACTCGGGGAGATGGTTCCTCATGGACTCCGGCTCCCAAAAGCGCCTCATCCTGCCGTCCTACGCAGACCGGCTGGCGGGAACTAGCGGCCCCGAGCTGACGGCCACAAACGGCTTGGACATTAACACCTTTGGTGAGAGGACACTGACTGTATCCTTGCATGGCCGTACATACCAATGGACATTCGTCACAGCGGCATGCAGTTTCCCCATTTTGGGCGCTGATTTTTTGTGTGCACACGGACTACTAGTCGATGTGGCTAACAGACTCCTGATTATGCAGTGTCTTTTGATTCTCTCGCCTGTACAGCTAGACGAGCTGGGCCCACAACAGTAGCCAACGTCACAGCTCCAGGGGGTAAGTTCCACACACTACTCACCCAGTTCCCAGCACTCACGGTCCCAACGTTTTCGGCGGCCGTCACTAAACATGGGGTGGAGCACTTCATTACCACCACGGGGCTGCTCGTTTTCGCACGACCTCGGCGCCTGGACACAGCTAAACTGGCCATAGCATGCGAGGAGTTTGCCAACTAGGAAAAGTTGGGCATCATCAGACGCTCAAACAGCCCATGGGCATCCCTGCTACATATGGTTCCAAAGGCCGAGGGATTGTGGCGACCTTGCGGAGATTTCCGCAGATTAAACAACGCCACAGCGCACAACCGCTACCCGATCCCCCATATTCAGGATTTTTCCTTTCACCTCACCGGGGCACACATTTTTTCCAAGATAGACCTGGTCCGTGGTTATCACCAGGTCGCGGTGCGCGTGGAGGACATACCTAAAATGGCAGTAATAACCCTATTTGGTCTTTTTGAGTTTTTACGCCTGCCTTTCGGGTTAAAAGGCGCGGCGCAGACATTCCAATGCATGATGGATGCGGTGTTGCGCGATCTGCCGTTTGTGTTTGTCTACCTGGACGACATCCTGGTGGCCAGCGCGTCCGAGGACGAACACGTAGCCAACCTCAGGACAGCTTTCCAGAGGATGGAGGAGCACTGGTTAATAATCAACCCGGCGAAGTGCCAGTTCGGGGTTATGGGAATCAATTTTTTGGCCCACCACATCTCACCGCAGGGCGTGATACCCTTACCAGACAAAGTGCACGCAGTGGCAGATTTTCCCTGGCCTCAGACGGTCAGGGCACTGCAGGAGTTTTTGGGGATGGTTAACATCTACAATCGTTTTTTTCTCCCGCGCAGCCCAGCTCATGCAGCCATTGTACGTCGCGCTTAAGAAACGGAAACCAGCAGACAGAGTCGACTGGACTCCTGAGCGAGAGCAGGCATTTTCCGAGGTTAAAACAGCTCTGGTGAACACCGCACTATTGGCGCACCCAGACCCAGCGAATCGGATAGCGCTCACTCCCGACGCATCGGACGTGGCCGTAGGGGCCGTCGTGGAGCAGTGCGTCGCCGGTTCTTGGCAGCCGCTTGCTTTTTTTAGGTCTTTGCGCGACAATGAGCATAAATGCAGCGCATTTGACAGGGAGTTGCTGGCTCTCCACCTGGCCATACGTCACTTCCAGTTCTGGCTGAAAGGGCGCACCTTCACTGCGTTGGTGGACCACAAGCTGCTAACGTACGTGATGGCCAAGGTTTCGGAACCATGGTTGGCCCTGTAGCAGAGACAGCTGGCCGCGATGTCGGAGTTTACGACCAACATTCAGCATGTGGCCGGTAAACTCAACGTGGTGGCGGACTGCCTCTCGCGCGCATTAGTGACCTCAGTGTACGTGGGGCTAGCTTACACGGCCATGGCCGCTGAGAAGATCAGCGACGCGGACATTTGCGCGCTCCATTCTGGACCAACAGGGTTAAAGCTGGAGAGCAGAGTACTGCAAGATGCCCCCCCCCCCAATTTGTGACATCTCCACAGGCCGCCCACGCCTGGTGGTCCCACGCGCTTGGCGCCGCCGCGTTTTTGAGTCGGTTCACTCCCTGGCGCACCGAGGAGTGTGCGCGTCAGTCAAAATGGTGGGAGCAAAGTTCATCTGGCCGAGCCTGCGCAAACAGGTGAAAGAGTGAACAGCAGCCTGCGTAGCGTGCCAACGAGCCAAGGTGCACAGGCACACAAAGGCCCCCTTGGAGCTGTTCCATATCCCGGCTAAGAGGTTCGAGCACGTTCACGTGGACCTCGTGGGTACCCTCCCACCATAGCAGGGGTTCACGCACCTCCTGACAGTGGTGGACCGCACCACGTGCTGGCCCGAGGCAATCCCGCTAGCTTCCACTGCGTCCGCAGAAGTTGCACGCACTTTTTTGACAACATGGGTGGCACATTTTGGCACCCCTTCGGATATCATGTCCGATCGGGGCCTGCAGTTTGTTTCCGACCTCTGGTCCACGATGGCCTGGAGCCTGGGCGTCACAATTCATCGCACGACCGCATACAACCCCCAAGCCAATGGTTTATGCAAGCGTTTCCATAGATCACTTAAAGCAGCGCTCAGGGCTTCACTTACGGATGCAAATTGGGTGGACCGGTTGCCGTGGGTTCTATTAGGGTTGCATTCAGCACTGAAGGAGGATTTGGCAGCCTCCCCAGCAGAGCTGGTTTTTTTTCCAAGCCACTGCGGCTCCCTGGAGAGTTTTTGCCGGACAACCCCGCGCCGAACACTGATCCATCCCTACTATCACTGCATAGCGCAGAGGCAGGGACGGTACCCGCTCCGGCCCACCACTGTTTTCCCCGTGCTTTTGTGCCAAAGACCTTGAAGGACGTGTCGTTCGTATTTGTCAGGCAGGATGCCCACTGGACCCCATTGCGCCTGCCCTACGATGTTCCGTTCAGAGTGTTAGAACCCGGCGACAAACATTTTGTGTTAGACTTGGGGGACGCAGGGAAACAATCTATATAGACAGGCTTAAGCCCGCCTTCGTTTTAGCAGACGTGCAGGTGGTGCTGGCCCGTGCTCCTCGGTGCGGGCGACCCCCACTGAGACCTCCCCAGGTAAATGACTCGTCAGATCAGTCACAATGGCATGCTGAAGATGTCCCCCCACACATGGACGCACCCCCAGGAGTCCCCCACCGGCACAGCAGCGCCTCGGAGCCGCCGACCCCCTGTTACAGCCGCTATGGACGTAGGCTGAAGCCCAAAGGACATGAGGGTTAAGGCTCAGTCTGAGTTTCTGGGGGGGGGGTGTGGGAACCCACTCAGTATGCTTCCACTCAGACTGAAGGGGAAGGGTCATGGGGGATTTGTGTGTTAATGCAAAGAGTGACAAAGGGGAATGGCAAATGTATTTATGTTAATGCAGCACCCCAGGTCGCGGAGAAAGTGGTATGCTATAAAAGGAGAGGTGCCCGCGATCTGTTTTTTCATGCTTGTGATTCTTGTGAATGTGAGGGAGAGATTATTAAAGTCTGTTCTGCTCAGCACCGCTTTGCCCGATTATTTCTGTCTCCACAGGATCATGATACTTGATTATTGTGATATTGTGATTATCCTTGAATCGTGATAGCATTGAATCGTGTTCCAAGTATCGCGATCCGAACTGAATAATGAGGTCCCTCGCGATTCTCACCTCTGCTGACCTCTGACTATGGGTTTGGGGTCAAAAGGTCAAAAGTCAAAGTTAACATTCCTTCTGCTTTATTACTGTACAACGAGTAAAGCTAGGGTCACCAAACTTGATACACAGGTTCACCCTGTGACGCTAAAGTGTGACTATGGTTTTGGGATCGCAAGGCCAAAGCTTCAAAATCAAAATGGCTTATAAACTATATCTCAACAACAAAGAAAGCTAGGGTCACCAAACCTGAAACACAGGTTCACTCTGACTCTATGATGTCTGACTACAGGTTTGGAGTCAAAAGGTCAAAGGTCAAGATTGCCACTCCCTATGATCTCTTATTATAGAATGTGTAAAACTCTCTAGGGTCATCATACTCGCTATATGGTTTCACCTCGGGATCCTAACCTTCAACTATGGGTCGTGTACTTTGCTGTATATTTGTGGATAATGGGCGTATCATAATTTGGTTCTGTCACAGTAATTATATTGAAAAGTTGAAAATTGCTTTCTGTCAATAAGTATTGGGATTGTCAAACAAAACAGAGGTGTGGGATATTTCACAGTGCTCTTGTATATTCTATGTAATTAAATTTTAATTTCTGACTTTTGAAATTTTTAACTTGGCAATTTTTAATTTTTTCAAATTTGTACCAATTTACATTTATGCCTTTGTAAAAAAAAAAATTGCAAATTTAGATGGAAAAAATGCAAATGAATAAAAACAGTTGCCAGGGACTCTGGCTGGGCCACTCAAGGACATTCACAGAGTTGTCCTGAAGCCACTCCTTTAATATCTTGGCTGTGTGCTTAGGGTCGTTGTCCTGCTGAAAGATAAATCGTCACCCCAGTCTGAGGTCAAGAGCACTCTGGAGCAGGTTTTCATCCAGGATGTCTCTGTACATTGCCGCATTCATCATTCCCTCTTTCCTGCCGCTGAAAAACATCCCCACAGCATGATGCCGCTACCAGCATTGGCGTGGTTATGAATGGTGCTTGGTTTCCTCCAAACATGATATCTGGCATTCATGCCAAAGAGTTCAATTTTTGTCTCATCAGACCAGAGAATTTTGTTTCTCATGGTCTGAGAGTCCTTCAGATGCCTTTTGGCAAACTCCAGGCGGGCTGGCATGTGCCTTTCTAGTAAGGAGTGGCTTACATCTGGCCACTCTACCATACAGGCCTGACTGGTGGATTGCTGCAGAGATGGTTGTCCTTCTGGAAGGTTCTCCTCTCTTCACAGAGCAACGCTGGAGGTCTGACAGAGTTACCATCGGGCTCTGGGTCACCTCTCTGAATAAGACCCTTCTCCCTGATCGCTCAGTTTAGACGGCTGGCCAGCTCTAGGAAAAGTCCTGGTGGTTCTGAACTTCTTTCATGTTCAGATGATTGAGGCCACTGTGCTCATTGGGACCTTCAAAGCAGCAGAAATTTTTCTGTACCCTTCCCCAGATTTGTGCCTCGAGACAACCCTATCTTGAAGGTCTACAGACAATTCCTTTGACTTCATGCTTGGTTTGTGCTCTGACATGCACTGTCAATTGTGGGACTTTATATAAACAGGTGTGTACCTTTCCAAATCATGTCCAGTCAACTGAATTTACCACAGGTGGACTCCAGTTAAGCTGCAGAAACATCTCAAGCATGATCAGTGGAAACAAGATGCACCTGAGCTCAATTTTGAGCTACGTGGCAAAGGCTGTGGGGACTTATGTACATGTGATTTCTTAGATTTTTATTTTTAATAAATATGCAAAAATCTCAAAAAAAAAAAAACTTTTTTCACATTGTTATTATGGGGCATTGTGTGTAGAATTTTTAGGAAAAAAGAATTTAATCCATTTAGGAATAAGGCTGTAACTTAAAAAGTTACAGCCTTAATCCTAAATGGAAAATGGAAAAAGTGAAGCACTGTGAATACTTTCTGGATGCACTGCATGCTGTATGTAAGTATGTATGTAAGTGTAGTTGAATCAGACTGACAATAACGTGACACCACCTGTTAAATTTAACTGAAGTGTAGTCAAGATAATCTAGAAAAATAAAGCATGATGGCTGTTGCAGACACAACCTCAGCATCTCAAAGCAGAAAGGGCCGGCTGATTTTTCATGATTTTTCAAGCTGGTTTTACATACAGTAATTGGCGATGTTTTTAGACATTCAAATTTGGCTGCACAGTTAATACCACACTTTTGCTTGGTCTGGTAGACTAAAAAAAACATTTTTACTGATTCACTTGTTAGGGACTTTAAGTTTTCTCTTGAAAATTTATAACTTTTTCCTGGCAAATTTAAAACTTCTCATAAAATCTGTTACACTTGCTTATAAATTTGCCACTTTTTGTGATAAATTTGTTACCCTTTCTCTGCACAAATTTACACCTATATACTCTTAAATGAAAATGGTTTTATATAAATTTGCAACTTTTTTCTTATAAATTTTCCATATTTTTCTTCTACATTTGCAGCTATATTCCCTATCCTTGCAGTCTTTATGGGGAAGGGGATGGCAGTTTAACAAAGGGGATGGTTTTTGGTCATTTATGTTGAGCACCTTGCTAGAAGTCAGAAAGTATCATTTTTATCAGGTCTTTGGTATTACCCAGCTTTGGGCATGAGACTACAACGTCCCAGTTGTAGGGCGGATTCTCTACCACTAGGCCACCACCGTGGTAATCTTTTATAGGTCCTCAAAACATCAAGAAAAAGCCCTTGGAAGTACATCTATTTGTGTCGTTTGCATTCCGACACATCTTAACCCTTATTGTGGCAAGATTTCACGGACAGATAGCGCCACCACTGGCACAGGCACAGCGCGGTGCCTGTCATGTGATGTTATATGACGTGGACAAAAACTCCCCAGTTTATTTAAGTTGTACAAAGGATTCCACCTCACAAGGTGGCAGGCACGTATAACTTACTGTTCTTGTCTTGGAGGACTTATGGCAGACATAGAACCATCCTGAAACCTCACCAGAGAAGAAGAGTTTGTAAACAAATCTAGATCTTACTCGATCGCAAGACTGAGGAAGCAGACTGAGGAAGCATTTGTTCCTGAATTTGCCAACTATGATTCTAAAAAGAGATTATTTAGCTTATGAAGGTAAATATCTACATTTTGTTATAACAGAGGATGGGCAAAGCTGGTTGATGTTCACCTGCTATCGACGCCATCGCCATGTGACTGGATAGAACAGTCGCGCCGGTTTCATGTCATCATATACAATAAATAGCGAAATCGAGGTGGAATAATCATAATAGTTTCTGGATGTGAGGGGGAAAAATAAAGTGACCGAAGGAAGAGAAAATAACGACCAGGATACCGCAAACGAAGCGAGCGAGCCATCTGGGCAGCGGTAAGTCTGACAAATTTCTTTGTTTGTTGACATTCTACTAATGTTCTGGTTCATATACTTTGAAGAGGAGATAACAAAAAAAAATCCCAAAACAAGAAATGGTGACAAAAAGCAAAACCATTCTTTGTGTAAATATGTCCAAAAGTCCATTTTTGGCCGAAAGTTATGTAATTCGATATGGCTGCTATGGCATTATGCAAATTAGGTGCGTAAATTTACTCCTATCTCAAACTTTGGATCATATTTTCTTCGTCGGCCTCCGTCGGTCTATGATGACCATGGAAGAGAATCCTAAACGTCTACTCTGCTGGAACAGCACCGGCTGTGGCTGAACAGGCTGATGCGCACCGGTGTTCTACCTTCCAGCGTTGGGCGTTGGTAGGATTCAAGCCTGGGCAGGAAGATATGGAGGACAAGATGTTACCCATGCAGCATGTCCCCCCTCTCCACGTCACTGATGAATCCAAAGGAACAGCAGAGCTGCTATAGTTTGGCACCAGCGCCGTCGCAGGAGCTGCCAGAACGATGTTGAGCACAACAGAGAACTGCCTTAGGGGCTCCGACTCCGGATTTTTCCTCAGGGTTGACTCCCGAAGCCTTTCCCGTGACCGGGCATGCCGCAAGGCAGCGGAGGTTTGAAATCAGGGTTTACCTTCCCCTAGATGGGCTACCTTCCCAGGTTGACGAGCCACCATCTACCCGAAGCATCTGGTTTTAAGGCGCCAGAGATCCGCCCTCGCCCCTTCTCCTATTAGTAAAAGCAGTTCCGCCGGGCTTAGAGACTAAACCACACGGGCAGGCTAGGAGTTGGACTTAGTTGTCAGAGGCTTTTCGAGACGCACGCCGTAAGGAGCATTTTATGGGCACTGGGATCTTAACCCCAGTGCCGCTCCTGGCTATAACCTTGGAAGGATCATATTTTACATCTTTCTAATTGACAGTAAGCCATTATCTCTTACCATTTTCAAGTTATAGCCTTGGAAATCTCTGACATCTGAACTGAATATTTTCTTGAAAAAAATTTGACCACTAGGGGATTATGGTGCAACGGAGCGCCTGTGACAGTCAGTGGGTTTTAATATCATTACTTTGTGCCTTGTGAAGTCAAAACTACGCTACATCTTTGAAGAGTAATGCTTCATGAGCTGTCCTGTCGCTTTAACGTTTATGGCTGAAGATAACTGATGAACGCCCAGTGGAAAGTCAGTATGGTGGAGCGGCAACAGTAATGGGGATTTATGAAGTAGAACAGAGAGGAATCTCTCTTCTTGGGTGAAGAAGAGAGTGCAGGCAGGGTGGAGTGGGTGGAGACGAGTGTCAGGGGTGATTTGTGACAGAAAGGTAGCAGCAAGAGTGAAAGGGAAGATTTACAAGCCAGTAGTGAGACCTGCTATGATGTGTGGTTTGGAGATGGTGGCGCTGACAAAAAGACAGGGGGTGGAGCTGGAGGTGCCAGAGTTGAAGATGCTAAGATTTTCATTGGGAGGGACTAGGAGGGACAAGATTAGAAATTAGTATGTCAGAGGGACAGTTCAGGTTGAGCGGTTTGGAGACAAAGTAAGAGAGACAAGGCTGAGATGGTTTGGGCATGTGCAGAGGAGGGATAGTGGAGATACTGGACAAACGATGTTAAAAATAGAGCTTCCAGGCAGGAGGAAAAGAGAAAGACCACAGAGGAGATTCATGGATGTAGTGAAGGAGGGCATGGAGAGGGTTGGTGTTACAGAGGAAGATGAAGGGATAGGGTGAGATGGAGGCAGATGATCCACTGTGGAGACCCCTAAAGGAAGCAGACGAAAGAAAGAAGAAGAGAGGAATCAGAATGAAACGACGCTCCTGTGTGAAGAGGTGAATTATACCCAGAACACCCCCCCCCAAAAAAAACCTAAACAAACAACCTCCACATCCATGTTGACTTTGCATCAGCTGCTTTGTTCCTTTGTTTGACGAACCACAAACACCATCCTAGGAAATAAGGAATCACTTCCTTCTTTTTTGGCAGACTCCATCTGTGAGCCACCGTCATCCTTCAAAGACACACAGAGGGAAAGATGAAGACATCTGGAGTTGCACTACCTGCTGCATCTGCCAGTGTCGGAACTGATTTAGCTCACCCCCCACCCCCCCGTCATTAACGTGTGAATCTCCACGTTTCCCTGGGACGGTTCTTTGATCAGCTCGGATCCTTGCATCACCATTCTTCAAGGTGTCACACAGCGATCACAGGGAGTTAAGACAATAGAAGTGTTGAATCATATTTAGAAAACATCCAGTCGCAGTTTGGTGACATGCAGTGGCTCAGGAGGTAGAGCGGGTCATCCAGTAACTGGAGGATTGAAAGTTTGAATCCCGCTGTCCCCATCCATCCTGCTGTTGTGTCCCTAGGCAAGACACTTCACCCACCTTACCTCCAGTGTCCATGACACTGGGTATGAATGTGCATAAATTTTCAGTAGTGGTCGGAGACGCTGTTGGCACAGATTGGCAGCCATGTTTCTGTCAGTCTGCCGCAGGGCAGCTGTGGCTACAGAGGTAGCTTACCACTATCAATGTCTTTCTGGAGTAAATGAATAAAGGACTCACTGTAAGCGCTTTGAGTAGCGGTGGAAGAAAAGATCGATTCAGTGATGGATCGCAATACTTGACACTAATGACGATGCACCAAACCGTAAACGCATGGATCCATTTTTTATTAATTATGATGTAAACATTGCATATTGTCTTGAGTATTCAACCAACTGCGTTTTCAGTCCACTAGATGGCACAGAGCAAGCACCCAGTGAAATGAAGTCATAGCTTGTCTTGGGAGATTTGCAGCCAGATGGCGCAAACGTGCCCATTGTCAGTGGAAGTCATATCTTGTCTTGTGAAATTTGCAACCAGCTTTGAAAGGAAGTTAGGAAGCAGTTAGCTCAAAGTTAGCGCAAATGTTGGGCTTTTTTTTGGATTTCATTGTAAAGATGGAAGGAAAAACCTTGACATGACATGCAACCCGTAAGAAGTGCTGCACAAAAACCCCCCACTCGTACAACATGGGTCAGCACATGTCTCGGAGCAACATTAGCAACAGCTAAGCTAAATACACACCAGCATGAAGCTTGCTTTTTCTCTGAGCGCCACGTAAGTAAAGTTTATTTATGAAGCTCTTTTTACAGATGTATAGTCACAAAGTGCTGTACAGTAAAATGGGATAAAAGGAAGTTGATAGATAAAATTTTTATTAATAAAAAATAAGTTAAAATACAAGATTAAAATAATGACTTACCATTAAAAAGCAGCTGAATTGAAAATCAATAGAAAGTCTTGTTAAACAAGTTTTCAGCTGCTTGCTTTTTAAAAGAGCCCACAGAGTGAGATAAACATAGCTGTAGTGGGAATCTATTCCAGACACCGTCCACCGTCCTCCCTGTGTACAGAAATGTGTGTCTGCGGAAAATCAAGCAATTTTTTGAGAATACTTTATTATATGAAAGAGATGTCAACAGTTTTACATTGGGACATGATCTGAGGTTGAGTAAGTTGAAAAAACTTTAAATATATGGGACTGGGATACTCGACATTGCAAAATTGCAGTTATCATTGAATCGTTATAGGATTGTATCGTGACCCAAGTACTGCAATCTGAATCGAAGCACAATTCCCACCCCTAGCTTTGAGACGTCACTTGACAGGTAAAAAGCCATATAAATCTAATCCATTATTATGCAGAAAATCGACTTAACAACTTTTCTGTAATGATCCAAGATGAGGTTTCAGTCAGGAGCAGGGCATTCATTTTTTCCATCATCCTTTGTTAGCTTTTTAATTGGAAATTAACATGCATGCAAACAAACAAAAAAAAAATCAATTTACAAGACTGAGAAACATGCAAATTACTGTGGTGGGGAAAAAAGTCACAAATGTATGAGATTGGGGAGAAAAGTTGCAAAATTAGGAAAATTGGGGAAAAAAAAACAAAATTTCTGAAACTGCAGGGAAAAAACTGCTACTTTACAAGACTGGGAGAAAAGTTTTCAAAAGCTTTCACATCTAACCCATTTGGTCACGATTTTTGGACTTTTCAGTTTGGTTCTGACCAAAATTTTAGGGGTGAAACCTCTGCAAATTGCAGATTTATGAGACTGGGGGAAAACGGTATGAAATTAGAAGATGCATTGAATTACAATGCATCTGATTGAATTACAATCTGGCCTGACAACATCACAATTAAGAGTTTTTTTCTTATTAATTTGCAGCTTTTTTATTGTAAATTTGTTACTTTTTTTTAAATTGCTACTTCTTCAGGAAGTAGCAATTTAGCAACTTTTTCTTGCAAAATTGTGTGGGCATGTTTCTCATTGAACTGTTTTGTTTTTTGGTTGTTTTTTTTCCCAAAATTTGTTATATTTTGTCATAAATGTTTTGCTTTTTTCCTAAATTTGAAATATTTTTCTTTTCAAATTTAATACCTTTACTGAGTAAAATTGAAGACTTTTTAAATAAATTTTGATATTCTGACATAATTTTCTGCATTTGTCATATGATTGTCTTATCAAATTGTTACCTTTTTTTAAGATAAAAATGCTTTCTTTTCCCGTATAAATTTGCAACAGTTTTATAAAACTTGTAAAATTGCAACATTTTCCTTAAATTTCCAGAATATTTATTCATAAATTTGTTGGTATTCTCATAAATTTATTCTATTTTTCTTTGTAAATTTATCACCTTGCATGTGTAAAACTTTCTTACATGAATGTATGACATTATAACTCCACATTTTTCTAGTAAATTTGTCATTTCTTTTCCAGAAATTCTGTGACTTTTTTCAGGCAAAATTTGTGGGGTTTTGTCAGAAAATGGCAAGATTGTTCCCTAAATTTGTGAGGTTTTTGGAATAAATTTTCAGGTTTTTTCATTGTCCGCCTTTTAGGATATTTTTCTCACCAATGTGCAACCTTTTTTCTTGTAAGTTCATTGTGTCTTTTCTTGGAAATGTACGAGGGGTTTTTCTCAGTGTCTCAGGAAGCCACATGGGTAAAAGAGCCATGTATGGCCGCAGAGCTGCATGTTGAAAACCCCTGATCTCCTCAGTCCTAAATCCATTCTTCACAATAGAAAAAAATACACTTCTAAATTGAAAAAAAACATTATAAAATGACCTTAAATTGTATTATGCAGAATCTCAGTTTACATATTTGTCCTCCATCCATCAGACCTCGGCAGTTGCACCCAAGCTGCCACTATAAAACGTTCCCAGAATAAAAAACAGTTGATTTGGTTATAATTTTTATGTAAAGCAGCAGAGTCCAGATGACAGGCTGATAAACGTGATAAGTGTGTCTGACTCTGTCCGCCACTAGCTCATTAGTATTTCATCAAGAATGCAGCGGGATAATCAATTCATCCTCTGAGCGCTCGCAAAGTCGGTCTGGGGGCCGGGGAGGACCTTTCAGACTGCGACGCTGTTCCAGGTAGGAAATGGTGGCAGGCAAGTCTAACCAGTCGTTTCTGGCTGTAAAGGAGAGCATGCAAATGCAACAGGACCCCAATGTGCAACACGTTTTTTCTCATAAATTTGGAACTTTTTTCTCTTGAACTTGCAACTATTTTCCTCATAAGATTTCCTCATAATTTTGCTTATTTCTTGTAAATTTGAAACCTTTTCCTCATAAATTTGACTTTATTTTCTAAAGGTACAACTTTTTTTTTCTCAGAAATTTTAAATTTTTGAGAAAAAAGTTGCAAATCAATGAGAAATAAGTTGAAAATTTATAGCAAAATATTGCAGATCTGCAAGAAAAAAACAGCAAATTTATGAGAAAAAATAGCAAATTTTTGAGAAAAAAATTACAGATTTATGAGGAAAAAATGTCAGATTTTTGAGTGAAAAGCTGCAGATTTATGATGAAAAAAGTTTAAAATTTACAGGAAAAAGCTGCAAATGTACAAAGAAAAATTTGCAAATTTATGAGAAAAAAGTTTAACGTTTACAGGGCAAAAATTGCTAATTTTTGACAAAAAAAGTTGCAAATTTAGAAGAAAAAAGTCACAAATTTGTGAGAAAAAACTTGCAAATCTTTGAGGAAACGTTGAAAATTTGCAGGGAAAAAAATGCAATTTTTACCAGAAAATTGTATGCCTCAGCCATATTAACATCAATAATGGTTACAGTAAATAATGTAAAACAGCATTATCCATCCTTTAAAATGCTCTAACCACAGGAGGAACTCGCATCCATTCTAACGTTTTCTAACCTGATGAGCCATCGCTGCTAACACTCATATTACTCGACTCATTCCCTTGTAAGGCTGCTTAATCTCTCAAAAACCTTCTTTCCCAGTTTCAAGGGTATTTGTGCGTGTGAGCTGAATGTGAAGCTCCCGCAGCGCTGTCCTTTGAACTTCCCGAGCCACATTTTGATTTCCTTCCAGCCAGAGTGACTCCCCTCAGAGACGGCCCATCCAAACCACGCTCTTGGATCGTGCCCAACCGGTTTAGCGTGCCAGCTTTACCAGGTGCCCGTGCCCCGGTGCAAGGGCCAGGAGTCAGGTAGAGCTCTTTTGGCCAGATGGTCCTTCCACGGGGTCGCATCGCTCAGCCCTCCCCACACCAACTGACCGACCCTTCTGCAGACCGCAAGATTTACAAATCATCGACAAAGTGGTGGAGAACTGCTTCAGGCTTCTCCCTGTATGCTGTTCCACACTAACAGGCTGGTTCTCGCATTTTTGATGGCCCTATGCAAGATTGTTTGGGGGGTGCGGGATAGTTCAAACCGAGGACATGCACAGGTATGGGCTATTGTTGCCCGGGAAACAGTCCATTTCTCTTTTTTGTCGGAGCTGCTACTCCAGTAAAAGCATAAACATTCTCATGCGTCACTTTATTGTAGTGAAATTGCAGATCTTTTTTTGTTGTTGTTGTTGTTTTTGGCTTCTCAGGTTTTTTCATGTAACTTTGAGACTTTATTCTTAGGTTTGCACCATATTACATTAAATCTGCAAATTGCCAACATTATTATTATTATTTTTTTTTTTGATTTTGTATACTTTATTCATCCCCAGAGGGGAAATTGAGGGCATCCACCTGAATGGATGAAGCAGCCACGGTACGGCGCTATCCCTTCACCATTCACACACACATTCACACCTAGGGCCACTTTAGAGTCTCCAGTTAACCTAACCTGCATGTTTTTTTGGCCTGTGGGAGGAAACCGGAGAACTCCCGGAGTAAACATGGGCAGCACGGTGGTGCAGTGGTTAGCACTGTTGCCTTACAGCTAGAAGGTTCCTGGTTCGAATCCCCAGGTTGGCAGGGGTTGGAACCTTTCTGTATGGAGTTTGCATGTTCTCCCTGTGCTGCGTGGGTTTACTCCGGGGGCTCCGGTTTCCTCCCACAATCCAAAGACATGCATATTAGGTTAATTGGCTGTTCTAAATTGTCCCTAGATATCTGTTTCCTATAGGCCCTTAGAATAGAGGGTTAGTATTAGTGAAAGCGCTTTGAGTGGTCTTTGTGACTAGAAAAGCGCTATATAAGTGCAGGTTAGTTAGTTAGTAAACCCACGCAGACACGGGGAGAACATGCAAACTCCACACAGATCACTGTTGGTCAGGGGCTGGGATCGAACCAGGGATCCCCCAGCCAAGGGTGAGTTGCTGTGCTGCCGCAGTGCTAATCACTGCGCCAGTGCACCGCTATCAAATTTACAACTTTTTCTCATCATTTTTCAACTTTATTCTATAAAATTTGCCACATTTTGGGTAAATTTGTACTTTTTTTTATAGTAAATTAATAGTTTTTCTCCTAACAAATTTGTAACGTCTTCTTGTAAATGTGCAACATTTTCTTCCAAACTTGCAAAATTTTTTCTCTTAGATTTGTGATTTTTTTCTTGAAAATTTCCAACCCTTTTCTTGTATATGTGCAACTATTTTCCTGCTAAATTTTCAACTTTTTTTCTTGCACATCTGCACTTTCTTTGCGTAAAAATTAGCTATTTTTTTCTGGTAAATTTGCAACTTTTTGCTATAAATTTGTACTTTTCTGATAACAAATCTTTAACTTGTTACTTATTCAGTTTTAATTTGTTCTCAAAAACCCAGTAAGAGATCAACATCAGTGCTTCCTGAAGCATGTCGGGCCAACATTGGTGGGTTGTATGTGTGCTGTTGGGGTTTTGATCTCTCGGTGGTCAACTAATGATCTCTCTGTGTAGAAGGACCCTTAGAAACAACTTCGTCTTCATTTTGAGGCTCAAAAATGTTTTGCAGATCCACGTGATCAGAAATCGTGTAAATCAGTAATCTGTCCTATGGAAGATCTCTCTCTTCGAGCTTACTGCAGTCAGAATTAAATAGCAGCAATTCTTCACGTCACTCTGCCAATCAGGACAGATTTAAATTCAGAGTCTGTCAATGTTGTCTCCTCCCCACCCTCCTCTTCAATACCACAACAAAGGCCTGATGCCGTAAATCAAGAAAAGGAGCGATCAATGCTGCGATGACTGACTGCACTGCAGCAGAGCAGCACTGAGGGAAGTCCGGGCCCGGAGCGAAGATCAAGGTCAGAACAAAATATCCTACCTTCTTCATATCTGCGAGAAAAGCAGAACAGGTGGTGTGACACGAGTGGTGACCCTGATGTTCGGATGGTTCCCGGATCTGGAGGTTTTAGGGGGCTGACGACGTGCACCTCACCCGTCTCTGGAGATCCCCTCAGGCGGACGGTCAGTTGGTGGTGGGGGGTCAGTGGCCTTCGCACCTGCAACTGAGGTTTCCCAGCCTGTATACCCGTGTGGGCCCCACTAGAGGTTAAAATTGGGCTGTCTTATGGGTCCCATGTGAATTTGTCTGCCGGTTCCATGTTGGCCCCATCTGTGTTTGACCACATGGACTTTACCTTTAATCCAGCTGGGCCCCACGTGGGTTTATTGTGGGTGAGCAGGTTTCAGTAACACTGGCACCAAAAGTACGAGTAAAAAAAGTCCCAAATTTATTTTAAAAAGTTTGAAGTTTATGAGAAAAATTGTGAAAATTTATGGAAAAATAAATTTACAAAAAATAGTAATATACTTAATTATTTATATAATTATTAGTTGTGTTGGCTAATTAAAATTTTTAATTGCAATTAATCTTTTGGAATGTTGAGTTAATCGGGATTAATAACGTGTTAATTGCATGTTTTTCCATACAGATACAGTGTACCTTAAGTCGGTAATTTTTCAAGTTTGTCATACTGTTATGAACATGGGAGTGGACAAATATGCTTTCTGTCTTCAACTGCAGGTTTGTTAAAGCTCTCAACATATCCAAAATGACAAAAACAATCCAGAATATTCTCCAGAAAATTCTCAAAAGTATTACTTCATGTGCAAACAGTGGAATGCCAGGGCTCAATAACGTCACCGCAACACAACTCAGCATCCAACCAACCAGCAGCCACAAATGGAGCTTGCTCTTTCTCCCATAGCAAACATCCACGACTTTTAAGCAGATCAACACAAAACCACGGACCTCGTGTGCCACAACAGACACAATTTCGCTTTTAGCAGAAAAATTGCAAACATAAACAAACAACTATCTTGCCCGTGATGACACCCCACCGTGCTGCAAAAACGGCAGGGGAGTGAGTGGACATTACGAACACAGCTCGAGAATTTTTTTAGACTGGTATTCACCAACAGTTGGACCCAAAGCTATGAGGATGAAAACAGGCAAATTTCTGTCCGTGTCAGCTGCCGGAGGTCAGCTACTACCTAGCATGTAGCTACTAGCCAGCTAGCCAGCTTCCACAGAAGAAGAACAACTCACCATCCAGGTGAGGTTTTGGAGGAGGCTATAACAATTATCCAGGTGAGAGCTCCAGCAGATAACGTTGTAAACTTAAACATGACAGCGCTTTGGGGATTACCATGGCTGTAATCCAGCTTATCTGACTTTGCAATGTCTGCATGGCATGCACAGTGTCTGTGGCCAGAGCAAACTTTGGTACGGAAAGCCGCAAGGCCAAGAAGTACTGTTTGCACTTTCTGCTGTTAACTGCCATTAACCGCGATCACAAAATTTGTCGCTGTTAAGGGGGGAAAAGTGTTAATGGGTGATTAACACGATAATGCCACACCACTAATAATTATATAATTTAATACTTCAGCAGAATGGGAAGAAATCAGTTTTGAACTTGCAAATCTTTTTTCCCCTACATCACTGACAAGTACTTCTAGGGGGTTAGCTTACCAAATGTGGTTTATATTGTTATTGTTGTATATCGTTTGTCACCGTAATAGACATCCCTGTTTCCAACTGGTTCATTAATTCACAGCCGATAATATATCTCACATCATTCTGACTTATTTTGTGTTGCATTTTCACCATGATGCTACAGTGAACCTTAGCATTAGCTCGCCTAGGCAGTCGGCATTAGCTTAACTGTTGATTTGGCTGGTTGTGATTGCTATATATATATTGCTTGTTTCACGGAGTCCTGGCTGAGTGAACACATCCCGGACAGCGCGGTGCGTCTGGACGGATTTCAACTGTTTCGCGCTGATCGCAGCCGAGAATTTTCTGGAAAGACTAAGGGTGGTGGAATCTGCTTCTACATAAACGAAGGTTGGTGTACTGATGTCACAGCGTTGAAGAAGTTTTGTAGCCCTAACCTAGAGTCACTGTTCATAAACTGTAAACCCTTTTATTCACCGCGAGAGTTCTCCTCATTTATTCTGGTCGGAATTTATATCTCGCCTGCTGCTTGTACAACGGAGGCACTGCAGCTCCTCGCTGACCAGATAGCAGAGGTGGAGGAAAAACATCCAGACTCTCTGCTTATCATTCTGGGTGATTTCAATAGAGCTAATCTCACAAATGAGCTTCCTAAATACAGACAGCATATTAAATGTCCCACCAGGGACACAAATACACTTGACCACTGTTACACAGTTTTAAGAAATGCCTATCATGCCGTCCCCCGTGCAGCTCTGGGTTTTTCTGACCACTGCCTGCTCCATCTTATTCCAATATACAGACAGAAACTAAAAACTTCCAAGCCTGTTGTAAGGACTGTGAAGAAATGGACTGAGGAATCAAAGCTGAAGTTACAAGCCTGCTTTGACTGCACAGATTGGAGTGTTTTTGAAGCTGCAACCATTAACTTAAATGAACTCACTGACACTGTGACATCATACACCTGTTTCTGCGAGGACATGTGTGTGCAGACCAAGACCTTCTGCATATACAACAACAATAAACCCTGGTTCATTCCTAAACTGAAGCAGCTACGTCAGACCAAGGAGGAGGCCTACAGGACTGGTGACTGGACTCTGTACAAGCGGGCCAGAAACATGCTGACGAAGGAGACCAGGCTTGCTAAGAGGAGCTACAGTGTGAAGTTACAAAAAAACTTCTCAGCTAACAACTCTGCTTCTGTCTGGAGAGGCCTACGGAATATCACCAACTACAGGAGACCATCCCCCCACCCTGCGGAAAACCTCCAGCTGGCTAATGACCTAAACAGCTTTTACTGCAGGTTTGAAAAGAACCTACAGTTCTCACCTCCCACCCACACAAAAGGATTATCTGCAGCCCCAGGAACTCCATCCCTCCTCCACTCTGACCTCCCACCAGCACTAATGATCTGTGAAGAGGAGGTGCGCCGGGTCTTTCAGAGACAAAAGATCAAGAAGGCTGCAGGACCTGATGGTGTGTCTCCGTCCTGCCTGAGAGTCTGCTCCAACGAGTTGGCCCCCATCTTCACCCGGATCTTTAACAGATCACTGGAGCTGCGTGAAGTGCCTTCCTGCTTCAAACGCTCCATCATCATTCCAGTTCCCAAGAAACCCTCTATTACAGGATTAAACGACTACAGACCTGTTGCCCTGACCTCTGTGGTCATGAAATCCTTGGAGAGATTGGTGCTGAGCCACCTGAAGGTCATCACAGGCCCCCTGATGGACCCACTGCAGTTTGCCTACCGGTCAAACAGGTCAGTGGATGATGCAGTGAATATGGGACTACATTACATCCTGCAACACCTCGACTCCCCAGGGACGTACGCCAGGATCCTGTTTGTCGACTTCAGCTCAGCGTTCAACACCATCATCCCAGGCATTCTTCATCAGAAACTCCTCCAGCTCAAGGTGCCCCCCTCCACCTGCCAGTGGATCTCCAGCTTTCTGACTGACAGGTGGCAACAGGTGAAGCTAGGGAGATTTACATCCAGCTCCCGAAAAATTAGTACTGGCGCCCCCCAAGGATGTGTCCTTTCCCCACTGCTCTTCTCCCTCTACTCCAACGACTGCACCTCAGAGGACCCTTCGGTGAAGCTCCTGAAGTTTGCGGACGACACCACAGTCATCGGTTTGATCCGGGATGATGATGAGTCTGCATACAGGCGGGAGGTGGAGCAGCTGATCCTCTGGTGCAGCCAGAACCATCTTGAACTTAACCCAGCCAAAACGGTGGAGATGACTGTGGATGACTGTGGATTTCAGGCGACACCCCCCTTCATTCCCCCCACTCACCATCCTCAACAGCACAGTGTCCACTCCTTCAAGTTTCTGGGTACCACAATCTCCCGGAACCTGAAGTGGTCCTCCCATATTGACACTGTCCGGAAAAAGGCCCAGCAGAGGTTGTTTTTTCTGCGTCAGCTCAAGAAGTTTGATTTGCCTCAGGAGCTGCTGGTTGTCTTCTACACCGCCATCATCCAATCTGTCCTCTGCTTTTCCATCACTGTCTGGTTTGGATCTGCCACTAAACAGGACAAGACCAGACTGCAGCGGCTCATTAAGTCTGCGGAGAGGATCATTGGTACCGACCTACCCTCCATTGAGAACTTATATCGGTCCATAACCAGGAAACGGGTGGGAAACATCTGTGCTGACCCATCACACCCCGGCCACAAACTGTTTGAACTTCTATCTTCTGGTCGTCGTTACAGATCACTGAAGGTCAAAACCACCCGTCACAGGAACAGTTTCTTTCCTCAAGCCATCACTCTGATGAACTCCTAACATTCACCTAGTCCTACCTGTTGCTGTACTCATGACTTTTCATCCATTATTACATTGCACATAACTCTCACACTGCTTTTTACTTCATTCACATTATATCACTGAATCTGAGTCCACATTGAAATACTGTGTGATTGTATATTTTTTCATATATTTCTGCAAAGTGTGGTTAGTCCGAGTAAATAACTGCATATATTCCTGTATATATTTGCATCCTTTTATAGAAACGTGGACAGACTGTAATTTACTGTACATACTCTGGTTGTCATTGAATCCTTATTTAAATCCTTCACCTGAACAACGAGAGCAAGTTTTTAGCCAAAGTCAAATTCCTTGTATGTGTTGTGCATACTTGGCCAATAAAGCTGATTCTGATTCTGATTCTGATTCTGATTCTATTTACCATAAATTCTATTCATCCCCACTGGAATCCTTGTTCATCTATTAATACTCTGATAGCTATACATTGTTCTTAGATGTTATTTTAGCTTAATTTACTATAGTTTTATTTTCTCTGACCAAAACCCAAGGTGCCTTGTGGATGCTAGCAGCTAGCTAGCATCAAGAAGCCACCTTGGGCTATCATTCACTAATGTGCTTACTATACTAGATGCTTTATTTTAGTCATTCTTTCAAATGTACTCATTACCCAAGATAAGAGCTAGCCAGGTGAGATTAGAAATCGTGAGAAAAGAGGCTTAGTCCAGCACTCAGGAACTTTTACAAACTGAGCACAACTTTCACCACCGTATATTTCCAAACTTCGGCAAGTTTTCAGCATGCTGAAAATTTTCAAAGAACACAACTTTTGTCAGCATTTGCCAGCAAACGCCAACTATCATTAACTTTAATCAACTTCTGCCAGCAGAGCCAGACATTTGCCAAAATGTCAGTAAAAGCTGGTCCAAACATTGTAGTCTGAATCCACCTTTAGGCTGAAAGGAGAAAATCCATCAAAGAGATAGCAGAAGTGTTAGGAGTGGCCAAATCAACAGTTTGGTACATTCTGAGAAAATAAGAGTGCACTTTTGCACTCGGGAATTCAAAAAGGCCTGGACACCCATGGAAGACAACAGTGGTGGATGATTGCAGGATCTTTGCCGTGGTGAAGAAAATCCCTTTCACAACATCCACCCAAGAGAAGACCACTGTTATGTCGGTAAACAAGAACCAAGGATGAGGCTGGATGTTGAACTGAACACGACTTTATTGTTGACTCACTCTCACAGTACAAGTGCTCCCGTCAGGTAGAGGTGAGGTCAGAGAGACCGCCTCTCCTCCTCACAGCCCTCTTATACCCTGGGTGGCGGTGGAACCAGAAAGGTGGAGCCACCACCCGTGTCACATAATAATATGTCTCAAAAAAACAACACAACACTCCCCCCCATTCAAAAATGGTCCAAAACACACACATGCAATCAAGACTCTCCCCAATTTGGAACCCGAATCACACGCTAACATTGGCTAACATTGATCAGAAATATTTGAAACCTATAACATACACACAAAACAACTAAAGCTAGGAGGGAACAGGTGGACTACCGTTCCGCCCCCACACGGCTAGATGGATTAGTCTGCCGTCTCTACTAAAACACAGTCCAGTAAACAGAAAACTGCCATGTTCCTAGAATAAACAGTAGAAAACACAAAACAATCCCATTAATAGAACCAATATATAATAATAATATAGAACCCGGTTATCCACCATTCCAACATCATGCAATAAACACATTGTCCCGCCATCAGTCTATCCCCAGTAGAGGAACCACCCCCCGGAAAACCATCAGACGGTTCCCCTCCAGTGCACCTTCCTTTCTTCACACCCGGAGATGACCCACATCGAAGCCCAAACACCTCCTTCTCCTCTTTGGCTCATTAGGATGCCTCCACGAACCATCAGATAGCTGGAGGTAGCCATCCTCTCTAACAGCCACCACCTGCAGCCACCCCTGGTCATCTTGTCGCTGGCATTTGCCTCAAACACCTCTTGACCAGGCCTCCTCTCTGGGTCGGACCACATCCGCAACCCCCAGAGGAGCCCAACTCAGCTTCCAGTGTCCCTGTTTGGCACATTGTTTTACCGTGTAAGCTGGTCCTGCCCCACTTGCTTTCGTTTTCGCCGCCGGCGAAGCCGTTGTGACCCCTCGCTCCTCGGTACCTTCCAGCCGAACTCCGGGAGTAGAATGGGCCATCCACTTGGCCCCACCTGCCGTCATGGGAGTCCCACTGCACCACCCAGTTCCCTCAGCTAGGGTTACTTGGGCTCTGGCACTGGGACCCTCCCGCGATGGCCCTGGGTGGGGTTGGTCCTGGTCATCGTCCAGAATACTAGACCAAGGTTTGTCCCATACAGCATCGTCCATCACTCGCAGAACCGGCCGGTCACACAAACCACGGCCCGATCACTTCTCTCCACCACTGCTGGTGATGGTGAAGCCCAATCCATAAAAGAGGTCACACCCTATAACATTGTCACCACAGGCAGTCACGATGAACTTCAGGTTGGACACCTCTACCGACTTGTACCTAGCCGTGAGTTCCACCGATCCCACTGTGGCCAATCATCTTCCACCATACCCACACAGCGGTGCTGAATGATCTCTCACTCAGTAATACGGGAAGAAACTCCTCACGGAAGACCAATTCAATACGGATCTCACCGCACCTGTGTCAATCAGTAGCAGCACCGCTACCCCGTCCAATTCCATCATACAATAGGTACAACCATCAGTGCTAGGGGAAACGGTGTGGATGACCGTGGGAGCTGGAGCCAGGGGGTCCACATTACGTCTTTGGTCCCCTCGCTCAAACCTGTTACATGCCCTGACAAAATGATGCAGGAGTCCACACTTGCCTCAGCGTTTCCTCTTGCCGGACGCTCTATAGCCTTATAACGGTGCTTGGTGGACCCACAACCCAAACACCTGGGCGATCCCGGGGCGGACCTTATCTTTACAGCATTAGCGTTTTCCTCCTCATCCTCCACACCACCATCGCTGTCCGGGTCCACTGCCTGTGCCGTCGAATGTGATTCAAAATGGCGGCGTGTCGCTCTCTTGCTGAGCTCTCGTGATCGCTTGTCTGCTGCTTCACACTGCTGGGCTAACTCAATGGGCATGGTTAATGTCAGCTCGCCCGAGTGTGTGAGGAGCTTTGACCTTGCCGCTGAGCAAAGGGTATGTTCTGCCAACTGGTCGCAGACCATCTCTTCCTCTATTGCTCCAAACTGGCAGTCCCTGGCCAGCTGACATAGGTCTGCAACATACCGCTAAGCTGACTCGCCAGTCCACTGGCGGAGCTGTCGAAACTGAATCCTCTGGACGATGACGTTTTCTGGGGTGCCAAAATGTCACGCCATTAGCTCAACCACGTCTTCAAAGCTATCACTGTCACCCAAGGCACTAAGGATATGCTGTCCTTTCATTCCCAAGTTGTGATCCAACAGTGCCCGAGCCCGCAACTTCTCCAGTTTACCAAGGTTTGGTGCCACCAAATAATTTTGGAATCTTTTTGAACCTTCAAAAACGACCGACTAGTAGCAACTCCCAGGTCCATACTTTTATCCTCATTGCCAAATGTTATATCCGTAAACGAGAACCAAGGATGAGGCTGGATGTTGAACTGAACATGACTTTATTGTTGACTCACTCCCACTGTACAAGCGCTCCTGTCAGGCAGAGGTGAGGTCAAAGAGACCGCCCCTCCTCCTCCTCACAGCCCTCTTATACCCCGGGTGGTGGCGGAACCGGAAAGGTGGAGTCACCACCCGTGTCACACAATAATATGTCCCAAATATCAACACAACAAACACTCTCCAGGAAGTAGGTATTTCAGTATCTAAGTCTACCATAAAGAAAAAATTAATGAGAGCAAACAGACAGTTTTCCTAATCTGTCCACCAATCTGGATGGGAACACCCTCAAATTAAAGCTGAGAGTCTGCACTTTAAGGCCGTATTGATTATGTAACTGTATCTTGAATATGTTTTGGTAAACACAGTCTTGTATAGGGCCCCCAAAAAGCTGTAAAGGGTCATGCTGAGGGACAAAGTTGAATGATTTCCACCAAATCAACAATGCTCTCAGGTGTAGACAGGAGATTCGTGTGAATTTGGAGTTTCTCGTTAAATACGCCATGAACCGGTCCCCACAACACAAGCGTCGCAGAGAGAGACTTATGAAGAGTGTTTGCTCTGTGAGGGGGTTACTTCTTCACATCTGTTCCTTCTTCTATCTCACTCTTTTGCTGTCAGATGTTGACTGAATCAGGTTAGCTAGGGGAGGTGCTGAAACAGAAGCATCGCTGATGAAAAAATGACAACACTTGTGCCCCGTTTGGGTTATTGAGATGTACAAACTCGTCTCCTTTGCCAGGAAAAAAAACACAAGCTTATGTAACCTGTGGAGAGGAGGAGGGAGGATAAAAAAATGGAAGACAAAGCCAAGAGCGTTTGATGCAGGTGTGCGGGGGTAATTGGAAAGGAAAACAGATGGATTAAAAACGAACAAGCAGCGACTGTTAAAATATTCATGCGAGTCGCGGAGAGTCATAATCTCTAACACTCGGAAGAATCTGCGGACGCTGTAAAACAAATGTTTTCTGATGCTCAAAAAAGTAATAAAGCTGTTTGCAGATAGCGGTGCAGCAAGGGCTATGCAGGTTTTATTGGAAGCGACGGTGACATTTACTGGGTTGTTATTCAAATTAAACCTGACACGATGTGCACAGATAGTCCTGACTGATGCGGCGATGTCTGTACATTATGATTACTCTGAAACTGCTTTTTTAATATACAAGCGCACATTAATGTTAAATATGTTCCTCGGCTGTGATGTGTTTTCACCTCCCGACTGCTCTCAAGGCTTTTTGAATTAATTAAACAGCCATAGTTGGGCATGTTCATCCATTTTTTATCCGGTTTGGGGTCATGAGGTGGTAATGGAAGGGCCGTGAGAGACAGACGCTCCTCATTCTAAAGATCAGGGCTGAGCTGTGTGAGCTCAAACCCGCCGAGCTGCCGAGTTATCTTCAAAGCTGCACCCACTTAATAATGCAGCACACACGGAGAGCTCGATTTCACTTTGTCTTCTTTGTCTGAAGGCAGCTGAAATCATTACGGGCTGAAGATCGGGTGTGACCAAAACGTCAGAGGTCAGTATTAAGTGATCCCACCATTTGGCTGTTAATATCTTTAGATTTGGTTTGGCTTTGATGGATGGCACGTAAAAAGAGTGTTGCTGTGTTGGAAGTAAAGATGTCAGAGAAGATTAAAGGAAAACCAACAATAACTGGTGTCAGAACAAATCTATGTACGGTTCCAAGAATTTTCGTACTTCGTACTCTGTGCAGATTTGATTCTTTCCTCAGCAGTGGAAACAGTCACGTGAAAAATGTTACATAATTAACTGAAAAAAGTCAAAATTTACAAAGTCCCAAATTTACATGAAAAACTTCACAAAATTAATTGAAAAAAGTCCCAAATTTACAGCGGAGATCAAAATTAGAGAACTGTCTATTAATTCTTGATTCATTCTAACATGTTGTTCTTCATTGTTCAGAATTTGACAGAATATCAGCTGTGGCTACCACAATCTCTGTCAACATAGTAAAACATTACACAGATTAGACACCATGCTTTTGAGCATTAGTCGATTTTGGATGTTCATGTGTAAAAATCTCATTGCAGCACATTAGCATCTCTCAAGACAATAGTATTACAAAAAAAACCCCAAACTTACTTAAGCGTTACAAAATATACACCCACACTTTAGTCTCAGGGAGGAGCCCAGAGAGAATTTACCAGCCAAAGTGGTGGAGCCTGGCAAAGATGCAGGCGTGATGACCAGTAAAACTGCAGGTGTGGCAGCCAGCAGCAAACCAGGTGTGGCGACAGGAGCAGTTGACGGATCATCACACTTGGGGGCTACAGTTGCCCTCACATCTCATGTGATGAAGGTCCTGGAGAGACTGGTCTTAGCCCACCTGAGGCCGCAGGTAAAGATGTGGCTGGACCCTCTGCAGTTTGCATATCAGCCCCATTTAGGAGTTGAAGATGCTGTCATCTATCTGCTGCAACAAGCCCATCTGCACCTGGATGGTGGAGGAGATACTGTGAGAATCACTTTTTTTGATTTCTCCAGTGCCTTTAACACCATCCAGCCACTGCTGCTGGGTGAGAAGCTGCGGGTGATGGGGGTTGACAGCTCTGTGATCTCCTGGATTACTGACTACCTGACAGGCAGACCACAGTTTGTCCGGCTGGGCAGTGTCTTGTCTGGAGTGGTGGCTAGTGATACGGGAGCTCCACAGGGGACTGTGCTCTCTCCTTTTCTTTTTACCTTATACACCACTGACTTTCAGTATAACACTGAGTCATGCCACCTGCAGAAATTCTCTGATGACTCAGCTGTTGTGGGATGTATAAGAGGAGGAGAGGAGGGGGAGTACAGGGCACTGGTAGACAGATTTGTGGAGTGGGCGGAGCAGAATCACCTGAGGTTGAATGTCAGCAAGACCAGAGAGATGGTGATTGACTTCAGGAAGAGGAAGACACCTTCTCAGCCACTGCAGATTGGGGTGGGGGGGTGGGAGTGGTTGAGGACTACAAATATCTGGGTGTCAGGATCAGCAGTGGGTTGGACTGGAGATCCAACACCGA
This sequence comes from Pholidichthys leucotaenia, assembly GCA_020510985.1. Classification (NCBI taxonomy): domain Eukaryota; kingdom Metazoa; phylum Chordata; class Actinopteri; order Cichliformes; family Pholidichthyidae; genus Pholidichthys; species Pholidichthys leucotaenia. Next base: position 45,238,870 of record CM035848.1, on the reverse strand, counting down.
TGCTGCGCACAAGATGGAGATGAGCAGACTCTACTTCCTGAGAAAGTTGAGATCCTTCAACGTGTGCAGCAGGATGCTGGAGCTTTACTACCAGACCACTGTCGCCAGCACCATCTTCTTTGCTGCTGTCTGTTGGAGTAGCAGTATCAGTTCCAGAGACACCAACAGACTTGACAAGATTATCAAGAGGGCTGGCTCTGTAATTGGTCTCAGACCAGAGACCTTTGAGGCAGTGGTGGAGAGGAGAACACTAAATAAACTGCAATCCATCATGGACAATCCTGATCACCCTCTCCACCACACACTAGATAGACAGCGGAGCAATTTCTCCAGTAGACTATTACAGCTTCATTGTTGAACGGCCAGGTACAGGAAATCTTTCCTGCCACATGCAATTTCACTGTACAATAACTCACTATGATGTTGTATTCTGGTCACAGCTATGCTGCCACACTGCACCTTACAGTCTAACTGGTACCTCACATTTTCCCTCTGCTCCTGATAGTCCTTCTTTGTGTATACGGGTCATCATATATTAAGCTAAGATGTATATAGGTTTTTATAGTCGTGTTAGTTTTTACTTTCCATGGGTAATCCCTTTGTCTGTCATGTGTGTGTTTCTGTTGTTTGGTTGTCTACTGTCATGCTGCTGTTACACTGTGATTTCCCAGTTTGGAATCAATAAAGTACATCTATCTATCTATCTATCTATCTATCTATCTATCTATCTATCTATCTATCTATCTATCTATCTATCTATCTATCTATCTATCTATCTATCTATCTATCTACTGCTGGGAACCTATCAGATGTAGTGGCCAGTGGAGCTGGTGCCAACGGTATGGAAGAGAGGTGGAGAGCTGCAGCTGGAGAAGAGACCCTGTCTCAGGCTCGTCCACCTCTAGCGTGAAGGAGAACTCATAGGAGCATAGAAAATCCTAGAGGAAGGCAAGAATATCTTCCTTCAGGTTGGGCTTGGATGCTTCAATCCAATGAGCCCTTCTCCACACCACCTCCTGCCATTCATTCCTCTCAAGGCAGAGCTTGTAGCACTCTGCAAGCTCCCTGATGATGTCCTGCAGCTCCTGGTGCCAGGCAAAGTCCTCGACCATGGAGCTTGGGAGAGAGGAGAGAGGAAAGGCAGGTGAGGAAGATTGTATGGGAACAGCAGCAGAGAATATAGCAGAGACTGGTGGTGAGGACTTAGCAGCGGTTGAGAGCTGCTGCTGAGACCCCCCATGGGGAACAAGACAAAACCTCAAGACCTGCCCACAAGACCTGTGGGCAATGCAGTGGTGGAGTGGTTAGCACTGTGGCAGCACAGCAACTCACCCTTGGCCGGGGGATCCTGAGTTCGATCCCAAACCCTGACCAACAGTGGTTTGTGTGGAGTTTGCATGTTCTCCCCGTGTCTGCGTGGGTTTATTCCAGGATTTCTCCGGTTTCCTCCCACATGCCAAAAACATGCAGGTTAGGTTAATTAGAGACTCTAAAGTGGCCCCAGGTCTGAATGTGTGTGTGAATGGTAAAAGGGTTGGGCGCCGTACCAGTGGCTGCCTCATCCGCTCATGTGGATGCCCTGTAATTTCCCCATTGTGGGACTAATAAAGGAATCTAAATCTAAATCTAAAAAATCTAATAGGTGTTAAAAAATGCGAAAACGGTACTTGTCTTGTCTCCTGCTCTGCTGCTGCTGAAATGCCAGGCTCTGGGTGGCTGCAGCGACTGTCTGGTGCGGATTCTGGAGGAGGTGGTGACGTTTTCTCAACTGATGGAGCTGAGGGATCACATCTGGGTTGGAGTTTGACTCACACCGAGTCACTTGCTTAACCAGTAAAGTCAATTAAATTGCTAATTGCTATAAAATGATAGTCCTGCTCCTAATAAGAAAAACTTTCATTTTCAAGAATAGCTAGTTAACCATTGATTAGTTGCTTATAGCGTGTTTTGTCGCCTCTAGGCCCCAGTTTTTATGAAACATTTATTGATGATGTCTTTTTCTACCATAAGAAAGTTTTAGGTTATTATCTTCCCTATTAGGGATCATGAGTGTTTGCCTATTTATGAGTGCTTAATTAACTGTTAATTTATGTTTTCTAATCTAAAGGATCACCAGAGTTCATTTTTTTTTTCCACAATATCTTTATTGAACCTTTTTTTTTTTTTTTTAACAAACATGATACAAACAATCAAACACTAACACTAAAGTACTACAAAAAAAAAATGCCCTAAAAACACCAACAACCACCAACAAAATCAAGTCTTCAACAATGCTCCTCTGTTTAGTCTAGACAATCCAATACATAAGTATACATATTATGTTCACCAGTTTGGAATTTACAAGGTCCACACACATCATTCACCTTCTTCTTCAAGAGTTATGTTTAAATTTTTTACATAATCAATAAAAGGTCTCCATATATTCTCAAACACAATTTCCTTTGATTTCAGTATATATGTTATTCTTTCTAATGGAAGGTTTGTTAACATCTGTCTTAACCACTGAGTCACATCTGGTCTATGAGTCTTTTTCCATAATAGTGCAATACATTTTTTGGCATTAAGCAAACTGAGGTCTATGAATGTTCTTTCACTTTTATTGAAATTATGCTTTTCTGGGTACAGACCCAACAAAAACAGTTTAGGATTCAATATGATTTGTTTTGAGATTATTTTTTCAATTGTTACCCTCACCTCCTCCCAAAACATTCTTATTAATCTACATTCCCATAAACAATGAAATAGGGTTCCTTTACTTTCCATGCATTTTGTGCATGTATCTGGTATATTTTTGTTATATCTATTTAACTCCTCCGGTGTAACATACATCCGCATTAACCATTTGAAATGTATCAATTTAAGGCGTGCATTTATTGATTTGGTTTGAGCTTCTGTACAAGCCAATTCCCATTGTTCCTCTGAAATTTCAATTTGCAGATCTTCTTTCCAGTAGTTTAATCTTTTCAGTGAATTTTCACTTGAAGATAGTGTCAATGAGTTATAAAACTCTGAAATAATACCCTTTCTTTTACTATCTTTCATCATCATTTTTTCCAAGGATGAATAAATAGGTCGAGTGAGAGCTTTATTTTGATTTGATCGAATAAAGTTTCTAAGTTGAAGATATTTAAAAAAATGTGTTCTATTGAGATTAAATTTGATCCTCAGCTCTTCAAAAGACATTATGTTGTCTGCACATGGCAAATATAAATCCTGAATCTTTTGTATCCCTTTTAAATTCCATACTTTAAATACAGCGTCCGCTCTCCCTGGTTTAAAATATTGATTACCCCATATTGGACTAAATTGTGACAATAACTGTGGTTCTTTTAAATAGTTTTTAGCTTCACACCATATTTTGATCATATGCTTTACAAATGGATTTTTAACTTGTTTTTGTAATTTTTTTGCCGAATCTGAGTATATGAATATGGGAAGAGGTAAAGGTAAATTGTATGATTCCATTTCAGTCCAGTGAGGGAGATCATTTGATGAAAAATAATATGTCATAGACCTCAGTTGTGCCGACCAATAATACAACATAAAATTTGGACATTTCAGACCTCCACGATCAAATGGTAAATATAATAAAGACAAACGTAATCTAGCCCTCCTGTTGTTCCATATAAATTCCACTAACTTTTTTTTTATTCTTGAGAATAGATCTAAAGGTGGTGATAAGGGAATGTATTGAAATAGATAAAGTATTTTAGGTAAAATATTACTTTTAAGTATATTGATTCTCCCGATCATCGACATTGGTAGTGACATCCATCTCTGAGTTAACTCATTGATATCTGACATTAAGGCTTCATAGTTGACACTGGTGACTGATTCTAGCTTAGGCATAATTTGGATTCCTAAATATTTAAACTGATTTACAACATTGAATTGATTTACCTCAGGGGCTGGGTAATTTCTCTGGGTCTCATTTAGCATTAATATTGAAGATTTAGTTTTATTTATTTTATATCCTGATATTTCCCCAAAATTCTTTATTAAATTCAACAAGGTTGGAATTGATTTTTTTAGATTCGACATAAACAAAATTATATCATCGGCGTACAGGGAGATTTTATGTTCTGTTGGTCCAACTTTAATTCCATATATTTGTGAATGTAAACGTATCGCTATCGCTAAAGGTTCAATTGCCATAGTAAACAGTAAAGGTGAAAGTGGACAGCCTTGTCGACATCCTCTATTGATTTTTATTGGTTTTGAAATATTGTTATTTGTTAGGATTTCTGCTGTAGCATTATTGTATATTATTTGAACCCATTTTATGAAATTATTTCCAAGTCCAAACCTTTGTAGGACTTCAAAAAGAAAGGGCCATTCAACTCTATCAAAGGCCTTTTCGGCGTCCAATGATAGGAGAGCTGTATCCGGTGCTTCTTTATTAAAATAAATAATATTAAATAGTCTTCTTACATTATGGAAGCCTTGTCTACCCTTTATAAAGCCATTCTGATCTCGATTAATAATATTTGGTAAAATTTCTTGTATTCGTCTTGCTAAAATTTTACAGATTATCTTAAGGTCGGCGTTTAATAGGCTTGTTGGTCTCATATTTTCACATTTATTAGAGGGCTTACCTGGTTTTGGCAGCAGTATAATTAAGGCATTATTTATGTATGATGGTAAATTATTATTTTGAAATGCTTCTAAAACCATTTCCAAAAAAGGTTTTATTAATTTATTCTTAAATTTTTTATAAAGGTCAACTGGAAGACCATCTGGTCCTGCACTTTTTCCTGATTTCATATTATCAATGGCTAGCCCAACTTCTTCTTGACTAATTTTAGACTCCAATATCTCCCTGTTTTCATTTGGAATACACGGTATAGATAGTTCGTTCAAAAACCCATTTAGTTTTGTTAAATCAGGTTCATTTTTGGTATCATATAATTTTTCATAGTAATCTCTAAAGGCTCTATTAATTTCTAAAGGATCTATAACTACCTGTCCTTTACTTATAATACTGGTAATTGGTGTTTTAATTTCCAATTGTTTAATCTGCCATGCTAATAATTTTCCTGATTTTTCACCTTGTTCATAAAAAGATTGTTTCAATCTTAGAAGACTCGAGGCAGCTCTATTCGCTGATTTTTTGTCGTATTCAGCTCTCAAAATCAGTAATTCATTCTCCAACCTTGGGTCACTTCCTGCATACACTTTTTCCTGAAGACTTTTTATTTTATGTTCCAATTTAGCTCTCTCCTCTCGAGTCTTCTTAGATTTTGATCCTGTATAACTAATAATATGTCCCCTAATAAAAGCTTTGAAAGCCTCCCACTTTACACATGCTGATGTTTGTGTAGTATTGATGTCAAAGAACTCGTCTATCTGTTTTTCTATATACTTGACAAATTCCTCATCCTGAAGCCATTTATGCTGAAATTGCCATCTACCTGATTCCTTTGTCAATTTTTTATCTACATATATTAGACAACAGGGTGCATGATCAGAAATCACGATGTTATCATAAAAGCAGTTTTGAATCTTGGACCTTAATTCTGTGGAAATCAAAAAATAATCAATACGTGAGAATGTCTTGTAGGTACTGGAATAACAAGAATAGGCTTTAACTTGTGGTTTCATTTCTCTCCATATATCTAACAATCTCAATTCTTTCATAAAATGATTAATAGTCATCCTACATCCAATGTGCGTACAATCCAGTCCTGTTGATCTATCCACACCTGGATTCAATGTACAATTAAAATCCCCTGCTATTATATGTTGCCCTGTAAGTGATGATAAGATGAGAAATAAATTAGCAAAGAACTTCTGATCATCTATATTGGGACCATATAAGTTCACAAGATTTATATTTTCTAATAGCAAAGAACCTTGAATGATTACATATCTTCCAAATTTGTCTCCAATTACATTTTTCACCTGAAAAGGAACTGATTTATGTATGAGAGTCATAACTCCCCTGGCTCGGGATGAAAATGAAGAGGTGAATACACTTCCTTGCCATCTACTCCTAATTCTTTTAACATCCTCCTCTATCAGATGAGTTTCTTGTAAAAACACAATTCTTGAACCCATGTCCTTTATTTTATTTATAACTTGTTTAAGTTTTTTTAAATTTTGTAGACCTCTGCAATTCCATGAAGTTAAATTAAGATTAACACTTTGGTCCATGATCAATAGAGAGTTTAGGATTACCTTGCAGTGTAAACATGCTCATACAGAGAAGCAAAAACATGAGTGGTTGAACATTCATCCTACAAACTACACACAAACAAATTTCCCCTTCCCACACTTGTGGCAAACCCCCCAAAATCAAAAGAAAAATTCTGTCTCCCGATATAGCCATCGACCGTTCCACACCCACGGGGAACAGCCTAAGCCACTCCTTCTTCATCCTCCCAATCACCCTGACTCTACTGCTTTTAATGACGTAACATTAACTCTCCTCTGTAGTTTTCCAACTTAACTCCAAAATTTTTAACAACTTTGTACATCATAGTTTTTTTTTTGTTTGTTTGTTTTGTTTTTGTTTTGTTTTTTTAATATATAATACAATCTATATTTTGTAAACTTACTATTTACTTCAAGTCAGTCAGATGCCTGTGCAAATGCTTAATTATTCTACCTTATATTTTGTTCATGCTTAGCTCCCACCAGTCTCTTCTTCTTCTTTGATCTTCTTGATGAACTCCTGCACCTCCTCTGGGGTCTTGAAGATGTGGGTTCTGCCCTCATACGTGGTCAGCAGTCTCGCAGGATAGATTACACCATGACGAATCCCAAGGTTGCGCAGCTCCTTACGTATGGGATCAAACTGCTTCCTCAATTGCTGGATTCCTGTGGCCAAATCTGGGTAGAACCGCACCTGCTGGTCCTGGTGTTTAATCTCTCCTTTAGCACGTGCAGCGTTGAAGATCTTCATCCTGTCTCTGTTACTAAGAAACTTCATAATTAAGGTCCTCGGCGGTCCCTTATCTCTCCGTGGGCCAATACGATGTGCTTTTTCCAGAACCACTGCTGATTGCAACTCCTCGCTGCCCAGCACCTCCGGAATCCACTTTTCCAGAAAGGAACATACGTCCCGACCTTCTGATTCCTCTGGAAGACCCACCAGCCTCAAATTATTCTGTCTCGACCGAGATTCCAAATCCAAAATATTATCTTCCAGAGATTTATTTTTTTTTTCCAAAGTGCGCACCTTTAATTGAAGACGGGTGACGTCATCTTCAGCACTAGCGAGACGGAGCTCCATCTGCGCCGTTCGTTCTACACAGTCACCCAATTCCTTTCTTATTCCTTCCAACGCTGTCATAATCCCATCAAATCTAGAGGAAAAGTCCGCTCTCATTGAACTCATGGCAGCCATCAGCGCATCTGTGCCATTCCCCGCAGACATCGCACCGCCGCCAGCCTCCTCCGCCATATATGGAGTTTTGTTTGCTGCGTCACAGACCTGAAAGTCCGTTAATTTGGACTGTTTCGGCGGCTCGCTTTTTCCTTTTACTGGTTTTCCAGCCTTAGGCTTCGCCGACATATCCTCGCCCAAATGCTGGGATACGTTCTGTCGCAAATGAGAGAGTTATTTGCCGATTTTTTTTCTCCAGGAGCAGAGCAGAGCGAGACACGTCCGTCCTACGTGGCAGCCATAACCGGAAGTCACCAGAGTTCATTTTTACTTAATTAGGGCACTGAAGTATTTACTGTGAAAGTGGAACATGATCCGTCTTAAATGTTCATTTGTACCTTTAAAGTTGTCCATTGTAAACAGAGTCGACGGAGATTAAAGCAGGCTGGTAAATGAGCTGCAGATTTTTTAAATTCTTCTTTTTTGGCACAACCTCACTGGCTTTATTTTTCCACCTCAAGCTGATAAATTGGCAAATGTAGATATGAAACTCGTTCCCCTAAGCTTTGTTTTTTAATTTGCACCAACACCCGAGGGAAATACCCGCTTTTTAAAATACTCGAGTTTGTTCAACAAACGCTGGACATGGAATTTTCTGGATGTTGCTGTCAAAACAAAAAGGGAACCCAAACCTTTTCTTCCTTTCTGCCCTATATACATTTTAGTGTCTAAAGATTTAAGAGGAGTATCTCTGTAGAAACAATAAAGATGAATAAACAACTAATCTCTTGAACTCACACAGAAAAGATTCCAAAATAAATCACAGCATTAAGCAGTATTTATTATTTTATAACAAGGGATGGGGGGGGTATTTACAAATTTAGCATAAGGTACAAATGAAAAAAACATTAACTGACTCCCTATTTACCAAGTTAGTACAAAATGTATTAATTTACAGTTTAAAAACACAAATTTACCATAAGAATGTCACAAATTTTTAAGAAAAAAGCTACAAATTTGTGAAAAAAACAACAAAACAAAACACATTTCCAAGAAAAAAATGTCTGGGATTTACAAGAATAAATTCCCAAATTTACAGGGAAAAAATTGCAAACTTAAAAGCACAAAAGTTACAAATTTGTACATTTTCTTCTCTTGTAAATTTTCGATTTTCTTGCCCATTTGTGATCTTTTGCTTCTAAACTTGTAATATTTTTTCTTAAAAATTAATAAATTTTCTGATTTTCTTGAACATTTAGGACAGGGGTCACCAACGCGGTGCCCGCGGGCACCATGTCGCCTGCAGGGACCACATGTGTCGCCCGCAGGCCTGTTCTAAAAATAGCACAACTCGCAAGTGAGCTGCAGATGTAATTTTTTCTGCCGCTATTTTTTATTTTATATTTTTTATATTTTTTAAAATCACACTTGCATTTATATAGATTTTAAAATGACAATGTCTTAAAAATAAAAAAAAATGAAAATATGTTTATTATACGTAAAGTTAAGGTGAACTCTGACCTAGTTCAAAGGTCAGTATTGTGCGCATGACAAAACCTTCGCGCTAGTGGAGCGTAAGCTTAGCTAGCGGGCAGTTAAGATGGTGGGCGCAGTGTGGTTTCCAAGCCCAAAAACATGGCAAAAAAAAGACAAAATTTATCATTTTCAAAGTGAGCGGGAGGAAGAGTTCTTTTTTACTAAAGGAAGCTGCGTGTATTTCATTTGCGGGGTGACGGCGAAGCGCCACTTCACTACCCACTCTTTTTTTATTTTTTTTTTTGGACTTATCTTGACAAGCCACCAGCCGCTGCGTGCGCAAGCGCCCCTTAACTCCCTAGCCTGCATGTTTTTTCATGAAAAACGAGAACATGCAAACTCCACACAGATCACTGTTGGCCGGGGGCAGGGATCGAACCCGCGATCCCCCGGCCGAGGGTAAACTGCTGCCACGGTGCTAACCACTGCGCCACCGTGCATATAAGCACTGCATATAAGCAGTGCTGTTTAGTTTCTTCTCATGAAAGGACAGCGCTGGTTGCTCAAGCATGATTCTTGGCAAGAACTGTATGGATATAATTCCAGTGAAGAAGAACACACAAAAGTGTGTTTATTAAATGTAACAGATTTTGAGCAGAATTGCAGCAGATTTGTTCAGTTAAAAATGTGATAAGATTTATTTAATATGAAAGCTGATTTTTCTTAAATGTTGCATAACTTTTTCAAACATGGTTCAACATAGTTCATGAATTAAAAGAGTTTAGTTTTTTATGGTTAAAAGGGACTGGTGAAAACTGGACATTTTTTTATGAAATGTAGAAGGGATCATCTGAACAATTGCTGAGATTAATAAAAATAAAGTGTTGAATATTGATCTTGTCTGTTACCCACTCTAAGTTATTGATAATTATTTATTTATGTGTGTGTATGTATATATATATATATATATATATATATATATATATATATATATATATATATATATATATATATATATATACACACACACACACACACACACACACACACACACAATTTGTTATTTTAGAGGAGTGTGTCAAGCTGGTGCCCTTCACATGACTCGATACCCATGAAGTAGCTCTTGGTTTCAAAAAGGTTGGTGACCCCTGATTTAGGACTTTTATAATAAATTCACTACTTTTTTTTTTGCAGAAATTTGCCATTTTTTCTTAAAGTTACCTTTCCCACACAAATACTCATAAATTTGCAACTTTTATCCCAAAGATTTTCAAAATGTTTCTTGTACATTTGCAGCAATATTCTCATTGACATGTTCACTTGTCTTGTGTAAACTATCCTTGTGTAAACGCTTTATGGGGATGGAGGGATGACAGCTCAATTCACAAATTTTTGAGAAAAAAGTAGCAAATTTATGAGGCAACAATAATACTTTATAAGAAAGTCGAAACTTTTGCAACTTTTGCCACTTTCTTTATAAGAAAGTTGCAAATTTAACTTTTAGCTTTAATTTTTATTCTTGTTCAGCTTTAGGCTATTTTAGCTCTTGAAGATAGTATTTTTTAATGTAGTTTTATGCTTTTTTAACATTTAACAGCTCAACTTTGTTGCCATGTTAGCTTAAAAATGCTTACTTAGAAGCTAAACCTGCCTAAAGTTGTATAATGTAGTATAAAACCTATTTTTTTAGCATAAGCTATGTCCACTTTTATGTTAATGCTATGCAAATTTACACAATTTTAACTTTTAAGTGAGCATAAACATGCTAAATAAAAGTTTAACTTTCCTCAACATTAAGCTTTTAAAGTTTTAAGCTATTTTAGCTTTTAAGCTGGCATTTTTCTAGCTTTACGGTTTAATTTAACACTTGTTCACGTTGTTTAACTTAAAACCTTGTTAGCTTTTATGCTAACACTGTGCATTAGACAGGTTTAGCCTCTAAGTGAGCATTTTAAGCTAACTTTTTAAACGTAAGCCATTTCCACTTTTATGTTAATGCTGTGAAAATTTTTGCCATTTTATCTTTTAAAGGCCAAATGTCACGTAATTTTTTTTTCCAAATGCCAACGAATTTTGATAAAATACACATAGCTTAAACCAAATATTCATACCGGAGACCATATCACCCACCCGTATTTACATAATTGCACAAAATACACCAGGCGAAGGCCCCGCCTTGCTCGCTGGCTTGTGACAGCCAATCCAGACCGCGGCCATGATTTTGACGTCACAAATTTCACCCTGGCTGCCCTGCCTATCCACATTCACACTTATCAACATTGGACAATCATGACGGAAAGTGACAGCGATTGTGAACAAATTAGTTTAGTTTTGTCCTCTGGTGAATCGGACTTGGAATTCAGGGAAGACGACACCCCAGATACTGATGACAGTGGTTCAGACAGTGACAGAGGCATAGAACCTTACAGGTTCGAGCCGTCCGAGACGGAATCAGATGCTTTGTCTGATGATAACAGTTCCGACGATGACTAGAGAGCAGAACCAGTGGAAAATGTCATTGAATTGGACATTAATCGCCTCCAGAATTGGGAAGCCGAAGGGGGTCTGTCGAGGGCGCCCCATAAATATCGATTTTTCGGAAGCCATTATTATGACGATACAGTGGGGCGCTAGCTTACAGTAGAACCCTTTCTTTCCTCATTCAGTTGTGGCAACAAAATCAAGGATGAAATGGAAGTAATTGTGGAAAAGGACTTGTATAAAAATCCCCAGGATCGTGTGTATAGGGCCATAACCAGGAATGTTCCTTTCTCACTGTAGACGAATTTGAAATCTAGCTTGTTGTTTTGTACGCCAGCTTCAAGATTTGATAATTAGAAATAATTGGGAAAAAACTATGTCTCTAGCACATGGCACTTCATGGGGAGGGCTTGAAAGTTCTATTAATAAACAAAGACAACATGAATAATGCAATGGATCTTTTCACTTTATTTTACATGAGTTCTGCAAGGCATTTATGAGGTGGATATGGTGTAAATTATATGGACAGGATGTGAACACATTATTGAATATTATATATATTATATTGTTACAAAATTTATAAAAGCTCACAATTGCAATATCAACAAACCTGTGCTTTCAATATCAACAAACAAGCATATTTATGTATACATGCATTCAGAAAATATTTGCAAATTCTTGTACTTGAATTTTTCAATAGGTGCACCTGTGAGTGTTGCCAAGCAATGCCAACAGTGGAGGAGAGCCGCTGCTGTCAAGAAATTGATCAGATCAGAATGAGAATGGAGGCACATACCTGTCAAGTGATACGTTTTCGCCGTATTTTAATACGGGGAAAATGCAATTTTAGCAAATACGGGCGTATTGCCATTTCTGTACGCCCAAAAGAAAAATATACGGGAAAAAAAATTAGTGAGTGTGTTGAGGAACACGTCGTGTGTGTGACCCCCACAGCTAGGGGGCTGGCAGATCGCTCAGCGTGAGCTATTCTCACTACAGTTAGAAGTGTGGACTCAATCATTAGGCTGATGGCCGGGGCGGGCAGAGCGCTCAGCGTGAGCTATTATCACTACAGTGAGAAGTCATTAGGCTGATGGCCTCACACTTTCAACTGTCCCGCGGCTCCGGAACAGAGAGGAATCGCCATCCAGAATTCTGCTTTTTTTATTTTGAGCAGGACGCTGAGTTGTGTTGTTATTGTCAGATATCCATGAATCCTTAAAATATTTGACAATAACAACACGGATTACATTTAAAACATTTCCCAGAAAAGTGTCCCTTATTACCCATCCGTCCCTTATAGCCCCGTTTTACGGTGCCATCCAGCAATACGATAGATGATTTATTTCTAAGGATTAAATTGTTGGTCGTTGTTACGTTGGTAACGAGGGGTAACTAAGAACAAAAATAGTGATTGCCTTCCACAAACAAAGGAAAAAAACTGTCTATGTATTAAAAATATGCGGTGCCTCTTCCAGTCTCCATATAAACAATCAATCGGGATACCCCAAGCATCAAACTAAGGTACAATCTGTTTCGTCACTTCCGCCTTCTTCCCCAGGCGATTCCGGGGGGCCGTGAGTAGGAACGTCAGGCCAAGCGCGGCAGTTTTAAATTAACGAATGTTCCGGCATTACTGAAGCATATGCACCAAGACCCGAACGGATCGGTTCCCTTTTATATCTAGTTTCAAGACATTTTAAGGACCCAGTTACGTGACATTTGGCCTTTAAGCTAGCATTTATCAGTGTTAACAGAAACATGCAAAATAAAACTTTCTTCAGCTTTAAGCTATTTTTAAGTTTTAAGCCGACAGCATTCAGTTTTAAGCTATTTTAGCTTTTAAGCTAGTATTTTTTTTCTGGCTTTAAGGTGTGTGTTTTTTTTTACATTTTTAAGCTCACTTTTTGGTAATCTTTAAGCCATGTTAGCTTTTATGCTAACACTGTACAACTTCCCCAGCAGCACACATGCATCAACAAGTTTACTTCGGGAAACTTGTTGATGATAGAGGTCGTTTGCTCTTGAACAAACAACCTCTATCAGATGTATTCCCGATGTAAACTTTGTACGTTGGGCCGATGCAAGTGTGCTGATGATGTTGAGTCCTTACATTCTGTGATGTCTGGTTGTATTTTTTAAACTTTGTACGTTGGGTTGACATCGGTGTGATGTATGTGTGCTGTTGGGGTTTAGACCAAGTTTAGCTTCGAAGTGAGCATTTTTAAACTAACAGTTTTGATATTTTTTTCAATAATTACATGTCCAATAGGCACCTTTCAGAAGGTTAAAAACCTTCAAAAACACATTTTCCGTCAGTGACCCCTTTAAAATATAATTATTTCTAAGTGAAGAGATATTCGTTAAAATTTGAGATATTTTTATTTTACATTTAAATTTATTAGTATTTTCTTGTATTTCCCCTCACAAACTAGCAGTTATTCCCTTGCATTTCTTGTCATTTTGTTCCTGTTCTGAGTTTGCTGTGTTGGAGTGGAAGTATGTTGCATTAGTACGCTCGTCTACTTCATTTTCGGTGAAGTTGACTCCGGCCTTGAAGACTCCTCGTCTCTTCGTCTTTATATCAGTGAGGTTTACTCACGCAGAGGTTTCCTCCCCCTCGGTGTGCAACTGAACAAAGTCTAGACTCGTTTGAAGCCTTCTATTTTTAATCTAGACTTTTTTTGCTATTTATATGTGCTCTGTATGCATGAGTTTCCGTTCCTCCACCTGGGAATCTGAAATAATGCTAGTTCCAGCACTTTTTTTTTTTCACTTCATCTCATCATGATAGGAAATTTGCAGCACTGCATCTTTTTTTAAAGACATCTCTTCTTCACCGAAGCAAGCGGCATGTCTTTGTTTTCTTTGAGTTGCTACTTCTTTTTTCGTGCCCTTAAACTTGACTGCTGGGAATCCTTAAGCTCGACATTGCAATGGGGGCAGCGGTGCAGGAGGAAGAAGAAGAATTGCACCTAATGAGATTTCCTCATTGTCGCCCGGGGGGCTCGGAGAGCCTTACTTAGTTCAAGTGGAGGTCTTATTACCGTATTCCTCAAACGAAGGACTCCTTCAGATTCACACCTCCAGCAAATTCCGGCTCCATTTGATCCCTCAGCACTGCACTGATGAGTTGATCTGAGGGTGAGAAAAAGGTGGTGTAGCCTCAGATGACAGAAGACGGGAGCGTGTACCGGCGCTCGGTGGGATTTAATTGAGGATCAGGTCAGAGTGACACCTACGTTAGTGCCATTAGATGGAAATGAGGAATAGTCGTCTTAGGTAGAATCCATATGGAAAATCACAATTACAGCAGAGTTAATTGATGCATCTCCTTTAGACAGATGAAGATTGTTGAGTGACCATTGAGAGATCAAACACTGACCTGATCTCTCAACAATCTCCTAACGCCTCAAAAAAGCCTTTTCTGTGTAAATATTTGGGAGCTCGTTGTAAGATTTTCACGACAATCTATAGAAATCTTTGAAAGATCCTTCAGACATCATTGAGAGACCAGGAGAGATCATTGATGGATCATTGAGAGTTTGATGGAGGACCAAAGAGGTATATACAGTATATATTAAACCCATGTGAGGCCCAGATGGGTTTAAAGTGGGTGAGCAGATTACCTGCTCACCTGTATCACAGGTAAGGTCCATGTAGGCAAACACAAATTGGGCCAACATGGAATCCATGGACAAACCCAGGTGGACCCATAAGACAGTCCAGATTTAACCTTTGGTGGGACCCACATGGGCATGCTGGCTGGGATCTTAACCATGTTCAAAACTTTAAGGCAAATACAGTTGCATGAAAACGGCAACAGATGGTTTGTGTCGTCTTTTGTTGCATCTTGCTGGAATAGGTCAGTACGCATGCAGTATTTCTGTTTCTCTGTTGCTGTTTGTGCACCAAAGATGTATAATTTCTGCCGGAGTTTTTCATTGTCGCCACGGTAACAACACCAGCGGGGGAAAATAAGACATCTTCAGAGGTGCTGAACTTTGCAAATGGAGCTCATGGAGGATGGGGGGTGGTGGTGGTGGCAGTTTTTTCATTAGCATCAATCACCAAAATTGTTAATTTCGGTGATTAATGTGGCCTTCAGTCTCCTTTGCTATTTCTGCCCGTCTGTACACATATTTAGCTCATAGGGACAGATCCACCAAAGCAATGTCACAGAAAGGATAAATGAGGCATTTTTTTCCCTCTTTTTTGTGACGAATTAACGTCACGGGAACAAATGTGAATAGATAATCAAACTCTTCATTAATGGGGAGTAATTTAAGACCTAATGACGAATGGAAATGAAATGTTTGTTTGTAAAAATTGTTTGTTGGATGGGACAAAATGACGGTTGCAACGCTCCCCGTCCCCTTGTTTGGTATTCATGGTGCAACCAGCTGTCTGGGAGCATATTAATGACAACAGCTGATGTAAGTGAAGACGACAACACGAGCAGATAATTAACTCCGAACAGGCACGCTTATGGAAGCGTGCCTAAAACCAAAAACCAGGTTTGCCATGTCTTTTCTGAAGTGATAATGAGCCTACAAATTCAAGAAAAAATGGGACAAAGCAGCAGTTGGCAACCTGGAATATGGAAGAACTTCGCAAAAAAATACCTTAAAATTATAAGAATTGTAAGACTATAATGTAACTTTTCTCAAATAAATTTTCAAATTGTAAAAAATTAACCCTTTTCTTGCTATTTTTACAACTTCCCTTATTTTCCAGACTGTTTTCTTGGTCATTTATAACTATTTCCCCATAAAGTCACAATATTTGTCTTGCAATTTTGAAGATGTTTTCCCAGGGCCATTTCTTGCTTTTTTTGGTGCTCCTATTTTTATTGTATTTTATTATGGGGTAGAGTTCAAACCCTTTTAAATGGTACAGAATAAAAATATCACCAGCATCCATATTAATTTTATAAATTTACAAGAAAAAAGCTTAAGATTTATGACAGAAGTTAGATTTACATGGAAAAGGAGCAAATTTGTAAGAAAAAGTTATATTTTTATGAAAAAATCATGAATTTCTGAGGAAAAAGTGCGTCTACAAAAAACATCTGAAACTTATGAGAAAAAAGTTGCAAATTTAACTTTTCGGTTTTATTTTTATTCTTGTTCAGCTTTAGGCCATTTTAGCTTTAAAGCTAGTATTTTTTTATATAGTTTTACGGTTTTATTTACCTGAACTTTGTTTAACTTTAAGCCATATTAGCTTTAAAATGCTAACTTAGAAGCTAAACTGGCCTAAAGTTATATTGTGTAGCATAAAAGCAATTTTTTTAGCGTAAGCTTGTTCCACTTTTATATTGGCATTTCCCAAAAGTATACAATTACAGAAGCATGCAAAATAAAAGTTCAACCTTCTTCAGCATTAAGCTATTTTTACTTTTAAGCTAGCATTTATTTATTTATTTATTTTTTTTTTAGTTTTAAGGCGCCATTTAATTTTTGCTTACTTTGTTTAACTTGGTTCCACGTTAGCTTTTATGCTAACACTGTACAACTTTAGCCAGTTTCAAAAGTTCGGGATCAGACCGCCAAGGTCTCTGCCTTCGACCGTCACCTGACCCACATTGCACCAGACCCCCATGGTCCCTCCTGCAGTTGGTGAGCCCACTGGAAGGCGGACCCATGTAGCTCCTTCAGGCTGAGCCTGGCCGGGTCCCATGGGCAGAAACCTGGCCACCAGGTGCTAGCCATTGAACCCCTCCCCCATGCCTGGCTCCAGGGTGGGGCTCCAGTAACTCCATACCAGGCGGGGTACACTGAATCCTTGATTTTTTGGTCATCATGGGAGTCTATTGGATCGCTCTTAATCTGAGATATCCAGTCTCTTTACAACTAAGAAAAGGGAGGTTTGATTTGGGCCTATAGCTATTCATGAGTGAGGTGTCTAGGTTGCTCTTTTTTAGAAGTGGCTTGATAACAGCTGTTTTAAGCACTGAGTGACAACACCTGAATTCAGGTGGCGTATGATGTCATCCAAGTTTTTAAGATTGATTGGAAAAAAATGTTGCCATGGTGTTTACGTCTTCTCTACGTGGACACAAAGGAAGCACATGTCCAGCACCTGGCATGGGAGTACTTACTGGCTGTCTAATTTTCTAAATTTTGCTATTAAAGAAAAAGGCAAAGTCATTGCAGGCACAGTTGGATAGAAGTTCAAGAGCTACTGACACAGGGGGATTTGTTAGCCTGTCAACAGTAGTGAACAAGGTGCGTGCATTATTGTTGTTTTTAGCAGTGATGTCAGAAAAATATGCTTGCCTTGCATTTCTCAACTCCAAATTATAAATGCTCAATCTCTCATTACAGATTTCATAATGAATTTAGTTTGTCGCCACCTGCGTTCAGCTTTGCGACACTCTTTTTTCAGCTCTTACTAGTTTGGCATTTTTCCATGGAGGGTTCTTTTTAATACGGACCACCTTCAACTTGATAGGAGCAATGACATTGATAATATTTGTGATTTTACCATTGAAATCTTCCGCAAGTTCAATTACTGAAGGTGAAGATGGGGGTTGGGGGGGGGATGAGGAAGAGAAAACTTGGATGAATGTTGTGCTGGTATTATCACTGATGTACCGTTTTTTGATGATCTCTGTCTGGATATTTCTGTTGACATTAATAGCACTCTCAAAGAAAACACAAGAATGGTCGGACAGAGCAACAACCATCACCATAACCTTAGAGATGTTCAGACCTTTGGAGATGACCAAGTCCAGACTGTGTCCTCTGTTGTGTGTTTTTTCTGTTACATGCTGAGTCAGTCCAAAATTATCAAGGACACGACACAGTTCTTTGGTCCTTCTATCCTAAGGGTTGTCAGCATGGATGTTAAAATCACCAACAATATCTACACAGTCAAAGTCAACACAGACAGATAGCAGCTTTGTAAAATCATCAAAAAAGGTTGCATGGTATTTAGGTGGTCTGTAAACATTAAGAACCAATACATGGGAGGAGGAATTCAGCTAAAGAGCCACATATTCAAATTTCAGACAATTGAAACCAGCTACCACACTATTATTTTTCAGTCAGTGACCCCTTTAACAATAAAAGTATCATGTTATAATATGATATACAGCCCTTTATTTTTTGTTAATTTTTAAGATGAGTTTCTGTTTAGATTTTGTTGAAAAAACCTTAATTTGTTTAATATAAAAACAATTAAGTTTTGTTTTTATCTAATGTTTATACTGGTTTTATTAAGTCTTCTGAGGAAGACTGCAGATGCTCGTCAAAACATGTAAAGGTAAAAACACTTCCTTTACATCTTTGTCTGAAATAAGAAAAACAACAACAACAACAAAAACTTTATTAAGTACAATTAAGGGCATAGGGAATATGCGATAATATCATGAGAACCTGTGTAACGGTAACTCTCCCCACTGATGATATCGTGTATATAGTTTTGTTTTTGTACTGATGTTCTTGTTTTAATTGGTTTTGTTCTAGTTTCTTTTTTATAGGCCACATCTATTTATGGACAACAGATGGAAATTAGCCGCTGGCTGTTAATCTGGCATTTACATTTACTTTGACTGTTTATTAATGTTAATTTACCTGCATTGTCCTTTAAATAAATTAAAAACAAAATATTTTGGTTTAAATCAGAATGTGATATTTTAGTGAAATGTGCATGTAGACAGTAATCGCCTCACACGGCACCAGGAGCGTAATGTATTTTTAATATTCCTTTGGGCTCTGCATTCTCGCTGCGCACCACCTAAATATAGCAGATGAATTGCCTTGAAGCCGACCTGCTAATAAGCAGCTGCTGTAAGAGGAAATAAACAGACTGAGAGCTTCATCTTCTTTTTCTTCTCACTTTCTTACCTGCAGCAGCAGGTGGTCTAAATTAGCGTCACTGGCACAGCAGCTTTGACGTATGCGAACGACAACGTCTCGTGTGAAATGTGGGAGTCAGCTAATATACTGTAGTTCAAGAACGTCTCATAAATCATTTATGTTTTTTATTTAATGTGAAACTGTTACCTGGTTGGTGTTTGGTTGTAATTAAGTGTCACAATGACATGAGCAACTTCTTAAATTTTGTGACTTTTTTCTTCCCCAGCAGCATACACACGTCAGGCCAGAGTCTGCAAGTTTACATCGGGAATACGTCTTATAGAGGTCTTAAAGCACAAATGTGTGCTGTTGGGGAGGCAACATTCGTTTGGATGATGGTTAAACTTTTGCTTTGTGTTATCGTTTATTTTTTTTTTGCTGTTTGTCTCGATAACGACACCAGGTTTTTTTTTTGTGTGTGTGTTTTTGATGTAAGGGAAGATTTTTTCCTCCCAATTTTAAAGGGTTGAACTTTTATAGGAGATTACTAAAACACGGAATGAACAGTACAGTGTGGAACATTCTGTACATGTTCCATACAGTCCTACTAGCGGTCTACTAGCTAGTGGTTTCAAGTGTTTTACGAACATGTACATGTATCGTTAGATATGGAACATTCCGTAGCTAACCTTCCATATGCTAGTGTTTGTCCATGTTCCATACATTTTCTTAGGTCCTGCTAGCTATCAGTCCAGCCTCCTGACATTCCTAAGAGCCTTATGTGTGGAATGTCCAGCGGTTCTGCTAGCTGGTAGTCGCAAGTGTTTTACTTTCCATTGATACATAATGTTCCATACGGGATGCTAGCAGTCCTACTAGTTTGCAGTCCAGCCTACTAATATTCCCAAGTGCCTTACGTATATGTTCCATAGACACGTAGAGTGCAGCAGGCAATACAGTTTCACTGTAGCCCAAACCCTGCAATTTTTTTAATTGCAAATTTATGTTGTTTTTTTTCACAAAATTACAAAGTTTTCTGGTAAATTTTTGAATTTTTGAAAAAATTGTGAATTTTTTCTTGCAAAATTGTGCTAATGTTTTGTGTTCTGATTTTTTTCATAAATCTGGCACATTTTTCATTGAAAAATCTGATACCTTTGTTGAGTAAAATTGAGACTTTTTAATGTAAATTTCTGTCATTTTTCACAATAAAATTACAACTTTTTTCATAGACTTTGTTCACTGAAAAATGGCTTTTTGGGGAGGCAAATTTGTGACTTTTTAAGGTAAAAAATGTTTTTTTTCATATATCTTGAAATTTGTGGATGTTTTTCCTCAAAAAATCGAAGCTTTCTCCATAAATTTTGAATATTTTTCACAAACTTTCAGCTATTCTCATAAATTTATTACCTATTTCTTTGTAAATTTATTACCTTTCACTATTAAAACTGCAGCTTTTTTTTTTAGAAATTTGTCACATTTTTCTCATAAAATTCCAACTTTTTCCCACAATTTTTGTGACTTGTTTCTTAAATCGTGGTTATGCTTTATTCAAAAAACTGCCAAATTTTCTCTAAATTTGCAAGATTTTTTTTATGCAAATTCTTATTTTTTTTGCTTTATTCACTTGATATTTTTCTCATGGATGTGCAAATATTTTTCTTCAAAATTTGTTGCTTCTTGTAAATGTGAGAGTTTTTTTTTTTTTTTTCTCAATGCCCAGAACTGCAGGTTGCATACCCCTGCACTGTATGACTTACAGTGGGGCAAAAAAGTATTTAGTCAGCCAACAATTGTGCAAGTTCTCCCACTTAAAAGATGAGAGAAGTCTCCAATTTTCATCATAGGTATACCTCAACTATGAGAGACAAAATGAGAAAAAAAAATCCAGAAAATCACATTGAAGGATTTTTAATGAATTAATTGGTAAATTCCTCAGTAAAATAAGTATTTGGTCACCTACAAACAAGCAAGATTTCTGGGTCTCACAGACCTGTAACTTCTTCTTTAAGAGGCTCCTCTGTCCTCCACTCGTTACCTGTATTAATGGCACCTGTTTGAACTCGTTATCAGTATAAAAGACACCTGTCCACAACCTCAAACAGTCAGACTCCAAACTCCACTATGGCCAAGACGAAAGAGCTGTCAAAGGACACCAGAAACAAAATTGTAGACCTGCACCAGGCTGGGAAGACTGAATCTGCAATAGGTAAGCAGCTTGGTGTGAAGAGATCAACTGTGGGAGCAATTATTAGAAAATGGAAGACATACAAGACCACTGATAATCTCCCTCGATCTGGGGCTCCATGCAAGATCTCACCCCGTGGGGTCAAAATGATCACGAGAACGGTGAGCAAAAATCCCAGAACCACATGGAGGGACCTAGTGAATGACCTGCAGAGAGCTGGGACCAAAGTAACAAAGGCTACATCAGAAACACACTACGCTGCCAGGGACTCAAATCCTGCAGTGCCAGACGTGTCCCCCTGCTTAAGCCAGTACATGTCCAGGCCCATCTGAAGTTTGCTAGAGAGCATTTGGATGATCCAGAAGAGGATTGGGAGAATGTCATATGGTCAGATGAAACCAAAATAGAACTTTTTGGTAAAAATTCAACTTGTCGTATTTGGAGGAGAAAGAACACCATACCTACTGTGAAGGATGGGGGTGAAAACATCATACTTTGGGGCTGTTTTTCTGCAAAGGGACCAGGATGACTGATCCGTGTAAAGGAAAGAAATGAATGGGGCCATGTATCGTGAGATTTTGAGTGAAAACCTCCTTCCACCAGCAAGGTCATTGAAGATGAAACGTGGCTGGGTGTTTCAGCATGACAATGTTCCCAAACACACCGCCCGGGCAACGAAGGAGTGGCTTTGTAAGAAGCATTTGAAGGTCCTGGAGTGGCCTAGCCAGTCTCCAGATCTCAACCCCATAGAAAATCTTTGGAGGGAGTTGAAAGTCTGTGTTGCCCAGCGACAGCCCCAAAACATCACTGCTCTAGAGGAGATCTGCATGGAGGAATGGGCCAAAATACCAGCAACAGTGTGTGAAAACCTTGTGAAAACTTACAGAAAAAGTTTGACCTCTGTCATTGCCAACAAAGGGTATATAAGTATTGAGGTGAACTTTTGTTATTGACCAAATACTTATTTTACCGAGGAATTTACCAATTAATTCATTAAAAATCCTTCAATGTGATTTTCTGGATTTTTTTTTCTTTTTTTGTCTCTCATAGTTGAGGTATACCTATGATGAAAATTGGAGACCTCTCTCATCTTTTAAGTGGGAGAGCTTGCACAATTGGTGGCTGACTAAATGCTTTTTTACTCCACTGTATGTGTTTTCGTTTCCATGAGAAGCACAGATCTCTGGCTAAAATTCTCAGGCTAATGATTGATAAAGTTTTATTAATGCATAATATTCTCAGCCGAGGATCTAAACAAATTGTGGCAATTTAGCAGCTCCCACGCATGGTTATCAATCATCTCCGCCAAGGAGTGATCATGCATCAATGCTGCTTTCCTCTGGTAGAAGTTCAGAAGTCTGCAGGCAGCAGAATTTTTTTTTTTGTTTTGTTTTAAATTTTTCCTCCATAGCCAGATGACAGTTTGTAAAGCGTTTACCTGGAGCATAGAGGCTTTAATTCCAACGGTTATTATGTAAACAGGAAACAATTTATGAGCCATGGCAGGAGGAAAACAACCGTCGGTATGTTGGCGTTCTTATTCTGTTTTAATAATGAGTGTCCAGAAAAAAATAAAGCAGCAGATGAGCAGATGAAGCGGGGGATGCGGGGGCATGCTGCACAAAATAAAATAAGTCACTAAAATAACTCCTCATGGTGCAGATGTGGCCCTAAAGTGTATGTAGCCTCGGTCAGTGTTCTTTCCAATTTATCTATTTTTGTTGCTTTTATTGCCAACGCAAGGTCGTCAATTGTAACTGAACTTCTTAGGTACTGTCTATTAGGGGTGGGAATCGCAAGGGAACTTGCGATTTGATTCATATCGTGATACTTGGGTCACGATACGATCCTATCACGATTCAACGATAATCACAATGTTGTGATATCAAGTATCACAATCCCATATATTTCAAATTTTTTCACCTTATTCAACCTCAAATCATGTCCCAAAGTAAAACTGTTGACATCTCTTTTTTTTTAATATTGTGCACACCACTGAAGTGAGAGAATTTAGAAATTATTTTAATCTTGTTTTATCTTATTTTTGTATTTCTAAAATTATTTTTATTTATCAACTTCCTTTTACTCCATTTTATTGTACAGCGCTTTTTGACTATATTATGTCTGTGAAAAGTGCTTCATAAATAAACTACTTATTTTGTGCTTGGAGAAAAAGCTCCATGCTGGTTTCTTTTTAGCTTAGCCATTGCTAATGCTGCTCTGAGACCTGTGCTGACCTGTGTGTTCCAAGCTCTTTTTTTGCAGTACTTATTGCGGGTTGTGTGTCATGTCAAGGTCTTTCCTTCCATCTTTGTTACAAAATCCAAAAAAGGCCCAACATTTGAACTGACTGCTTTCTACCTTTCAAAGGTGGCTGCAAATCTCGCAAGACACGCTATGACTTCACTTGACTAGGTGCTTGCTTTGTGCCCTCTAGTGGACTGAAAACAAAATTGGTTGAATACCTAAGAGAGTATGCAACATTTACATGAATATACAGTCATGTGAAAAAATTTGGACACCCCATTAAATATTCTGTTCTTTATTAATAAATGTTCACATATCTATGTCTAACCTTGTTTTTGTTTTTATTTGCATTTTTTAACATTTGTTTTAGCCATTTTAAGTGGGAATGAATGTGGGGGTGTCCTAAAAAAGATGGGGGGGGGTGTCTTAATTTATTCCTCACTATTTGTTCAGAAGAGGGTAGTGCAGTGGCGGAGTGGTTAGCACTGCGGCAGCACAGCAACTCACCCTTGGCCAGGGGATCCTGGGTTCGATCCCAGCCCCCGACCAACAGTGATCTGTGTGGAGTTTGCATGTTCTCCCCGTGTCTGCGTGGGTTTACCCCGGGATTTCTCCGGTTTCCTCCCACATGCCAAAAACATGCAAGCTAGGTTAATTGGCCTCAAACTGGGGATTCTAAATTGTCCTTAGGTATGAATAGGACAGTAAATGGTTGTCTGTATCTCTTTGTTGGCCCTGTGATGGACTGGCGATCTGTCCAGGGTGTACCCTGCTTCTCGCCCAAAGATGCTGGGATAGGCTCCAGCCCCCCCGTGACCCGAAAAGGATTAAGCGGAAGAAGATGAATGAATGGATGGATATGCCCAGCATTTTCTGTTTTTTTCATGTACTCTTGATTATTATTATTAATTTTATTAATATTATACTTTTTGGAGTCTCTGACTAGGGTGCTGGAGAGTGCTCCTCTTTGAGACTCCATTGTCCTACTGGGGGACTTCAATACGCACATGGGCAATGACAGTGAAACCTGGAGGGGTGTGATTGGGAGGAACAGCCTGCCCGATCTAGTCCAGAGTGGTGTGGACTTCTATGCCAACCACCGTTTGTCCATAACGAACACTATGTTCAAGTATAAGGGTGTCCATATATGCACCTGGCACCAGACACTCTAGGTCGCAGGTCAGTGATCGATTTTGTTATCATGTCATCAGACCTGCAACCATATGTCTTGGACACTGGGTAAAGAGAGGTGCAGAGCTGTCAACTGATCACCACCTGGTGGTGAGTTGGATTCAATGGCAAGGGTGGATGTCACTCAGACACGGTAGACTTAAACTCGCCTGTACAGAGGAGCCGAGGGCACCCATGTGGTGTTTAATAAGTGGGATCTTGTTTTCATGAGCAATAATTAATGTCTCTGTCTTGTCTGAGTTAAGCTGTAAAAAGTTTGCACCTAAACACTGTTCGATGTTAAATAAGCAGTTAATTAAAGATGGCAGCATGTGAAACTCAGACTTTTTAAAAGAGCAATACAACTGAATATCGTCAGCATAAAGATGATAAGAGATATTTGTGAGCTGGCTAATTATCCATCCTAGTGGCAGAATGTAAAGTAGAAATAAAATGGGTCCCAAAACTGAGCCTTGTGCTACCTCCCATGAATACTGTGCTGTTTCAGAAAAAGTCTGATTCACGGACACGTTAAAGGTTCTTCCGGTGAGGTACAATGAAAACCATTTTAAAACGGAACTAGACAACCCTAGCTCTTTGACTCTGTTTATCATTATACAGTGATCAACAGCATCAAAGGCAGAAGAAAGATCCAATAAAACCAGAACTGTGTATTTGCCAGTGTCAGCCGCCATTATAATGTCACTGGAGACTCTGACTAAAGCTGTTTCAGTAGAATGATTTTTTCGAAAGTCTGACTGAAATTTATCCATGGTATTACAATTTGCCAAAAATGACATCAGCTGCTCAGCCACTACCTTTTCCAAAATTTTTGATATAAAAGGGAGTTTAAAGATTGGCCTATAATTATTGATGGATCCAAACTCGGCTTCTTAAGTGCTGGTTCAACCACTGCATGTTTGAAGGAGCTGGGAACCATACCAGCTGAAAGTGAAATGTTTATCAGTTCAACAAATGAAGGACCAATTGACTCAAAAACTGCTAAAAACAGCTTAGTAGGGAGAACATCAGCGGGGAAGAGGAGGGTTTCATTTTCTGCAGCGTAGCTGTGATGTCCTGAAGGGTCACAGGATTAAAAGTGGACCTAGTATAAGGTGAGGGCATGACACTGGCACAGTTAAAAGAAGATGATGGTGAAATGTTTTCACTGATATCTCTGATCTTATCAATAAAGAAATTGTTGTTGTTCGTCCATCGTTGTCGATGATGACCTCGTAATCCTATTGATCAGTTGACGGTTGATGGTGAGTCCTGAGATGACTGATCAATCCAATTTTGGCACGGAATGTCCTGGCACATGTGGGGCAGGCATGCATCATCACGTTAGCTGATGTGCTGGGCTGTCTAGTCTTGCGCAATTTGCGCTTGGCTTTAGCTCCAGCAATACGTCTGGCTTCTAGACTTCTGCAGCCATCCTTAACGCTCATATGCCAGGCCAAGCGGTCTTGTGCTAGAGTTTCCCAGGAGGCCACGTCTATATTGAGGGATTTCAGAGAGGCCTTCAGGGTGTCCTTGTAACGTTTCTTTTGTCTCCCTCTCACCCTTTTTCCTTCTGAGAATTCCCAGTAGAACAGCTGCTTTGGAATGAGTTCATCAGGCATCCTGACAACATGACCTGCCCACCTAGCTTGCGCTCTTATTAGCATGGTGTGGACCATTTCCATTTTAGCTCGCTCAAGGACTTCTGTATCGGGTACCTTGTCCTGCCATTTGATGCTGAAGATCCTTCGAAGACAGGTGAGGTGGAAACGGTTGAGCTGTCTGGCATGCCTTGCATACACCGTCCATGTTTCACAGGCATAGAGGAGTATTGGGAGCACAACAGCACGGTAGACCTTTCGCTTTGTTTCTAGGCTAATGCCCTTCTTTCCCATGCAATTTTGTGGAGTCTGCCGAATCCAGTGCTGGCCTTGGCTATTCTGTGGTTGACTTGGGTATCTAAGATAAGATAAGATAAGATAAGATAAGCCTTTATTAGTCCCACAATGGGGAAATTCCAGGATTGCAACGGCACAGGGATAGCAACACTCAGACCAACAATCAGAAGGCAAGAAAAAAACAAGAACAGCTAGTATACATATGTACATATTACTATAAATAAATAAATAAATAAATATATATATATATATATATATATATATATATATATATATATATACACTACCGTTCAAAAGTTTTGGGTCACTTAGAAATTTCCTTATTTTTGAAAGAAAAGCACTTTTTTTCAATGAAGATAACTTTAAACTAATCAGAAATACACTCTATACATTGCTAATGTGGTAAATGACTATTCTAGCTGCAAATGTCTGGTTTTTGGTGCAATATCTACATAGGTGTATAGAGGCCCATTTCCAGCAACTATCACTCCAGTGTTCTAATGGTACAATGTGTTTGCTCATTGTGTCAGAAGGCTAATGGATGATTAGAAAACCCTTGTGCAATCATGTTAGGTCTGCAATGCTGTAATTGCTGCAAATGGAGGATTCTTTGATGAAAGCAAAGTTTGAAGGAAAAAATTATTATTTCAAATACAAATCATTATTTCTAACCTTGTCAATGTCTTGACTATATTTTCTATTCCTTTTACAACTCATGGTGGTAAATAAGTGTGACTTTTCATGGAAAACACAAAATAATTGTCTGGGTGACCCCAAACTTTTGAACGGTAGTGTGTATATACTGTATATATATATATATATATATATATATATATATATATATATATATATATATATACAGTATATATATACAGTATATATATATATATATATATATATATATATATATATATATATATATATATATATACTGTATATATATATATATATATATATATAGACACACAGTGCGGAGCATTGTGGTTGGTGAATGTGCAGCAGAAAGTCTAAGCTCTCTCTCCCTCCGCGGGTGCGGCGGGCCAGCTGGATGTCTTTGGGCATGATGGTGACCCTCTTGGCGTGGATCGCTCACAGGTTGGTGTCCACGAAGAGACCCACCAGGTAGGCCTGGCTGGCCTCCTGCAGAGCCATGACGGCGGAGCTCTGGAAGTGCAGGTCGGTCTTGAAGTCCCGAGCGATCTCCCTCACCAGGCGCTGGAAGGGCAGCCTACGGATGAGCAGCTCTGTGGATTTCTGGTAGCGACGGATCTCTCTCAGAGCCACGGTACTGGGCCTGTAACGGTGAGGCTTCTTCACTCCGCCGGTGGCCGGAGCGCTTTTTTCGAGCAGCCTTGGTGGCTAGCTGCTTCCTGGGGGGCTTTTTCCTCCAGTAGATTTACGGGCGGTCTGCTTGGTTCTTGCCATCGCTCTTTATTATTTTGTCTTATATTTCGTGCATGCCGCCTAAACTCCAGCCCGGCACCCGCGTCGTTTTCGCCACAGTTCCTCGGCATGTCGAGCTTCTCCGTTAGCACCGGGTGGCGGTTGGAGCTAGCTAGCCAGCTAGCTAGCTCTTCCCTGCTGTATCATCCTCCGCTGCAAACAGTGGCTCCGTCCGCCGACTCGGGAGACCCTTGGGGCGATCTGTGTGTCCGTGATATATATATATAGAGTGAAAGGTGTAGAAAGAAGAAGGAAGATAAGAAAAAAGCAATTTATTGTTGCAGACTGGGAGAGGGTGCTACCTAGATATGTGAATTGGCCTACAACTTGCAGTCTCTGCCCCATCACTGTAATAGTTGGTTCTGCCTGTCGGCCATTTGGAGCTGACTGGTGCATAACTTCGGTCTTCTTGGTGCTGATAGTGAGGCCGAAGTTGTCACATGCCATGGAGGATTTGTCCATGCTTGACTGCATCTCACACTCTGAGCTGTCATTTAAGGCACAGTCGTTGGCAAAGAGGAAGTCCCTCAGTACAGTCTCTTTTACCTTGGTGATAGCCTGGAGTCTTCTTGGGTTGAAGAGTCTTCCATCATGCCTGTACCTAAGGCTTATCCCAGTGGTGCTATTCTGAAAGGCATCAGTGAGCATGGCTGAGAACATCATACTGAACAAGGTGGGTGCGAGCACACAGCCTTGTTTAACGCCATTCGTGACTGGAAAAGCCTCTGATGCCTCACCGTTGTCTAGAACGCGTGCGTTCATGCCATTGTGGAACTGGCGCACCATCAGGATGAATTTATCTGGGCAGCCAAACTTTGACATTATCCTCCATAGTCCCTGGCGACTGACAGTGTCAAACACTTTGGTGAGGTCAACAAATGTGGTGTAGAGCTTGCGGTTCTATTCTAGACACTTCTCCTGGAGTTGACAAGCCACAAAGATCATGTCCACGGTCCCTCTACCCTTACGGAAGCCACATTGTGATTCTGGCAGCAGGCCTTGTTCTAGGTGAGTGATCACCTAGAACCGAGCCACCATCTACCAACTGAGCCACCGGAGTGGTGGCTCAGTTGGTAGAGCATCCGCCCCACATCCGGGAGGCAGGGGTTCAAATCCTGTCCGGGTCATGCCGAAGACCATATAAAAGTGGAACTTCCTGCCGTCCAGCTTGGTGCTCAGCAATAATGGAATGGAGGAGGGAAATCTGTGGCGGCGTCTTGCATGGCAGCGGCCCTCTGATTCTGCACTTGGGGTGTGTGTGATTAACACAGTAGATGGGTAAAGCACAATCTTGTTCTACTGTACATGATTGGTTGTACAGTTGAATGACAATAAGGGTGATTTAATTAATTTAATTTAATTTAATTAATCAGACGATTTAGCAAGAGTCTTGCGAGGACCTTGCCAGCTATGGAGAGTAGTGAGATACCTCGGTGGTTGTCGCATACTTGTCTGTTGTCCTTTCTCTTGTACAAGTGGACAATTGACGCATCGCTGAGTTCCTGAGGAATGGTGCCTTGGGTCCAGAAGGACCGGAACAGTTCACTCAGCTTCTCAAAGAGTGCTGGGCCACCTGTCTTGTATATCTCAGCTGGAATGGCGTCTGACCCTGGTGCTTTACCACTTGATAGTTGGCCAACAGCCTTTTGGACTTCAGCTACAGTAGGAAGTTCATCCATGGGATCATTGATCTCGACCTGGGACATCCTGTCGATTGCCTCATTGTTTATAGTAGATGGCCGGTTTAGGACTCCTTCAAAATGTTCAGCCCATCTTTGGAGGGTTTGGATCTTCTCTGTCAGGAGGGTTGAACCATCTGAGCCCAGGAGTGGGGAGCTTCCTGATGGCTTGGGTCCGTACAGGGCATTGAGAGACTCGTAGAGTCGTTTTGAGTCATTCCTGTCTGCGTAGCCCTGGATTTCATCGGCCTTGGCACTCAACCATGAGTCTTGCATCTTTCGGAGTTTGAGTTGTACTGTCCTGCATGCGCTGGTGAAAGCCACCTCCTTTGAGACGGATGAAGGATCGTTTTGATGGGCACAATGAAGGCTATGCTTCTCCGTTAGTAGAGCTTTGATTTCTTCATCATTTTTATCAAACCAATCATGCTTTTTCCGTGTTGAGAGGCCCAGGACTTTCTGTGCAGATGAGTAGACAGTGTTCCTGAACAGCACACAGTCTTTCTCGGCATTAGCTGTGAATCTCAGATCTGCAAGTTCGCGTTCCAGGTCTTCCGTGAGTGCATTAGCCTTGGAGTAGGCTTTCAGTTGGGACACATCAAGCCGTTTTATGCTCTTGTTCTTGTCACCCTGTGGCCTTCTCTTAGGCCTGATGTGCAGTTTCATCCTGGAGACAATAAGCCTGTGGTCGGTCCAGCATTCAGCACCACATATGGCCTTTGTGACTCTGACGTCCTGCTTATCTTTTTGCCTGAAGATGACAGAGTCAATGAGGTGCCAGTGTTTGAAGCGGGGGTGCCTCCATGAGGTTTTGTTTAGAGTGGGCAGGTGGAAGACAGTATTTGTGACGAGGAGGCTATATTTGGCACAGGTCTGTAGCAGGAGAAGGCCGTTGCTATTGCACTTGCCCACTCCATTTTTGCCTATGATGCCTTCCCAGGCAGAACTGTCCTGTCCTACTCTGGCATTGAAGTCCCCGAGCAATATGAGCTTGTTGTTGTCCTTCACAGTAGACAGGAGAGCATCAAGTTCTTCGTAGAACTTGTTTTTGGTCTCATCAGGGTTTGTCATCGTTGGTGCATAGGCACTGATAAGAGTAGCCTGCTTGCTGTCAAGCAGTGGAAGCTGCATTGTCATGAGGCGGTCATTCACGCCCTTTGGGAGGCTGGAGAGTTTGCTCACAAGGTTGTTCCTCACAGCAAAACCAACTCCTGCTTCGCAGCGCTCATCTTTGCTACGGCCACTCCAGAAGAATGTATATCCACCTCCCGACTCATTTAACTGACCTTCTTCTGCAAGCCTGGTTTCACACAGAGCTGCAATGTCAATGTTGTATCTTGCAAGTTCCCTGCTAACTAGAGCTGTTCTTCTTTCAGGTCGATCAGCTGATGGATTGTCTAAAAGTGTGCGTACATTCCATGTACCAATGTTGAGTGGTGTCACCTTTTTCTTTCCTCTGTTGTTTCTACCGCTAGTGTGGGATCCCCTCCAGCCATGGTAAGCTGGCCAGGGTTATGAAGCAGGCAATGTTTAGGGCACATTTTCTAGCCCCTTCCTCAGGCTATGGAGGTGAGCAGTGCAATCCTAAAAAGGACTGCTCAGTCACTCAGACAGACACCGAACCCCGCTGCTGCTTCTCTCAGTGAGGAGTGATCATTAGGCCTGAGCCGCCTTTTAATTTTACTATTTAAATGACCCTTTGATTTGATGAATAAAGAAAAAGCTGTAGTCCAAGATGCATATTTAGTCAGGCTATTTTTTAGCCAAAAGTAAAGACACGTAATGCTGCAGCATCACGGGAAGATCTTCAGTGTCAGAGTAGCAGCAGAGTTTGTACAAGACAGATAAGTGTGGAATGCTGCGTTAGCAGGTTCTGTGAGCTTGATAGGCTGTAGCCGCAGAATCACAGGAACAAACATGATATGCTTTGTAATATTAGAAACAAAGTGTATATTTAAGGTATGCAATAAAAACATCTTTCACACCAAGTAATAGGGGTGGTTGAAAAAAAATCAATAATGTATCGATTCATAGACACTATCATTGCAATACTTTATTAAGAATTAATAATAAATGTTGCAAAGACAAACTTAGGTATGTAGGTAGCAGAGCAATAAACCAGTTGACTTTTCAATCTACTCAAGGAGGCACTTCTTCTGAGATATAAACTTTGGTATTGTAGTGTTTAAGAATGGGCATTAGCTTGTTTTCTTTGCATTATTTGATCAAAAAGCAGCATGTTGTTTTGGCCAGTTGACATTTTCTGTAAATACTGTAAATGCTCTAAGTGATGAGATTTTTAGTTGAAATTTGGAGAATTATGTTAAGTGTAGTGTCCAAATGTGGTTATTGAAGAATATGGTACTCCTGGAACACCTCTTATTCAAGTTGCATAGTTGGAACTTTATATACATAGATATGGTTTCCAGTAAACACAGTTTCCTGCTGTCATTCATAAATATTGGGTTTCATTTATGTGTCCTATAATGTATAATGAAGACATGCAAAGGCAGACAAGACAGGAAAAACTCCTCACCTCATTGCCTGTTGTTAATAAAGGCAATAAAAAGTTAGCGTTGGGTAGTCGTGAATGATGTCTGACCTTCAGAAGTCTCCAGCCTGCAGGAGGAGGAGCAGGGAGAAATGGAAATGTGTCGTCCAGCTGCCAGTTCACAGAGATCAATCACTTCAGACAGGTCATTGTTCTCCTCGGCAGTAAAAAAAAACTACAGACGTCCATCCCCGCAGGAAGGAAGCAGCTCCCGAACCAATGGATTAATCATGAAGCTGACTGGAGGGATGGCGGGGTGGGATGTTTGTTTGTAAAATTCAGTACTGTCCAAATATACAGTGGATATAAAAAGTCTACACATCCCTGTTCAAATTCCAGGTTTTTGTGATGTAAAAAAATGAGACCAAGATAAATCATTTCAAAACGTTTTCCACCATTAATGTGACCTATAACCTGTACAGCCCAACTGAAAAACAAACTGAAATCTTTTAAGGGGAAAAATTAAAAAAAAAAAAAAGAAAGAAAAACTTACAATAACCTTTTTGCATAAATATGCACACCCTTAAACTAATACTTTGTTGCAGCACCTTTGGCTTTTATTACAGCACTCAGTCTTTTTGGGTAGGAGTCTGTCAGCGTGGCTTATCTTGATGTGATCCTCAATGCCATGTGTCAACACAACGGAAATAAGCTATAGACAGCTTGCTCTTTCTGTAATTGATAACATGGTGGATAGTGTTTCAGCTTCTCTGCATCAGACTCTAGACTTGGTGGCCCCCTTAAAAAAGAAAAAGTCTAATCAGAGATTTCTAACTCCTTGGTTCAACACAGAAACTCGTACCTTAAAACAGAAGACTCGTCAATTAGAAAGAAAATGGCGCTCTACTAATTTAGATGAAATCTATTTAGCTTGGAGAAATCATCTTTTAATTTATAAAACATCTCTTAGAAAAGCTAGAACGAGTTATTACTCTGCATTAATAGAAGAGAACAAGAATAATCCCAGGTTTCTTTTCAGTACTGTAGCCAGGTTGACAAAGAGTCAGGACTCTGTCAATCCTAGCATTCCCTTAGAGCTTACTAGTCAGGACTTTATGAACTTTTTCAATAATAAAATTTCATCCATCAGAGATAAAATCAATCAGATTCTTCCCACAGTTAACTTAAATGCTGTAACTACTACAACTCCTTCTATTGATGTCTGTCTTGATGAGTTTACTCCAATCAACCTTTGTGAGTTAGACAAAATAGTTTCCTCATCCAAACCTTCAACTTGTCTTTTAGACCCTATTCCTACCAGGTTATTTAAAGAAGTCTTCCCACTTATTGGTAGCTTTATTCTTCATATAATCAATTCTTCATTAACTTTAGGCCATGTACCACACACTTTTAAAACGGCTGTAATTAAACCCTTACTCAAAAAGCCAACGCTAGATCCAGGAGCTTTAGCTAACTATAGACCAATCTCTAATCTCCCTTTCATTTCAAAAATCTTAGAAAGAGTTGTTGCTACGCAATTATTTGACCACCTGCAGGGAAATGGTTTACTTGAAGAGTTTCAATCTGGGTTTAGAATCCATCATAGTACTGAAACAGCCTTAGCGAAGGTCACTAACGACCTCCTCATTGCATCTGATAATGGACTAGTTTCTGTACTTGTCCTTTTAGACCTTAGTGCAGCTTTTGATACTATCGATCATAATATTCTACTTGATAGATTAGAACACTATGTTGGACTTAATGGAACTTCGTTGCAATGGTTTAGATCTTATTTATCTGATAGGTTCCAGTTTGTTCATGTAAATAATGAGTTTTCTTTCAACTCAAAGCTTAGTCATGGAGTTCCACAGGGATCTGTGCTAGGCCCTACTCTTTTTAGTTTATATATGCTTCCGTTAGGCAACATTATTAGAAAGCACTGTATACATTTTCATTGTTATGCAGATGACACACAATTATACCTGTCAATGAAGCCAGATGATAGTAATCAATTAGCCAAGTTAGAAGCCTGTCTTAAGGAAATCAAAGCTTGGATGACTTGTAATTTCCTGCTATTAAATTCAGATAAGACTGAAGTCATTCTTGTTGGTCCAAAAAACCTTAGAAATTCCTTTCCAAATCAAACTTTCAGTTTGGATGCGGTTACCCTTTCTCTTAATAGCTCTGTGAGGAACCTTGGAGTTATTTTTGATCAGGATTTGTCCTTCAATTCACATATTAAATTTGTTTCTAAGACTGCCTTCTATCATTTGCGTAATATTGCCAAGATTAGGAGCATGTTGTCTCAGAGTGATGCTGAGAAACTGATCCACGCTTTTGTTAGCTCGAGATTAGATTATTGTAATTCTTTATTATCAGGCTGTCCTAAAACATCTTTAAAAAGTCTTCAGCTGATCCAAAATGCTGCAGCAAGAGTTTTAACAGGTACTAGAAAGAGAGATCATATCTCTCCGGTTCTGGCCTCCCTTCATTGGCTTCCCATAGAGTTTAGAATTAAGTTTAAAATCCTTCTTCTTACTTACAAAGCTCTAAACAATCAGGCTCCTTTTTATTTAAAAGATCTGATACTACCATATTATCCTAACAGAGCACTACGCTCCCAAAATGCAGGATTACTTGTAATACCTAGAATCTCCAAAAGTACAATGGGAGGCAGAGCCTTCAGTTATCAAGCTCCTCTCCTGTGGAATCAGCTGCCAATCTGGATTCGGGAGTCAGACTCGATCTCTGTTTTTAAGAATAGGGCTAAAACCTACCTTTTTGATATAGCCTACAATTAGGGAGGGATCATGTGTTTCTGAACCCTCCCTTAGTTATGCTGCTAATAGGTTTAGTCAGCCGGGGGACCTCCAGTAATGCACTGGGCCTCACTCCTTTCCTCACTCTCTATGAAATATTTTTTTTGCTGGTCATTAACATCTGTTTGTTCTCTCCCATAGATTGAGTCCCCATCGTGCTGTTTGCTCTCTACATGTCTGTTCTTTTCTTCTTCTCTATCCCCTCACCCCCCAGCCAGTCGCAGCAGATGACTGCCCCTCCCTGAGCCTGGCTCTGCTGGAGGTTTCTTCCTGTTAAAAGGGAGTTTTTCCTCTCCACCGTCGCCAAGTGCTTGCTCACAGGGGATCGCCTGATTGCTGGGGTCTTTCTGCAACTGTGGGGGTTCCCCCCTACAGTTGATAGTGCTATGAGATGACTGTTGTTGTGAAATGGCGCTATATAAATAAAGTTGAATTGAATTGAATTGAATTGAAATTGAATTGAATTGAATTGAATTGAATTGAAATTGATGTGGCAATGTTTGCCAACTCTTCTTTACAAAAACGCTCCAAATCTTTCAGATTGTGAGGGCATCTTCTGTGCACAGCCCTCTTCAGACCACCCCACAGATGTTCGATCAGATTCAGGTCAGGACAGTTGCTGGGCCATTCCAAAACCTTAATCTTCTCCTGGTGAAGCTATCCTTTTGTTGATTTGAATGTGTTCTTTGGGTCATTGTCGTGCTGAAAGATGGAGTTGCTCTTCATCTTCAGCTTTCTAGCAGAAGGCTGAAGGTTTTGTGCCATCACTGACTGGTATTTGGAATTGATCATAATTCTCTCCACCTTGACTAAGGCCCCAGTTCCCTCTGAAGAAAAACAGCCCCAAAACATGATGGTACCACTACCATACTTCACTGTAGGTATGGTGTTCTTTTGGTGATGAGCAGTGTTGTGTTTGCGCCAAATATACCTTTTGGAATTATGGCCAGAACTTCAACCTTGGTTTCATCGGCCCATAACACATTTTCCCACATGCGTTTGGGAGATTTCAAATGTGTTTTTGCAAAATGTGGCCGGGCTTGGATGTTTTTCTTTGTAAGATAAGGCTTCCCTCTTGCCACCCTAGACGGGAGATTGTTGTCACATGTACTAAACAGCCAGTACTTGCCAGAAATAGAAGGGGCAGCACGGTGGTGCAGTGGTTAGCACTGTTGCCTTACAGCTAGAAGGTTCCTGGTTCGAATCCCCGGGCTGGCAGGGGTTGGAACCTTTCTGTATGGAGTTTGCATGTTCTCCCTGTGCTGTGTGGGTTTACTCCGGGGGCTCCGGTTTCCTCCCACAATCCAAAGACATGCATGTTAGGTTAATTGGTTGTTCTAAATTGTCCCTAGATATCTGTTTCCTATAGGCCCTTAGAATAGAGGGTTAGCATTAGTGAAAGCGCTTTGAGTGGTCTTTGTGACTAGAAAAGCGCTATATAAGTGCAGGTTAGTTAGTTAGTAGTTAGTTAGAAATTCCTGCAACTCCTTCAATGTTGCTGTCAGCCTCTTGACTGACCAGTTTTATTCTCGTTTTTTCATCATTTTTAGAGGGACGTCCAGTTCTTGGTAATGCCACTGTTGTGCCATATTTTCTCCACTTGATGATGACTGTCTTCACTGTGTTCCATGGTATATTTAATGTCTTGGAAATTCTTTTGTACCCTTCTCCTGCCTGATACCTTTGAACAATGAGATCCCGCTGATGCTTTGGGAGCTCTCTGCAGACAATGGCTTGTGCCGTTCGATGTGACTACAAAAATGTCAGGAAAAGCCTACTAGAACAGCTGAACTTTATTTGGGGTTACACACGTGGACAAAATTGTTGGTACCCCTCTGTTAATGAAAGAAAAAACCACAATGGTCACAGAAATAACTTGAATCTGACAAAAGTGGTAATAAATAAAAATTCTATGAAAATTAACCAATGAAAATCAGACAATACTTTTGAATTGTGGTTCAACAGAATTATTTTAAAAAACAAACTCATGAAACAGGCCTGGACAAAAATGATGGTACCCTTAACTTAATATTTTGTTGCACAACCTTTTGAGGCAATCACTGCAATCAAACGATTTCTGTAACTGTCAATGAGACTTCTGCACCTCTCAGCAGGTATTTTGGCCCACTCCTCATGAGCAAACTGCTCCAGTTGTCTCAGGTTTGAAGGGTGCCTTTTCCAGATGGCATGTTTCAGCTCCTTCCACAGATGTTCAATAGGATTTCGATCAGGGGTCATAGAAGGCCACTTTAGAATAGTCCATTGTTTGGCTCTTAGCCATTCTTGGGTGTTTTTAGCTGTGTGTTTTGGGTCATTATCCTGTTGCAAGACCCATGACCTACGACTGAGACCAAGCTGTCTGACACTGAGCAGCACATTTCTCTCTAGAATACCTTGATAGTCTTGAGATTTCATTGTACCATGCACAGATTCAAGACACCCTGTGCCAGATGCAGCAAAGCAGCCCCAGAACATAACAGAACTTCCTCCATGTTTCACAGTAGGGACAGTGTTCTTTTCTTGGTATGCTTCATTTTTGCGTCTGTGAATATAGCGCTGATGTGCCTTGCCAAAAAGTTCCAGTTTTGTCTCGTCTGTCCATAGGACATTCTCCCAGAAGCTTTGTGGCTTGTCAACATGCAGTTTGGCAAATTCCAGTCTGGCTTTTTTATGATTTGATTTCAACAGTGGTGTCCTCCTTGGTTGTCTCCCATGAAGTCCACTTTGGCTCAAACAATGACGGATGGTGCGATCTGACACTGATGTACCTTGACCTTGGAGTTCACCATGAATGTGTTTAGAAGTTGTTCTGGGCTCTTTTGTTACCATTTGTATTATCCGTCTCCTCCTGCGGCCACGTCCAGGGAGGTTGGCTACAGTCCCGTGGATCTTAAATTTCTGAATAATATGTGCAACTGTAGTCACAGGAACATCAAGCTGCTTGGAGATGGCCTTATAGCCTTTACCTTTAACATGCTTGTCTATAATTTTCTTTCTAATCTCCTGAGACAGCTCTCTCCTTTGCTTCCTCTGGTCCATGTTTAGTGTGGTACATACCATGTCACCAAACAGCACAGTGACTACTTGTCACCCTTTAAATAGGCCGACTGACTGATTACAAGTTTGTAGACACCTGTGATGTTAAATAGAGGACACATCTTTTCTAGGGGTACCATCATTTTTGTCCACGCCTGTTTCACAAGTTTGTTTTTTAAAGTAATTCTGTTGAACCACAATTCAAAAGCGTTGTCTGATTTTCATTGGTTAATTTTCATAGAATTTTTATTTATTACCACTTTTGTCAGATTCAAATTATTTCTGTGACCACTGTGGTTTTTTCTTTCATTAACAGAGGGGTACCAACAATTTTGTCCACGGCTGTAATCAGAGGTACTTTAAATGGTGGCAGGTGTGTGCTGACTCTCATTTAACATGAGTTTTAATGTGATTGGTTAATTCTGAACACAGCCACATCCCCAGTCGTAAGAGGGTGTGCATATTTACGCATATGGGTTACTGTAAGTTTTTTATTTTTTATTTTTCCCCTTAAAAGATTTGTTTGTTTTTCAATTGGGTTGTACAGGTTTTCAGTCACATTAATGGTGGAAAAAAATTTTTGAAATGATTTGTCTTAGTCTCATTTTTCACATCTCAAAAACCTAGCATTTGAACAGGGGTGTGTAGACTTTTTATCCACTGTACATTCAGACTCTGACCTGCTTTGTTCTGCCAGAGTTCACATGGGTTTTGTCTTCACCTTTATCCAGTCCAGGAGTTAGCAGCACCTACAGCAACACCAAAAGAGCCATCCATCCATCCATCCATCTTCTACCGCTTTTCCGGAGGTCCGGGTTGCGGGGGCAGCAGTTCAAGCAGAGAAGCCCAGACTTCCCTCTCCCCAGCCACCTGCTCCAGCTCTTCAGAGGGGATACCAAGGTGTTCCCAGACCAGCTGGGAGACATAGTCTCTCCACCGAGTCCTGGGTCTGCCCCGGGGTCTCCTCCCAGTGGGACGTGCCTGAAACACCTCAAGTGGGAGGCGTCCAGGAGGCATCCTAATCAGATGCCCATACCACCTCAACTGACTCCTTTCAATGTGGAGGAGCAGCGGTTCTACTCTGAGCCTCTCCCGGATAACTGATCCAGCAGACTCTCATGATAAATTGTATATCAAGGATTCAGTGTACCCCGCCCGGTATGGGGTTATCGGGGCCCCACCCTGGAGCCAGGCCTGGGGGAGGGGCTCGAAGGCTAGCGTCTGGTGGCCGGGTTTCCACCCATGGGACCCGGCCGGGCTCAGCCCGAAGGAGTTACATGGGTCCGCCCTCCAGTGGGCTCACCACCTGCAGGAGGGATCATGGGGGTCCGGTGCTATGTGGATTAGGTGGCGGTCAAAGGCGGAGACCTTGGCGGACTGATCCCAAGCTTTTCTAAACCAAAAGAGCCATTTTTATTAAATCAATGGTATAAAATTATTAACCCTTTGAGTGTGTGAATTTGTGTGCCCCTAGTGGCAAAGTGCGGTGCTGCGCCTGTTGTCTCACTCTGACATGATCAGCTGCATTGGGAATTTGTACTGATTTGTACTGATTTGCCAGTTTCAAAAGGTGGCAGACATCTGTTGGAGGACTTAATGGATGACACATAATACACCAAAGAAGAATAACTCCTCATTTCCTTTTCCTGTTTTTAGCATTTTAGCCCAGAAAGCTAATATGGCCGCGATCAGTCACCGTCACTTTGTTGGCTTTGTACGCAGAAAATAGCCGCGGGATTCAAGCGAAATGTATGTGGGATTATCATAAGACTTTGTAGATGTGGTAGAGACTTTAAATGACCAACAGAACACAAAATAAGGACCATGATGGGTGAAAACGCAGCAACCCTGCCAGCCAGCCAGCCCCCCTTTGTCAAAAGTAAGTGAGGAATTTCTGGGGTTTTTTTAAT
Source organism: Pholidichthys leucotaenia (assembly GCA_020510985.1). Taxonomy (NCBI): domain Eukaryota; kingdom Metazoa; phylum Chordata; class Actinopteri; order Cichliformes; family Pholidichthyidae; genus Pholidichthys; species Pholidichthys leucotaenia. The sequence goes on along the minus strand of CM035848.1, from coordinate 45,198,900 downwards.
GTTTTTTTTAAGGTACAGTTTCTTGTTCATATACTTTGAAGATAAGATGATGAGGTACCTCTGTACAAAAGACGGTGTCAAAAAACTGAACCATTCTTTGTGTAAATACATCCAAAGTCCAGTTTTGACTGAGTTATGGAATTTAAAGAGGTGCCGCGACATTATGCAAATTAGATGCGTAAATTTATTCCTATCTGAAACTTTGGATCATATTTTACATCTTTCTAATTGACAGTAAGCCGTTATCGCTTGCCACTTTCAAGTTATAGCCTTGGAAATCTGAACTATTTTATTGACAAAAAATATTTACCACTCTTGACCACTAGGGGTTATGTTGCAATTTGGCGACAGACACACTAATATATAATTGTAATATTTTTAGTGGTGTCACTTTGCTCGCGATTAATTGTGTTTGATTGAGATTAACACTTTCACCACTATTCATTACGCATAGAGTGATGTGTTTCAAGTAGGATTTAGTTTTAGTCATGATTAATCGCATGAAATTGCATCACACTTTAACTCACTAAAACTTAAATTAAAACTTTCATTACTCTTCATTACACACAGAGTGATATGTGTCAAGTGATATGTAGTTTAGTCATGATTAATAGTGTTTAATTGTTATTAATTGCATCAGGTTGAGTTAAATCATGATTAATCGCTTAAGCAATATTACATAACAGGGAGTACGGTATCAGTGAACGTAGTAACTGCGGGTGTGATACACGGAGGGCATTAGAGTATCACACCCATAGTTAGTATATTCATGATACCTTAACGACCTTTAGTGTAATATTGCATTTATACAACAGTTCCGGAAAGCACAATTTATTAAATGACAGCAATACTGGACAAAATATTATGATTTGTTTGTTTAATCAGTTATTTTGCAGAGAAAAAGTCCCTTCTAAATGTAGCCAGTAACTGCTGCTAAGCATCTCAATCAGCATGAAGATGTTCATTGTCGTTTCACACACGTAAACAAATTAAATATTGTCAAGTTCAGAAGTCATTGTTTGTTGATACATACCAGTCACCTGTTGAGTCAGTACCAAAATGGTCCAGGTCAAACTGTGGACAGTGCGTTGCTAGGTAGCATACTAGTTATTTTTCACACTTTAGCACACTTTGCTTGCTTGTCCTTGGCATTTTCATTAGATGAAACAAAGAGTCCATCACCACTAAGGTACTGTGGTTTGTTAATCGAAGCAATCAATCCAACTCTAGCACTGCCTATTTTTTTAAACAGATGTGAAATAGCTAGATGACATTTATACAAGGGCAGACATAAACAAAGATTTTTTTTTTTTCAAAAGCGTCGGACTTCTGGGTCACAGATGTATAATTTCTTGTCAAACAGTGTCTCACTGTGGAAATTAAGGTGTCCAAAACTGCAATTGTCAAAGAGTTGATAGTAAGTTAGTTGTTAGTAAGGTTACATGAACACCTCTGAAGCGGAGTGATACATATCCAGTGAAACGTTGGAGTGTAATTACTGTGGATTTTAGTAACTCCTGGAATCCCTATTGTCCAATCAAATTGCTTGGTCGGAACTAACTGTTGTATAAATGAAATTGCATCACACTTCATGCATTTATCGTAATTTAACTCACCCGATAAGATTAATCACAATCCAAAGCAATTAATCGCGATTAAAGTGATACCACTAAATATTTTATAACAATTTCATTCATTTCATTTAAATTTTTTTTGCTTGTACATTTGAGACTTTCTTCAAAATGTGACATTTTTTTCTTGTAAATTTATTCAAATTTTCTATCACTGAATGCTTAGTGAAGCCACTGACGTACAGTATATCTGTAGCCTGTCTTTCCAAACAAGTATATTTCCCAATGCAATGAAAATAGCCAAAGTAATTCCGATATACAAGACAGGTGACAGAGGTGAATTTTCAAACTATAGACCAATTTCACTATTGCCACAATTTTCAGAGATACTTGAAAAAATATTCTGTGAGAGAATTGACAACTTTATAATAAAGAATAATTTATTGTGTGAGCAGCAATATGGGTTCAGACACAAGAGGACAACTGCATTTGCTCTAATGGAATTTATAGTAAAAATATCAACTGCTGTAGAAAATAAAGAGTATTCAGTTGGGGTATTCCTGGATCGTGAAAAAAGCATTTGATACAGTGGACCATAAATTATTGTTAAAGAAACTACAAAATTATGGTATTGGGGGTAGTACTGTCCTGGTTATGTAATTACTTAAAGAACAGATATCAGTATCAGTATGTATGTGTTGGTAGCAAAAACTCGCAGTTACTGAAGGTTTGGTGCGGAGTCCCACAGGGTTCAGTTTTTGGGCCATTGTTATGCAATATGTATATAAATCATATATGTAAAGTTTTGGAAAAAATTTGTTTATTATTGCTTGCCGATGACACTAATTTATTATGCAGTGGAAGCAATTTGGAACAACTTTTGGATACACACGGAAAGGAATTAGGAAAGCTTAACCTGTTGCACTTCGGTGTACTGCGGGCGGGCACGCCTCTGCGTCCTAGGACGCACGAGGGCGTCCTAGTACGCACACTGTGCATCCTAGGAGGCACTGAAAAAAAAAATCTGCATTTCCGTTCTTCCACTACAGACACAGCTGCGAACAGAAAGCCAAAGGAGTGCTTTGATTGGTTTAGATGTGATTGATCTCTCATTCGACTAATAAGAGCCTTGAATTGGGTTTCTGAAACCTTGAAGAACCAATGACTGAAAACCTAGCAAGAAGGACCTGCCTACCAACGGCTGCGAATACAGCCAGCCAATTGAAGCACAGAAGTTCGAAAGCTGTTTTGTGTAAGGCTGGGTGACACACAGGTGTTCGCCAGTCTTTTTTTCTTATTACTGTTCTTATTTGTTTTGAAAAATTGTTCGCCAAAACCGCAATCATGGAAGCGCAAAACCGCAATAATGGAATTATGGTTTGACCGGGTCGCGAGACCAGAACCACGAGTCTGTAACAAGCAGACCAGCTTCATGTTCGTCTGACAATGAGGAAGAGAAGTTCGCCAGCTACGCTGCTGTTGTGAAAAGGTAAGTGTTATAAGCTAAATTATTCTTTATCCCTGAAAATTGTAATCAAAAATGACTTTTGACCGATCGGTAAATTACAACTGTGCGTGGTAGACCGCGGCGCACCGTGACCTCGGCGTACCGGGCGATGTCCATTCTCTGTAGCGGGGTGGGGAGCAAACCCCCCCCCCCCACACACACACACACACAGCCCTGAGTGTCACCTTTCATTAGAGCACAACATCAAGCTTCTATATTGAATCATTCAAAAGTTACAGATGTTTTCCCAAACTGTGCCATTTGGCACAGTTCAAAAACGCCTGGGAACAACCTAAGAAAAAAGCTGTGTAATATATTAATTTTTTGTGGTATTGTTACAAAATTTTGACCTCAGCTGGATAACACTTGGTTCTACATTTCTGTTGCATTTTCCAGCCCGGATCTGAAGCTGTGTGTTATTTGCAAGCATTTGTATCTAAAAAAAACACCCAGGCGAAATTTATTTTCTTCAAGTTCAGTGTGTTTAGATGATTGTTACTCAGTGGCCGGAACACTTAGAGAGATTATGACTGTTTTGCCAAAAAATTCAAAGTGTTTTCTTTTAAATGAGACCAATCCCATGAAGATGCTGCAAAGGGTTGAAGAACAGCTTTTGATTTACTTTGGGTACGTTATTTTTTGGCGTTTTTAGGGAAATTGACCAGAGTGCAAGGGGTTAAACGGTGGTTTGATTCAAACAAATTAATGTTGAATTTAAGTAAGACAAAATTTATAATTTTTAACAACCATCACCACAACTCAGTATCTAAACTCAGTGTAAATGGTGTAGAGATTGAAAGGGTATCCAAAATTAAATTTCTTGGAGTAATAATTGGTAATAAACTGTGCTGGCAGTCACATATTAATTATATTAAAGGTAAAATATCCAAATCAATTGCAATACTACACAGAGTGAAATATTTGCTGAATCAACCCACACTGTATACTTTGTATCGTTCATTAATACTCCCATACATGACATATTGTACTGAAGTATGGGGAAATACATATAAAACAAACATTATGCTTCAGAAGAGAGCTATTAGAATAATAAACCAAGCTGCTTACAGGGAACCAACAAACCCACTTTTTCTTAAATTAAAAGCTCTCAAGTTGAAAGATCTGGTTGATTTTAAAACTGCAGTAATAATGTTCGAAGTGAAGAATCTATCACTGCCCACAAATATCCAAAAGCTGTTCCAAATAAGGGAGAAACAATATCATTTCAGAGGAACATGTGTATTTTGAAAACCTTCAGTGAGAACTACCACCAAGCAACACTGTGACTCAGTGCAAGGAGTCAGATTGTGAAATGCTTTTGGACCTGAATTAAAATCATGTACAACGCTTGGACAATTTAAACAAAAACTAAAGGAAGAAATACTCCAAACATATATACAAGATGACATGTAAAATCACATAAGGATTATCATATCCAGTCTGTGTTGTGCTGTTGCTTAGTTTTGTTTTTTGTCACATTTTGTCTTAGCTTTGTTCTGATTTGTAATCACTTTTATTTTATTTTATTTTTGACTTCTTAGATGGAACATGGGTGGGCAATATAAGCTGTGGCTTCAGCCATCACCCATTTAAGATAAGTTATGTTGAATTGTATAATCTGAGGAGTTATTGTTTAATTTGACCTTGTTGGATTTTTTCCCCTTGTTATATTATTCTGTTCCTTTCGTTTAATCTTTTAATCTAATCTATCTGATATAAAGATTCATTCCACGTACCAAAAGCCAGTTTAGAAAGCTTGGGATCAGTCCGACAAGGTCTCCGCCTTTGACCGCCACCTAATCCACATAGCACCGGACCCCCATGATCCCTCCTGCAGGTGGTGAACCCACTGGAGGTGGGAGCGAGAGATCGACAGACAGAGATCGAAAATGGAGCGAGAGATCGACAGACGGATTGGAGCAGCATCTGCAGTGATGCGGACGTTGTACCAGTCTGTTGTGGTGAAGAGGGAGCTTAGTTCTAAGGCAAAGCTGTCGATTTACCAGTCAATCTATGTTCCTACTCTCACCTATGGTCACGAGCTTTGGGTAATGACCGAAAGAACGAGATCGCGGCTACAAGCGGCTGAAATGAGCTTTCTCCGTAGGATTGCTGGACTCACCCTCAGAGATAGGGTGAGGAGCTCAGTCATCCGGGAGAGGCTCAGAGCAGAACCGCTGCTCCTCCACATTGAAAGGAGTCAGTTGAGGTGGTATGGGTATCTGATTAGGATGCCTCCTGGACGCCTCCCACTTGAGGTGTTTCAGGTACGTTCCACTGGGAGGAGACCCAGGGGCAGACCCAGGACTCGGTGGAGAGACTATGTCTCCCAGCTGGTCTGGGAACGCCTTGGTATCCCCTCTGAAGAGCTGGAACAGGTGGCTGGGGAGAGGGAAGTCTGGGCTTCTCTGCTTGAACTGCTGCCTCCGCGACCCGGACCTCCGGAAAAGCGGTAGAAGATGGATGGATGGATGGATGGATAAAGATTCATTCGTCATCATCATCAGAAAATTTTCTTCCAAATTAGCAATTTTTCTCATAAATTTGTGATTTTTTTTTTCTCCTAATAAATTTGCTACAGGTTCCCTCTAACTTGAAGGAAAGATAGTGAACCAGGAAATTCCAAGGATTGGAGATGTTTATGACAGTTGGCAGTGGACTTGAGTTAACAGTTTGGAGACAAAGTAAGAGAGTCAAGGCTGAGATGGTTTGGACATGTGCAGAGGAGGGATAGTGGAGATATTGGACCACAGGATGTTGAAGAAGGAGCTGCCAGGCAGGAGGTGAAGATTCATGGATGTAGTGAAGGAGCACATGGAGAGGGTTTGTGCTACAGAGCAAGATGTGAGGGATGGGTGAGATGGAGGAAGTTGATCCGCCGTAGAGACGCCTGAAGGGAACAGCCAAGAGACGAAGAAGAAGAACCACTGATCATGTTTGTTGAATTATGAGAATGAAAAAGGACTTTTTGAACCAAAGAGACAAATCAGCTACTCTGAAAAAGCACTTTCTTCTAAAATTTATTACCGATCCTCAGCCTGTTTGACGGATTTATCACGGTTTTTATTCCCCCATAAATCCCCATAAATCAAACGGCGGGTCTGCTGCACATCATGGAAAAAAACAGTTTATTACAGCCCGATGTCTTCATTATAGAAGTTTTTTTAATCTTTATTCTAATCAGTCTTAGCTCAAAGGAGCTATGATGATAACACATGATTCACTTTGGTTTTAGATTAATTAGCCAGCTAGCCATATGCTTCTCAATTAATGCGGCGCGCCGCAGACCGAGCTGTCTTCGCCGTAAAACCAACACTAAGTGATCGCTTGATTTGATTAAGCTTCGGTGTGATCCGTTAAGGAAAGTATTACCTCATGTTTTCTGATTGGACCCAGCCAGCATGTCCATGTGGGCCCCATCAAAGGTTAAACTGGGCTGTCTTATGGGTCACATGTGGGTTTGTCTGCGGCTTCCATGTTGGCCCTGTCTGTGTTTGCCCACATGGACTTTACCCGTGGTACAGGTGAGCGCGTAATCTCTTTAGCTGCTTTAAACCCAGCTGGGTGCCACATGGGGTTAATGTGGCTGAGCAGGTTTCAGTAACATAATAGGCAAAATTAGGAGAAAAAAGGTCACAAATTTTTTGAGAAACAAATGTGAAAAATTATAAGATAAACAGTGACAAATTTACAAAATACAGTTGCAAATTTATGAGGAAAAAAGCCACAAGTTTACTAGAAAAGAAGTTGCAAATTTACTACAAAATATTATAAAATTACTTGAAAAGAGTTACAAACTTGCAAAAAAAGTTTAGCAAATTTACAAGAAAAAAAATCACAAATTTATGAGGAAAAACTTGCAAAAGCTTGCTAATTAACAAAAAGCAAATATATGAGTGAATAAATTGAACATTTATGAGAAAAAAGTTGCACATTTACAAGAAGAAAATTTGAAAATTTTTAAGAAAAATATTGACAAATTTGCCAAAAAATAGAAGCAAATTTATGAGGTAAAGTTGCAAGACTGCAGTTAAAAAGTGGCAAATTTATGAGAAAGTTCAGAAATGACAAGAAAAAGGGAACAAATTTGCAAGTGAAATGTCACAGTTTTCCAAGAAAACCAACAAATGTATGAGAAAAAAGTTGTAATTTTACAATAAAAAAGTTGCAAATTTATGAGAAAATTTCAAATTTAAAAAAAAATGTATCAAATTAGGGATGAAAAGTCACACATTTACAAGAAAATCACAAATTTATGAGAAAATAAGTTGAAAGTCGGTAAACAGGTAAAGTCCATGTGGACAAACACAGATGGGACCAACATGGAATCCATGGACAGACCCACATGGACCATAAGACAGCCCAGGTTTAGCCTCTGGTGGGGCCCACATGGACATGCTGACGGGGGGTGAACAGGAAGCTAAAATGTGTTCGTCAAACACGCCAGAAAAATTGCTCTCATCAGTAATTACTATTTATTTAACCCTCTCAGGTCTGAAATTTTTTTCCTGTGCAAATTTTCAGCCTGAAATGAAATAAAAACTGTAAATTTCACTTCCGGTTATGGCTGCCACGTAAGACGGACGTGTCTCGCTCTGCTCTGCTCCTGGAGAAAAAGAATCGGCAAATAACTCTCTCATTTGGGACAGAACGTATCCCAGCGTTTGGGCGAGGATATGTCGGCGAAGCCTAAGGCTGGAAAACCAGGTAAAGGAAAAAGCGAGCCGCCGAAACAGTCCAAATTAACGGACTTTCAGGTCTGTGACGCAGCAAATAAAACTCCATATATGGCGGAGGAGGCTGGCAACGGTGCGATGTCTGCGGGGAGAGGCGCAGATGCGCTGATGGCTGCCATGAGTTCAATGAGAGCGGACTTTTCCTCTAGATTTGATGGGATTATGACAGCGTTGGAAGGAATAAGAAAGGAATTGGGTGACTGTGTAGAACGAACGGCGCAGATGGAGCTCCGTCTCGCTAGTGCTGAAGATGACGTCACCCGTCTTCAATTAAAGGTGCGCACTTTGGAAAAAAAAAAAAATCTCTGGAAAATAATATTTTGGATTTGGAATCTCGGTCGAGACAGAATAACTTGAGGCTGGTGGGTCTTCCAGAGGAATCAGAAGGTCGGGACGTATGTTCCTTTCTGGAAAAGTGGATTCCGGAGGTGCTGGGCAGCGAGGAGTTGCAATCAGCAGTGGTTCTGGAAAATGCACATCGTATTGGCCCACGGAGAGATAAGGGACCGCCGAGGACCTTAATTATGAAGTTTCTTAGCAACAGAGACAGGATGAAGATCTTCAACGCTGCACGAGCTAAAGGAGAGATTAAACACCAGGACCAGCAGGTGCGGTTCTACCCAGATTTGGCCACAGGAATCCAGCAATTGAGGAAGCAGTTTGATCCCATACGTAAGGAGCTGCGCAACCTTGGGATTCGTCATGGTGTAATCTATCCTGCGAGACTGCTGACCACGTATGAGGGCAGAACCCACATCTTCAAGACCCCAGAGGAGGCGCAGGAGTTCATCAAGAAGATCAAAGAAGAAGAAGAGACTGGTGGGAGCTAAGCATGAACAAAATATAAGGTAGAATAATTAAGCATTTGCACAGGCATCTGACTGACTTGAAGTAAATAGTAAGTTTACAAAATATAGATTGTATTATATATTAAAAAAACAAAACAAAAACAAAACAAACAAAAAAAACTATGATGTACAAAGTTGTTAAAAATTTTGGAGTTAAGTTGGAAAACTACAGAGGAGAGTTAATGTTACGTCATTAAAAGCAGTAGAGTTAGGGTGATTGGGAGGATGAAGAAGGAGTGGCTTAGGCTGTTCCCCGTGGGTGTGGAACGGTCGATGGCTATATCGGGAGACAGAATTTTTCTTTTGATTTTGGGGGGTTTGCCACAAGTGTGGGAAGGGGAAATTTGTTTGTGTGTAGTTTGTAGGATGAATGTTCAACCACTCATGTTTTTGCTTCTCTGTATGAGCATGTTTACACTGCAAGGTAATCCCAAACTCTCTATTGATCATAAACCAAAGTGTTAATCTTAATTTAACTTCATGGAATTGCAGAGGTCTACAAAATTTAAAAAAACTTAAACAAGTTATGAATAAAATAAAAGACATGGGTTCAAAAATTGTGTTTTTACAAGAAACTCATCTAATAGAGGAGGATGTTAAAAGAATTAGGAGTAGATGGCAAGGAAGTGTATTCACCTCTTCATTTTCATCCCGAGCCAGGGGAGTTATGACTCTCATACATAAATCAGTTCCTTTTCAAGTGAAAAATGTAATTGGAGACAAATTTGGAAGATATGTAATCATTCAAGGTTCTTTGCTATTAGAAAATATAAACCTTGTGAACTTATATGGTCCCAATATAGATGATCAGAAGTTCTTTGCTAATTTATTTCTTATCTTATCATCACTTACAGGGCAACATATAATAGCAGGGGATTTTAATTGTACATTGAATCCAGGTATAGATAGATCAACAGGACTGGATTGTACGCACATTGGATGTAGGACGACTATTAATCATTTTATGAAAGAATTGAGATTGTTAGATATATGGAGAGAAATGAAACCACAAGTTAAAGCCTATTCTTGTTATTCCAGTACCTACAAGACATTCTCACGTATTGATTATTTTTTGATTTCCACAGAATTAAGGTCCAAGATTCAAAACTGCTTTTATGATAACATCGTGATCTCTGATCATGCACCCTGTTGTCTAATATATGTAGATAAAAAATTGACAAAGGAATCAGGTAGATGGCAATTTCAGCATAAATGGCTTCAGGATGAGGAATTTGTCAAGTATATAGAAAAACAGATAGACGAGTTCTTTGACATCAATACTACACAAACATCAGCATGTGTAAAGTGGGAGGCTTTCAAAGCTTTTATTAGGGGACATATTATTAGTTATACAGGATCAAAATCTAAGAAGACTCGAGAGGAGAGAGCTAAATTGGAACATAAAATAAAAAGTCTTCAGGAAAAAGTGTATGCAGGAAGTGACCCAAGGTTGGAGAATGAATTACTGATTTTGAGAGCTGAATACGACAAAAAATCAGCGAATAGAGCTACCTCGAGTCTTCTAAGATTGAAACAATCTTTTTATGAACAAGGTGAAAAATCAGGAAAATTATTAGCATGGCAGATTAAACAATTAGAAATTAAAACACCAATTACCAGTATTATAAGTAAAGGACAGGTAGTTATAGATCCTTTAGAAATTAATAGAGCCTTTAGAGATTACTATGAAAAATTATATGATACCAAAAATGAACCTGATTTAACAAAACTAAATGGGTTTTTGAACGAACTATCTATACCATGTATTCCAAATGAAAACAGGGAGATATTGGAGTCTAAAATTAGTCAAGAAGAAGTTGGGCTAGCCATTGATAATATGAAATCAGGAAAAAGTGCAGGACCAGATGGTCTTCCAGTTGACCTTTATAAAAAATTTAAGAATAAATTAATAAAACCTTTTTTGGAAATGGTTTTAGAAGCATTTCAAAATAATAATTTACCATCATACATAAATAATGCCTTAATTATACTGCTGCCAAAACCAGGTAAGCCCTCTAATAAATGTGAAAATATGAGACCAATAAGCCTATTAAACGCCGACCTTAAGATAATCTGTAAAATTTTAGCAAGACGAATACAAGAAATTTTACCAAATATTATTAATCGAGATCAGAATGGCTTTATAAAGGGTAGACAAGGCTTCCATAATGTAAGAAGACTATTTAATATTATTTATTTTAATAAAGAAGCACCGGATACAGCTCTCCTATCACTGGACGCCGAAAAGGCCTTTGATAGAGTTGAATGGCCCTTTCTTTTTGAAGTCCTACAAAGGTTTGGACTTGGAAATAATTTCATAAAATGGGTTCAAATAATATACAATAATGCTACAGCAGAAATCCTAACAAATAACAATATTTCAAAACCAATAAAAATCAATAGAGGATGTCGACAAGGCTGTCCACTTTCACCTTTACTGTTTACTATGGCAATTGAACCTTTAGCGATAGTGATACGTTTACATTCACAAATATATGGAATTAAAGTTGGACCAACAGAACATAAAATCTCCCTGTACGCCGATGACATAATTTTGTTTATGTCGAATCTAAAAAAATCAATTCCAACCTTGTTGAATTTAATAAAGAATTTTGGGGAAATATCAGGATATAAAATAAATAAAACTAAATCTTCAATATTAATGCTAAATGAGACCCAGAGAAATTACCCAGCCCCTGAGGTAAATCAATTCAATGTTGTAAATCAGTTTAAATATTTAGGAATCCAAATTATGCCTAAGCTAGAATCAGTCGCCAGTGTCAACTATGAAGCCTTAATGTCAGATATCAATGAGTTAACTCAGAGATGGATGTCACTACCAATGTCGATGATCGGGAGAATCAATATACTTAAAAGTAATATTTTACCTAAAATACTTTATTTATTTCAATACATTCCCTTATCACCACCTTTAGATCTATTCTCAAGAATAAAAAAAAAGTTAGTGGAATTTATATGGAACAACAGGAGGGCTAGATTACGTTTGTCTTTATTATATTTACCATTTGATCGTGGAGGTCTGAAATGTCCAAATTTTATGTTGTATTATTGGTCGGCACAACTGAGGTCTATGACATATTATTTTTCATCAAATGATCTCCTTCACTGGACTGAAATGGAATCATACAATTTACCTTTACCTCTTCCCATATTCATATACTCAGATTCGGCAAAAAAATTACAAAAACAAGTTAAAAATCCATTTGTAAAGCATATGATCAAAATATGGTGTGAAGCTAAAAACTATTTAAAAGAACCACAGTTATTGTCACAATTTAGTCCAATATGGGGTAATCAATATTTTAAACCAGGGAGAGCGGACGCTGTATTTAAAGTATGGAATTTAAAAGGGATACAAAAGATTCAGGATTTATATTTGCCATGTGCAGATAACATAATGTCTTTTGAAGAGCTGAGGATCAAATTTAATCTCAATAGAACACATTTTTTTAAATATCTTCAACTTAGAAACTTTATTCGATCAAATCAAAATAAAGCTCTCACTCGACCTATTTATTCATCCTTGGAAAAAATGATGATGAAAGATAGTAAAAGAAAGGGTATTATTTCAGAGTTTTATAACTCATTGACACTATCTTCAAGTGAAAATTCACTGAAAAGATTAAACTACTGGAAAGAAGATCTGCAAACTGAAATTTCAGAGGAACAATGGGAATTGGCTTGTACAGAAGCTCAAACCAAATCAATAAATGCACGCCTTAAATTGATACATTTCAAATGGTTAATGCGGATGTATGTTACACCGGAGGAATTAAATAGATATAACAAAAATATACCAGATACATGCACAAAATGCATGGAAAGTAAAGGAACCCTATTTCATTGTTTATGGGAATGTAGATTAATAAGAATGTTTTGGGAAGAGGTGAGGGTAACAATTGAAAAAATAATCTCAAAACAAATCATATTGAATCCTAAACTGTTTTTGTTGGGTCTGTACCCAGAAAAGCATAATTTTAATAAAAGTGAAAGAACATTCATAGACCTCAGTTTGCTTAATGCCAAAAAATGTATTGCACTATTATGGAAAAAGACTCATAGACCAGATGTGACTCAGTGGTTAAGACAGATGTTAACAAACCTTCCATTAGAAAGAATAACATATATACTGAAATCAAAGGAAATTGTGTTTGAGAATATATGGAGACCTTTTATTGATTATGTAAAAAATTTAAACATAACTCTTGAAGAAGAAGGTGAATGATGTGTGTGGACCTTGTAAATTCCAAACTGGTGAACATAATATGTATACTTATGTATTGGATTGTCTAGACTAAACAGAGGAGCATTGTTGAAGACTTGGTTTTGTTGGTGGTTGTTGGTGTTTTTAGTGCATTTTTTTTTTGTAGTACTTTAGTGTTAGTGTTTGATTGTTTGTATCATGTTTGTTAAAAAAAAAAAAAGGTTCAATAAAGATATTGTGGAAAAAAAAAACTGTAAATTTGTGAGGGAAAAAGTTAAAATGTAAAGGTCTCATTCACTGAAAAATTGTGTTTTGGTAGGTTTTAACCTTCTGAGATGCATCTGTTGGTCATGTGATTATTGACAAAACACAAAGGCTTGCTTCTCTTCAGAAAAACAGGCAAGCTTTATGTCGGTTCTGTCTCTCATGAGCTGGTGTAACTCTTCCGGATTTGCTCCGGTACGTCACAAAAAGGAAAACCCAACCTGATACCCGGCCGCTGCTTTATTATCTATCTTCAAACATGAAAGTGAATTGGGAGCTCAACGTGTTAGCTTCAGAGCTAACAGTGCTACCAGGGCGTTAGCTTACCAAGTGTGGTTTATATTGTTATTTTCTTTAGGTTTCAGTTTGATTTCAGGCATCCATGTTTCCACCTGGTTCACCAATCTATAATTGATAATATATCTCGCATCATTCTGGTTTATTTTATTATATTTTCACCGTGGTGCCACATCAAATCATTAGCATTAGCTATGCTAGGTAGTCAGAGTCAGTCACTCTAAAGTTGCGTTCAGACCAAATGCGAAAGTGCGACACAAATACATGTAAAGGTAATGTAAACATGTGGAAAATGAGTGAGTTCAGGCATTTGCACATCTGAGGGATTTGGTAGCGCAAGCTAGTAATCAGCCTTGAGATTCTGCCATCACCGGAGTAAAAGTATCAGAACTGGAGAGTAAGCTAGTTTGAAAATGAGGCTGCGTATCACCTGCAGACAGATGGACCAGAACTTGGTGGAGAATCGGCGTGTCGGAGAGACCCAGCCATGGAGTCTTGCCACGGATGTGCTAACAAGGGTTTGCGGACTAACAGTGTAAACAACCGTCATCTTGGTCAAGTTTTGGAGGCAGGGACAGTTTTTCCAGCTGAGAGCTCTCTCAGATAACGTAAACCTAAACATGACGGTGTTCTGGGGATTTCCACAGCTGGTAGAACACAGCGGGCAGAGAGGCGTGGCGACCCCGTCCTGTATATGCTACAGAAAGGAATATGAAGAATGACATGTTGTATGGGGACTTAAAACAGCTGTCTTCCAAGATCAAGGCCAGGAGGGTGCAGTTAGCAGGACGTTGCTTGCGGCACTGCAATTTGCCTGCACACAATCTTGTACCATGGGAGCCCAAGCATGGCCGAGCTCTCCATGGTGACCAGAAAACAATCTGACTTCTGGGTATTTATGGTGGATTTTGCTACAAAATTCCTTACGGGGCACTGGTTGAATAAGCCCAGTATCTGGTTGTTCCCTCACTCACTGAGAGGATGAATATTTCTTCACCAGAAGCGCCTCCATAAAAAAAAAAAAATAAATAAAAAAAAAAATCTGCACATCTATATAATCAGATGTTTTTCTAACTTTCTCAAAAATCCATATGCACATCCTCAACAACAACCCCGCATCAGCCAGACTGTTGTTTTCTTTATGTAAACACTGGAATGGCGTTTCATCAAACAAAGCTGATCTAACAGGATTATTTTCAGTTGATTTATTTCTGTTTCTGTATCCGGCTAATCAATAACCGGAGCTGTGGAGGATGCCGAATGAAGCCAAAGAAAACCACACAAAGAAAAAAAACCCCTGCTTTCTACCACGTGTGTTTACCACGAGCGTGTGCTCACTGTTGCCACAGCACCTGGGCTTAATAACAGTGGATACTGAAGTGGGTTCAGGTAAAGGCTGCTGCTGTTGTCTCTATATTTACACCTGCTGGATGTCAGGAAGATGCCGCAGAGTTATCTGGCTTCCAGACAAACGTATAAACATCTCCACGGTGTGACAGGAGGGGAAACGGATGGATGGGCTGAATGTGAATAGCATTAAAGTGTACTAAGGGGAGCGTCTATATTTACATCAGGCATAAGGAGCGACAGGCAAACAAGGAGGAGAGGTGGGGAAGGAAGAAGGTTTCATCTGGGAGAATTAACAGCGGCACAAAACAGCTATGGGATCTGTTCCAGGCTGTCACGGGAAATGTTTAGGATCTGTGTTGGCCCCACCATAGGTCAAAACTGGCCACATGGGTTTGTCCACGGGTTCCATGTTGGCCCCATCTGTGTTTGTGTTAATTTACAAAAAAAAAAGGTAGCAAATTTATGAGAAAAAAAATTGTAAAATTACTTGAAAGAGCTGCAAACTGACAAGAAAAATGAGCAAATCTACAAGAAAAAAAATTACAAATTTAGGAGGAAAAACTATGAAGATATTATAAGAATATTTATAAGAAAAAACATGAAAAAAATTACAAAAAAATAGCAGCCAATTTATAAGAAAACAGTCACAAATGTGCTAGAAAAAAGTTGGAAATTTATGAGAAAAAAAATTTAATTAGTATAAAGAATTACAAATTTAAAAGAAACACGTCACAAATTTATGAGGAAAAATTTTTACCAAAGTTTCCAAATTAACAAAAAAGCAGCAAATTATGAGTAATAAATTCATGAGAAAAAAGTCCCAAATTTATGAGGAAATCTGTAAGTTTACAGTAAAATAAAAAGTTGAAAATTTTTGAGAAAGTTCCAAGTTTACAAAGAAAAAAGTGACAAATTTACGAGAAAGTTCCAAAATTACAAGAAAATGTTAGCAAATTTGTAAAAAACAAAATCAAAATTGTACAAGAAAAACTAACAAATTTATGACAAAATAGTTGAAAATTTATGAGAAATTTTTTTAAGAAAATGTATCAATTTAGGAGAAAAAAGTCGCAAATTTACAAGAAAACAAGTTGAAAATAGGTAAACAGGCAAAGTTCGTGTGGGCAAACAGAGATGGGGTCAACATGGAACCCACGGACAAACCCACATGAGACCCATAAGACAGCCCAGCTTTTAACCTTTGGTGGGGCCCATATGGACATGCTGGCTGGGTTGTGTAATCAAAAACTCAATTTTCAGCAGCTGATCTCTCATCTGAGAGACCAGGAGAGATGGCTGAGGGATCATGGGGAATTTGTTGAATAACCAAAGATACATATTTTAACCACTGGGATATTTTTTTCCCCAGTGGTTTCTAATGCTCTTCTACCTCCTTTACACAGGGGTGGAGATCGTTGAGAGATCTTCCTGTGATCACCATGGTCACCACAGTCTCCTCAAACTTCTCAGTCAGTCCAAAACAATCTCTTAAGGATCACCAAAGGGAAGTGATCTCTTAAGGAGTGTTCACCGTTCGTTCAACAATCTCTCGTTGATGTTGGCTTGCGCGTTTGTTCTGTTGCTGCCATTAGTTTCACCAATAGATGGTTACTCACAAGAGGGACCTCGCGAAGGTCGGCAGACTCCTGCTTCCCTTGCTTGACCGACAAGATTCCTATCTTAATTGTACAAGGTAAAAGCAGATTGCCTTACTGTTGGGTGACGAGGGCTTGGCAAATCAGATGGAACAACACTGACTGCCAGCTGAAGACATTCATCTCCACCACATTCGACCATTCACTAGGTGGGGACCTGCAATGTGCCCACTGGGTTAGGCTGAGTCACCTCCGCTCAGGATCGGCCTTGCAAATGACCGCTGCTGTAAGTGCGATCAACCATGAACTACTCAACACGTTTTGACGTGTGAAGAAATCATACAAGGAGACATGAAGAATGTTGATGGAGCTTTTCAAGACTGCCTCTCTACTACTGAGCTTGATATTTGACAGCTTGTTGTAGTAGTCAGTGTTCATCAGGAAATATGCAAAATAATAAATAAAAAAATCTCTCACTGATCTTTCAGTGAACACCAAAATTTTCCACTTCCAAGGTAGAGATGGCTGAGAGCTCAGTGAGGGATTGCTGAACACTTAATGAAAGGCCAGTAAAGTTCTTTGAAAGACCATGGTGGAAATCGCCCAAGAGATCATTGGGAGATTGATGAGCTCCTCGAATGCTCTTTGAGAGATTGCTCAAAACTTTGAGACTGTGGAGATGACTAGAAGATCACTGAGAGATCTTGGCAATCTCTGGGTACTCATTGAAAGATCATTGAGAGATCTGGTCATTTTCCCTTTCTGAACAATCTCCACCCCTGTGTGTAGGAAGTATAAGCTTGTCTGTGTTTGTCTGACTCACTGAAATTCTGTTAATACAGTGTCCGTCTGTTCATCTACTTTTCAGGAAAATTGATACTCCTCCTAGGCAATTGCCTCAATACTCTCACCAAACTCATACACAGTGATCCTCAGATGGGTCTGCATCAAATTTTGTGCTCAAGGTCAAAGTCAATTGTTGGGAAGTCTGGGCACTTGTGTGACTTCAGAAAAATTGTTGTTCCTCCTAGGTAATTTCCCCAATACTCACCAAACTCATGCACGATGATCCTCAGCTGAGTCTTCATCCAGTTTGTTCTCAAGGTCAACGTCAAACTCAAATGTCAGGAGATCTGTACACTTACGTGATTTCAGAGAAACTGCTACTCCTCCATAGTGACGCCAAAATACTCACCAAACTAATGCTCAGTGATCCTCAGATGAGTCTGCATCAAACTTGAGATCAAGGTCAACGGTTTGGCAATCTGGGTACTTGTAGGACTTCAAAAAAACTGCTACTCCTCCTAAGCAGTTGCCTCAGTACTCACCAGACTCATACACAATGGTCCTCAGATGGGTCTGCCTCAAATCTGTGCTCAAGATCAAGGTCAGTGGTTAGGAGATCTAGGCACTTACAGCTGTGGACAAAATTGTTGGTACCCCTCTGTTAATGAAAGAAAAACCCACAATGGTCACAGAAATAACTTGAATCTGACAAAAGTGGTAATAAATAAAAATTCTATGAAAATTAACCAATGAAAATCAGACAATGCTTTTGAACTGTGGTTCAACAGAATTATTTTAAAAAACAAACTCATGAAACAGGCCTGGACAAAAATGATGGTACCCTCAACTTAATATTTTGTTGCACAACCTTTTGAGGCAATCACTGCAATCGAACGATTTCTGTAACTGTCAATGAGACTTCTGCACCTCTCAGCAGGTATTTTGGCCGACTCCTCATGAGCAAACTGCTCCAGTTGTCTCAGGTTTGAAGGGTGCCTTCTCCAGACGGCATGTTTCAGCTCCTTCCACAGATGTTCAATAGGATTTACTGTAGATCAGGGCTCATAGAAGGCCACTTTAGAATAGTCCAATGTTTGGCTCTTAGCCATTCTTGGGTGTTTTGGGTCATTATCCTGTTGCAAGACCCATGACCTGCGACTGAGACCAAGCTGTCTGACACTGGGCAGTACATTTCTCTCTAGAATACCTTGATAGTCTTGAGATTTCATTGTACCCTGCACAGATTCAAGACACCCTGTGCCAGATGCAGCAAAGCAGCCCCAGAACATAACAGAACCTCCACCATGTTTCACAGTAGGGACAGTGTTCTTTTCTTGGTATGCTTCATTTTTGCGTCTGTGAACATAGCGCTGATGTGCCTTGCCAAAAAGTTCAAGTTTTGTCTCGTCTGTCCATAGGACATTCTTCCAGAAGCTTTGTGGTTTTTCAACATGCAGTTTGGCAAATTCCAGTCTGGCTTTTTTATGATTTGTTTTCAACAGTGGTGTCCTCCTTGGTCATCTCCCGTGAAGTCCACTTTGGCTCAAACAACGACGGATGGTGCGATCTGACACTGATGTACCTTGACCTTGGAGTTCACCATGAATGTGTTTAGAGGTTGCTCTGGGTTCTTTTGTTACCATTCTTCATCAAGTTTCCTCCTGCGGCCACGTCCAGGGAGGTTGGCTACAGTCCCGTGGATCTTAAATTTCTGAATAATATGTGCAACTGTAGTCACAGGAACATCAAGCTGCTTGGAGATGGTCTTATAATAATAATAATAATAATACATTTTATTTGAGGCGCCTTTCAAGACACTCAAGGACGCCGTACATTAAAAACAAAGAATAAAACATTTAAAAACACATCACAAGTACAGAAAATCACAGAGAATAAGCCTTAGTAAACAAAAAAGTCTTGAGATGAGATTTGAAGGTGGAGAGTGAATTTAAATGCCTGAGGTCCGGTGGGAGGGAGTTCCAGAGGCGGGGGGCGGTGCAACTGAATGATCGAAGGCCCATGGTGGTCATACGTGCAGAAGGGACAATGAGATTGATGGTATTTGATGATCTAAGAGTTCTGGATGGTATATGAACGGAGAGGAGTGCAGCCAAGTATGGGGGGGCGAGGTCATGGAGGGCTTTGTAAGTGAGAAGGATGATTTTATAGTCAATGCGGTGTTTGATGGGAAGCCAATGGAGGTGCTGCAGAACCGGGGTGATATGATGGGTGAATGGAGTTCTAGTAATGATCCGGGCGGCAGCGTTCTGAACCAGTTGAAGTTTTTTAAGCGTTTTGAGGGGGAGACCAGAAAGAAGAGAGTTACAATAATCCAGACGGGAGGTAACAAGAGAATGGACCAGGATAGCGGTGCTGGCAGGGGTGAGGGAGGGACGGAGACGGTTGATGTTACGTAAATGAAAAAATGCTGACCGGGTGACATTATTGATATGGGATTTGTAGGAGAGGGTGGTGTCCAGGATTACCCCAAGGTTTTTGACTTGAGGGGAAGGGGAAACAGTAGTATTATCAATAGTGATGGTGATATTGTTTGACTTTGAAATGGTGGATTTTGAACCGACTAAAAGGACTTCTGTTTTATCACTGTTAAGTTTAAGAAAGTTGGAAGAAAACCAGGAGGTGAGTTCATGGAGGCAGTCACAGAGGGAGGTGGAAGGGAGGTTGGAAATAGGTCTGGAGGAAAGATATAGCTGGGTGTCATCAGCGTAACAATGAAATTGAATATTAAATTTACGAAAAATATGACCAATAGGAAGAAGATAAATGATGAAAAGAATTGGACCAAGAACTGAACCTTGGGGGACACCAGAAGAAATGGATGATGGCTGGGATGTGTATGATTTTAACTGGATGAATTGGGAACGATCAGAAAGGTAGGATGTGAACCAGTTTAAAACAGTACCAGAAAAACCAAGAGATGCCAGTCTATGGAGGAGGATGGGGTGAGAAATGGTATCAAAGGCTGCAGTCAGGTCAAGAAGGATGAGGATGGAGAGGAGCCCAGAGTCTGCTGACATTAACAAATCATTTGTGATTTTAAGAAGGGCCGTTTCTGTGCTGTGGTGGGGACGGAAACCGGACTGGAACTCTTCATAAATATTATTAGAGGAAAGGTAGGAGTGGACTTGGGCTGCTACAGATTTTTCCAAAATCTTAGACAAAAATGGCAGATTGGAGATGGGACGAAGGTTGTTTAGATTGTTGGGATCCAGACCAGGCTTCTTGAGTATAGGGATAATGGCAGCTGTTTTTAGGGGTGAGGGGACTAGACCAGTAGTGAGGGAGGAGTGGAGGATATGAGTAATAAGAGGTGCAAGTGAGGACAGAGATGCTTTAACGAGAATGGTTGGAAGGGGATCTAGACGACAGGTAGATGATTTGGATTTGCTTATCAGTTCAGAAATAGCAGTGATGGAGGGAAGAGTAAATGCAGAAAAGGAGAAGGTAGGAGACACAAGAGGAAATGTTGATAAAGAATTGTGAGGGATCATTGGGACAAGCTGTTGATGAATATTCTGAATTTTGGAGGTAAAAAATGAAATCAAATCATCACAAAACGCAGGGGAGACCATGTGCGGGGGAAGGGAGTCCGGCGGTTGAGTGATGGTTTTCAGTAAGGAGAATAGGGCCTTAGTGTCATCTTCATATGAACTAATCAAACTGGTGTAGTAAGTGGATTTGGCGTGTTTGCAGCAGTCCTTGTAATGAGTGATATGATTTCGGTACATTTCTTGATGAGCAGTTAAACCAGTTTTCCTAAAGAGACGTTCCAACTGGCGTCCCTTGGCTTTAAGTTGTCTGAGAGCAGGAGTGAACCAGGGTGAAGAACGGGTAAATGTGACTGATCTGGTTTTCAGGGGGGCCAAGTTATTGAGAAGACTCTGAAGACTGTTATTATAGTATGAGACAAGTTCATCAGGACTGGAGAGACTGTCAGGGTGGGGTAGAGAATTAATACCAGCTGAAAGAGTGTCCAGATTAATGTCCTTGATATTACGGAAAGAAATGTCACGGGAGGACTTGTTTTTTAAAAGAACCAGATTAACATCAAAAGAAATTAACAAATGATCAGAAAAGGGAAGCACATCTGTTTTACAACCGGTAGGAATAACACCTAAACAGCAAATTAAATCAAGGGTGCGTCCTTTTGAATGAGTTGGAACAGTGATAAACTGTTGAAAACCAAAACTGTTAAGACAGAACATAAAATCCCTGGTAAGGTTATTATTTACATCGTCTATGTGTATGTTAAAATCACCAATAATAACTATATTGGGAGAGTATGAAGAAAGCTCAGCCAAAAAAGCTGAAAATTCATTTATGAAGTCCTTGTTAGGCTTTGGTGGACGGTAAATTGCTGCCACAATTGTAGAAACAGGACCAGGCAGCACTGAGACCATAGACTCAAAGTATAAGACAAAGTATAAGACTCAAAGTATAAGTAACTATAAGACCATCTGCTTGGAGATGGTCTTATAGCCTTTACCTTTAACGTGCTTGTCTATAATTTTCTTTCTAATCTCCTGAGACAACTCTCTCATTTGCTTCCTTTGGTCCATGTTTAGTGTGGTACACATCATGTCACCAAACAGCACAGTGACTACTTGTCACCCTGTAAATAGGCCGACTGACTGATTACAAGTTTGTAGACACCTGTGATGTTAATTAGAGGACACATCTTGGTTGAAGATGTCCCTATGGTCACATTATTTTCAATCTTTTCTAGGGGTACGATCATTTTTGTCCAGGCCTGTTTCATGAGATTGTTTTTTAAAATAATTCTGTTGAACCACAATTCAAAAGCATTGTCTGATTTTCATTGGTTAATTTTCATAGAATTTTTATTTATTACCACTTTTGTCAGATTCAAGTTATTTCTGTGACCATTGTGGTTTTTTCTTCCATTAACAGAGGGGTACCAACAATTTTGTCCACGTGTGTATGTGACTGCAGAAAAATTGCTACTCCTCCTAGGCAATTGCCCCGATTCTCCTAAAACTCATGCATGATGATCCTCAGGTGGGTCTGCATCCAGTTTGTGGTCAAGGTCAAAAGTCAGAAGCTCTGAGCACTTTTGTATGGTTTTGTCAGAATGAGGTACTCTGTCATTTTCTTTGGTTACTGGAAAACTGCCTGGGAGGAGATTCCCAAGGTGGAATGGGCTTACAACCCTGTCAGGAAAAATTTAAGAATTCATGAGTAAAGCATCAAAAATTTGGTGGTAAAAAGGTTTAACTGACAAATAAAATGTCACATTATTTGGCTGTAGGCTCATTCCCCCCAGGCCATTACCCAATTCCATGTGGTATGTGTGTCGTGAATTGTTCTGTTTTGATTTTTTTATTTCTGGGGGTATTCAGGCAGCTTTGTAGTCCTAGCTTCTGTGGGAGATGAGAACATGACTGTTACTGAGGAAACGCCTCTTCCCATCGTAAAAGTCGTCCTGGGTGTACCATAACTCTGAACCAAAATGGTTTTTGCTTCACAACGGGGTTAATGCTTTGTGTTTAATGTCTGAAAAACGGTTTGAGACTCACGAATAACAGCAGGAGGGAGCCGATCAATGCCTGGAAATCAAATAACTGGACCGGACCGGTGTGTCGGATCCTCCGTGCCTCCAATTAAAGCCAGCCGGATGGACAGCAAACCTTCTGACTGCTGTGATCCCAGGAAACAAGATTAATGATGAATCGGCCCTCCATTCTTCAAATGTGACGGCTGCGCCATGGAGCTGCTGACGC
Source organism: Pholidichthys leucotaenia (assembly GCA_020510985.1). Taxonomy (NCBI): domain Eukaryota; kingdom Metazoa; phylum Chordata; class Actinopteri; order Cichliformes; family Pholidichthyidae; genus Pholidichthys; species Pholidichthys leucotaenia. The sequence goes on along the minus strand of CM035848.1, from coordinate 45,175,959 downwards.
TCTTAGATCATCTCTGTCTTTGAGGAGTCTTTGTGGAGGGAAGAAGTTGAAATCTTCCTGGGATCTTTTGAGTTTCTGAACTTGGTTTGCTGCAGAACCGACCAGAAAAATCCTTCTGTTGTATTCCCATCCACCTTCATTTCTCCAGTTTTAGCGCCCCGCTCCAGTTGTTTCAGCTAATAATTATTACCGTTCAGAGTTCTCTGGGTTTTTATCCAGCCTGCTAAGGGGGCTTTAAGTGCCGTGTTAAGTTGCTCATTAATTCAGATTATATTGATCTCACATGCAGGTTTTGTTGGTGGTGCCAGAAAAATATCTTACTGTTTGAAAACTTCCTTTTGACTCCAAAAATGCTTAGCTGGTAATTACTGTTGAAAGACCTGACCATGTAAAAGTCGTCCATCTGAACATTGGCAATCGATAGTGTTTGATATTTCCCCTCATGTAGTCGTTACACTTTTGTATTGACTTGCAGATTCGTCTGGTCTGCAGGGGTTTTCATGCTGCTTTTGCTCTTCTGAAAACCGCTTTGACTTTTTTTATTGGAAATTTATTGGAATAAAGGATCACATTGACAAAGAAAATATCTTTGAGAAAAAAGTGGTACATTTAGTAAAATTCATGAATAAAACGCCTACAACCAATTATTTTTAGGTTTTTGCACATAATTTTGCAACATTTGTATTAACAAATTTGCAACTCTTGTAAATTTGTGACATTTTTCTTCTTTCCTTCTAGAGTTGTAGGTCCATTGCCCCTGGGCAATTCCACCAGGAATACCGTGGTAGGTGACTTGTTATTTTGTAACAAAGGGGATGGGGTATTCACTAACTCAGCATAAGGAACAAATAAATAATTGTAAATATGTGCAAATTTGCAAGAACAGAGGTGCAAAGATATGATAAAAGATGGACACATCTCACCTTCTGCACACTGAGTACAAGTTGTCCGTTGTCTTATCATTCCCTCAGCAATAAAAAACAGACATAAATTTTCCTCTGTGCCTCTCTCTATTCAGTCACTAAATGCTGAGGTTAAGACAAAATGACCTCAGTTGTTTTTGTTGTCTTGAAACTTGGTTTTTAACATATTCTATTTCTTGTGATCTTAAAATTTTTAAACATTTATTGCCATTTTTAAAATGGTTTAGGTTCTTTTGAAAGTTTCATTTTACTTGTATGTATGGTTGTGCTCCTTGTTGCTGCAAACTGAATTGCCCTTGTGGGTGTCACAATCTGAGCACGGGGGATCCTGCCATGCTCTGTCTCTTTGCCTTTTTTCTATATTTGCATATTTGTTGTATTTTGTGTTCTTTGGTTTCTGCATATCTTGTTTTATTTTTTTATACTTTCCTCATCCCTTTGTTTATGTCATCATAGTTTCATTACTCTTTTATCTGGTATTAGTTTGCATGTTTTTCTCAGTCTTTAGTTGTTGACATTTTATTCTTTATATCATACTGTGGTGCTCTCTCTCTGGGGTGACAGCTGTCAGCGGCACTTCCTGGTTTTTGCTCCATTGTGGGTGGTGTCCCTGTCAGCTATCAGTCCCGTCTTCTCCCCTCTCATTGATCCCAGCTGACCCGAGTTTATAATCATTGTTTCCTCCTGCCCGCTCTGGTATCCACACCTGTTATCATTTGTATTATGCCTTATTTAAGACCCACTGCTCCATATATTCCTCGTTGCGGTCTTCAACTATCCAGACGTAAGTTTGACGTCCTCCTTTTCTCCTCTGTGTAAGTCTTCCTGTAGCCTTATAGTTTTGTTATGCAATTTGTACCTTATGTTTGTAATAGACCATCACAAATTCACAGTTCAGCACGTGGGTCTCCTCTCTGCTCCAGAGGGGCATTCTTGACAGAAGACTGCAGCCAGTTTGTGACCCAGCTGCTGTGGGTTTGTGTTTTTTCCTTCTCCTACCTTTCCATTTTTAACCGGAGCTGTCAGCATGTTCCCCAATTACATTAGCTCAATGGGCGGGCGGGGGTACCTGATGAGCCTGGGGTGGGAGGTTTGCAGGACGCTAATGGAATTGGACGATTTAATCTCCAATGCTCACAGAGCTCCTACCCCTAAAGACAGTCTCTGGTACTTCTGCCTCGAGGAGGCGACTGCTCGCCGGTGCCCTCAACTTGCGGAGCATGCAGAGGGGGTAGAGAGGATTATGCTTGTGGCAGCCCTGCAAAAGGAGAGCAGTGTTAGGGAGAGGAGCTCCACGAAGAAGCAGAGGCCTGCGCCTACGAGGAGGCGTCCCTGGGCCTCGGTACCACCGTCTCCTCACCCGCCTCTGGCTTCACCTCCAGCTCCTGCTTCACCAGCTCCAAGACACCGCTATCCAGCTACAGGCTGCCAGGAGAACTCCTCCACCTCCCTGTCAGCATCTTCTCTTTCGCCGAGGCAGAAAATTCCCGCAGCAGTTCCCACTTCTTAGTTTTCTTCTCCGGCTGTCCCGTCAGCTTCCTCCTCTTCCGTTGCTGCTGCTTCTCTCTTCTCCTTTGCGTGTCCTCCCACTGCTGAGGGTCCGGTCGTCTCCCCCCCCCGGCTCCACCTGTCATCGTGTCTGCAGTGGAGCTCCTCCATGTTCCGCAGAGGGGTCCATCGCCACTGTGGTCACGGAGAGGACAGACTCTAGGCCTGCTGCAGCAGAAACCATCATGCCCCGGGAATACAGCCAAGTGCTTTCTCAGTCTCTTTTTCCATCCATCCATCCATCTTCTTCCGCTTAATCCTTTTCGGGTCGCGGGGGGGCTGGAGCCGATCCCAGCATCTTTGGGCGAGAGGCACCCTGAACAGATCGCCAGTCCATCCCAGGGCCAACACAAAGAAACAGACAACCATTCAGTCTCACAGTCATGCCTAAGGACAATTTAGAATCCTCAGTTTGTTGCCAATTATCCAAACTTGCATGTTTTTGGCATGTGGGAGGAAACCAGAGAAATCCCGGAGTAAACCCGCACAGACACGGGGAGAACATGCACACTCCACACAGATAACTTTTGGTCAGAGGCTGGGATTGAACCCAGGATCCCTGGGCCAAGGGTGAGTTGCTGTGCTGCCACAGTGCTAACCACTCCGCCACCACGCTGCCCGTCTCTTTTTCCTATAAAATGAATTACCTCGCCTGATTCCCAGTGGTGAGGCTCAGCCACTGCAGTCCACTAAGCCCTCATCGCCTGCTTCAAATATTAATTCCTCACCAGCTATCTCTGTGTCTCCTCCTATGTCCCCTGGATGTCTGCCGGTCCTGGGATTGAGCCACTGGAGGATGGAGGAGCCTGTGGGCCTGGAGGACCAGGTTCCAGCCCTGCAGCCATGGTCCAGACAGAGGGAAAGCACTGCTTCCGTCCTGAAGCCTGCGCCGATGATAGAGCGTCCCCTGGCTTCAGCTATGCGGGATCCAGTGCCACCGGTGAGCTGACCTCCTGCCACAACGCCGGGGAAGCCACCTGCGTGGATCACTTTGCTGAGGGGGTCTGGGACTGCACCTACCACCATGCCTGCTGCAGGGGCAGCCACAGCAGAGCCAGAATTGGATCTCCAGAGGGCCGGGCCCAAGACGTCGCGCCTGGATCGACAGAGTCCTGGACGGTGGTGGAGCTTGAGCTCAGGTAAGTGCTCTCCTTTGTTTTCAATGTTTCCATGTTGGAGAGGTCTTGTCTGGCTCCTTGTGGGGAGAGCCAAGTGCAGCCATCAGCTGTACTTGAGCTCACCTCGCCAGACTCTCTCCCGATGGTGACCCTGAGCCTGTGTCTCTGTCCCTCTTATCTGAGCCTTTCCCCAGGGTCACTGTGGTTCGTTCAACTTTGCCAGAGGTCTCTGTTGTTCCAGCCTCATCACCTGAGATCTTTGTGGATCCAGCTACTCCTGCTGAGGTTGTCACGGGTACTTCGTCCCAGCCTGGGGCCTCTGTGGGTGCTGCTCCCCCTTCAGCTGAGGTCATCGTGGGTGTTCCGTCCCAGCCTGGGACCTCCGTGGGTGCAGCTCCTCCTCAGTCCAGGTCTCCATGGGTGCTGTGTCATAGTCGGGGGCTGTCCAGCCTGAAACCAACATGGGTGCTGCGCTCCAGTGTGGGCCCACCATGGGCGTTACGCACCGGCCCTGGGGCCACAATGGGTGCAGTTCTGGCCCGGTCCAGGTCTGTCGCGGGTGCTGCTTTGCTCCAGCCCAGAGCCACCGCGGGTGCTGCTTTGCTCCAGCCCGGAGCCATCGCGGATTCTGCTTTGCTCCAGCCCAGAGCCATCGCGGGTGCTGTCTTGCTCCAGTCTGGAGCCACCGCGGGTGCTGCCTTGCTCCAGCCCGGAGCCACCGTGGGTGCAGCTTTGCTCCAGCTTGGAGCCACCGTGGATGCTGTGATGTCCCAGTCAAGGACCACTGGGGGTGCTTCAGAGCAGTCTGAAAGCGTCGGGGTCCCCTCTCCTCTTCCAGATGCCATCATGGTCCCTTCTCCTCTGCCAGACGCCGTTGTGGTCCCCGCTCCTCTGCCTGACGCCATCGGGGCTCCCTTCTCCTCTACCTGATGCCTTCAGGGTTCCCCTCCTCTGCCCGGGGCTGTCGTGGTTCCTTCTCCTCTGCCCAAGGTCGTTGTTGTTCCCTCCCCTCCACCCAAGACCATCGAGGTTCCCTCCCTTCCACCTGACATTGCCGTGGTTTCCCCAACTCCTCTGTCCCCTTCCTTGTTGGGCCTCACCATGGACATCCGCCTCCTGGGCCACCCCTTCTTTTTAGGTGGCTAAAGAACTCGGGCCGACCGCCTGACAGACTGGGACACTGGGTTGGGTGGCCCACGTTCGTCGGCAGGCCACCTGATTAGTTCCATCATGCCATCTGCCAGGTCTGGGACTTTAGCCGACCTACTAAACTGTCTAGCTTCATGGTCCAGGGGGCCTAAGTGCCTTGGGTCCGCGTAGGTGTGGGTCCTGAGCAATTTTTTTTTGCTTGTTTTTTTGGTTCCTCCTAGTCAGAGTTTTGTTGGGGTGTGAGTTATGAGAGTTTTTCTTATTTCCTCTGTTGTTCCGGTCCCTTCATGCCTGGGTCCCTCTCCTCCCGCCCGGGGTAGGGTTGTTTTCTTGTTTTTGGTGAGGTGGTTTCTTCTTGTGGATGGGTGCTTTTCTTTCGATGTTGCCTGGGGTGTCTGGCATCCACCCCCGGTGGGGGAAGGGGGGGTCTGTCACGATATGAGCATGGGGGATCCCGCCATGATCTGTCTCTTTGACTTTTTTCTATATTTGCATATTTGTTGTATTTTGTGTTCTTTGTTTTCTACATATCTCGTTAGATTTTATTTCCCTCAGCCCTTTGTTTATGTCATCATAGTTTTGTTTCTCTTTTTTCTGGTATTAGTTTGTGTGTTTTTCTCAGTCCTTAGTTGTTGACATGTTATTCTTTATATCATACTGTGGTGCTTTCTCTTCGGGGTGACAGCTGTCAGTGGCACTTCCGAGTTTTTGCTCCATTGTGGGCGGTGTCCCTGTCAGCTGTCAGTCCCGTCTTCTCCCCTCGCATTGTTCCCAGCTGACCTGAGTTTATAATCATTGTTTCCTCCTGCCCGCTCTGGTATCCACACCTGTTATCATTTGTATTATAGCTTATTTAAGACCCACTGCTCCATGTATTCCTCGTTGCAGTCTTCAACTATCCAGACGTAAGTTTGACGTCCTCCTTTTCTCCTCTGTGTTACCGTGTTAGTCTTCCTGTCGCCTTATAGTTTTGTTATCCACTTTGTACCTTATGTTTGTAATAAACCGTTACAAACTCACAGTTCAATGTGCTGGTTTCCTCTCTACCCCGGAGGGGCATTCTTGACAGTGGGACACCAAATAAAGTGAATCTGAGAGAATGTGTATCTGAAAAGATGGTAATTGAAGAATTAAAAAAGTGACAAATTACAATTTAATTACACATAATAAAAAATTAACCAGCATGCAGATAATTGCTCCAAACACTGAAAATTTACAGGAAAAAGTTGCAAATTTTTTAGAAAAAGTCACAAATCTATGAAAACAAGTTGCAAATTTACACGAAAAAAGTTGCAAATTAATGAGAAAAAGGTGCAAATTTACATGAAAAAATGCCCAAATTTATAAGAAAAAGTTGCAAATTTACAAGAAAGAAAGTTGCATTTTAACAAGAAAAAAGTGTCAAATTTACATGAAAGAAGTTGAAATTAAAAGTTTGAAATTTATGAAAAAAAGTTGCAAATTTATGAGAAAAAGTTACAAATTTATAAGAAAAAAGTTGCAAATTAACAAGAAAAAAGTTGCAAATTTACATGAACGAAGTTGAAATTAAGTTTGAAATATTTGAGAAAAAAGTTGCAAATTTTTGACAAAAAAGTTGCAAATTTACAAGAAAAAAGTTACAAATTAACAAGAAAAAAGTTGCAACTTTACATGAACGAAGTTGAAATTAACGAGAGTTTCAAAATTTGAGAAAAAAAGTTGCAAATTTATGACAAAAACGTGGCAAATTTACAAGAAAAAAGTTGCAAATTAATGAGGAAAAAGCAGCAAATTTACAGTATGGGAAAAAAGTTGCAAATTAAGGAAAACGATGCAAATTTACATGAAAGAAGTTGAAATTAATGAGAAAAGTTTGAAATTTATGAGAAAAAATTAATGAGAAAAAGGTGCAAATTTATGAGAATAAAGTTGCTAATTTACATGAAAAAACTTGCAAATTAATGAGAAAAAACTGTAATGAGCAAAAAACTGCAAATTAATGCAAAAAAAGGTGCAAATTTACATGGAAGAAGTTAAAATTAATGAGAAAAAAGTTTGAAATTTATTAGAAAAAGTTGCAAATCAAGATGAAAAAGTTGCAAATTAAGAAAAAGTTGAAAATTAATGAACGAAAAGTTTGAAATTAATGGGAAAAAATTGCACATTTACAAGAAAAAGTTAAAAATTAATGAGAAAAAAGTTGCAAATTTACATGAAAACAAGTTGCTGGTGATTGATCTTTGAACTGTCTGTCTTGGTTTTCTTAATCTTTCACACACTGCCTATTGACAGATAGAGTACGCAGTACAATGCTGATTGTACGGCTGCCAGAAAAATGGCATCAAGCAAAAAGGGCGGGTGATTAACAGGCGAGTGGGTCTAATGTGGTCTACATTAGCTAATGTTGGGCGCAGCCGAGGGTGAAAGTGTGTGCAGGAGGAGCCCAAGGCATTAATGTAAAAAAAAGAGAACAACTCTAATGTTCAAGTGGTTGCCCAGGAAAATCATAAGGAGACCAAATAGAGGCTGACAGCGGTAACAACAGAAATGATACGTTTTGCATTTAGATTAAGATATGATGAAAGACTTGGACTGCAGTATGTTTACACTGAAATGTGTGTTGGCTGGAAACAGATTCACTCGTGTTGTTCACGTGTGCCGTTAAAGGACCATTCTGCTCATTTGATTGGTTTATAAATGAGACCCTGGAAATTCCCTTTGAATGGAATGGACCCAGTCTCTGTACTGTATGTCAGCTGTAGTATGGCATTGAAGTATTGCAGTAAACTAAGCTGAGCTGTCACAAATAATCCAGCCATCAGAGGTGATGCAGTGTCCCAAAACTGTACTCAGAATAAGAGCGTTTTACTACATATTAATTACTCAACCGTAAGTAAGAGCAGTAGGTGATTTTAACATTTTCAACTTGTAGATCTGCAACTTTTTCTCACATTTGTGACATTTTTCACAAAAAAATGCAACTTTTGTCATGTAGATTTGCAACTTTTTTCTAATAAATGCACAACTTTTTTTTACACAAATCTGCAACTTTTATCTCATAAATTTGCAAACTTTTCTCAAAATTTTTACTTTTTTCTTGTAAATTTGCAATTTTTTTCTTATAAATTTTCCTTTAAATTTGCATCTTTTTTTCTCAAAAATTGGCAACTTTTTTCACATAAATCCACACCTTTTTCTCATAATTAAGTTTAATGTTTATTTGAAAGGGACATTACATACATACAAATGTAAGTATGCCAGATTTAGCAATACTACTAATTTACATCTGTAGTCCCCTGACATGTCACAAAAACACACAAACAAACAATCATACATGAGAAGAACAACTGCAATAAACTGTACAAAGTGGATATGCTAAAGTGCAAGAGTTAAGGTGTTACAAAACACGACATTCCAGTGTCACACAAGTGAAGTTCTGTATATGGATACACACACACATGCACCCAAGCACCTCACAGCAACAACAAACAACAGCAACAAACAAGAGGCCGGGCATATGTTATGTGACGCACAGGCACATACATATGCTAATGCCAGAGAGCAGCCATTAGTTATTGGTACAGTTTTGGTTGTTTCAAAGCCAATTTTTACAATGTGTCTTAAAAATGTTTTGTGTGGTACGTTCTCTGATTGCAGGTGGTATGCTGTTCCAGATCTTGGTGCCCCTCACTGATAGCACAGATTGAGCAAACGTGGTGCATCTGTGGGGGACCGCACAGTCTCCTCTAGTGATTGCTCTGGTGGTTCAGGGTTTCCTCTGGTAACATTTCTCCGTGGGGGGCCGCCTCACCAGAAATGGTACCGCCACCCCAAGGCGATTTGATTTTATTAAGAAAAATATATGAAGCAATGACTTTCCACAAGCGCGCACACAAACAACGCACGTGGTCGTCATCCGCGCGGAGTTTAGAAGCGCCCCGCCCACGTGAGTTCTCAACTCAGTCAGCAGCCAGTGTCTCGCTAAGCGTGACTGTTGACAGAAACATGAGTTTGTTAAAGTACTTCAAATGCGGAAAAAAATGAGAAGAGGTATGTATGTAAGCACTGGAGGCTTTTATCATGGTTTTAACCCGCTGTTAACGGGAGCAATAATGGAAGAGTCGCTTAGCTAAGAGATGTGGTTAGAATTCATATGCAGCTTCATATGAAGGGAAAGGTGGGGAACTGATGAATTGCTGAGGATATATTTCACCAGCCACTACAATATTAAGTTATGCTCTGTAGGAATTGCAGGAATGAAGAGACTGGCAATTTCTCTCTTTTCTCACACGAGCAGGCATCCCGTTTTTATTCTCCAGCGGCAGTGACAAAAAGCAAGCGCTAAACACGCTGGCTCTCTTTTCACTCTTAACTGAGGTCCTTCAGCAGCTGCCTAGAGAGGTGCCTGATGAGAAAACCTGAGAGCACAACTATAACTGCCTAAGCAGATCATTCTGTACATGAACACATAATGTGGTGAATTATGTCTTTAGAGTCTGCTACAGTTCCCTATTATGTACCTGGCAGGTTAAGATGACTGAAATTCACCAAGTCAATGACTTTAATCTGTCAGCAGCCTTCAGACAACCTAAACGTGCCAACATTTAATTTCAAAATAAGGGAGGCTTTTCCTGCTGTCTGGGTGGTGAGGAGATTTCTGAGGAAAAAAAAACAAAAAAACCCCAAAAAACAATTCAATTACATTCAACTTTATTTATATAATGCCATTTCACAACAACAGTCATCTCATGGCACTTTCAAATGTAGGGGAAACCCCACAATTGCAGAAAGACCCCAGTAATCAGGTGATCCCCTGTGAGCAAGCACTGGGCAACGGTGGAGAGGAAATATAAAGAACTAGAAAAGCACTCGGAGAGCGCAGACCTCCGCCAAGCGGCACAGTTCCCCCCATACAGTGTTTGTGTGTACGTTTTCAGATTCCCTGAGCATGAAAAGATATGACTAGCAATTGGATTCACAATGATTATTTGTTTATTTGACATGGACAGTGCAATAAACAGACAATTAATGAATGACAATCAATGTGATAGTGATAGGATTAGTGGTTCAGTAGTGTAAAACGGGGCTATAAGGGACGGCGGGTTAATAAGGGACACTTTTCTGGGAAATGTTTTAAATGTAATTCTGCTTTTTTTATTTTGAGCAGGACGCTGAGTTGTGTTGTTATTGTCAAATATCCATGAATCCTTCATCAAATGTAGGCGGAAGCAAAATTAAAAAAGCAGAATTACATTTAGAAAAGTGTCCCATATTACCCCGCCGTCCCTTATAGCCCCGTTTTACGGTAGTAAAAGCATTGCCTCCTTGGCGGAGGTAATAAACCGAAGTGTTGGTGTGTCCATCTCCTCCACTGACGGATGCAGATTGGTTAGACAGGTTGCTGTGGGTTTTATATTATATTGGGGTTGCGCTCCACGGCAAAACAGAATTTAGAATCTTTCCCGGCAGAGAGGTCGTTTTTACGCAGCGCCTATAGCTGGGCGGGGAATTTGTGGCAAATAATCGGGCGGCGGACAGGTGGCCGTGTCAGGTTTTGCAGCGTGGCGCAAAAACAGGCACGCTGGCGGGCCCAGGGCAGCAGTGTTTTCCGCATGCTTTTGTGGCTAAAACGTTGAAGAAGGCGGAGTTTGTGTTGGTCAGACACGACGCCCAGCGCCCTCCATTGCGCCTGCGCACATGTTGAAAATGGCCGTATGTCACAGTGTGGAAAAATGCTTTAAAAAATTCCTGTATGCAGACGGTGATGCAGATCATCCCCAAAATGTAATCAGTTCTTCCTTGTACCATTTCCAACAACGCCTGAAAGTTTCATTGAAATCCGTCCAAAAGTTTTTGAGTTATCTTGCTAACCAACAGACAAACAGACAAACACACAGACAAACCCCGGCAAAAACATTACCTCCTCCTGGCCTTTCGGCCTGGCAGAGGTAAATATTATAACAGAAATAATGGCATCCTTGGTCATTTAAGTTAATTCATTTCATTAAATACAATTTTATTAATATTTTTTCTTTGTAATCAGAGTTAAATTATTGTCCTGTTCTGACTGCAAAATTATGGTTAAAAATGTAAATTGTTATAAGGAAAAAGTTAAAAAAATTACCACAGTCTGTTTCAAATTTATCTAAAAAAAAAAAAAGTAATTAAAAAAAACAGACAAAAATTAGTCATAAAATAATCCACAAATTTATAATAAAGTTTCAAATGTACAAGAAAAGTCAATTTTACAAGAGGAAATTACAAATTTGAGGAACATGGTTTCAACTTTACGTAGATTTACAGAGAAAAGTAGAAAACTATAAGAAAATTGTTGTAAATTTTTGAGAAAAACGTCAAACCTTCAAGACTGAAGTCATTACTCAAGTTTTTTAGTGGGTGCTCTTTGTACCCTTAACTCTACAAGAAATTTTTGGTTGTCTACTTTTAATTATAAATAATTTCAAAGCACTGCTTTTACATGAGTAGAATTTCTGGTTACTATACCCACCTGATCATATAATTTAAGTAGGCATGAGTACATTACAATTATGAATGTTTCTTTCCCTTCCCTACTCTCTCAATAAAAAAAACCAAAACAGTAGAATAAAAATACAAAAATACACATATTTTTGTTATTTTATTTTTTGTTATTTTATTTTTGTCATTTTATTTTTGTTTATTTTTGTTGTGTTTTGAACTCTCTTCTTTCTTTCTTTAACAATGTTCAAATAAAAATAAAATCAATGTCATTCAATCAATCAATGTCAATTTATGTAAACCATGAAAAAAAAAAATCCTGCAGGACAAAACATGACACTTGATATTTTCCAAACTGTTTGTATACCACCATAGACAGAGAGAGAACCTGAATTAGGCAGGGGTCAGAGAAGGAAAGATGAGACAGAAGAGAGGAGCCAAGGAAAGGAAAGTGTTCAGGCAGAGGAAGGAGAGAAGGATAACACCACTAAGCAGTCTAAACACAGGATGTCTGGGTGGGACCCCAATTGGCCCAATATTCAAGCCTCGGTTGTACAATACTTCAAATGGTAAGTTCCATATGCAACGTTACTGTGTAAAATTTTAAAAAGAAATAAATAGTATAAAATTAACATATTCCGGTGGAAATATGTTGCCATCGTGCCAAGGTCTTTTAGCCAGAGGAAACACTGTGGTTGTACCGGTGACAGTCCTCAGTTTAACATATTCTCCCGGGGGAAGGATTGGAAAGGGGGGGGGGGACATAGCCATTTAATATTTTATAAACTGAACAGGCAAATTTGAGAGTTTTATAATGTACAAAAGAGAGAAAAAATTATTTTTTGTAAATGTGACAATTTGCACATTTTTTCTTAAAAAAATTGTGACCTTTTTCCTCAATAAATTTGCATTTTTTTCTTGTAAATTTGTGACTTTTTTATCAAAACTTTGCAGGGTTTTTTTTCACATAAATCAGCAATTTTTTCTCAAAAATTTGCAACTTTTTCTTATAAATTTGCAACTTTTTCTAAAATTTTTTGATGTTTTTCCTCTAAATTTTCAACTTTTTTCTTGTAAATTTTCAGCGCTCATCTGGATGCTGATTAAATGTTTATTCAATCTAATTAGATTATAAATTGTGATTGTTTTTATTTTTAAATTGGCATCGTTTATCAGATTGTTGCACCTTTATTCTTGCAAATTTGAAACTAATTTACATTTATACATTCACACCTCATACTAAATTGGTGACCCCCCCCACCCCTTGTTAAAAAATAATAAATCGCCTATTGCTCATATGTAAAAATTGTCTTTTTTATAGGCTTATATAATCTGTCCTGATTTCACTTTAAAAAGCGGCTCATCACAAGAAAAAAAGGTTTTAAAGGAGGAGGAATAAAGTATTAATTAGTGTTCATTATGGCCCTGAAAACCTTGTTATCTCTTGTATATCAGTGTAGCGCGGTACCGCGGATAAAGAGGAATATGCTAATGTCACCCAGGCGACGGACCTCCAGGAAAGACAAACGCGCCCTTTAATGAGAACTGAGTCAATCTCATTTCTTAGCGAGCCAATCCAATTTTTAAGAACAGATTAATGGCTAACTCACATTAATTGACTCACACGGAGAGGACACCATGAAAACACCGTCTATACCTACAACCCCCCCTCCCCCCACCTCTGGATTTCAGATTTCCTGATGGCACCGACAAACTCTTTGTCTGTTAAATTATACAGAGCTGCGAAGCCAAAGCAGATGGCTCCTTTTGCCCGTAATCAGTGCACTAAACACTGGGTAATGCAAACTTTAATGAGTTCAATGCAAACTTTCTCCGGCTCGGCTGGCAGCTGCATTGCCTCAAAGCGGCAAATCAATCCGTTATTACAGGTAAAACAACGCAAAGCGCGAGGAGGGAGGGAACTCCGGTCATTAGTGCTGACAAATGAAAGGCCCGGGGATCTGGGGGGGAAGGGGGGGTGAGTCATCTGGAGCCGAGCGATCTGCATCCGCGGGCCAATGAGGGAGAGGCCTGAAACCAGAGCTACGGAAGGCACATCCCAATGAGAGAGGCTGCTTGTCCTGGAAACTGTCCAAATGCAACACAGAAGATTTCAGACACAGTTAACCTGATAAAATTCTGGCGTTCTGCTGGTGGGGCGTTTAAAATTTTCTATCGCCACTCAGTGAAGAAAGAATTGTGTATGCTAAATTTACGGAAAATGGCTAGAATGCTAATGGGTTAAAAGAAAAGTTCAAAATCTGCAAGAAAGCAGTTGCAAATTTTCAGGAAAAAAAGTTGAAAAACTTTTAGAAATGGTTGCAGATTTAATAATAATAATAATAATAATAATAATAATTGATTGCATTTATATAGCCCCCTTCAAGATACCCAAAGCACTTTAAAATAAGTCCGTTATTCATTCACTGCACAGACAGACAATGGTAGTGGTAAGCTACTGCTGTAGCCACAGCTGCCCTGAGGCAGGCTGATGGAAACGTGGTTGCCAATCCATGCCAACGGCCTCTCCGACCACTACCGAACATTTGCAGCGAATCCGGAAAGTATTCACAGCACTTCACTTTTTACACATTCTGTTATGTTACAGCCTTTTTCCAAAAGTGATTAAATTAATTTTTTTCCCTCAAAATTCTACACACAATACCCCATAATGACAATGTGTAAAAAGTTTTTTTTAATTTTTTGCAATTTTATTAAAACTAAAAATCTAATAAATCACATGTACATATTCACAGCCTTTGCTCAGTGCGTTCTTGATGCATCTTTGGCTGCAGTTACAGCCTCAAATCTTTTTGAATATGATGCCACAAGCTTGGCACACCTAACTTTGGGCAGTTTGGCCCATTCCTCTTTGTAGCATCTCTCAAGCTCCATCAGGTTGGATGGGGAATGTCGGTGCACAGCCATTTTCAGATCTCTCCAGACATGTTCAATTGGATTCAAGTCTGGGCTCTGGCTGGACCACTCAAGGACATTCACAGAGTCGTCCTTAAGCCACTCCTTTGATATCTTGGCTGTGTGCTTAGGATCATTGTCCTGCTGAAAGATGAACCATCGCCCCAGTCTGAGGTCAAGAGCACTCTGGATCCAGGATATCTCTGTACATTGATGCATTCATCTTTCCCTCTATCCTGACTAGTCTCAGTTTCTGCCGCTGAAAAACGTCCCCACAGCATGATGCTGCCACCACCACTAGCGTGGTTCTGAATGGTGCCTGGTTTCCTCCAACCTCCAAACATGACGCCTGGCATTCATGCCAAAGGGTTCAATCTTTGTCTCATCAGACCAGAGAATTTTGTTTCTCATGGGCAGCGTGGTGGTGGAGTGGTTAGCACTGCGGCAGCACAGCAACTCACCCTTGGCCGGGGGATCCTGGGTTCGATCCCAGCCCTTGACCAACAGTGATCTGTGTGGAGTTTGCATGTTCTCCCCGTGTCTGCGTGGGTTTACTCCAGGATTTCTCCGGTTTCCTCTCACATGCCAAAAATATGCAAGGTAGGTTAATTGGCATCAAACCGGGGATTCTAAATTGTCCTTAGGTATGAATGTGAGAGTGAATGGTTGTCTGTCTCTCTGTGTTGGCCCTGCGATGGACTGGCGATCTGTCCAGGGTGTACCCTGCCTCTTGCCCAAAGATGCTGGGATAGGCTCCAGCCCCCCCACGACCCAAAAAGGATTAAGTGGAAGAAGATGGATGGTCTGACAGTCCTTCAGGTGCCTTTTGGCAAACTCCAGGTGTCCTGCCATGTCCCTTTTTCTAAGGAGTGGCTTCCATCTTGGCACTCTACCATACAGGCCTGATTTGTGGATTGCTGCAGAGATGATTGTCCTTCTGGAAGGTTCTCCTTTCTCCACAGAGGAACACTGGAGCGCTGACAGAGTGACCATCGGGTTCTTGGTCATCTCCCTGACAAAGGCCTTTCTCCCCCGATCGCTCAGTTTAGATGGCCGGCCAGCTCTAGGAAGAGTCCTGGTGGTTCTGAACTTCTTCCACTTATGGATGATGGAGGCCACTGTGCTCAATGGGACCTTCAGCGCCACAGAAATTTTTCTGTACCCTTCCCCAGATTTGTGCCTCGAGACAATCCTGTCTCGGAGGTCTACAGACAATTCCTTTGACTTCATGCTTGGTTTGTGCTCTGACATGCACTGTCAACTATGGGACCTTATATAGACAGGTGTGTGCCTTTCCAAATCATGTCCAATCAAGTGAATTTACCACAGGTGGACTCCAGTTAAGCTGTAGAAACATCTCCAGGATGATCAGTGGAAACAGAATGCACCTGAGTTCAATTTTGAGCTTCAAGGCAAAGGCTGTGAATACTTATGTACTTGTGATTCCTTAGTTTTTTTTTTAAATTTTTAATACATTTGCAAAAATCTCAAAAAAATTTTTTTCATGTTGTCATTATGGGGTATTGTGTGTAGATTCTTGAGGAAAAAAATGAATTTAATCCCTTTTGGAATAAGGCTGCAATATAACAAAATGTGGAAAAAGTGAAGTGCTGTGAAGACTTTCTGGATGCACTGTAAACACATTCATATCCAGTGTCATGGACACTGGAGGCAAGGTGGGTGAAGTGTCTTACCCAGGGACACAACAGCAGGATGGCTGAGGACAGCAGGATTCAAACCGCCAACCCTCTGGCTATTGGACGACCCGCTCTACCTCCTGAGCCACTGCTACCCCATACAGGAAAAAAGCTGCAAATTTTTGAGAAAAAGGTTACAAATTTAATGGAAAAAGTTGCAGACATTTCAGAAAAAGTTAAAAATTTATAAGAAAAACTTTCAAATTTTTGTGAAAGTTTCAGATTTACAAGAAAAAAGTTGCAAATTTTTGAGTAAAAAGTTGCTAATTTTTTTTAGAAAAAAGTTAAAAATTTACAAGAAAAAAGCTGCAAGTTTACAAGAAAAAAGCTGTATGTGATGGCCTGAGCACTGATTCTGTCCACACTCGGGTTGTCCAGTATTTTCCCCGTTCTTCTCTGTGTTGTTGTCGTATGGCCTTCCAGGGCTTTTGTTTTGATAGCGTCACGGCGGGACTTCCGGCTGTCAGAGCCGGGCCGCGCCATGACAGCTGGATTTCATTTCGTTGATTTTTTGTGATTGGTCCTTAGTTTTCATTTATGGGAGCAGCTGAGGCTTACTCCTCGCTGTGACCTCACATAACATTGGTCCCACACAACGTTGGGCTGGAGTTCCTAACCCCGACTCCAGTCTTCCTTTGATTCATCACTCTCAGTAAGTGTTTTTCCTAGTCTGTGTATTCCTCCTCTTAGCCTATTGTCTTGAGCCTTAGTCGTTGTTCGTGTTTTTGCCCCACGTGGCTATTTATTTTGTCATTTTACCTTTTGTTAATAAAACATGCAAACTCACTGGCTGCCCTATAGCGTCTTAATGATGCCCCGCAAGGGACGTCCATAACACTGCAATTTTTTGAGAAAAAAGTTTCAAATTATTGAGAAAAACGTAGCAAACTTACAAGTAAAAGTTCCAAATTTTTCAGAAAAAAAATTAACCTCTTAAAATTTCAAATTTTCTACTGCCACTCAGTAAAAAAAAAAAAAAAGAATGTTATTTTCTTTGCATATGCTAAATTTAGGGAAATTGTCTGGAAAGCTAAGGGGTCAAACTCCTATCTTCTGACCTTTGTTGTGTTGATGCTCCAATATTTCACACTTGGACTGTCAGGCAATAGGTGCATTTGACTTTATGCACAAAGTGACTTAAAGCAATGCATTGTGGGATTGGAGTAGCACATCAAGCTGGTTAGAAACATAGTGCTGCAAAAAGTCATAGGGCCATCTTATGACGTTCTATTTGTTCGTCAGTTGTCAAATGCGTGTCATTGGAAACGGTCTGTGCGCCCGTGGGAAGAGCAATGAGGCCGGTCTAATTATTCAGAGGTGTGTCCGCTCCAGCCCATGTCCAGTGCATCTAAAGGCTTGTTAATGCATTGCAGAAAAACAACTTTACACTGGTGTTGAGATATTTTTTAAGGAAAATGTTGTAAATTTAGTAGAACAAAAATACAGATTTTCAAAAAAGTTGCAAATTTATGAGAAAAAAAGTCACAAATTTTTAAGTATAAAGTTGCAAGTTTACAAGAAAAAAATGAAAAATTATGAGAAAAAAGTACCTATTTCTGAAAAAAGATGAAAATTTAAGTAGTCACAAATTTTGAAGGAAAAAGTTGCAATTTCACAAGAACAAATTTGCAAATTTATGAGAAAAAAGTAGCAACTTTTTGAGAAAAGTCACAAATTTATGAGGAAAAAGTTGCAAATTTATGAGAGAAAAAGGCTAATTTATGATTAAACGGTCAAAAGTTTATGAGAAAAAGTTGAAAATTTAACAAAAAAGTTACAAGTTAAAAAGCTGCAAATCTAGGAGAAAAAAAATGAAAATTTGAAGAAAAATGTCAAAATTTTAAGGAAAAGTTGCAGATTTACAAGAAAAAAAATGCAAATTTATGAGATAAAAGTATCAGATTTTTGAGGAAAAAAGAAAATTTAAAGAAAAAAGTCAAATTTTTAAGGAAAAAGTTGCAAATTTACAAGAAAAAAGATGCAGATGTACAAGAAAAAATTTGCAAATTTATGAGGTAAAAGTTGAAAATTTTAGAAAAAAGCTACAAATTTATGAGAAAAAATTTATGAGAAAAAAGCGAAAAACATGAGAAAAAATATAATTTAAAGAAAAAAGTCAAATTTTTAAGGAAAATGTTGCAAATTTACAAAAAAATCAAATTTATGAGAAAAAAGTAACAAATTTTTGAGAAAAGTCATAAATTTATGAGTAAAAAAATTCTAAAATTTACAAGAAAAAAGTTGCAAATTTATGAGAAAAAAGATGAAAATTTAAAGACAGAAGTCATAAATTTTTTGGAAAAAGTTACAAATTTACAGAAAAAATGCAGATTTACATGAAAAAATTTGCAAATTTATGAGAAAATGTTTTAGTTATGAGACAAAAAGTTGAAAATTTTTACAGAAAAATATAAATTCACAAGAAAAAGATACAACTTTATGAGAAAATGATTGCAAAAAAAAGTCACAGATTTATGAGAAAAAAGTTGCAGATTTATGAGGAAAGGGTTGAAAATTTAAGAGGAAGAAAGGTCTAAAATTTACAAGAAAAAAATGCCCACATTTTTGAGAAAAAAGTTGAAAATGTATCCACCTTTTTCCTAGCCCCATGATGCCTTGCATGAATTATGGTCGCAACTTCTGGTACTAGTTTAGAACATGGCGCTGTCACTGAAACGAGACACTTTTCCCTGTTAAAAACAACAACTTAAGCAACAAAAATGCGGGAATGTGGCCTTTTGCACCTCAAAAACAGTAATATAATCATACCACTTCCCATGACTATCGAGGGATAGGAAGATGACCTTAAAAAGTGGCCTGGCAGACAGTAGCGCCGTTAGTTAGCTCTGCTGCTAAGATGCTAATGGTTTAAACAAATAAAAACTCCACCACAATAAAGTTGGATGCATTTTGTTAAAAGGTGTTGGACATAATCAGATTTACCTCAGAGCAGATATAGAATCTAGTCAGAGCCACAAAGAACCCCAACACCGTGCTTGGGTGTTTTAATGTCGCCTGAAATTAAAATGCTCATGCTGCTGTCATGCCGTGATTGCTTGTTATTCAACTTAACACATACAGACCTTTTCTGACAATTGTTCAAAATTTTATTATCTATATTTTGTGATAATTTAAAGATTATTGCATGCTGAAGCTGCTAAAATCAAGTCCATATCGTTCCAAGGCAGTGCAACAAATGCAAAAAAATGCCCCAAAAACCATTCTAATCTTTAAGCCTTAGGAAGCAAACTGTTGCTATTTTTTATTTATTATGTTACTTCATGCAGCCTTGCATCTGGTGACATATATGTAAACATATAAACATCAGATCTGTGACATTCATATAAGTGAAAATATACCTGGTGCTCTTGTGTCTGTACCACCGATCACATGGACAGTCCTTTTTTTGTTTTCAGTGCGTGATCTACATTGAATCCACAGATTTAGCTGTGCTTATTTGTGAGAAGCCTCCATTTATACAGTCTATGGCACAACCACAAACACCAGCAACAAGTACCAAAACTACGGCAAAACGTTCAAAAAATATAAAAAACTACAAGTGCTGAAATTATGTGCCACTTGACTGCAAAACAGGTATGGGGACTATACATTAAAACAAATTTGAAAAACTTTTAAAAACGCTATTTAAATGCCCCACGACTCCACTCTTGCTGACTGATTGAACACTACTTCAGCTGAACCCAGAAGTTGCCCCCATAATCGTTTCTACAGCAGCACCCTCAGGAATAAGGTGGGTACAGTGTTTTTACACTGGGTGTTAAAGGGATATTGCAGTATAGGTGCCAGTAGAAGTGTAGAAGTTCGGTCCAAAGTCCAGTTCAGAAGAAGCTGGTCATGTGCCTGAACAGTGTTTGCCAACTGCCATATTAAACAGCACAGAAACAGATGAAGAAAAAGACTGAGTCTAATCTTGTGTCTTTGTCTCTGGTGTTGGACAGGTATTCTTCTAAATCCAGTTTCTTTTCACAACAACTTACATCATTTACATGAAATATTCTCAGGTCATGAAAAGATGGTGGTTTTTTTCCCCCTTAAAATATGCTGCTGTAAGGCAGTGATCCTCGATGTTGAAAATGGTGGCCCTAAATATGGCTCCTCAGTGTTTCCTCTGGCTTAAAGATCTTGCCACCGATATGACATATTCCGATATGTTACCGGAATATGTTAATTTTATAGTATTTATTTCTTTTTAAAATTTTGCACAGTAACGTTGCATATGGAACTTATCATTTGAAGTATTATACAACCGAGGCTTGAATATTGGAATATTGGGCCAGTTGGGGTCCCACCCAGTCGTCCTGTGTTTGGACTTTTTACTGGTGTTGTCCTTCTCTCCTTCCTCTGCTCTCACCTCACCTGGACCCTCTGCCTGAACACTTTCCTGTCCTTGGTTCCTCTCTTCTGTCTCATCTTACCCTCTCTGAGGCCTGTCTGCTTCAGGTTCTCTCTCTGTCTATGGTGGTATTCAAACAGGTTAGAAAATATCAAGTGTCTTGTTTTGTCCTGCAGGATTTTTTTTGTCATGATTTACATCAATGACAAAAATGTGTATTTTTATTCTAGTGTTTCTTTTTTTTCCATTGAGGGAGTAGGGTTGGGAAAGAAAAACTCATAATAGTAATGTACTCATGCGTGCTTAAATTATATGATCTGGTGGGTATAGTAACCAGAAATTCTACTCATGTAAAAGCAGTGCTTTGAAATTAATAATTAAAAGTAGACAACCAAAAATTTCTAGTTGACTTAACTAAAAACTTGAGTAATGACTTCAGTCTTGAAGGTTTGAGGTTTTTCTCAAAAAATTCAAACAATTTTCGTATAGTTTTCTACTTTTCTCTGTAAATTTATCTAAATTTGAAACAATGTTCCTCAAATTTGTAATTTCCTCTTGTAAAATTGACTTTTCTTATACATTTGAAACTTTATTATAAATTTGTGGATTATTTTAATGCTTATTTTTGTCTGTTTTTAAAATAAAACTACTGTTTTTTAAATAAATTTGAAACAGACTGTGGTAATTTTTTTTTTTACTTTTTCCTTATAACAGTTTACATTTTTAACCATAACTTGGCAGTCAGAACAGAACAATAATTTAACTCTGATTACAAAGAAAAAAAATTAATAAAACTGTATTTAATGAAATAAATTAACTTAAATGACCAAGGATGCCATTATTTCTGTTATAATATTTCTGTATATTTATAGTTTTTTTTGTTTGTTTGTTTTTTTTTTTTAGAAATCTCCTCACCACCCAGACAGCAGGAAAAACCTCCCTTATTTTGAAATCCAAATGTTGGCACATTCATAGACATACTATATGGTTATGGGCATGTTTAGTTTGTCTGAAGGCTGCTGATGGATTAAAGTCATTGACTTTGTGAATTTCGGTCATCTTAACTTGCCAGGTACATAATAGGGAACAAAACTTAATATTGTAGTGGCTGGTGAACTATATCCTCAACAATTCATCAGTCCCCCTTGCCTTTTTTCCCTTCATATGAAGCCGGCTGCATATGAATTCTAACCACATCTCTTAGCTAAGCGACTCTTACATTATTGCTCCTGTTTCCAACGGGTTAAAACCATAATTAATGCCAGTGCTTACATACCTCTTCTGAATATTTTCCACGTTAAAAGTACTTTAATAAACTCATGTTTCTGTTGGACAGTCATACTTGCGAGACACTCTGCCTGGTGACTGACTGGAAAGCTTGCATGGGTGGGGCGCTTCTTAACTCCGCGTGGATGACGGTCACGCGCGTTGTTTGTGTGCGCACTTGCGCAAAGTCATTGCTTCATATATTTTTCTTAAATTTATATCTTCTCATAAGCGCGGTGGAAATTTTTCTGGCGTGGTGTGCCGCCACCCAAAAATGTTACCAGAGGAAACCCTGCGCCTCTAATTTGACAAACGGGAAATTTTGATGCTCCGCAAATGAGACCAGGCTCCTATTAAGCTCATCCTCCAAAATTGCCATTGTCCTGAGAGGCAGCAGAAGTGTTTCTTAAAGTGACACTCCTGCAAAAATCTAGTTTTTTCTGTTGTCATCATGTCCGTAACATGTTTCTTGTGATTTACAAGACATATCAAGAGAGAAATCATTCCAAACTCCCAAATATGTGTTTTTCTGGTGTGAATGTCTGCTTAAGCCCCCCCCCCCCTCCACCACCACCACCAAAAAAAAAGGCAGATTTAGACAGAGCGTTTGTGGCTACGTCAGCATTCCTGCTTAGCCTGATTAGTTATAACATTAACCAATCAAGTTAAGCACTGAGACCCCTACTTGACTCTCTCGGGGGAAGAGGGAGGAGCAGAAGATCAAGCAAGAGCTCAGCTTTTACAAGTTGGGAAAGATGGCAGATTATTCGAGGAAGGGGGGGCTGAAAAGTCCATAGGCTGAAAAGTTCACAGTTGTCAAATTTGACCAAATGCGGTTTATTTTTCAGCCGCAGGGATCCAAGCGCTGCAACACCAATGTACGAAGTGTGTGGACCAAAGGGGAGACTATGTTTGATAAATAAACCACATTTGGTCATATTTGACCACTATGAACTTTTCAGCCCTGCGTACGTATTCATCTTTTGGCTGTGTGAGCAAGAAATCTTCTTTTAAATTACATGTCTTACCCACAGACATGAAAATATGACAGCAATGATCCTCAACTCCCGAAGGAGCGGTCTCTGGTTACCCACTCACCACGGATTGCCTCGCTGAGGGCCGGTGAGCAGTTCGCCTTGGAGCAGCTCGAAGTGAGGCGAGCTCTGAAGGAAGGAGGCCAGGAAGTGCCTTGGAGGCGAGCCGGCTGGCAGGCACAGCGGACCGAGGCGAACTGCTCACTGGCCCCCAGCGAGACGATCCGCGGTGAGTGGGAAACCAGAGAGTGGTGGGGAGCCTTCCAGCCTTCATGCCGGGCCAGACAGCCACTCTTCCATGGGTTCACCTAGGATGGTACTTCTTCAAGTTAGATTTCCTTCTTGGAGCCTTGTACAGTGTCCATCATCTTCTTCAAAGCGCTTTGAGTGGTCTTTGTGACTAGAAAAGCGCTATATAAGTGCAGGTTAGTTAGTTAGTTAGTTAGTTAGTTCTTCCAGCTATTGGTGGGCGGGAGTATGGGTGGAGCTAATTAGAATATCCATAGCTCCACGCATACTTAAGTAGCTCAAAGACATAAAAACTCTTTCCAAGCTATTCTAAGGCAATGAAAGTTTTCTGTGTATAAAAAGCAACAATATACCATTTTGGGCCAAACACATTGGTTTTATAGGTTGTTTTAGAGCTGCAGGAGTGCATTTTTAATAGGATAACGGTGACACCAGTCAGGACAGTTTCAGAATAATTTAGAAAATGCCCCTTACAGCGTAACTGTCCCTTACAGCAGGGGGTTGAGAAGTTCAGCTTTCTGCATTTCTTGGAATACAAAACACGGCTAAAGGGAACATGAACGCTGAACCTGAATCTGCAGCGTGGCCACAAACACGTCTCTGATTAAATGAATGCTAATGTGGCCGTGCTTCTGCTGGCTGCTGATGCTTCAGCTGCAAACCTCAGCGAGTTAAAAAAAAAAAAATGAGTGATAATAGTCCATGTTGGTGTTTATCTGCTGATGTTAATGCAGTGCTCTTATTTGTTCCTCTGGCCTGTGACGCTGTTTGTTTATCAAGCTAACTGTGGTGTGATTTTCAGAAATAACAGTGTTGTGTTTGAGGACACGTCGACATTCAGACTGCAGAGGGAATGGTAATCAAACCACCAATTAGGGATGGGAATTGAGAACCAGTTCCTGTTGGAAACCGGGTCTAAATTGTTCAAGCCCCTGGAATCGTACATCACTGATCTAATCAATTCCTCTTTTCGATGCTGCGGGTTCAAACACTTCTGTGATTTTTCTAAAAATGGCATGTGTCATGATGTCACATGCTGCCGTTACCAAGTAGCGCCATGATGTTGTCATCATCGTGGGATAATAGTGGAGGCGTATGTAAACATAGCAGCATGGCGTATGATGAACATGAGTTGAAACATCTCTTGACGCGGCTGCATGGGATAAAATGAGAGACTGCAATGTGTTCATCAGTCTACAAAGTCCGCCCGCACCTGATTCCCAAACAGCAGCACCTCCATAATGACAGTAATATTAGCTTTTTTTTATTAGTAGTAGAATATTAGCATGATACTAGCAGTCTTGCAGGCTAAATTTAATTCACTTTATAACTCACAAAACCCAACTAAAAACATCTGCTATTTAAATATGATATCATTCTTTTTAGATGATGACAGTAACAGGTAGCTCCGAGGTTTGACCAACCCGCTCGTCCTCCGCTCCTTGCCAGGAAAACCAACTGATGCTAGCTGCACACGGAGCTGTAATGAAGTTTGTATTTTTGAAGGCTTGCATCCATTCATGACTGTAGAGCAGCTGGAGGTTGGGTAGGTGGTCACAGATTAATACTGAACTAGACTCCTTGCAATGTCTTGAGGTTTTACCACTACGTTAATATACAGTTAAGTATTTTATGCATTTGGTGTGTCTACACTGTGCATATATAGTCAAACTCAAAGTCAACTTTATTATTAATTTAGCCATACGTACAGCACATACAGAGAATTGAAATTACATTACTCTGAGACCCACGGTGCAACAAGGTAAACACCAAGTAGGAAATATGAATATAAAGTGTCACGTCTAACACCAAACATTGAATATTAAACATCAGCGCAAAGAAAACCAACCCCCAACCAGAAGCTAACTAAAAATACTAAGGGTGTGCAAAATAACTAAATCCGATAAAAATTAAGACAGCATGTAGTGACTAAAGGCACATATCAGGGCACATAGAGGGTTAAAGTGGCATGTAGTGCAAAGAGAGCAGTCCATTGCTTCATAAAGTGACTGGTGCAGCCCTGAGATCAGTGTGTGTGCATGTGTTGGAGTGAACAGTTTCTGGATGACAGAGTTCAGTTTTTGAAGCTTCTGAAATCAGTGTGTGCGTTTTTGGGAGTGAACAGTACCTGGGGATGGCAGAGTTCAGTTGTTGAAGGGGGAGAGAGTCACAGTCCAGGATTTGTGTGTGGGGGGGGGGCAGAAGGGGGAGGGGGCAGAGCAGGGAGAGAGTTTAGCTTCCTGACAGCCTGGTGGATGAAGCTGTCCTTAAGTCTGCTGGTCCTGGCCCCGAGACGCTGCAGTCTCCTCCCTGATGGCAGCAGACTGAAGAAGCTGTGTGATGGGTGGATGGGATCACCTGCAATGCAGAGGGGTTTGGGGGTGAGGCAGGTGCTGTAGATGGCCTCAAAGGAGGGGAGAGAGGCACCGATGATCTTCTCAGCTGTTCTCACTCCGCACTGGAGGGTCTTGTGGCAGGACGCGGTGCAGGGGCCATACCACACGGTGATGCAGCTGGTCAGGATGCTCTTGATGGTGTTGTGGATTTAGCTGTAACATCAGTTGTTATAAGGAAAGAATGTCCAAACACCCAACTTTACCTTCATTTGGCTTTACTGGAGAATGCTGCATCTCAGTTTACAACACATCTGTCGTTCCCGCTGGCTAACATGCGTCCGTCCCTCTGATAGCACTGCATCGCTTAGCACTGACTTCTTCTTCTTCGGTCTGCAGCTTGAACAATAACATTTCATGGCCAAAGGTACAGTACCAGCGCCGTCTAGTGGACAATGTCTAACGACTGCATTGAAGGAAAACACCTTTAGGATTCTAATTAAATTACTATTATAAATAGCTTTTCTGATTAACTATAAAGTGTTTATAATATCTATTTGTCCTATATGTATTTCAATATGTAATAACTATCAACTTATGTGTATGAACCATTCTGAACTATTAAATATTCAACATCCTCCCCCCCAAGAAGACAGTTCAAATATTAACTTCAAAAGGATATAGTAGCTGAACTGGTCTTCTTAACGTCGTCCCAGTTGGAGTGCGCATAGCGCAGGATCTGACTAGTCCATCTCTCCCTGGGAACACCTCTATGATTAGTCCTGTTTTCCATGTTTGACGTGGTATCTTGTCATCTCCAATGAGGACCAAATCTCCTGGTTTGAGTTGTGTTGGATTTGGGGTATGACGAGTGTGAGCCGATCTGAGGTCCAGCAAATACTCCCTCCTCCATCTGTTCCAAAATTCCTTGACAAGTCTATGGCGATATTTCCATCTTCGGGTCAGCCTTTCTTTATTTGCATTTGCTATCTGACCTGTTGTGGAAAATGGCTTTGGTGGTAAAGAGGTAAGTCTTTTCCCTATGAGGAAATGAGCTGGCGTCAGAGGTTCTGGTTCTTGTAAATCGTTGTACACAAATGTGAGTGGTCTTGAGTTAATAGTGGCTTCTATTTCTGTCAACAGAGAAGTTAACTCTTCAAAGCTCAGAGATGCTCTGCCCATTACTCTTTTGAGGCATCCCTTTACAGAGCGCACTAACCTTTCCCAAAAACCACCCCACCAAGCCGCTCTTTCTGCAATAAATTTCCACTTGATTCCCTTTTCAGAAAAATATTCCAGCAGCTCTGGCTCCTTCATAGCCTTCCACAGTTCCTTTAGATCTTGATCTGCTCTCTTGAACGTTTTTGCATTGTCCGAGTAGATTACTCTACAAAGTCCTCTCCGTGAAATAAATCTCTTGAATGCCAAAAGGAAACTTTCTGTTGATAGACTCGATATTAGTTCAAGGTGCACTGCACGTGTAACTGCACAGGTGAAAAGTGCTATGTATGCTTTCTCTGCAGAATTCTTGGACTTTACAAACAGTGGGCCTGCAAAGTCAACACCTGTGACTTCAAACGGCGGTGCTTCAGTAACTCTGTCTTTGGGAAGAGGTGCAGCTGTTTGCTGTGCTGCTTTTACTTTGAATCTTTTACAGATAGTACAGTCTGAAATGCATTTTTTGACTAACTGTCTCGCGCGTGGAATCCAATACTTCTCTCGTAGATGAACTAGAGTGTCTCTCACGCCTGAATGCATGACATTTTCGTGACTGTATTTTATCAGAAGTTGTGCAAATCTGTGATTTGAGGGTAACAACCACGGGTGCTGCTCATTGAAACTCATGTTTGACTGATGCAGCCTTCCTCCTACACAGATTAAGCCTTGCTCGTCTAGAAAGGGTTTAAAGTCTCTGATTTTTGAGTCTTTGTGCACATTTTCTCCAGTTTTCAACTCTGTTATTTCTCTTTCAAAACTGTTAAGTTGCGCTTCACGTATCCATACCTTTTCAGCTTTTGCCATTTCCTCTGCTGTTAGTTCTCCCCTTTGTCTTTGCTTTGAATGACAGTTGTGGAGAAATCTTTGGATCCATGCAGTTACTCTTAGTACGGTCTGTAGTTTGCTGTATTTGTCCAGCTGTAGCAATGGTTCAGATTGCACTCTTTCACTGTTACTGAGATGTACTGCGACTTGACTTGCCTTTAGCTCAGCTTTAACCTCTTCTTCTGATAGTATTTCTTGTGCTGTTTCTGGCGGTGTAGTTTGAAGCTCCTTTTCTTTCAAAAATGATGGGCCTGACCACCAGAGATTTTCCTCTTTCAACCTTGATGCGGACTGACCTCTTGTGGTGAGATCAGCTGGGTTCACCTTTCCATTACAATGTGTCCATAGTTCTGGTGGTGTCAAAGTTTGTATCTCCATCACTCTGTTGGCAACAAACTGTTTCCATTTCTTTGATGAACTGCGAATCCAGTGAATCACTATCATGGAGTCTGACCACATTCTGAGTTGAGTGATCTGCATATTCAGTGCCTTCAAAAGGTTATTTGCCAACCTTGCTCCAATCACAGCTCCCATCAGTTCCAAGCGTGGCAGTGTGATTGTTTTGATTGGTGCCACTCTTGACTTGGATGCAACGAGCGCAGTAACAGTCTCTCCTTCTGTTGTTTGTCCTTGTAGATACGCAACTGCGCCATACGCCTTTTCGCTTGCATCTGTGAAGACATGGAGAACTTGTGATTTATCTGACAGCTTTTCTGTTCCATACCACCGCGGAATGACTATTTGGTGGATCTGAGGAAGCTCCATGCACCACTGCTGCCATGCCTGTGAAAGGTCTGGAGGCAGCTCGTCGTCCCAGCTCAGGCCCCGTCGCCACATTTCCTGAAACAGACATTTAACTCGAATGGTAAATGGCGTTAGGAACCCTATAGGATCAAAGATTCTGGCGGATGATCTCAAAACACTCCTCTTTGTGTTTTCCTTTCCTTTTAGAATGTTCATCAAATGTTTGAGGTCAAAGGCAAAGTCATCTGTGTCCGGTCTCCACACCAAACCAAGCACCTTCAACACACCTCCATGTGTTTCTGTTTCTTGTGTGAAATCAAGCTTGCTGTTTGACCACTTGGTTTTCAGTTCAAGGGAGTTTGTTGTCCACTTACAGAGGTTCATGTTGGCAGCAGCCAGTATTTCTCTTGCTCCTGTAGTAAGTCTGTATGCCTCGTCTGAGTTACTTGAGCTAGCGATCAGATCATCCACATAAAGTGAGTCTCTCATTAGTTTTACCGTGTCTGGTTGGTCAGCTTCATATTTCTCCAGATGATGTCTGATAGTGGCTGCAAGTAAAAATGGACTTGAAGTTACTCCAAACACAACACGTGCCATTCTCATTATACGCGTGTTGGTGCCTTCAACATCTGGGGGTCCTGTAAGCCACAAAAATCTCACAGCATCTCTGTCACTTTCAGTTATAGATATCTGAAGGAAAGCTTTAGTAATGTCTGCTGTGAAAGCTACAGGATTTTGTCTGAATCTGATCAAAATGCTCATGAGGTCAGCATTCAGGTTTGGGCCAGGTAATAAACAGTCATTTAAAGAGGAACAACCTTCTTCATGTGACGAAGCATCAAACACTACCCTTAACTTGGTAGTTACTTTGTCCTCTCTGATTACAGCATGATGAGGTAAGTAGTAGGTTACATTCTCTGTCTCTGCTGAATGACTGCTCTGTGGCACATCTTCACATATTCCTTGTTCTGTGTAATCCTCTATTACATCGTTGTATCTTTTAAACAGTGTCACGTCAGATTTCAGCTTTCTTTTCAGGGTTTCAAACCTCCTTTGTGCAACCTTCTTGTTGTCTGACAGTTCGGGTGTGTCTTGGCGCCATGGCAACGCCACTTCATATCTCCCATTAATGAATCTGACTGACCTGTCAAAGCTCTCCTTGGCTTTCTTGTCATCAGGTGTTTCCTCACCTTTAGTAGTGATGCCCAGCGACTCGATCTCCCAAAATGCTCTTAGCTGGTTTGAGATCTCCACTGAGTCTTCACTGAGTCCAATGTGCATACATGTTGCTTCATTCATACTGGACATGACAACTGGTCCTTGCACTGCCCAGCCGAATCTGGTTTCTACGGCAACCAAAGCGTCTGACAGTCTCTCAGTTTTACCTGTGACTACTCTCCAGTAGTAATCTGCTCCGATCAGTACTGATAGCTCCAAACCATCTTTGTCTCCCGCTGACACATCTGCTACTGGTAGCCCTTTTTTCTCCAGCTGCCGTTGGATGTGTTCACTGGGGACTTTCATGACTGCAGTACAAAGCTGTGGGGTTTGAACAGCTTCAATCTCGATTTTCTGATCTTTGTTTCTCACATTCTCCAGGACTAGTTTTATGACATTGCATTTTGTGGTCACTGGGTTTTTTGAGCCAAACGTGTGAAGGTTTAATGTCTCTTGTTTTAGTATTGGCAGTTTTAAATCCTTCACTTGCTTCTCATGGACAAAACTCCGTTGGCTTCCTCCATCAATTAAGCAACGCACAATCTTCTTTCCTCCAGGTCCTTCAATCCTTGCTCTCACAGTTTGCAATAGTACTGTTTCACATTTTTCTGGGGTTGGTTTGGCTGCATATGGAAATACTGAGGAGACCACTGCATCACTCGTGTTTTCAGCGGCATCTGTCCTTTCTATTGGTTGCTCACTTCTGTCACACACAACAGCATGATGTCTTCTTCCACAATCAGTGCATGTCACATTTTTGGATCTACAGTCTCGAGCAAGATGTCTGGGTTTTAGGCATATGAAGCACCTTCCCGTTTTCTTTAGTTTTTCTTTCCTGCTTGTGACTGTGTCTTCAGTGCACTGTTCTGACTTGTGGCTGGTACTGTTACAGAATATGCAACTGTGCACAAATGGTGTATTCGAACTGCCTGTGTGGAGGGCTGCAGCTGAGGGCACATTAGGTCCTTTCCACCTTTCTCTGCTTGAATCTGGTCTGTAGTGCTGATTCTGATTTGCATGTGTATCTTTATGATTCTCTCTCATTTGTGTCAAATGTGCAGCACGCTCCCTGCTTTCAACTTCTTGTTGCAAAAACTTTACAAGGCCATCAACATCCCACTTTTGCCCTACATCTGTCTTGCGGGTGTACTCAAGGGCAAGATCAGCAGGAATCATTTTGAACAGTATGGGGCACAGTAAACCTCCATAACTGTCTGACATGACTCCTAAAGCTTCTAAGCTTCTGATTTGTACTTCAACATCATCAAAAAGTTGTCTCAAGGCAACAATGTCTGAGGACCTTTTAACTGGACTTAGATTTAGTAACTTAGACATGTGTGCACTTACAATGAGCTCTTTCCTTCCAAATCTTTGCTTAAGCATGTCTACTGCAGCATCATAGTTCATGTCAGTTACCTTCAGCCCTGCGACGGCGCGTGCAGCTGGCCCGATGAGATATGACTTCAAGTAAGTGAACTTTTCAGTTTTGCTCAAATCTGGGTTTTGGTGAATTGCATTTTCGAATTGGTCCCAAAACTCCTGCCACATGCACACTTCTCCGCTGTATTTGTTTATTGACAGCTTGGGTAGCTTTACCGAGGGTCTGCTTGTATTTGACCGTGTACTCACGTCACTCAGCCGATGTGGATTCGCTGATACGGTGGCGTCTCTTGCCTGTTCTTGTTACTGTAAGGCAGCCCGTTCAATTGCTCTCTCTGCCCGCGTCCTCCATAAATTTGTGTTGTCCTGATACTCAAGTGTCCGCACCATGTCCGCATCTAACTCGTCCAAAGGGATCTCCTGCTCGATATCTGGTTCAATGTCTTGCAGGCCTTTCTCTTTCTGTGACAACATGGCTAACAGCTCCCGCAAACGGTCACTGTTTATATCAGTCTTACTTGTTTCATCTTGTATAATTTGCAGCAGCTTTGTAACGGACGTCCGCAGCACGGTCCGTTTCTGTTTTAGCCTTTGAAGTCGCTCCGCCATTTTTTCCTTTCGTCTCCGTGTTGTTACAGCTATCGGCTTAATCCCAACAACGTTCTCTCTTCACTTTTCCCGCTTCCAGCTTCCGGTTCCCGGGTTTCGGCACCAAAAAATATGTTGTGGATTTAGCTGTAACATCAGTTGTTATAAGGAAAGAATGTCCAAACACCCAACTTTACCTTCATTTGGCTTTACTGGAGAATGCTGCATCTCAGTTTACAACACATCTGTCGTTCCCGCTGGCTAACATGCGTCCGTCCCTCTGATAGCACTGCATCGCTTAGCACTGACTTCTTCTTCTTCGGTCTGCAGCTTGAACAATAACATTTCATGGCCAAAGGTACAGTACCAGCGCCGTCTAGTGGACAATGTCTAACGACTGCATTGAAGGAAAACACCTTTGGGATTCTAATTAAATTACTATTATAAATAGCTTTTCTGATTAACTATAAAGTGTTTATAATATCTATTTGTCCTATATGTATTTCAATATGTAATAACTATCAACTTATGTGTATGAACCATTCTGAACTATTAAATATTCAACAGATGGTGCCTCTGTAGAAGGTACACATGATGGCGACGAGGGCTTTGGCTCTTCTCAGTTTGCGGAGGAAGTAGAGGCGCTGCCAAGTTTTCTTGCCCAGTGATACATTGTTGGAGGTCCAGGAGAGGTCCTCTGTAATGTGCACATATATGCTGTATATACTGTATATTAAAAAAACATTCAAAAATTACACCCAAGAACAGCATGTATATTTTTGTGATTGCTAAAATAACATAATTGTGCAGTTGTTTCTAATCACTTCAGTATTCCATTTTTACTGCTTTTATTTATATTGGTTTACAACATTTAAACATTACAAATGTTACAAGGCATAAACGCCCATTTTTACGTTTACAGTCTTTTATGTTTGATTTTATTATATCTTATTAAGAGAAGAAGCATTGTTTAAAGTCAGAAAAATAAAACTCCTGCATTGATGCTGAAATCCTGTGAAGGCTTTTTTTTCCCTACCTGGAAAACTAGTCAAGATTTGATAAGGGAATCGATAAAGAATCGGATCGATAAGCAGACTCGACAATGCCAATAACATTGTTAAAATCTAATCAATTCCCATCCCTATCACCAACCCTTAAATCAGTAGACGCCCACACTACACCTGCGCCACATCCGCCCCTATAAAAAAGTCACAAACTTTAATGAAAAAGTGGGAAATTTACAGGAAAAAATTGCAAATTTATAAGAAAAAGTAGCAAATTTGAGAAAAGTCACAAATTTATGAGAATATAGTTGAAAATTTAAGAGAAAAAAAGTCTGAAATTTACAAGAAAAAAATTGCAATTTTGTGAGAAAAAAGTCACAATTTTAAGGAAAATGTTTCAAATTTATAAGAAAAAAAATTAGGAGAAAAATGTTGATTTTTTTTTTCAAAAAAGCAACAAATTTATGACAAAAATTTTCAAATTTGTGAGAAAAAAGATGAAAAATTTTAATGAAAAGAATGCTAATTTACAAACAAAAGATTTATATTTATGAGAAAAAAACTTGGAAATTGTTTAAACAGTCACAAATTTGTGATAAGAAGTTGAAAATTTAAGAGAAAAAGATCTAAAATGTACCAAAAAAAATGCAAATTTATGAGAAAAAAGTCAAAAATCTTTAAAGAAAAAGTTGCATATTTACAAGAAAAAATGCAAACTTGTGAGAAAAATGTAGCACAATTTTGAGAAAAAAGTTTAAAATTTAAGAGAAAAAAGTCAAATTTTTGATGAAGAGTTTCAAATCT
Organism: Pholidichthys leucotaenia; assembly: GCA_020510985.1. Taxonomy (NCBI): domain Eukaryota; kingdom Metazoa; phylum Chordata; class Actinopteri; order Cichliformes; family Pholidichthyidae; genus Pholidichthys; species Pholidichthys leucotaenia. The sequence continues at coordinate 45,143,132 of CM035848.1, read as the reverse complement.
ATGAGAAAAAAGTTGAAAATGTATACTTTTCTTTTGAATTTCTGCTTAGGATTGATGGTTCAAAGTCATGTTATTCAATTACGCAAGGGGGGTGACATTTGGGTCATTTTACTAATGGGGGGGTATTACCCCCTCACCCCCCCCCCCCAAAAAAAAAAAAAAAAATCACAACCTGCATAAAGCTGACTGTCAAAGACTGAAAAATATCTAAAATTGTGTTTGTAGAGCTTTCATGATCGATCAACCCCAGAAAAGTTTGGAAGGATGCCGTAAGTGTCATATTTTTTTGAGTAAATGTGGTTTTTTTTGGAAGAACATCAAACATGTGAATAGACTCTAAATGATGTGTGTGTCTCACTTTTCCCTCATTCTGCAGACTCCATTAGAAAACACCCTTTTAGTGCAATCACAGCATCCCACGATGCATCTTGAAAAACACAAAAACACATGGGAAACAACATAATCTACCTCATGGTGTTTGGATTCTCTCTTTCAGCGAAATAAACCCGGTGTTATATAACAGAAAATACATCGGTACGTAGTTTCTAGGCAGTTATTTTATCTGAGGTTTTAACTGAGCAACAGTGATGGTGCATTTAAGGACAGAGTAAATTAACTAGTCTAAAAGTGTCATTTGAGTTTTCTGATGAAACAGCTTCAGGCTGATTTTTCTGGTATCTTACCGACATGTTTTTCTGTCTCTGTGAACCTGTTTGTGTCTGATACTGCAGTCTTGTCATGTGGGGTTCCTCAGGACTCAGTTCTGGGTCCTGTTTTATTTTCCCTATACAGTACTTGTTTTCACTTGGTCAGTTAATTGCTACATTTAATTGCAGTTTTTAATCATTTTTATGCTGATAATATTCAGCTTTATTCTTCTTTTAGACCACAAGAACTCCATAAACATTCTGTTTTCCCTTCCAAATGGAGGATCATCTTGGATTCTGGAAAAGGACTTTGGAGAGATTTTCACGTGTCTGATTCATGTGTCCATTGTAGCGGTGTCACTTTAACCACAATTAATCACGGCTGATTGTAGGGAGTTAGAAATGAAGAAGCGATGTGACTTTATAAATCTAAGTTTAATATCAGCTTCACCTCCCTAACATGTCTCATCTCGGTGCAGAAGCAGAATAAGATGTCGAGCGCAGTCAGACCTTCATACTTATACCCACACTCAACAAAAGACATTGCATATCAAAGCTGACATCCTGCATTAACGTAATCCCCCCTCCATTGTCCTCCGTCTCCTCCACCTGACCCTGGGTGGTCAGGGAGATCGATCCGGTCTCCACCGCTGCAACTCTGTCTGCTCTTTGATCCTCGCTGGCGGTTGAGACCTCTTTGTCCTGTTCATAGGCATGAGGTCATTCCACATATGTAATCACTAAACATTCCAATATGTCTATACATATGTAGGTATGGAATATATGATTAATATAAGCCACAGCCCCCCCCCAAACGACTAAGAAAAGGACAATCAAATTAAGTTTACAGTTTAAGATAATCTCTATGACATATTATACTGTTAACCTCTTGACAGGGAAAACGAGGAAAAATCTTTCCAGCAGTCATGCTCCTGTAGAGAATTCAGTGGAAACAACAACAGTATAGTAATATCACAAATCATCCTTAGAACTGTCACAGCACAATCTGATAACACAGTTAACAACTCTTGGTCAATTTGTATCAGTCCCTGTGCCGTCTGGGTTTTAATCTTCTCCCGAATCTGCTGTGGGTCCGCTTTGGCGTCGTGGTGGGACCCTCCTGTAAGGAATCTGCAGCTTGGGGAGGAGAGTGGTTATTTGTTCCCTGCAGGGGGGCTGAGTTTTTTTTCTTGGGGGGTCTACCCCGCCGAGGTGCTCTCGCCACCCGTGCAGGTTCGTCTCTCAACAAGAAGGCAGGTTTAAGCCTGTCAATGCTGACTGTTTCTTTTCTGTCCCCTAAATCAAGCACAAAATGCTTATCACCAGGTTCCAGCACTCTGAATGGTCTGTCGTATGGTGGACGGAGGGTTGATTTTAAAGCTTCATGTCTAACAAAAACGAACTCGGCGTTTTTTAAAGCTTGGGGGACAAAAACCGTGGAAAAGAGTGATGTGCCGGTCCGGGAAGAGTGTCCGGTCCGGTGCTGCCTAAAGGCCTCAGGGCTGGAAGATGCCCAGGCTCTGGATTTTCTGGTAAAAACTCACCTGGGAGTCTGAGAGGTTGTGCAAAAACTAATTCTGCTGGGGAGGCGTCTAGATCTTCCTTAGGTGCAGAACGCAACCCTAATAAAACCCAGGGAAGTTTATTCACCCAATCTGTATCCGTTAGTGAGGCCATGAGGGCGACCTTTAAAGATCTGTGAAAACGCTCGCATAACCCATTAGCCTGAGGGTGATATGCGGTGGTGCGGTGAATTGTCGCCCCTAAGCTGCTAGCCAAGGCTGACCAAAGCTCTGAGACAAATTGAGGCCCCCTATCAGACGTGATGTCTGATGGGACGCCAAAACGTGCCACCCAGTTTGTTAAAAAAACGCGAGCGACTTCCGCAGCTGTGGTTGACGCCAAAGGGACCGCCTCAGGCCAGTGCGTAGTACGGTCTATCATTGTTAACAGGTGTGTGAAACCCTGAGACGAAGGTAGTGGTCCCACGAGGTCGACATGAACGTGGTCAAACCTTCTGGCTGGGATTCGAAAGGGCTCTAGAGGAGCTTTTGTGTGTTTGTGTATTTTGGCGCGCTGACAAGACATGCAAGTTTTTGCCCATTCCTTTACATTTTTGCGCAAAAACAAACTTTTCTGCGACCATTTTAACCGAGGCGCGCACCCCTGGGTGCGCGAGGGAGTGAACCGAGTCGAAAATGCGGCGGCGCCATGCAGCTGGGACTACCGGGCGAGGTCGGCCGGTTGAAATGTTGCAGATTAGGGGGGGTACACCGTCCCGTAAACCCCTCTCCTCCAGTCTTAACCCTGTTGGACCAGACAGGAGCGCGCGCACGTCCGCGTCGCTGCTTTGTTCCTCTGCCATGGCTGCGTAATCTATCCCTACGTGAATTGGGGCCGCCTACGCATCCGCGTTGGCGAAGAGTTCTGCGGCTGAGGTAGTATAATCTGTCTCCTCGTGCTCTGGCGATGTCACCGCGCGAGAGAGGCAGTCTGCTACCACGTTAAGTTTGCCTGCCACATGTCGAATGTCTGTGGTGAACTCTGAAATTGCAGCTAGCTGTCTTTGTTGCCTGCCTGACCATGGTTCTGAAATTTTAGCCATCGCAAAAGTGAGCGGTTTGTGGTCTACAAAAGCCGTGAAGCGCCGCCTTTCTAACCAGAACTGGAAGTGGCGGATGGATAAATGAAGCGCTAGCAGCTCCCTGTCAAAAGTGCTGTATTTACGCTCGGTTTGGTTTAAAGATTTGCTAAAAAATGCTAAAGGTTGCCAGGTTCCGCCAACATGTTGCTCCACGACTGCCCCTATGGCCAGGTCTGAAGCGTCTGTGGTTAACGCTATGCGGGCCGAGGGATCGGGGTGAACCAACAATGTGGCGTTCGCTAGAGCACTTTTTACTTCCGCGAAGGCGTGTTCGCGCTCCGGGGTCCATTCGACCGCGTTGGAAGGCTTTTGTTTTCTGAGCGCTGCATACAGGGTCTGCATGAGTTGAGCTGTGCGGGGGAGGAAACGGTTGTAAAAATTCACCATTCCCAAAAATTCTTGCAGCGATTTGACCGTTTGTGGTCGTGGAAAATTTTTTACTGCGCGGACTTTGTCTGGCAACGGGACTGCCCCCTTCGGTGAAACTCTGTGTCCCAAAAAATCAATTTGTGACACGCCGAATTTGCATTTGGCTGGGTTGATTATTAACCCGTGCTCTTCTAGTCTCTGAAAAACTGTAGTGAGGTGTTGTTCGTGCTCTTCCTCTGACGGGCTGGCTACCAGCATATCGTCGAGGTAGACAAACACGAAGGGGAGGTCGCGTAATACCGCGTCCATCATACGCTGAAAGGTTTGGGGAGCGCCTTTGAGGCCGAACGGCATCCGCAAAAATTCAAAAAGACCGAAAGGGGTTATTACAGCCGTTTTAGGAATGTCTTCCGCTTGAACGGGGACTTGGTGGTAGCCGCGGACCAGGTCTATTTTAGAAAAAATGCGCGCACCCGCCAGATGTAGTGAAAAATCCTGGATGTGGGGAATTGGGTAGCGGTCATGTGCTGTCGCATTGTTTAGTCTGCGGTAATCGCCGCAAGGTCTCCAAGAACCGTCGGTTTTCGGGACCATGTGGAGTGGCGATGCCCAGGGGCTCTTCGAGCGTCTAATAATGCCTAATTTTTCAAGGGTGGCAAACTCGTCCCGTGCTATGGCGAGCTTGGTCGCGTCTAAGCGCCGAGCTTTGGCGAACACGGGTGGGCCTGTAGTGGGGATGAAGTGTTCAACCCCGTCTTTCGCTACTGTCGCTGAAAATTTTGGAACTGTGAGTGCTGGAAATTGGGTGAGGAGTTGGTCAAACGTACCTCCTGCTGTTGTGACACTGGCCTGCACGGGTAGTGGAGAAACTCGAGCTGAGCAGGGGATAGAAGAAAATGACAGTGCATTAACCAAGTGTCTATTTGCTAGATCGACTAACAACCCATGTGCACACAAAAAATCAGCGCCCAACAAGTTAAAACTCACCACCGCTACAATAAATGTCCATCTATAGTTGCGGCCATGGATGCAAAGAGGCAGGTTCCTTTCACCGAAGGTGTCGATGATCGAGCCGTTGGCTGCCATCGCTCCATTTCCCCGGGGACCCATGGCCCGGTCTGCGTGGGAAGGGGTGATAAAACTCAGCTGAGCTCCGGTGTCGATCAGGAACTGTCTCCCGGTGTGTCTGTCAGTCACATAAAGCAGCTTATTTTTTTCGCCGAGAGCCACAGCTGTTAACGGTTCTCGGCTTTGGCGTTTCCCAAACTTTTGAATTTGCAGGGGGGCACGCATTTGTATGCCCTCTCGGCGAAACGGTGGTGGTAATAGCAGATGTCGTTCCGCTTGCTGCGCCTTGGTTGTGTTGCCGCCATGGTGGGCGGGCTCTGCTCGGTTGTCTGTGGTTCTCCGCTGCTCTGGGCTTCCGCGCTGAGATCTGCGGATGCTGCTGTGGCCATCTGTTCCCCGCAGGCGTTGATGAGCCGCTGCGCTTCTCGGGCCAGCGCGCGGAAGTCCTGCTGGGTGCTGCACCGCATGTTGACCAGCGTCCCTCTCGTGTGGCGGCAGAGTGCTGAGGAAGATGTGTTGGAAGAGGAAGTTGTCGTTGTCCTCTTCCTTGAGCTGCAGCATGTCCTCCATGAGGGCCTTGGGTCTGCATCCTCTGTGGCCGTAGATCGCCAGGATCTTCTCTGCTCTCTCCTCGGCTGAGGGGACGAAGTTCTCGACGATGGTCGCCTTAAGTTCTCTGTATTTGTCATGGGCGGGCGGCTGTTGGATTATGCTCCGCGCACATCTTGACGTGGCAGCGTCGAGTTTGGCGACGATGTGATAAAACTTCGTCCCGTCCGCTGTTATGCCCGCCAGTGCAAACTGAGCCTCAGCTTGCTGGAACCACGAGCTCGGGTCTTCTTGCCAGAATTCTGGCAGCTTGACGGTGACGGTGCTTGTGTGGGCCGTCCCTGATGTGTCCGCTGGGTGAGAGCGCCTTTCTTCTGCTCTCACGGCGGGGCTGATGATGGTGCTCGGTTGAGCCCTCTCTGTAGCTTCTGCCGTGGGGGAACGTCTTCCACCCGTTCCCCTGTCTTCATGGGCGCTGGCGCTTGCCTGGGTCGCCTCTGATGAGTTAATCGCGGGAGAACATCTCTGTTCCATCCTCACGTCTGGTCACCAGTGTAGGGAGTTAGAAATGAAGAAGCGATGTGACTTTATAAATCAAAGTTTAATATCAGCTTCACCTCCCTAACATGTCTCATCTCGGTGCAGAAGCAGAATAAGAGGTCGAGCGCAGTCAGACCTTCATACTTATACCCACACTCAACAAAAGACATTGCATATCAAAGCTGACATCCCGCATTAACGTAATCTCCCCTCCATTGTCCTCCGTCTCCTCCACCTGACCCTGGGTGGTCAGGGAGATCGATCCGGTCTCCACCGCTGCGACTCTGTCTGCTCTTTGATCCTCGCTGGCGGTTGAGACCTCTTTGTCCTGTTCATAGGCGTGAGGTCATTCCACATATGTAATCACTAAACATTCCAATATGTCTATACATATGTAGGTATGGAATATATGATTAATATAAGCCACACTGATCACGATTAATCGCATCAAGCAAGCTAGTCACATTAACTGCATGAAGTGCGGTATGGTGTCAAGCGATTAATTAATGAGATTAATCACTATAACTGCTGTTAAAATCCTCATTAAAATGACACCACTAGTCCGTTTTAATGTTGCCTTCCATGTTTCCCTTGATTCTCTGGTGGACAGAACATAAAGTGAGCTCATGCAGGACCCGGGACCACAATTTTGGGTTTTGCTGAACTTTGACTGTTCTTTTCTTTCATGTCAGTGAATTCCCATTTGATTTCTTAGCAAATCCAATAAAATGGGGGCTCGTCCGGGTTTCTCGAAAAGCATTTAGATCATTTTTATTTGGGTTTTTAGACACTTTGTCTTTCCTACTGAGATGTTCCTCTAAATTCCACAAGGAATCTAACAAGTTAATTCCAAGAGGAACTGAAGAAAATCTTGTCCAGGATTCCGGAAAATGACTGAATTCCTCTATATCCCAAGAGAAAACCAACAAATTGGGTGTGGCAGAGGATGTGGTGAGGTCATTGAGGATTCTGGAAAAAAAATAACAATTTTGGTCCAGTTTTATTTGTTTTTTTTAAACATCTGTTTTTTCATGCTGTCAATTCCATTTGATTTCTTGAGGAACATAAGAAATTTGGGCTCATCCGGGTTTCTTGAAAGCAGTAATTAGTTTTACACACAAGGTCTTTTATGCCAGGGTGTTTCTTTATATTCTAAGAGGATTCTTACAAATGGAAGGTCATTGGGAATTTTTGGGAAAGACTTTTTCATATCAGTTTTCTTTTTTCCATTGTTTTTCCTCCTTTCTTCTTCACTATAATCCATTGACAAGGCTCATAACTAAGCAAAACTATTCAAGACTCTGGTATCATATCACTGCGATATGATAATAAATGAGCATAAAATCATAAATAATAGTCCTACTGTCATTTCACACACAAATTAAACATTGCCCAGAGCAGAAGTCAGCATTTGCTTGCATACCTCTTGGAGGATTTGTGTCACCCTGACTCATGATGGCGACCAATTAGCTTGTTAGCTTCAGCCATGATTGCATTACCACCACATACAGTACTAATTATGAGTCTCTTATCGAGTTATTAAATGCAGCCTTAACTCGTCCATTTTGTCGTGAATTCCTGCTGGAAAACAGTTCCGCTGACGCGGCTAGCCGTTAGCAGCTAACAGCAACTTAGCTTCAGGCATCTATGTGTTAGTTTCCATGCACTTTGCTCACTTTTTCTTAGCATCTTTAGATGAAATAGAGTCATGCATCACATACTGTGTGGTCAGAGACCATTTTTCTTTTGGGTACAAGCTGTCTCATTTTTTTCTGCAGTGTTCTGCTGCTTCCAGATAGCACTAACTGCATTGCTTATAGGGTGCAGTGTTACGTAGGATTTACACTGACTCCAGATGCAGTCCATTGCAGGTGCAGTATGGATGGATTCTTGCGTTCATCTCTACCGACTCTGTTTGTGTCTTGCAGCGGCATGGATGAGAACAGAGTTTGAAATACGAGAACAAGTGAGAATTATACAAAATAACACGAGATCTCGAGAAAGACCCGAGAGTGACCGAGATGAACCAATCGCAATCACGCAACAACAAGGAAGTGTGATGTAGCGAAATGGGGGCTTGGCCGGGATTTAACTTAGCAAACAAATTACAATTTAATTACACAGAATAAAAAAAAAAATTGGCCAGCATTCAAATGAGTGTTGCAAATTTATAATAAAAAATGCAAATTTACAAGAAAAAAATCTCAAATTTTTAAGGAAAAAGTTGCAATTTTGCAGGAAAAAATATGCAAATTATAGAGGGGAAAAAAATTGAAAATTTAGAAGAAAGAAAGTCACAAATTTTTATGGAAAAAGTTGTAAATTTACAAGAAAAACTGCAAATTTATAAGAAAGTTGCAAATTTATGAGTGAAAATTGTGAAAATTTACAAGAAAAAAAAAATTGAAAATTAACAAGAAAAAAATTGCAAATTTATGAGAAAAAAAAATCTAATTTTTAAAGAAAATATTGCAAATTTACAAGAAAAAAGAATGCAAATATATGAGAAAAAATTGCAAATTGATGAGGAAAAAAAATGAAAATTTACAATAAAAAAGTCGTAAATTTTTAAGGAAAAAGTTGCAAATTTACATGAAAAAAATGCAAATTTATAAGGAAAAAGTAGCATTTTTTTTTTTTAGAAATGTCATAAACTCCCTTGTCAGGGCAGAATAAAAGCTCCAAACACCGGCTGTGAGTTTGCAAATTTTAACGTGAAAACACACAAAAGAGCAAACAAGACTAAACCAAAAACTAGTAGGAATAATGGACACAGGAGAAGCCAAAAATAGTGAAGGCTAAGGCGAAAGGAGTCGCTTGCTAAACCTGGGAATATTAGCCATGGAATGCATGCTAGGAGAAACACAGGAGATAAATCAAAGGACACTTACGTGTGTTAGTCGATAGTAGGGTGCTGGACCCGACAATGGTGCACTGCCCCTTAAATAAGGCTACGAACAAAATAAGACAAATAGCAACAGGTATGGACAGTCTGAGCGGGCAGGAGAAAACAAAGATACAATCTGGGCCAGGTGGGAATAATGAGGGAGCCATCGGAGCTGACAGCTGACAGGGCCATGCCCACACAGGGCAAAATGCCAGAAAGCCATTGACAGCTGTCAACCCCGAGAGAAAGAACATAACAGAATACAAATATAACGATAAGGCAAAAAATGGAGACAGACAAACTCAAAAATACAATAAACAAACTATAACGAATGTAAACGGGAAAATGAACCATACTGAGAAACAATATAGGATACGTGACAACTCAAAACACAGTACAAATATGAAAAAAGAAGCAGACAACCTGAGCCCGGTGGAGTCCCCCCGCGCTCAGAACATGACAAGAAAAGTCACAGATTTATGAAAACACTGTTTCAGATTTATTTGCAACACATAAAAATAGACACGAAGGCGCATCAAAAGGTAGAACAATCTGCTAAATCTGTTCCTGGCTCTTGTCTCTGAGGCTCAGTAGGGCTTCGTCTGTCAGAAACTTGAAACCGGCTGGCATCAGCGCCAACGCCATGTGCGGACATTTTGAAGAAGCTCTCAGCATCAAACATGATTTCCTTCCATTTAACATGGACTGTGGATCAAAAGCTCGTTGTTGTTGTTGTTGTTGTTTTGCACCGTCGACTGAGTGTGAGTTTGAACCGCGGCTCTTTGTTATCCACCATAAACAGCTGGCCCGGACAGACTGCTGAGCCGGAGCGGATTCTTCTTGTGGGTTTGTTTTCCCTATCAAACGGCTGCAGCGAATGAGAGCTTTACGGAGAATCGCGTCGCTCTGCATAATTACAGCAAATTATGTGCCGTCATTAGTCATCCCAGGCTAAAAAGCTCATCAGACAAATGTTGGGTCTCTCAGTTTGTCATGATTTCAACTTTTCTTTTCGGAGCAGCAACAAAGTCTGTCAAGGGTTCTTTTTTGTAAGGGTTCACACAAAGGGAAAGAGACGGTTTTATTCTGCTCCAAGTTCCAGCTCAAGTTCCTTTATGTCATTACAGCTTTAAATACAAAGTCCATATGTCTGTTCAACTCTTGCCGCTCCTAAAAAAGAGACGTGGCCTCCGTTGTCAATGAGATTTATTTTAGAATGTGTTTATTAATATAATTGTGGGTGCGGCAAGTACAGGAGAGCAGAGTTCTGCCAGTGTTTCCTCTGCATTCTCATGATGTATTCATTAAGCTTTCATATAAAAGCTGTTCATTATTTATGGGCCGCAGCAGGAGCTGCACCCAATCAGGTGCTGGACTTCAAACACCAACATGGACTTTGAAATGTGACGGTGTTCTGACCATTTAGGTTACCCGTTAACTGGGCCGCTTTCTCTCATATGCATAAATTAACAAATGTTTAACTTTTTCTCATAAATGTTCAGTTTTTTTCCACTGTAAATTAGCAGCTTTTTTCTCATGAATTTTCTTTTTTCCTGTTAATTTGTAACGTTTTTCTCGTAAATTTGCAACTTTTTTCATCGCCAATTTCCAAAAATTTCATTGTAAATGTTCGTCCTTTTTTTTCCCTCATAAATTTGCAACTGTTTTCTCAAATATTTGCAACTTTTTCTCAAAACATTGCCATTTTTCCTATAGATTTTCAGCTTTTCTCTTGTAAAATTGCACTTTTGTCTTTCACAGATTTCCAATTTTTCTTTCTCCTCTAAATTTTCAACTTTTTTCTCATAAATTTGCAAGGTTTTTCTCAAATATTTACAACTTTTTCTCAAAAAATTGTAAATTCTTTTCCTGTAAATTGTCAACTTTTTTTCTTGTAAACTTGTACTTTTTCTCTCACAATTTTCCAATTTTCTCCTGTAATTTTTTAAAACTTTTTTGTAGATTTGCAACTTTTCTCATAAATTTTCAACTTTTATCTCATAAATTTTCAACTTTTTTTTCTCATAAATTTTCAGCTTTTCCTGTAAATCTGCAACTTTTTTCTTACAGATTTCCAAAACTTTTCCTGTAAATTTTCAACTGTTTTTTCAAAAAATTTGATCTTTTTTCCTCATGATTTTTCAGCTTTTTCTCTTGTAGTTTTTCAGCTTTTATGTCATAAATTTGCAAATTTTTTCTAAAAAAATTGTGATTTTTCTCTTGTAAATTTGCAGTTTTTTCTCAAAAATGTGCAACTTTTTTCCTTATACTAAATTTGCGAAGACCCCCGTTAAATTCCCCATTTAAAAAACAGCAAATCTCCCACTGCTGGGAGCTGTCAACATGACAAAAGTACAGCAGATGTCATTAACAGCTGTCACAAGCAACACTTGTTGCTTATTTTTTATTTTTCACGTGTCTAAGACAATAAAGTAATAAATTATTGGCAGCTAGTTATTCTGATATATGTCATATTACCCATGTTATATTTCAATTGGAAGATTCCAGCCAGCATGTCCATGTGGGCCCCATGATAGGTTATATCGGGGCTGATTTATGGGTCTCTGTCATGATTCAGACCGGGGTCAGGCTCAAACGCAGAGCAGCTAGAACGATCACACAGACTCCAATAAAAAGTTTCACAATTTTATTGAAAAGAAAACAGAAAACCAAAATGCAAAACACAAGAAAAGCGAAACACAAAAACACCAACTTAAATCTCTGCCAAAACAGGAGCCCCCTGGAGCACACGTAGCCTACGGGAGAGAGAGCAGACAGAGGTGATAAGGGACAGATTCTCCGAAGGCAGAGTAATGCAGGAAAGCACACTTACAGTCAGAGCAGTGGAGTCCGGCAGGGAACTCCAACATGGACCAGGGACAGGTGGAAGGCAGAACCTGGGTGTATGTGACGATCTTCCTGGTCACGCGAGCGCGTTCATCTCCTGGAGACACACCTACGGGTGGCAGCAACTTGAGGAACAGGAGACACACAAGGGGTAAATTCGGGGAGACAAGATAACGAGATAAAATTTTTATGAAACTTGAGGCTGCAAACCCAATTGATCCAGCGGTGAGCTCCCCTCATGCTGGGCCTTAAATACACCAGCTCATCAGGAGCAGCAGGTGGATAATCACGCAGGTGTGCTCATCACCGGAGTGGGAAACCAGGAACAGGAGGGGAGGGGGAGCATGCGCGCCAGACCATAACAGTGACCCCCCCCCCCCCCCGCCAAGCATCCCACTGGACTGACGGCGATGGGTGCGATGAAAAGCCCAGATCATCCACTTATCCAAGGTATAAGATCCCGGGATCCACAACCTCTCCTTCGGACCATATCCCTCCCAATGGACAAGGTATTGACATCCCCGCCCCCGACAGTGCATGTCTAGGATTCTCTCGACTGTGTACGTAGTCTGGCTGTCGATGATCCGGGGGGGCGGTGGGGGGTCCGGAGGAGGGCAGAGAGGACTGGCGGAGAGCAGTTTAATCTGGGAGACATGGAATGTGGGATGTATACGGATAGAGGGTGGCAAGTCCAATCAAACAGTGACATCGTTGATCACCCACTTGATGGTAAAGGGACCTAGAAAGCAGGGGGACAACTTCCTGGATTCGGTGTTAAGCGGGATCTGGTCGGTGGACATCCAAACCCTCTGTCTCACCCTGTACTTGGGCGCCATCTGCAGTCTGCGTCCTTCCTGTTGCGCTCTGCAGAGTGGAGGAGGGCAATTTGCTTCGGGTCCACACACATAAAAAGTTAATAAACACTCGTGGGGCACCAGCTCCTCTCTAAGGAGCAATTTTAATCTTTAACTTTACTTTATACCTGTTTAATCACTCAATAAATTAATTAACAATCAGTCTCAAAATTTTAGTGAATTCGATACTGTGATTCCTTGTTGAAGCTGAAGTTGAAGAGTTCTTTCGTTGTCCTCGCGAAGCTTTTGATGTAAATAAGTGTCAACCGAATATTTGGCCCGCAAATACTCGGTGATACAACTTTTCCAGTCTATTGTCGTACGATGAGGTACAGCGTGATGGTGTGGTGAATTCTTCAGGCAGCTGTGATGGCGGGCTGCGTTGCCTTAAAGGATCCGTGGCCTCTCTTCTTCACTAGCAAGCGGCTTTCCCATTGAATTCGAGAATAATTGATCGTAGGAGAAAAAAAAATGGTAGAAGGCTTCTTTGTTCGGGCAGTGAGGCCTTTTTTTCCTCCCGAAAGTGCTCTGCTGTATAGATGAGAAGTGAAGTGGCCAAAGACAAAAGGAGCAAGTGAAAGAGGTGATGACACAGTTCCCTTTTTATCTGTGGAGAATTTTCGCGGGCTTTTCTGGATTGACAGAAGCCCAGACCAATAGCCTTCCTTTGTGGGCGGGCTTTAAGAACTTTAGTCCAATAAACAAACAGTCTTTTGTCTGAACCTTGAGAGAGCTGTTGTCATGCAGAGATTGGTCGCCATAGGTCACATGATTTGAGAGACGTTTAAACAAATTCTGATACACACGTCGTAATATTCATCTATGCCCTTGTATATAAAACTACGCTAACCTTAGTGATTCATGCAACTTATAACCAGTGCTTATAAATTAACATGCAAGAATAAACATTCATTTAAACATTTTAGCATGCACATATTTAAAATCAAGGATTAATATGTTTCAAACCCAGAGTCCATTTGCTTTTCATGATGTCCTGAAAAAAAAAAGAAATGTTAAGATAAGATAAGATAAGATAAGCCTTTATTAGTCCCACAATGGGGAAATTCCAGGATTGCAACAGCACAGGGATAGCAACACTCAGAGCAACAATCAGAAGGCAAGAAAAAACAAGAACAGCTAGTATACATATGTACATATTACTATAAATATATATATATATATATATATATATATATATAGACACACAGTGCGGAGCATTGTGGTTGGTGAATGTGCAGCAGAAAGTCTAAGCTCTCTCTCTGCGAATGCAGCGGGCCAGCTGGATGTCTTTGGGCATGATGGTGACCCTCTTGGCGTGGATGGCGCACAGGTTGGTGTCCTCGAAGAGACCCACCAGGTAGGCCTCGCTGGCCTCCTGCAGAGCCATGACGGCGGAGCTCTGGAAGTGCAGGTCGGTCTTGAAGTCCTGAGCGATCTCCCTCACCAGGCGCTGGAAGGGCAGCTTACGGATGAGCAGCTCCGTGGATTTCTGGTAGCGACGGATCTCTCTCAGAGCCACGGTATTGGGCCTGTAACGGTGAGGCTTCTTCACTCCGCCGGTGGCCGGAGCGCTTTTCCGAGCAGCCTTGGTGGCTAGCTGCTTCCTGGGGGGGCTTTTTCCTCCAGTAGATTTACGGGCGGTCTGCTTGGTTCTTGCCATCGCTCTTTATTATTCTGTCTTATATTTCTTGCACGCCGCCTAAACTCCAGCCCAGCACCCGCATCGTTTTCGCTACATTTCCTCGGTATGTCGAGTTTCTCCGTTAGCACCGGGTGGCGGTTGAGTGCTAGCTAGCTCTTCCCTGCTGTATCGTCTCCTGCTGTAAACAGTGGCTCCGTCCGCCGACTCGGGAGACCTTTGGGGCGATCTGCGTGTCCGTGATATATATATAGAGAGAGTGAAAAGTGTAGAAGGAAGAAGGAAGATAAAAAAAAAGGCAGTTGCAAAAGGCAGCCAACTCGTGTGGCGCCGCCGGTTCCAGCGGAACCGGAACCGTTGAGAAGTGAGTTAACAATAATGTGGTTAAAAGCTTCACTGGTTAACTCCAGCATGTCCCAGAGTTGCCAGTAGAGGGCAATGTTGAGCTGTGGATATTTTGTAGGCCATATGAGGTGCTTCAGAGGTCTGTTCTATATCTCCAAATTTTATGGGCCAATGAAAGGTTAGGGATTCCGGAGACTGGATTAACAAAGGAATGTTAGTTCAACTGTGGTCCTGGGGTAAAAGAGCAGTTCTTGACTGTCCTTTTCCTGGGTGAAACAATGTCTTTAAGCTGAAGAATAATTTTATTGATGAACCAAAGTGAGATGATGCTACAGTAATCCATTGACGCCTCAAATGGTGTGAGCCCAGTGGAAGAGGAGATTGCCGAGTTCAATGCATATTCCACCCAGGTCAAGTGGGAGCTCCAGGTGGTGGGGTTGGAGGATGCTACACGCCATAGGGTAGCCTCCAGGGACTGATTAACATGCTCAGCCTGACCATTACTCTGAGGGTGATATCCTGACGTCAGACTGGCGGATGAACCCAAACAGCAACAGAATGCCTTCCATACCTGGGTTGTGAACTGGGGACTCTGGTCTGAGACAATGTCGATGGGGATACCGTGCAACCGGATGACATGCTGAGTCAGCAGGTGGTCTGTCTTCATGGCAGATCTTAATTTTGGGAGGGGAATGCAGTGGATGGCCTTGGAGAAGCGGTCGACAATGGTGAGGATGACGGTATTCCCCGGGGATGGAGGGAAGCTCGTGACAAAGTCCAAAGAGATGTGAGACCAAGGGTGACCCGGCACTGCGAGGGGATGGAGGAGAACCGCAAGAGGGGAGGGGAGGAGTCGAGTTTGTTTGCGGGGCAGATATGACCAGCTTTGACATATTCCTGCACATCTGGTATACCCCCACTGGATAACTTCTCCTCGTAGCGCCACAGGGACATACAGCCGGTCCAGAGGACCTCCCTCCAGGACGGGTTCTGATAACTGTGCCTGATGGACCCTCTGTTCAATCTCCCAATGAAGTGTCCCGAGAAAGCAGAAGGGGGGAGAATAGTCTCCGGGGGAGATGCAGCAGGTGCGGAGGAGGAGGAGTCAGGAGAGAACTGACGTGAGAGAGCATCAGCCTTGGCATTATGTGACCCTGGTCTGTATGGGATGGACAGATTGAATCTATTTAAGAAAAGGGCCCACCAAGCATGCCGCAAATTCAACCGTCTGACCGACCGAAGATATTCTATATTTTTATGGTCGGTACAGACAATGACCGGTTGGCTAGCTCCCTCCAGCCAGTGTCTCGATTCCTCCAATGCCAGCTTAATGGCCAACAGTTCGCGATCCCCAACAGCGTAATTCCTCTCGGCTGGCGTTAACTGCAGAGAGAAATATGCATACAGATGGAGCTTCTGATCGGAGGAGGAGCGCTGGGAAAGGACAGTGCCCACCCCCGAATCAGAAGCATCCACCTCGACCACAAACTGCGCCGTGGGATCCACCTGAGCCAAGAAACATACGTTGGTGAATAGGCTTTTTAGGGTCACAAAAGCTCGGTCAGCGGCCTCGGACCCCTTGAACGGGATTTTGGTCGACGTCGGCTGCATAAGCGGTTGCGCCACTCTACTGTAATCCTGGATAAATCAGCGGTAGAAGTTAGCAAAGCCCAGGAAGCGCTGCAAATCCTTGCTGGACTGGGGGGCAGGCCAGTCTACTACCACTTTAATTTTTGCCGGATCGGCCTTTACCGTGCCCTCGGTGATTATGAACCCCAGAAACAAAGTTGAACGAGTGGAAAATTCGCACTTCTCAGCTTTTACAAAAAGCTGGTTCTCCAGCAACCGCTGCAGGACAGAAGACCATCTAGGTACACAAACACAAAGACATTAAGGAAATCACGCAGCATGTCATTGACCACATATTGGAACACTGCGGGTGCACTGGTGAATCCGAAGGGCATTACTTGATACTCAAAGTGTCCGATGTGTGTGTTGATCTCGGTCTTCCATTCATCCCCCACCCGAATCCTGATTAGGTGGTATGCATTGTGGAGGCCGAGCTTCGCGAAGATTGTGGCTTTGCGGAGCAGATCAAAGGCAGAGTTTATGAGAGGTAGTGGATATTTATCTTTGATAGTTATCTTGTTCAAGCCATGGTAGTCTATGCAGGGCCAAAGGGAGCCGTCTCTTTTGCTCACAAAAAAAGAAGCCTGCACCGGCGGGGGAAGTGCAAGGATTAATAATGCCCGCCTTCAGTGATTCCTTTATGTATTTTTCCATAGCCTCACATTCCGGCCCCGACAAGCTGTATAAACGGCTTGTAGGAAGCAGTGCACCTGGGATAATCATATGGTTGGTGTGGTGGGAGTGACTGAGCTTTAGATTTACAGAATACTGCGGCAAGACTGTGGCATTCTGCAGGGGCACCAGTTAAATCAGGAGGTTCTGAAGGAGGGTCCAGTGGAAATGGAGGAGGACAGGCGGCGGATTGTAAACATGCAGAGAGGCAGAAGGTACTCCAGGAAATAACTTAATTTTGGGCCCAGTCAGTTGTTTGGTTATGTAATTTTAGCCAGGAATAATCCAAAATTATCTCTGTAGCCCCAGAGGGCAGAATCAAAAATTGGATTTGCTTCCAATGATTCCCAGACACTAAAAGAGAGACGGGTTCAGTCTGGTGACACATGGTGGAAATAAGGCTGCGAGTGACTGAATATATCCTAATGTTGGATGGAAGTGGCTGCGTGGGTATCTGTAAACTGGAAACTAATTGCTGTGGAATGAAGCTCCATTCTGCTCCTGAATCAGTGAGTGCATGACCAGAAAATTCGGAGGCTGGCACGTGAATGTGAATGGAGAGAGGTAATCCTGCGTGAGGGATTGATTGTGATCGCGCCCGCCAGTCCCCCTACTGAGACAGGTGGGCTCCTGCGCTTGGGCGCACATGACAGGTTGATAAGAAATACCCCGCAGGGCCACAATACAAGCATAACCGATTATCACGGCGGCATTAATGCTCCGCAGGAGACAAAGGTGGATGTGGGCCTCCCGTTAGTCCCACCTGCATTGGCTGTGTGACCTCCGCCACATGCGAGGATGCGTGGAGACAGACGGGTGAAACTTGGAAGCGATCTGGAAAGTGCTGTGAGCATGCTCGCTTCTGCACTTGTTCCGACGCGTGATCACAAAGGCGGTTGTCCAGGTGAATGGCTAGAGTGATTTGTCCCAGGTGGCTAATTCATCCTGGAGAGATGGACTCAGACTGCGGGCAAAAATTCCCCTGAGTGTGACATCATCCCAGCCCAATTCAGCAGCCACTGTGTGGAAGTGGACAGAATGCTACCAAAAGTGAACCCTGCTGAAGATTTAACAGCCTGTCGGTTATATTCTCATCGGCATTGAAATGGTCAAAAGCTGCCCTGAATTCAGTGATAAACTGGTGGACAGAATATTGGTCAAACTCGGAACCATCAACAATAGCCTGAGCCCAGGCCAGCGTGGGCCCTTCAAGGAGGCCGACCACGTAACTAATCTGGCAGTGTTCAGTGGGGAATTCCCCAGTGAGGCGCTGGAATACGAGGCGACACTGAAGGACGAACCCCCTACAACCACCCAGCTGCCCCCTGTAACGAGTCAGAGTGGTGACAGCTAAGCAACCGGGCGATGGAGAAGTGGAGCGGAGGCTGCAGCTGCAGTCATCTGATGAAGAGGTTAGCCGGTCTACTTGCTCTGAAAGCTGCTGACCCTGGGTTAAAGAGGCTTCTGATTTGTATGACAGGTGCTCAATGCGTGATTCCACGGTTTCAAGATGCGGAGCCACCGAGGCTGCTGCCATGTCGACTGGGTCTAGTCGGTGAGATCGTACTGACATGTTTAGCAAATATGACCCAGAGGACACAGAGTAGACTCAGAGGCACAGGGCAAGTGATAATTCAAGTTTATTTGTGCTGGTGCTCGTGAGGTGCGTGCACTGACAGCCCTGCAGGGAGAGAAGGGAAACAGGATGAGTTTGGGCACAGGTTATGAATGGGCAGTGAAGAAATAGTGGTAATAGTATCTTACACTGTCTGGTGGGATGGTGAGCATGGGTGAGTTCACTCCAGAAAGCTGTGGACAACAGAGGACAGCAGAAACCCAGCATATGGCTGGAATGAGGCTTCGGTGGTCCTCGTATGGGAAGGAGATGGAATACTGATCCCAGCTGTGCCCACAGAGGGCGCGGAGCCTACATTGACAGGGCGGTTGGTAGGTTTCTATAGTGGAGAGGGGAGAACAGGGGTATTTGAAGATGATAATGCAGAGGGTAATAATTATGTATCCTTCCAGAGATGTCCGCTGAAAAGGGAGTCCATATCTGCCAGGGGGATCCAGGGAACCTGTGCACAGGTGAGGAAAAGGATTAGGAGACAATTTGTTCCTTACGTGATTCTGGGAAGGACAGGCAGTAGGCACTAGGGCAGAAGAGGCTGGTCTGGGAATACAGGGGGCTGGGAGGGGAAGCAGAGGCACAAAGATAATCAGGCAGTCAAAAGGCAGGATGAATTTCAAGCTTAGGGGCGAGGCTGATGGCATGAAAGATGTCTGACGATCTCACAATGAGTAACAGTCACACCAGGTCTTAAATAGGCAGCTCCGCATTAGCTGCAGGTGAGGCAATTAACCCAACTGCCACTAATCAGAGACAGAGAGAGCTGCAGTAGAGAGGAAAAAACATGCTGACGCAGCCTCACAACATAACACAGATTTATGAGAAAAAGTTGCAGGATTACAGTGAAAAAGTGGCAAATTTGAGAAAGCTCCAAAATTACAAGAAAAATTTGCTAGAAAAGTCATAATTTTACAAGAAAAACTAACAAATTTATGAGGAAAAAAAGTTGCAATTTTACAAGAAAATATCACAAATTTATGAGGAAAAAGTTGCAAGATTACAGTTAAAAAAAAAGAATGTTGCAAATTAATGACAAAGTTTTAAATTTTCAAGAAAAAATGTATCCAATTTATGGGAAAAAAGTCACAAATATAATGGGAAAATAAGATGAAAAAAAGGTAAACAGGTAAAGTCCATGTGGGCAAACAGAGATGGGCAAACCCATGTGGTGTGGGCCGTGTCAATGAGTCCATAATGCGCTAGTGGACGGTCAGACATCATTTCCACAGCTTACACAAATGTAATTTTCAGTGTATTTACACTATGATGTTTGAAAAAAACTAAAGAAAATATTTACAGCTCAGAACAGCATGAGAGCGATAAAAAAAATCATTGATTCCCTGGGATTAAAGACCCGGCTACGTTCATATTTTTTCAGTTGTGCTAACAGAGTTTTGCTGCTCCCAACGAGGGCGGCGGCCGTGACTGAGTGAAGCTCTAAATAACAGCGCTTGTTGCAGTGATAAATCTGTCACCCCGCTCCCGCCCATCTAGCGGCTCGGGCTCCGGCTATATTTGCGTCTGTGAGGCTTGGGACGAGTGGGACCGGAGAGCGACTCAACTTTGGGGGGCCCCGGGGCCCTTAACACAGGCTACTGCAGAAGATTTATGTGGATGGAGAGTGAAAATCCCCGTTCACTCAAATGAAACAGGGCTGTGCAGCGGGGTTTGGACGCGTGAAGGCGGGTTTGGTTTGGCCTCTTTCTGCTGTCGTCTGCACAACTTCTGCTTCGACTTTTGGAAACTTGATGCAGGTTATTTTAGAGCAGGCTTGGGCTGTCTGGAAGACCACTTTTAGAGCTCAGAATAATCGAAAACGGTAGGTGTTTGAATGGGGGTAAGGGGGGATGCCGCCCCCCTTGTTCGCAAAATTGGCAGTTTTTTTTTTCCTGTAACTTTGCACTTTTTTTTTTCTTCTGAAATTGCAACTTTTCTCCTTTTAAATTTTAAACCTTTTTTTTTTTGTAAATTTGCAATTTTTTTGCAAAAATTTGCAACTTTTTTCTTGTAGATTTGCAACTTTGTTCCCCAATATTTGTGAATTTGCAACTTTTTGTCATAAATTTTTGATATCCCTCTTGTAAATTTGCATCTTTTTCTCAAAAATTTGCAACTTTTTTCTACTGAAATAATTTGTGACTTTTTTGTCAAAAATTTGCATTTTTTTTCTTGTAAATTTGCAACTTTTTCTCAAAAATTTGTAACTTTTTTCTTGTAAATTTAAAACTTATTCTAATAAATTTGCAACTTTTTGTCATAGATTTTTGATATTTCTTTTGTAAATTTGCAGCCTTTTTCTCAAAAATTTGCAACTTTTTTCTTCTGAAATAATTTGTGACTTTTTTGCCAAAAATTTGCATTTTTTTTTCTTGTAAATTTGCAACTTTTTCTCAAAAATTTGCAACTTTTTTCTACTGAAATAATTTGTGAATTTTTTGTCAAAAATTTGCAATTTTTTTCTTGTAAATTTGCAACTTTTTCTCAAAAATTTGTAATTTTTTCTTGTAAATTTAAAACTTTTATTCTAATAAATTTGCAACTTTTTGTCATAAATTTTTGATATTTCTTTTGTAAATTTGCAGCCTCTTTCTCAAAAAGTTTTTTCTTCTGAAATAATTTGCAACTTTTTGGTCAAAAGTTTGCAGTTCTTTTCTTGTAAAATTTTTCTTGTACATTTGTAACTTTTTGTCAAAAATTTGTAACCCTTTTCTTGTAAATTTAAAACTTTTGTTCTAATAAATTTGCAACTTTCTCCAAAATTTTTGATATTTATCTTGTAAATTTCACTACTTCTCCTAGGCAATTGCCTCGATGCTCATCAGACTCACAATGATGCTCAGGTTTGTCTGCATCCAGCTTGAGCTCAAGGTTGAGGTCATGATCAAAGTTCTCTGATATGTTGATAACAAACCAGTCAAAAGTGCTTCTGAAACATTTGAGGGGAAAAATACAACTACTGTATGTGTTTGCGGGATATTAACTACTCCTGCTTTAAACCTTTTGTGGTGCATGTCTTCTCGGTGCTGAAGCTGAATCCGTGACCCATCCAAATCCCTCTACAGAGTGCTGTTTTACACTGTCACCACAGAGTCATGAACACTATTTTCTATAGCTGCCAGACATCAGAATACCTTACAGTACCTGCATAACAATTGATTTAAAGGGCCCATGGCATTTTTTTTAGTGTTTTCTGACTCATCTACAATGTTATGGGAATAAATTATCATATTAGAAGGACCCAAAGGCTCCAATAATCAGGTATATGTGTTGTTAAGTCTTCTTGTCCTCACGCTAGTCACTCATAGCCGCAGGGTCCATGTGTTAAGTAGTCCTAGTAAAAATAAACTCATTTTGCCCAAATCTTATAACACTAGGGGCGCCACACGAGTCGGCTGCCTTTTGCAACAGCGGCTCGATTCCGAGTCTTTTTCCCTTCCTCTCTCTTTTGATCCGTCTTTTTTTTTCACCCCACTTATATCACGGACACACAGATCGTCCTAAATGTCTCCTGAGCCGGTGGACGGAGCCACTGTCTATAGCAGGATACGATACAGCAGAGAACAGCTGCTAGCATTCAACCGCCACCCGGTCCCATTGGAAATACTCGACATACCGAGAGAACTGAGGCGAAAACGCCGCGGCTGCCGGGCTGGAGTAAGACGGAGGACAAAAAATATAAGGTACAGACCCTCCCTTCCATCTGTTGTCATGGGAAATGTACGGTCGATACTGGGAAAGTTAGATGAGCTAGCGGCTATCTCCCGTTATGATAGCACATACCGGGAGTGCTCTCTCCTTTTGTTTACTGAGACGTGGCTAACTGAACTAGCAGCAGATGCTAACATTGAGCTGGAGGGTTTTCACATGATACGAGCTGACCGAACACCAGACAGTGGCAAGGCTAGGGGCGGTGGAGTGATCATGTATGTTAACAACAACTGGTGCAGACCGGGACATATCACTGTTAAACAACGACACTGCAGCAAAGACATTGAGTTGCTAGCTGTTAGCATGAGGCCTACATATCTCCCGAGAGAACACTCACACGTGATCTGCATTGTTGTTTATGCAAATCCGACGGCGAACGCTGGGACAGCACGTGACGTCATCCATTCAGTAACCAGCAGGCTGCAGACAGAACACCCAGATGCTCTTCTCCTCATCTCAGGCGATTTCAACCATGTTTCACTGTCTCCCATTCTACCCACGTTCACCCAGTATGTCACATGCCACACTAGAGACAATAAAACACTGGATTTATTCTACGCAAACACTAAGGAGGCGTACACCTCATCACAACTACCCCCACTCGGGAGATCGGATCACAACTTGGTTCATCTCCGGCCGGTGTACAAACCCCTAGTGCACAGACAACCTCCGGCCATGCACACTGTGGAGTTATGGTCTGAGGAGACAATGGACACCCTAAAGGGCTGTTTTGAAGCCACCGCCTGGAAGCAGCTCTGCGATCCACATGGTGAGGACATCGATGGCCTCATTCACACCTTCACGGGCTACCTCAGCTTCTGTGTGGACAAATCCGTTCCCACCAAGACCATACGGCGTCACTCAAACAACAAACCCTGGATCAACCCTGAGATTAAAACACTTCTGAGAGAGAAGAAGAGGATCTTCAGGTCAGGGAACAGGGAGATGCTGAAGTCCGTACAGAGGGAGCTGAGGAGAAAGATCAGAGAAGGCAAGGACCGCTTCAGGAAGAAGATGGAGGACAAGCTGCAACAGAGCGACATCAGCGGGGTCTGGAGAAACCTCAAAACCATCTCGGGGCTCCAGAATACCTCCCCCCAGGCCACAGGGGGCAGGGAGTGGGCGAACAACCTGAATCTGTTTTTCAATAGATTTGACCAACCGCCCTCCCCCCTGACTGCACAACAACCACTGCTGCCTCTAAAGAAATCAAGTCCTGCTGCCCACTCCCCACTCTACCAACACCCCCCCACTCCCAACACACAGCCCCCCATCCTGACCCTGACCAGGACCCAGGTGAGGACGGAGCTGAGGAAGATCAAGGCGAGGAAGGCGCCGGGACCGGACGGCATCAGCGCAAAGCTCCTCAAGTCCTGTGCAGACCAGCTGTGTGGGATTGTGACGTATATCTTCAACATGAGCCTGAAACTGGGGAGGGTACCACAGCTGTGGAAAACATCTTGTGTGGTACCTGTACCAAAAACTTCCCACCCCAAAGACCTGAACAGCTACAGACCGGTGGCCTTGACGTCCCACTTGATGAAGACCCTGGAGAGACTGCTCCTTGCTCACCTCCGCCCCCTGGTGGAACCAGCGATGGATCCACTCCAGTTCGCCTACCAGCATGGCATTGGGGTGGAGGATGCGGTGATCTTCCTCCTTCACCGTTCTCTGTCCCACCTGGAGAAGCCCGGGAATATGGTGAGGATCATGTTCTTTGACTTCTCCAGTGCTTTCAACACCATCCAACCGATGATCCTGAAGGACAAGCTGCTGCGCGCAGGGGTGGACCAGCACCTGTCATCATGGATCCTGGACTACCTCACGAACCGGCCTCAGTTTGTGAGAACCCGGGACTGTGTGTCCGACACGATCATCAGTAGCACGGGGGCCCCCCAGGGAACGGTGCTGGCTCCCTTCCTGTTCACTCTTTATACTGCGGACTTCTCACACAACACAACACACTGCCATCTACAGAAGTTCTCTGATGACTCTGCGATCGTTGGCCTCATCTCCAATGGAGATGAAGCTGAGTACAGAGGGCTTATCCAGGACTTCGTGGACTGGTGCCATCGGAACTGCCTCCAGATCAACGCGAGGAAAACTAAGGAGCTGGTGGTGGACTGCCGCAGGCATGGGCAGCCCCTCACAGTACCAGTAAATATACAGGGAACAGACATCGAGATGGTGACATCCTATAAGTACCTGGGTATTCATCTGAACAATAAACTAGACTGGTCACACAATACTGATGCACTCTACAAGAAGGGACAGCGCAGGCTGTTCCTGCTGAGGAGACTCAGGTCTTTTGGTGTACAAGGGGCGCTGCTGAAGTCATTCTATGACACGGTGGTGGCATCAGCCATCACTTTTGGAGTGGTCTGCTGGGGCAGTGGCATTACTGCAGCCGATAGGAAGAGACTGAACAAACTGATTAAGAAAGCTAGCTCTGTCCTGGGGCAGCGCCTTGATCCGATGGAGGAGATAGGAGAGAGAAGGACGGTGGCTAAACTGTCATCTCTGCTGGAGTCCGAGTTCCACCCTATGCAGGACATACTGAATGCACTGAGGAGCTCATTTAGCAGCAGACTACATCATCCCAGGTGCACAACCGAGAGGTTTCGTAGGTCCTTCCTACCAACGGCTGTCAGACTGTACAACCTAAGCAGGGCTGCTCGCAGAGATAGCAAAAAAGACGTAACAAACTAATAGTTTTTTGAATGCAGAAGATGCAATAGACTTACACAGTGGTCCTCTCCGGCATACAACTAGGAGCATGCCGGTCGCTATGGAGGGTGAGAGTGTGTATGGGCACATAATCATACCATGCAGGATAGCTGGGTAGACGGTTATGCTGTTTCATTCCATCTAGCGGCAATGCTCTGCACTGTGTGTGTTTATATATTTGCATATTTGTTCCGTCTAGCTGCAATGCTCCGTACTGTGGGTGTTTATATATTTATATATCTACATGTTATTCCATCTAGCTACATTGCTCCGCACTGTGTGTGTTTATATACTTGCATATTTATTCCACCTAGCTGCAATGCTCCGTACTGTGGGTGTTTATATATTTACATATTTATTCCATCTAGCTACAATGCTCTGCACTGTGTGTTCATATATTCATATATTATTCCATCCAGCTACAATGCTCTGCACTGTGTGTCTGTGTGTGTGTGTGTATATATATATTTTATAGTAATACGTACATATGTTTATTAGCTGCTCTTGCTTGCTTGTTTTTTTTTTCTTGCCTTCTGATTGTTGCTCTGAGTGTTGCTATCCCTGTGCTGTTGCAATCCTGGAATTTCCCCGTTGTGGGACTAATAAAGGCTTATCTTATCTTATCTTGTGTACTACTCACTCTCACTTGCTAGCCCCAACAGCACACATACGTCTGGCCTACGTCTGCCCAATGTACAAAGTTTGCGTCAGGAATACATCTTATAGAGGTCATTTGCACCTTGACAAGACATTGGCATTATGCCAAAAAAAAAAAAGTTTGAAATTTACAAGAAAAAGTTTGAAATTTTTGACAAAAAAGCTTCTAATTTACAGGAAAAAAGCTGCAAATTTTTGAGAAAAATGTTGCACAGTTATAGGAAAAAAGTTGCAAACCTACAAGAAAACTGCAAATTTTTGATAAAAAAAAAATCTGCAAAGGAAAAAAATTTGGAAAATTTTCAAGAAAAAAGTTGCATATTTAAGATAAGATAAGATAAGCCTTTATTAGTCCCACAATGGGGAAATTCCAGGATTGCAACAGCACAGGGACAGCAACACTCAGAGCAACAATCAGAAGGCAAGAAAAAACAACATCTAGTAAACATATGTCCATATTATTATAAATGTATATATATAGACACACAGTGCAGAGTATTATGGTTGGTTGGTGAATGTGCAGCAGAAAGTCTAAGCTCTCTCTCCGCGGATGCGGCGGGCCAGCTGGAAGTCTTTGGGCATGATGGTGACCCCCTTAGCGAAGAAGAGACCAGCAGGTGGGCCTCGCTGGTCTCCTGCAGAGCCATGACGGCGAAGCTCAGGAAACGCAGGACGGTCTTGAAGTCCTGAGCGATCTCCCTCACCAGGCGCTGGACGGGCAGCTTACGGATGAGCAGCTCCGTGGATTTCTGGTAGCGACGGATCTCTCTCAGAGCCACGGGCCTGTGACGGCGAGGCCTCTTCACTCTGCCGGTGGCCGGAGCGCCTCTCCGAGCAGCCCTGGTGGCTAGCTGTCTCCTGGGGGGCTTCTTCCTCCAGTAGATTTTACGGGCGGTCTGCTTGGTTCTTGCCATTGCTCTTTATTATTCTGTCTTATATTTCTTGCACGCCGCCTAAACTCCAGCCCGGCACCCGCGTCGTTTTCACTACAGCTCCCGGTATGTCGAGTTTCCCATTAGCACCGGGCGGCGGCCAAGTGCTAGCTAGCACTAGCTCCTCCCTGCTGTAGCGTCTCCCGCTGCAAACCGTGGCTCCGTCCGCCGACCCGGGAGACCCCCGGGGCGATCCGTGCGTCCGTGATATACTGTATATACAGAGTGAAAGGTGTAGAAAGAAGAAGAAAGATAAATAAAAAAGGCTGTTGCAACGGGCAGCCTACTCGTGTGGCGCCACCGGTCCAGCGGAACCGGAACTGGAAATTTACAAGAGAAATATCAAAAATTTATGGGAAAAAGTTGCAAAGTTACAGGAAAAAAGCTGTGTATATTTCGAGAAAAAAAGTTACAAATGAATATGAAAAAAATTGCAAATCTACAAGAAAAACAAAAGCAAATTTTGAAGAAAAGAGTTAAAAAATCTGCCAGGAAATTTAAAAAAAAAAAAAAAAATTCAAGGAAAAAAAAGAAAATTTTGCTGAAAAAAGCTGAAAATTTTCAAGAAAAGACTTGCAAATTTGCCGGAAAAAAAAGATGCAGATTTTTGAGAAAAAAGTCAGAAATGTACAACAAAAATACACATTTTTGAGAAAAAAGTCAGAAAATTTGCAAGAAAATTTACAAGATGCATACTTGCTGACATTGACTGAATGTGTGTGTGTGCTGTTGGAGAGGAGACCACAAGTACACAATGGAGTTAGCTTATCTCTGCACATCTGTGTTCTCCACTGTTTCATTAAATCAGCTTATAACACAACTCACATTGGTCTTTTTGCTATGTTTTTTGACTGTATAAGCCCGGTGGATCAGCGTGCTAGCATTAGCTTGGTTAGACGACTGGCTTGTTGTACTGGCTGTGTTAGCTGCCTGCAGGGATCAGGTCACCATGTGTTAACTTAGCTGAGGGTCTTGGTTGGCCCTCCATTGTTACCTCCGCCAGGCCGAAAAGGCCAGGAGGAGGTTATGTTTTT
The DNA here is from genome assembly GCA_020510985.1 of Pholidichthys leucotaenia. NCBI lineage: Eukaryota > Metazoa > Chordata > Actinopteri > Cichliformes > Pholidichthyidae > Pholidichthys > Pholidichthys leucotaenia. The sequence goes on along the minus strand of CM035848.1, from coordinate 45,115,754 downwards.
GCCGGGGTTTGTCTGTGTGTTTGTTTGTCTGTCAGTCTGTCTGTCTGTCTGTTTGTCTGTTGGTTAGCAAGATAACTCAAAAAGTCTTGGACAGATTTCCATGAAACTTTCAGGCGTTGTTGGAAATGGTACAAGGAAGAACTGATTAAATTTTGGAGGTGATCCGGTTCACCGTCTGGATACAGGAATTTTTTAAAGCATTTTTCAACACTGTGACATAGGGCCATTTTCAACATGTGCGCAGGCGCAATGGAGGGCGCTGGTCGTCGTGTCTGACGAACACGAACTCCGCGTTCTTCAAAGTTTTAGGCACAAAAGCACGCAGAAAACACTGCTGGCCTGGGCCCGCCAGCGTGCCTGTGTTTGCGCGCAACTGCAAAACCTCACACGGGCAGCTGTCCGCCGACGGATTCTTTGGCAGAAATTCCCCGGCCAGCCATACGAGCTGCGCATTTGGCAGAAATTCACCGGCCAGCCATAGGCGCTGCGCAAAAACGAGCTCTCTGCCGGCGAAGCTTCTAAATCCTCGTTTGCCGCGGAGCGCAACCACAAAATAATATAATATAAAACCCACGGCAACCTGTCTACCCAATTTGCATCCGTCAGTGGAGGAGATGGACACAACAGCAACACTTCAGTTTATTACCTCCGCCAAGGAGGCAATGCTTTTACTACTGAAACACTAATCCTATCACTATCACATTGATTGTCATTGATTAATTGTGTGTTTATTGCACTGTCCCTGTCAAATAAACAAATAATCATTGTGAATCCAGTTGCTACTCATATGTTTACATGCTCAAGGAATCTGAAAACGTACACACAAACACTGTATGGGGGAAATTGTGGCGCTTGGCGGAGGTCTGCGCTCTCCGAGTGCTTTTCTAGTTATTATTATTTTAATCTCTGATTTTGTGTAGACCAATGCTGTGCTGAGCTATCTACATGTTTTGATTGTTTGGTGTTTATTACCTCCGCCAGGCTGAAAGGCCAGGAGGAGGTAATGTTTTTGCCGGGGTTTGTCTGTGTGTTTGTCTGTTTGTCTGTCTGTCTGTCTGTCTGTCTGTTGGTTAGCAAGATAACTCAAAAACTTTTGGACGGATTTCAATGAAACTTTCAGGCGTTGTTGGAAATGGTACAAGGAAGAACTGATTAAATTTTGGGGATGATCCGCATCACCGTCTGCATACAGGAATTTTTTAAAGCATTTTTCCACACTGTGACATACGGCCATTTTCAACATGTGCGCAGGCGCAATGGAGGGCGCTGGGCGTCGTGTCTGACCAACACAAACTCTGCCTTCTTCAACGTTTTAGCCACAAAAGCATGCGGAAAACACTGGTGGCCTGGGCCCCCCAGCGTGCCTGTGCCAGCCATAGGCGCTGCGCACATTGCGCTGGTCGTCGTGTCTGACCAACACAAACTCCGCGTTCTTCAACGTTTTAGGCACAAAAGCACACGGAAAACACTGCTGGCCTGGGCCCGCCAGCGTGCCTGTTTTTGCGCCACGCTGCAAAACCTGACACGGACACCTGTCCGCCGCCCGATTATTTGCCACAAATTCCCCACCCAGCTATAGGCGCTGCGTAAAAACGACCTCTCTGCCGGGGAAGATTCTAAATTCTGTTTTGCCGCGGAGCGCAACCCCAATATAATATAAAACCCACGGCAACCTGTCTAACCAATCTGCATCCGTCAGTGGAGGAGATGGACACACCAACACTTCAGTTTATTACCTCCGCCAAGGAGGCAATGCTTTTACAACCGTAAAACGGGGCTATAAGGGACGGCGGGGTAATATGGGACACTTTTCTAAATGTAATTCTGCTTTTTTAATTTTGCTTCCGCCTAGATTTGATGAAGGATTCATGGATATTTGACAATAACAACACAACTCAGCGTCCTGCTCAAAATAAAAAAAGCAGAATTACATTTAAAACATTTCCCAGAAAAGTGTCCCTTATTAACCCGCCGTCCCTTATAGCCCCGTTTTACACTACTGAACCACTAATCCTATCACTATCACATTGATTGTCATTCATTAATTGTCTGTTTATTGCACTGTCCATGTCAAATAAACAAATAATCATTGTGAATCCAATTGCTAGTCATATCTTTTCATGCTCAGGGAATCTGAAAACGTACACACAAACACTGTATGGGGGGAACTGTGCCGCTTGGCGGAGGTCTGCGCTCTCCGAGAGCTTTTCTAGTTTATGATAGTACCGTTCAGTTTTAAAGGTGATAGAGACAACGTTCTGACCTCCTGGCCAGTAGGGGTCACACTCACTTTTGACTCACTATAATCTCGTACCGGTTGCCAGGTAGAGATAAACGGCACTTCCTGGAGGCTAACATCAATATACTGCAGACTGCTAACATCTCAGATCTTTGGTTATTATGAGCCAGACAGCATGTCAAGCAAGGACTCTTGTGGTATAGAATCATGAATTTAACATAATCCTCTCCGATGTGCATCTCTGGTAAACATTTTTTAAATAACTACATCGTATAGTGTTATTGACAGTAATGCTAATGTAGCAGAGGAGTGATTGAACCAACCGTATGGCTCTCTAATTTTGACAACGTAATTGTGACAACACTTTAGTTCAGATTGTAAGGACTTTGCTGTTAGTTATTGTGGGGTTTCTGTAAATATGCTGAATCACACTTTTATGGTCTGTTTATGTTCATCTGTTTTAGCTACGCACACTTAAAAAAAACAAAAACAAAAAGCGGTTGTTGCTATTAAGCTCCAGCAGTCAAATTTATGTCAGTTCTAGTTCATTTTAGGTTGTACATATGTTTTGTTTTTATTGTTTTAAAATATATAAATAAATGTTGTGAAGCGTGTGGTGCCTGAATTCATTTGTGCCCTTTCAGTTACCTGTATAAGATGAAATCTATTGTTGATTCAGTTTGACAAATTCACAAAGCAATGGTTGACCTCTGTCATGATCAGGAGCACGGCTGAGGACTGTGCCCACGCTTAATGCTCGTTTAGTTTTTTACTTTCCACAGTATTATTATTATGATTATTAAGTGTTCCATGTTCCTTGATCATTGTTTGTCATGTCTAGTCATCCTCTCTTGCCTGTGTCTGATGGTTGTCTTTTTGTATTTGATTATATTTTGTCATCCCTGTTTATTTTTACTGATTAGTATTTTTGTCCTGTGTCTTTAGTCATGCTGTGTCATCCCATCTGTCATCATTTTAGTCTTGTGTGCATATTTGTTTTCCTAGTGTCCTCAGCTCTTCATGCTTCTGTAGCCACTCTCCCTCACGTGTGTGCTGCTCAGCCCCTGATTGCTCCTGATTGTCCTCAGCTGTCATGTGTTTGGTTAATTGTTCCCTCCCCTGCATATGTGGGTCTCTGTTCTGGGTTTGTTGAGAGGTCATTTGTCGTTGCACCCTGTCATGTTCCATGTTCTTTGTAAGTTATCACTGCCTTTGTTTCTGCCAAGTCTTTGTGTTGTGTTTTGCCAAGTTTAGTTTAGTATTGTCCTGCTCAGTTTAGTTGAGCTCTCAGCCCATGTGCTGCCTTTTGTTTTGTTTTGAGGTTTTTGTGAATAAATGATCAGTTTTCACTCCATCCCTGCATGCACAATAAGTCATCTTTTGAAACCCTCATCTGCCCGGAGGGCAGAATATGACAGCCTCACTTCTGCAAAACTAAAGTATTTTTAACCTTTGTATATCATAGTGACAAACAAGAACATAAAATATACTGAATGTATTAGATATATACATTACATTGTAATCAGTAATCCTTAGTGAAGTTGGAAATAATTTATGATGGAATAATAATCTTTTTTCAAATAATATTTTGTAAAAACAGTACTGCAGCTCCAGAAATTAGCACATCACCATTCAGATCTAAATCAAATAGCTCAGACATATTCATCCACATTTCGAACAAAAATAATCTTCAAACAGCTAAATTTATATGGGATTATTGTAAAATATGAAAGTTTTACTTTTGAGATTTGAGTTATTTCTAAAAAATAAATTCACCACAATATTCAACTTTCGGAGGTGGATGAGTAGAATGTAAAAGAAAATCCACCTCAAATCAAGTGAGTCAACATATAATTAACAAAAATTTATTTGGGGGGGAATATTTATTAAAAAATAAACAGTCCAGATGCAGGGTCCATGGACATGGGGAAGATCTGGGAGAACAATAGAGAAATTAATAAAATTAGGATTAGGACACACTCTGGAAAGCTTTTGTTGTCTACCATAGTCAGTGTTGACCTTTTTTTTAATTTTTTTTTTTTTTTTTTTTACTATAGTCAGGTACAAACAGTTGATGTAAAAAGGACAGTCTTTAAGAAAATGTCCTCCCAGACTAAATTCAATTCAACTTTATTTATATAGTGCCATTTCACAACAATAGTCATCTCTTAGCACGTTCAAATGTAGGGGAAACCCCCACAATTGCAGAAAAAACCCAGCAATCAGGCGAGCCCCTGTGAGCAAGCGCTTGGCAACGGTGGAGAGGAAAAACACCCTTTTAACAGGAAGAAACCTCTAGCAGAACCAGGCTCAGGGAGGGGCGGTCATCTGCTGCGACTGGCTGGTGGGTGAGGGGATAGAGAAGATGAAAAGAACAGATATATAGACAGCAAACATTAAAGGAGTGAAGCCAAGTACATTATTGGAGGTCCCCCGGCAATCTAAATCTATTAGCAGCAGAACTAAGGGAGGATTTAGAGACACATGAGCCCTCCCTAATCGTAGGCTATATCGAAAAGGAAGGTTTTTACCCTATTCTTAAAAACAGAGATCGAGTCTGACTCCTGAATCCAGATTGGTAACTGGTTCCACAGGAAAGGAGCTTGATAGCTGAAAGCTCTGCCTCCCATTGTACTTTTGGAGATTCTAGGTATTACAAGTAATACAGCATTTTAGGAGCATAACACTCTGTTAGGATGGTAGGGTAGTATCAGATCTTTTTAAATAAAAAGGGGCCTGGTTGTTTAGAGCTTTGTAAGTGAGAAGAAGGATTTTAAACTTAATTCTAAACTCTATGGGAAGCCAATGAAGGGAGGTCAGAACCGGAGAGATATGATTTCTCTTTCTAGTACCTGTTTAAACTCTTGCAGCAGCATTTTGGATCAACTGAAGACTTTTTAAAGACATTTTGGGACAACCTGATAATAAAGAGTTACAATAATCTAATCTAGAGTTAACTAAAGCGTGGATCAGTTTCTCAGCATCACTCTGAGACAAGATGCTCCTAATCTTGGCAATATTACGCAAATGATAGAAGGCAGTCTTAGAAACAAATTTAATATGTGGATTGAAAAACAGATCTTGATCAAAAATAACTCCAAGTTTCCTCACAGAACTATTCAGAGAAAGAGTAACTGCATCCAAACTAAGAGTTTGATTTGGAAAGGTATTTCTAAGGTTTTTTGGACCAACAAGAATGACTTCAGTCTTATCTGAATTTAATAGCAGAAAATTACAAGTCATCCAAGCTTTGGTTTCCTTAAGACAGGCTTCTAACTTGGCTAATTGATTACTATCATCTGGCTTCACTGACAAGTATAATTGTGTGTCATCTGCATAACAATGAAAATGTATACAGTGCTTTCTCATGATGTTGCCTAACGGAAGCATATATAAACTAAAAAGAGTAGGGCCTAGCACAGATCCCTATGGAACTCCATGACTGAGCTTAGAGTTGGAAGAAAACTCATTATTGACATGAACAAACTGAAGCCTATGAGACAAATAAGATCTAAACCACTGCAGCAAAGTTCCATTAAGTCCAACATAGTGTTCTAATCTATCAAGTAGAATATCATGGTCGATAGTATCAAAGGCTGCACTAAGGTCTAAAAGGACAACTACAGAAATAAGTCCGTTATCAGATGCGATAAGGAGGCCATTAGTGACCTTCACTAAGGCTGTTTCAGTACTATGATGGATTCTGAACCCAGAATGAAACTCTTCAAATAAACCATTTCCCTGCAAGTGGTCAAATAATTGCATAGCAACAACTCTTTCTAAGATTTTTGAAATGAAAGGCAGATTAGAGATTGGTCAATAGTTAACTAAAACTCCTGGATCGAGCGTTGGCTTTTTGAGTAAGAGTTTAATTACAGCAGTTTTAAAAGCCTGTGGTATATGGCCTAATGCTAAAGAAGAATTGATTATTTGAAGAATACGGCTACCAATAAATGGGAAGACTTTTTTAAATAACCTGGTAGGAATAGGGTCTAAAAGACAAGTTGAAGGCTTGGATGAGGAAATTATTTTATCTAACTCTAAAAGGTCAATTGGAGTAAACTTATCCAAACAGATATCAGTTGAAGGAGTTGTAGTAATTATTGTATTTAAGTTTACGGTGGGAAGAATCTGACTGATTTTATCTCTAATAGATGAAATTTTATGATTGAAAAAATTTATAAAGTCCTGACTAGTAAGCTTTAGAGGGATGCGAGGATTGACAGAATCCTGACTCTTTGTCAACCTGGCTACAGTGCTGAAAAGAAACCTGGGATTATTCTTGTTCTCTTCTATTAATGCAGAGTAATAATTTGTTCTAGCTTTCCTAAGAGATTTTTTATAAATTAAAAGATGATTTCTCCAAGCTGAATAGATTTCATCTAAATTAGTGGAACACCATTTTCTTTCTAATTGACAAGTCTTCTGTTTTAAGTTACGAGTTTCTGTGTTAAACCAAGGGGTTAGAAATCTCTGATTGGGCTTTTTCTTTTTTAAAGGGGCCATCAAGTCTAGAGTCTGATGCAGAGAAGCTGTAACACTATCTACCATGCTATCAATTATGGAAGGAGCAAGCTCTCCATCGCTTATTTCCGTTGTGTTGACACGGAGGAACCGTGTCCTGCTGCAAGACTGGACCTAATTGAAGAAGAGGAACAACATTTTTCTCTAATTCCACATTCTTGGAACACCAAGTGCACAGGCAGGTTGTGGTTTTAATAAAAATGAAAAGTCTAAAACATTTTAGCCGCCAAATTTTGAGTGTTGTCTTGAGAAGTTATTCAAAAAAGAAAGAAACAAAAACAAATATCTGTTTTATTTATTGTCATTAAAGCATGACAATATGCGGGCTGCACGGTGGCGCAGTGGTTAGCACTGCGGCAGCACAGTTTACCCTTGGCCGGGGGATCGTGGGGATCGTGGGATCGTGGGTTCGATCCCAGCCCCCGACCAACAGTGATCTGTGTGGAGTTTGCATGTCCTCCCTGTGTTTGCGTGGGTTTACTCCGGGATTTCTCCGGTTTCCTCCCACATGCCAAAAACATGCAGGTTAGGTTAATTGGAGACTCTAAAGTGGCCCTAGGTGTGAATGTGTGTGTGAATGGTTAAGGGATAGTGCCGTATCGTGGCTGCTTCATCCATCCAGGTGGTGGATGACCCTCAATTTCCCCTCTGGGGATCAATAAAGTATACTAAATCTAAAAATCTACTACTAGACAGTTTTAGGACTACAGCAGTGCTGCAAAGAGTTTTCTTGGTCCACACATAATGTGAATTACAATATACTGTAGGTGAAGGAAAGACCGGGTACAGACATGCAATTACTTTTTATGTGTGTGCTGTGGGAGAAGGGAAGAGAACCCAGGGCAGATTCAGGACATGTGAGAGAGACTATGTCTCCAAGCTGGTCTGGGAATGTCTTGGTGTCCTCTCTGAAGAGCTGGAGGAGATGGCTGGGAAAAGGGTAGTCTGGGCTTCTCTGATTAGACTGCTGCCTCCACAACCTGGATCCCCAGAAAAGCCGTAGAAGATAGATGGATGGTTGTGTTGTATATTCATTCCTGCTGCAAGACTGGACCTGACTGAAGAAGAGGAACAACATTTTTTTCTAATTCCACTTTCTTGGAACACCAAGTGCACAGGCAGGTTGTGGTTTTAATAAAAATGAAAAGTCTAAAACATTTTAGCAGCCAAATTTTGAGTGTTGTCTTGAGAAGTTATTCAGAAAAGAAAGAAACAAATACAAATATCTGTTGCATCTACTTTTGGCAAAATAATCTATAGATATGACTGGTTTGACCAGGTTACTCATACTCACTATATATATATATATATATATATATATATACACACAAACACTCCTTAATATTTCAAAAACAGTAAAAAAGATTTCCTAAACAACCACATTTAAAAATTCAAAATAAAGGATTTGGCTTTATACATTACTGTGTGTAAACTGTTTTGATAAGACAAAACTTACATTGGTGTGCTGCCGACTGTCTTCCTCACTGGACGGTTCCTCTGATGGTTGTGGTCCTGAGCTCGAATGGAGTCCAGGCCTCATACACAGGTGGAGTGGAGGAGAAGCTTCTGCTGACATCAAAATGTGGTTTTTAAATGTTGATCTATGAGAACACACTCATATTAATAGACCTGTTTGTGATTTTTTACATTTAAAACTTTGCATCATACTCACCTAAAGGTCAGATATTGATGTTCTGTCCTGAACCCATTTTCTGTCTATGGTGCACCAGCGCGTCCGTCAGCTCATCACCCTCTGGCGGTCAATTTTTTTTTCAAGAAAATATTCAGTTTGGCGATCACATATTCCAAAGGCTGTAACTTGAAAGTGGTAAGCGATAATGGCTTACTGTCAATTAGAAAGATGTAGAATATGATCCAAAGTTTGAGATAGGAGTAAATTTATGCATCTAATTTGCATAATGTGACGGCAGCCGTATTGGATTACATAACTTTTGGTCAAAAATGGACTTTGCACATATTTACACAAAGGATGGTTTTGTTTTTTGTCTTCATTTTTGTTTTTGTTTTTTTTGTTATCTTATCTTCAAAGTATATGAAACAGAAAATCAGTAGAATGTACACAAACAAATAAATACATTGGACCTGCCGTGCACCATGCGTCTTCATTTGTCCATTTTTGTCATCCCCGGTCCTTATTTCTTCTGCCAGTCATTTTCGCTTTCTCTCCCACATCCAGAAACTCTCACATGTATGGTATGATTTATTCCACCTCAATTTCGGTTACATAAAACCGCTGAACCAGCGCTATTGTTCTCTCTTATCAAATGCAGCTCCGTCGATGGCAGACAAAAGTGTACATGCTCCAGGCCATCTTTTGCTCTCACAAAAGGTAAATATTTCCCTTCAGAAGCTAAATAATCTCTTTTTAGAATCACAGCTGGCAAAATTTGGAGCAAACGCTTCCTCCGTGTGGAAATATATGTTAGGATGGAGCCTTTGTTTACATTCTGTTCTTTGTGTTCCCGGAAATGATGTTTGAGGTGGTTTGTTTGGGTGAAGTCCTCCAGTCTTCCAGTGAAGAGCAGTAGGCTATACGTGTCTGACATCTTGTGATGTGAAATGCTTGGTACAGCTGGGATTTTTGTGCTTTTTGGACACATCATGTGACAGGCGCAGAACTGCGCCAGGGACAGCAGGTAACACTGATGTCTTGTGACAGCCGGACAATAGAAGGGTAAACTCCCACTGGTTCATCACATCAGTGAGGGCTTCAGAAGCTGTTGACCTCCAGTCACTGTTTGGTGGAGCTTTTCTCTTCTACATCATGATGGAATTCTCCAAACACCCATCTGTGTTTATTCACCTCATGATGGAGGAAGTCCTTATAGAGGGTGAAAAAAATGTTTTGGTTTATCAGTTGATAGTAAAAAATCTGACAAATTTCTACATACATAATTACAGCTACTTACAGCTACAACAAAAATGGCCCAGGATTGTGGAAATATTCACAGATATGGTAGTGACTACGCGGCTGGAACTGTGTACATAAGAGTGCAGAGTGCAGACACACAATTGAACACACAATTGAGTAAAATGGCCCAAGGATTATGGAAAATATACACAGTATACAATATACGTGAAAGTGCGGAGTGTAAAGACTGGTGAGTTGTAGCAATAATTAAAAAGGTCCTCAGTTCTGTGCATGTGAGCGTTCGCAGGGAGGGAAGTGGGGCCTCTGACTGTTTACAGTTCGGATGGCCCAAGGGAAGAAACTGTCAGTCTGGAGGTGTGGGACCTGATTAATCTGAATCATTGTCGTCCACAGGGAAGCAATTCAAACAGGTTGTGGGTGGGATGTGAGGGGTCTCCTGTGATGGCCTTGATTTTCCTGAGACGAGGATCTGGAGATGTCCTCCAGGGAGGGCAGAGGGCTGCCAATGATTTTTGGGGTGGTGTTGATGACCCTCTGGCCTTCTCGTTCTTGGCCGTGGAGCTGGTGTACCACATACCCACACAGTAGGTGAGCATGCTCTCCACTGAGCAGCGATAAAAGACCAGCAGCAGCTTCTTGTCCAGGTTGATTCTTCCTCAGGATACGGAGGAAGTGCGGCTGCTGCTGGGCTTTCTTCACCAGGGCCTTGGTGTTGACAGTCCAGGAGAAGTAAGAGGAGATGTGGGTGCCCAGAAACCTGAAGGCAGGGACATTTTCCACGTGGTCGCCATTTATGGAGGGGTCCTGTCTGTTCTTCCTGAAGTCCAGCATGAGTTCTTTGGTTTTTTGGACGTTCAGTTTCAGGTTGTTTGCTTGGCACCACAGCAGCAGGTTCTCTACCTCAGCCCTGTATGCCTTCTCAATGTCATCAGTGATGAGCCCAACCAAGTTGGTGTAATCCGTATACTTCACAATGACGGTTCTTGTGTGGGTTAGAATACAGTCAAAGGTGTACAGGGAGTACAGTAGGGCTCCCAGGGCTATGTGCTAAGCCTTAGCACATAGCCCTGGGAGGGAGCCGGAGAGACAGTGTGGAACAATGTGGAACAATGGTGGGAGCCGGGTCTGATTGTTTGTGGGTGGTTGGTGAGAAAGTTTTTTATCCAGGAGCAGGTGAGGGAGTTGGGGGGTCTGGAGGAGATGCAGTTTGTTGATTAGGATGTGCGGGATGATGGTGTTGAAAGCTGAGCTGTAGTCCACAAAGAGCGTCCTCACATAGCTCCTTGGGTTCTTCAGTTGGCTCAGCGCTCTGTGGAGAGTGGTGGCAATGGTGTAAGAACTTAATTTTTTAACCTCAACTTCCACAGTGGTGATCAATAAAATTTTACATTATTATCTTAACCTGTTATCCGTCTATGGTGCATCTATGCTCCCATCAACTCACCTCCCTCTGGCGGTAAAGTTTTTAATCAAGAAAATGTTCAGTTTAGATATGACAAATTCCAAAGGCTCTAACTTGAATATGGTAAGAGATAATGGCTTACTGTCAATTAGAAAGATGTAGAATATGATCCAAAGTTTTAGATAGGAGTAAATTTATGCATCTAATTTGCATAATGTGACGCAGTCGTATTGAATTACATAACTTTCGGTCAAAAGTGGACTTTGGACATATTTACACAAAGGATGGCTTTGTTTTTTTGTCACTGTTTTTGTTTTTTGTTACCTTATCTTCAAAGTATATGGACCAGAAAATCAGTAGAATGTACACAAACAAATAAATACATCGGCCCTACCACATACCATGTCTCTTTAGTCGTCCATTTTCGTCATCCCCGGTCCTTATTTCGTCTTCTGCCAGTCATTTTCGCTTTTTCTCCCACATCCAGAAACTCTCACATCTTATTATTTATTGCACCTCAATTTCGGTTACATGCCGCTGAACCGGCACTATTGTTTTCTGTCATCACATGCAGCTCCATCGATGGCAGACGAAAGTGTACACACTCCAGACCATCTTCTGCTGTCACAAAACGTAAATATTTCCCTTCAGACGCTAAATAATCTCTTTTTAGAATCATAGTTGGCAAAATTTGGCGCAAATATTTCCTCTGTGTGGAAATATATGTTGGGATGGACCCTTTGTTTACATTCTCTTCTTCGCGTTTCCAGAAATGATGTTTTGAGGCGGCTTGTTTGGGTGAAGACCTCCAGTCCTCCAGTGAAGAGCAGTAAGCTATACGTGTCTGACATCTTGTGATGTGAAATGCTTGTTACAACTGTGTTTTCTGTGCTTTTTGGACACATCACGTCACAGGCGCGGACCTGCGACATAGGCAGTAGGTGACGCACATGTTTTATGACAGCTGGCAAGTTAAATAATAACAATAAACACCAAATTATAAGATTGAGCAGCAGCACATCAAAGCTGATAATTTAAAAAAAAAAACTTTATGTAAAACGTGACTGCTGCACAATTAGTATGTGCTGTTCCATTCATAGATGTAAATGTTGATCATATCATGAACCTATCGTGTTAGCTTGGTCAGGAGCAGCTAGTGGGATCTATTCCACACCATATACCATAAATTTCCGGTTCCGGCTCTGCCGGACCGGTGGCGCCACACGAGTCGGCTGCCTGTTGCAACAGCCTTTTTTTTTTATCTTCCTTCTTCTTTCTACACCTTTCACTCTGTATATATATCACGGATCGCCCCGGGGGTCTCCCGGGTCGGCGGACGGAGCCACGGTTTGCAGCGGGAGACGTTACAGCGGGGAGGAGCTAGTGCTAGCTAGCACTTGGCCGCCGCCCGGTGCTAATGGGAAACTCGACATACCGGGAGCTGTAGCGAAAACGAAGCGGGTGCCGGGCTGGAGTTTAGGCGGCGTGAAAGAAATATAAGACAGAATAATAAAGAGCGATGGCAAGAACCAAGCAGACCGCCCGTAAAATCTACTGGAGGAAGAAGCCCCCCAGGAGACAGCTAGCCACAGGGCTGCTCGGAGAGGCGCTCTGGCCACCGGCAGAGTGAAGAGGCCTCGCCGTCACAGGTCCGTGGCTCTGAGAGAGATCCGTCGCTACCAGAAATCCACGGAGCTGCTCATCCGTAAGCTGCCCGTCCAGCGCCTGGTGAGGGAGATCGCTCAGGACTTCAAGACCGTCCTGCGTTTCCTGAGTTTCGCCATCATGGCTCTGCAGGAGACCAGCGAGACCCACCTGGTGGTCTCTTCTTCGCTAAGGGGGTCACCATCATGCCCAAAGACTTCCAGCTGGCCCGCTGCATCCGCGGAGAGAGAGCTTAGACTTTCTGCTGCACATCCACCAGCCATAATGCTCTGCACTGTGTGTCTATATATATACATTTATAGTAATATGGACATATGTTTGCTAGATGTTGTTTTTTCTTGCCTTCTGATTGTTGCTCTGAGTGTTGCTATCCCTGTGCTGTTGCAATCCTGGAATTTCCCCATTGTGGGACTAATAAAGGCTTATCTTATCTTATCTTATCTTATCTTATATTGGCTGATATTATCATACACTCATAATTATAATATGAACATGTCAGAAATAAAATTTAGTTGGTTACATAGAGTTCAGACTGCTGCCCTCTGACCCTGAACACCAGGGGCGAGTTCAGTTCACAAAACAGTTTGTCGAACATAGTTTGCAAGGCAAACTAATCTAAATGAACGGGCAGTTCTCGGTGAGTGTTTTTTCTGTTCGGCTCGCACATTCTGTAGTTGTGTAGATGTATGGTCCTCTGTCAGCTGGTAAGAGGATACAGTAACTACGGCGTAGACTGTAGCCTACTTCAACTTCATATTACCTAAGAATTCTCTGTTATACCCCCACCAAAAACAATATTTTATATGTGGTATTGTTTTATTTACAAACTGACATAACCTCTACTCTAAAATTGATTGAATTGCTCCAAAAAGGAAAGAAAACAAAAGGATATTGCAAACTATCTTACCTAGCCGCCATCTTTGTTCGTTACGCGAGTCACCTCTCCAAAGAGTTCGGCCAATGAGAAAATGGTCCATGTCGTTCAGTTACGGAAACTAACGAACAATCCCAAACGGTTGCAAATGGTTTTGTCAACTGAACGCAGGGCAGATTAACAGCAGAAAATGACTGAGCTAGTTAGCATCATAGCTAGCACTGGTTACCTTACCTGTCAGAAGAAAAGTGATGACCCCTGCATGACTATTTAGCACTTTCAGACTCTTCAGCAGTCATCAGCCATCAAAAGCAGAACTGATAATTATCCTGCTCCTTTGTTTGTCATGCCATACTTGAGAATGATTGGGAAATTGACGGCTGCCTTGAGACTTAAGTATTTAGGTGAATAATTCACTACCTGGCAAATCAGCAACCCAAAATGAGACAATGGCAAGTAACATGAGGCTAGCGATGCTAATAGCTGTGACATCCTCACTGGACTTCTGTGTTTGTCTTCCTCCAGCTGCTGGATGTAAATATGTAGATTATTTTCCACACATAAAAAAAAAAAATTGTAATTTTTTTTTCATCAATATACTTATTTTTAGAAGAACATTAAGACTTACATTGTGCACATTTCTAAACACTTTGTTGATGTATTTAAAAAAAAAAATCTTTATTTTCATTATGTTATCATTGCACCTTTAAGCCATTTTAACTTTTGATCTAGCAGTTTTTTAAGCTTTAAGCATTTATTTTAGCTAATTTCCTTCATATAGATAAACTTTTCTTACTTACTTACTTTAATATAATGCTAACATTGTGCAAGATTTGGCAGTTTTAGCTTTTAAGCTAGCATTTTAAAATTTACTTAACTTTAAGCTATTTCTACTTTTATGCTAATATTGTATCAATTTAGTTAATTTTAGCTTTTAGGCTAGTATTTTTTTCAACATTAAACTTGTATTTATTATTTTTAAGCTAGCTTTGTTAAACTTTAAACCATGTAAGCTTTTATGCTAACATGGTTATGCAGCTTTCAGCATTTTAACATTTAAGCTAGAATTTTTTAAGTTAACATTCTTTTAGCTTGAGCGGTTTTATCGTTTTATGTGAATATTAGGCAATGTTTCTTTTAAACTAGCTTTTATTAGCTTTAACCTTTTAAGTTGCACATTTAGGCTAATTTTCATGCTGTTCATTTTCTTTGTTATCCCGCCTGTCTCCCTAGTCTGTTTGATTGTCTGTGCACTGAGTATTTTATGTTTTCAATAAACCTGCATGTAGTGTATCAAATATGGTACTGGGTGTACCTGGGGTGTACTTGGGGTGACGGCTCTGCCCTTCCTGTTCCGCCATCACCCTGGGGTATAAAAGGCATAGGCGGAAGGGACACGGTCTCTTTCGCCATCAACCATCTGCCTATACGGAGCACCTTTGTTATTGTGGTTCTGATAATAAAGTTACGTTCAACTGCACCTCCGGCCTGATTCTTAATAGCACGAGTTATGGACATAACATTTGGCGATGAGGATAAAGGTGTGGAGAGAGCTTTTTCTGGTATTTGGCCGTTTTTGGAGGTTCTGGGCAAGCCGCCTGTTCCCTGGGCAAGGTGGTATGTGGCGTTTCAAAATTACTTGGTGGGCCTGAACCTCGGAGAGTTAGAGAAACTGTGTGCGAGAGCGATTTTTACCTCCCCCAAGGAGGTTGTGTTTTTACCGGGGTTTGTTTGTCTGTTTGTTTGTTTGTCTGTCTGTCTGTTACCAACATAACTCAAAAAGTTATGAACGGATTTTGACAAAATTTTCAGGACAAGTCCCAAATGGGACAAGGAAGAAATGATTAGATTTTGGGAGTGATCCGGATCGCCGTCCGGATCCAGGAATTTTTTAAAGGATTCTTTATCATTGCGAGATAGGGCCATTTTTAGCATATGTGTATATAACTCCACAATAAATGGTCAGGACGCTTGCCCCCCCCCCAAAAAAAAAAATACAGGATAAGATCCCAGTAGGTTCTACGAAATATCAAAGACTGATCCCGATCCTGCAAAAAATCTGGATACTGTGATCCAGAAAAGGAAAAAATGGGGGATCTTTGGAATTTTCATCACTGTAAGGTAACAAATTAAGATATAAACATACCACAGACACCAAAATATAGCCAAGACACTGAGGAATCAGCAGTGTGCCAATGGATTTGTTGTATCGTCAAAAGCTATGGAGCTATATCCAGGAGAAAACCGCCATTACCGAAAAAGAAATTTTTGTCAGTAACTACTGAACTAATAAAGATATCAATTTGAATCCAGTTGCTAAAGGTATGTTTTGATGGTCAAGAAATCTGAAAATATAGATAAAATAAATGTAGGACTATTATATTTGGGGAAAATCCCAATATTAGGGGGACTGAGGTACTTGGCAGAGGTCTGCGCTCTCCGAGTGCTTTTCTAGTTGTCCATAATTTTGGCATGGAGGGTCAACGGATTCTCAGCACACTGGTAGAGTGTGATAGTTTTGACGACGGGGTCGGGCTAATGGAGCGCTGCTTTCACGAGGTACAAGTCGGCAATGATGTCTAATGTCCAATTCATGGTGACTGCCAAGGGGTCGAACATTATGGGATGTGATATGTTCTACGGCCTGGGATTCACGATCACCAGCGGCGTTGGTCTGGCTGTGGTTTGTGGGACCAACCAGTTCCGTACATGGACAATGATGCGGTTTGGGACAGTGACTGGCCTAGTATTCTGGGAGATGACCAGGACCAGTGCCGTAAAGAGCCATCACGGGAGGGACCGGTGCCAGTGTCCAAGTTGCCCTGGATGTGGGAACTGGACGGCACGGTGGAACACCTGGGATGGCTGATGGAGCCAAAACCCTAGCCCCCTCTTCTTCTGGAGTTTGGCCTGGTGATACCGGAAGGCAAGGAGCTACAGTGGCTTTGCCAGCGTTTCAAAAGAAAGAGAGTGGGGCAGGACCGGCTGGCGCAGTAAAACGATGTGCCAACCAGCAACACTGGAGGCCGAGGAGGGCTTCGTACGGGGTCGGTGGAGCGATTCGACTCAGAAAGGAAGCCCGGTTGAAACGCAGTGGACATTTGAAGCCGAGTCAAGCACCTCTGCGGGTCAGTGATGACATCCGGCCCAGGGGGAAGGCTCGGGTGATGGGGGTCCATGCAAAGAGGAAACGAGGGGATGACCAGGGGCGGCTACGGGTGGTGGCTGCCTGGGAGGACAGTTGTCTCGGGCTGTCCGATGACTCGTGGAGACACCCCCAATGAGCTACGGCGCTTCAATGAGAGAAAACGCTGATGTGGCTCATTCCCAGAGGCGAAAAGGTGAAGGCACTCTGGGAGGGATCCGCCAGATGGAAATCCAGGGGGTGGTCCTTCCATCAGGACAATATGGTGACTCTGTGGTGGCTATTAACATGGTTTGGTTGGAGTGATAATATGTTTGATTGCCCAAAAGTCACATAGTTAATATGCTTTACAGGTACCTGTTGTATTATTGTCCTGTTAAAAAAAAAAAAAAAAGCCCTCAACACAGTTTGGTAGCATTTAAGTGCATGTGATTTTGTGAAATGCCCAGGTTATGGGGTGGGGGCTGGCAATGCGATGTAGATGTACATATTAACTGTTGTTTTGTCATTGTGTGTAATCAAAGTTTGGTTGTGTATATGATATAGTTCTGGGATTACTTTAATTATTAGGAACACAGCTGTTTTTATTTTATGGACTTTACAGGGTCACAGATGGCAGAATAACTTGTCTAGCCGTGTAGAGGTGGGTCAGCAGTCTACCTGTCCCCCTCTAGTTTAGTTATGTTGTGTGAATGGATAGGCCTATATATATGTTATTATTATTAGTGTGTGATTCGGGTTTAAATTTGGGAGGGCCTAATTGGTGTGATTTGGATTTTCTACGGGGGATGGGGGATGTAGTGTATCAAATATGGTACTGGGTGTACCTGGGGTGCACTGGGGGTGATGGCTCTGCCCTTCCAGTTCCGCCTTCACCCTGGGGAATAGAAGGTATAGGCGGAAGGGACTCGGTCGCTTTCGCCATCGACCATCTGCCTATACGGAGCACCTGTGTTATTGTGGTTCTGATAATAAAGTTACGTTCAACTGCACCTCTGGCCTGATTCTTAATAGCACGAGTTATGGATATAACACTGCACAAACTCACAGTCCAGCGCCTGGGTCTCCCTCTCTGCCCCGGAGGGCATTTCTTGACAAAAGGTATTTCAGGTTTTAACCTAACAGTGCCCAGCTTCTGGTTATTTCTGCTTTTAAGCTAACATCGTTCAGGTTTAAGCTATCTCAGGTTTTAAGCTAATTATTTAAGCTAATTTTGCTAATTTAACAATGCATTAGGAAAGCATTTTCAGCTTATACATAGCTTATAGCATTTTCTTTCTGCTTTGTCTTAAGAATCCTCAGCTTCCTATTTTCCTGCACATTCTGAATGGAATCATTTTTTTGCAAGGACACATTAATTTTAATCTCCTCCACTTTTGATCTGTATACGACCCAGAAAAAAATTGGGAAAAAAGAGGAAAATATTAATTTCTAGTTTTATTCATGACAAAAACAGATAACAGCTTCCACTCTGAACCTATAGATGTAACTTTGAATAGACGCATCCTTGTAAATGTCATCTTGACAAAATAGTGTGAACCTTGTAGAATAAAGGATTCTTTATTAAGAGACTCCAGCCATGACTGCTCCGAGCTTTAGAAAAAAAGGACAGGCATGAGCAGCCTTTATGGCCTGGTGAGATGTTAACTATGTGAGCTGCTTATGAGAAAGTTTTGGTTATTTTTATCCAGACCTTTAATAAAGCAATAATTCTGTTAATATTTTACAGCCATGCTCACTCCTCGTATTTTAGACCGACAGCTTAGTAAATGTGCTGCACACTGATTTAATTAGCGTTTTCTCAGTGCTAATGAGCGTGTCCGTCACTCTGCAACAGGGGCAATAAAGAAAGGAAAGTTTCTGTACTGAGATGCGGCGCGACATTAATCTTTTTCCCACCCGAAAGGCGACAAGATCACAATACAGCGTAGATCAGACTGCTGAAACTCCTACCTGCTCTGTGTCAGGTTTGATGTAATGACTATGCACGGCAGACGTGATGGATATACACAGACCCGTCCTCTCCGCTGAGCAGATAGAGGCAGAATGGAATGATAATTACGGGTGAAACTAGGAAGGGAGTTATGCTCCTCTGAGGAGAGAACGAGGGTTGGCACAAATGTGCTGTTGAGACGACGGCAAAGAGCGGGATTACTGCACCCATGTGTTGATGAGAAGGGGGGGGGGGAGGAGCGCCGACGTGGTGTTAGAAAGGAAAACAGGCGCATGTGTCTCATCCGCAGCTAAAAAGGCGTTAACCTTGAGAATTTTCCACACACGACGTAAAACTGTGAATTCAGATGGCTAGTAAATGAGCATAATATAACAAAGAGCGGGGCTGTTGTCATTTTACAGATAAAATAAACATTGTCCAGTGTTTACAGCACATACAGTGCATCCGGAAAGTATTCACAGTGCCTCACTTTTTCCTCATTTTGTTATGTTACAGCCTTATTCCAAAATGGATTAAATTCATTTTTTCCCTCAAAATTCTACACTCAATACCCCATAATGACAATGTGAAAAAAAAAAAAAGTTTCTTTGAGATTTTTGCAAATTTATTAAAAATAAAAAAACTAAGAAATCACATGTACATAAGTATTCACAGCCTTTGCTCAGTACTTTGTTGATGCACCTTTGGCACCAATTAAAGCCTCAGGTATTTTTGAATATGATGCCACAAGCTTGGCACACCTATCTTTGGGCAGTTTGGCTATTCCTCTTTGCAGCACCTCTCAAGCGCCATCAGGTTAGATGGGAAGTGTCGGTGCACAGCCATTTTCAGATCTCTCCAGAGATGTTCAATTGGATTCAAGTCTGGACTCTGGCTGGATGTCACGATCCCGAGCGGTCAAGGCACACCAGAGAAGGAACGGAGGCTTCCAAACAGTTTTGCAATCAGCAATTTCCATTTATTACAAAAGATACTTCACAGGCAACTGTGAAGTTGCCTGTGATACTTCCTGGTGGTATCCAGGAAGCAGGTGGTATCAGGAAGCATGCTGGCAAAGGTACGTGGTCATAATATTCAATTGCCTCACCCAATTAATATAATTAACCTTAACATTTATATCACAAAAGGAATTCAATTCAGTCAAAACAGATCTCCAAATATATGTGCACTTTATCAATACAATCATGTTAACATTTACAAATTCTACACATATAATATAATTCTCAGTTACAGAAACCATAGCAGTGGCGATACTCCGTCGTCACATTTCCTCCCCCCTCTCCCAAGAGTACAGTACTCTATGAGTCATGTACTTTGGAGAGGCTGTCTGCCACAAGGTTGGTTTTCCCTGCCATATACCGAACAGTAAAGTTATAAGGCTGAAGGGACAAATACCACCCTGTAAGACGACTATTCGTGTCCTTCATCCTATTCAGTCACTGTAGGGCCCGATGATCTGTCTCCAATGTGAAATAACACCCCAGTAAATAGTATTTCAGAGACCCTATTGCCCATTTCATGGCAAGGAACTCTTTCTCTACCGTAGAGTATGTCGTCTCCCGGTCCAACAACTTACAGCTCAAGAACAGTACCGGGTGTCTCTCTCCCTGCACCTCCTGGAGAAGCAGTGCTCCGATGCAAACTCCTGAAGCGTCTGTTTGTAGAATAAATGGACGGATGAAATCCGGACTGTAGAGAACCTTCTTACCAGAAATAGCACCCTTCAGATCTTCAAAGGCTCTACCACACTCCTCTGTCCACTTTACCCTATTTGGTGCTGAAGCCTTGGTGAGGTCAGTCAGGATTGCTGCTCTTTCAGCAAAATGGGGAATGAATTTACTATACCATCCTACCATTCCCATAAACGACCATACCTTCTTCTTGGTAGTAGGCACAGGATAGGTCCGAATGGCATCCACTTTACCCACTCGTGGTCTAATGACCCCCTGACCAACCACATGTCCCAGGTACTCCACCTGCTGCTGTCCAAACGCACATTTGCGTGGATTGATAGTCAGTCCTGCCCTCTTAATCAAATGAAGGACCTGCCTAAGATGTAGCAAATGTTCCTTCCAGGTCTGACTGTAGATGACTATGTCATCCAAATAGGCAGCTGCAAAGTCTGATACCCCTCTTAATACCTGGTCCATGAGCCGCTGGAAAGTTGCAGGCGCCCCCTGGAGGCCAGATGGCATAACCTTAAACTGAAAATTGCCATAAGGTGTTTTAAAGGCTGTAAATTCTTTCGTTTCAGGTGCCAAGGCCTCCTGCCAATATCCCTTGCTTAGGTCTAGCGTGGAAATAAGCCTAGCCCTGCCCACTTTCTCTAATAACTCTTCAATACGGGGCATGGGGTACGACTCAAACTTAGAGACTGCATTAAGGTATCAGAAGTCGATGCAGAACCTCAAAGAGCCATCCTTTTTGGGGACCAGCACAATCGGGCTACACCACTCACTGGCTGACTCCTCAATCACTCCCAGCTGCAACATCAGGTCAATTTCTTGCTTCAGTTTCGGGACCAACCGCTCAGGGATCCTATAAGACTTTCTACGTGGAACAGCCTCTTCCTTTACATGAACCTTATGGTGAACAAATCTGGTGAAACCAGGTCTCTCCTGAAACAATTCTGGATCTAATAGTGCCTCTAACTCTCTCCGCTGATTAACCTGCAAATGAGACACCTGAAATGAACAAGACTCTGTCACATTTGTGGGAAAGGACTGTTCTCTCTCCTCATCCACTTCTGTCGCACAAATGAGGAGCTGATGATGCGTCTGCTGAAGAACAGGCTGCTGCTGATGATGACCAGGCTGCTGAAACTCCTTTAACAAGTTAATATGGAAGCACTGATGTTTTGACTCCCTGTCAGGCATATATAGTTCATATGTCACTGCACTTAGTTTCTTAGAAATTTCATAAGGCCCCTGCCATCGAGCCAACAGCTTACTGTCACAAGAGGGCAGCAGTAACAACACCTGCTGGCCTGGGTGAAAAACCCTCTGTCTGGCCCTCTTATCATACCAAGTCTTTTGTTTGGCCTGCGCCGTCCTCATGTGCTCCTGAGCCAAAGCAGTCATTCGATCCAGTTTTTCTCTCATTTTAATTGTCCTGATCACTCGGTGGACTCTCCCAGTGCTCCTTTAATAAGTCCAGTGGGCCCCTCACCTGATGACCATGCAGTAGTTCAAAAGGTGAGAACCCTGTTGAAGCCTGGGGCACCTCCCGATAAGCAAATAACAAGTACGGCACCCATTGGTCCCAATCCGAGCCCATATCGGACCACTCAAGGACATTCACAGAGTTGTCCTGAAGCCACTCCTTCAATATCTTGGCTGTGTGCTGAGGGTCATTGTCCTGCTGAAAGATGAACCGTCACCCCAGTTTGAGGTCAAGAGTGTCACGCCGCGCCATTCATCAGCGGCGCCACCTGCTCACGCACCTGCTACTCGTCAGCGGCGAAGGATAAAAGCCGCCTCGCCCTGAGCGTCGGCCTGAAGCCGTAGACTTCGTTTCCTTTGCATGGACTTCTACCACATTCTCTTCAGCATCCTCTTTACCGGTAAGAAGTTCACTTACCTCATCTCTCCAGTCTGCTCCCCTGTGCACAGGTGGATTCCTCGGCGGCGGACAATCCCGTCCCTCGTCTCTCCTCGCTGCTGCACCGAGCCCTGCAGGTGGCTGTCTCCCGGGCTTCCATCCTTGAAGCGCCAGTCATCTGCCCAAACAAGTAAGCTTCTCTCCCTCGCCTATTCTCCTCCCGTGTTGGTGTGTGCTCATCACCCTGTGTCTGATTTCTCCCATAGGGTTGCCGGCTGAACGGTCTCCTGCCTCTGGGTCCGAAGCAGACGCCCCCACCAACACATTAACATTCTGCAGACACGCACCCAAACATCCCTGTTGTTAATAAACAGTTTGAACTACTCTGAGCCTGTGTGTGTGCGTCTCCTGAGCCGAACGTTATGTCAGTACGGCTTCAGCAGAGCGGCTCGGCGGACGGCGGGCTCGCACACCGGTTTACCATCCTCGAGGCTCGGGTGGATCAGATTGTTTATCAGCAACAGGTGGTTCTTAACCAATTATTAGAACTGACTAACCGATTGAACCGCTTGGACCCCCAACAGCCGTTCCTCCCGACTCGCCAGGGTGGCGCGGCTCCTGCTGTTCCAGCGGCCGTCCAGCCGGCTCCAGTGGCACCGGTTCGGCTCACGCCGATTCCGACCCCCGCCCGCTTTAGCGGTAAGCTCGGCGGAGCGCGGGGGTTTATTATGCAGTGTGAGTCCGTGTTCCACCGTGTGCCCGGAGATTTTCCCTCGGATCACAGCCGAATTGGTTACATAGGGAATCTTCTGGAGGGGCGTGCGTTAACTTGGACCTACGCCGTAATGGCGAGGCCCAGTTATGCCACCCTCACCTATGACCAATTCGTGAGGCGCTTTCTGGAGGTCTTTGACCACTCACAAACCGAAACGGTCCAGGTCGATCGGCTTCTCGCTCTCCAGCAGGGAAGCCGGTCGGCAGCGGACTACGCGGTCGACTTCCGGGTAGCGGCGGAGGAATTGGGCTGGGAGGAACGCTCCCTCTGTGGCCTGTTCCTCCGCAGCCTCAATAGTGATCTGAGGGATGAACTGGCTGGTCGGGATATCCCTGGGACGCTAGCGGAGCTGACGTCCTTAGCGATAAGTTTGGATAACAGGCTGCGCGAGCGCTCCTCGGGGCGGAGGTCTTCTTCTTCTCGCCCTCGTGGAGCCTCGCCGCACCTGTTCCAAGCTCGCCCCCTGGCGGCGCCGCCAGCATCGCGCCCCGAGGAGTCGGAGCCGATGGTGACGGGCTGGACTAAACTTTCCCCTGTGGAGAAACAACGCCGCCGTGAGTTGGGCCTCTGCATGTATTGCGGAGGCGACCAACACACCGTGGAGTGTTGCCCACGGAAAGCCAGTCGGTGGGGTCCGCGAGTCACTGTTGGAAGCCTCGCGGATGTCAATCGGTTAGGATCACTGACTCAATTGAAGCTGCCCATCCGTTTCTGCCATAACCCTACTGGGCACCTCACCCACGCACTGGTGGATTCGGGCGCAGAAGGCAGCTTCATTTCACAAAGCCTGGCAACCCGATTGGGCATCCGCTGCCAGGCACTCAATACTCCCATCTCCCTAATCCACCTCTCCCGTGCCACCCTCGGGAGAGTGACACATCAAACTGTTCCCCTACCGGTCATCATCTCGGGAAACCACCGGGAGGAAATGACCTTTTACGTCCTTCCCAACTCTGTGTCGCCCGTCATCCTGGGGTATCCCTGGCTCCGCCTTCACAATCCGGTCCTGGATTGGAAATCAGCTGGGATCTCGGCATGGAGTACGTTCTGTATGGGCACCTGCCTTCAGTCCGCTGCCTGCTCTCCGTCCGCTCCTCCCCCTGCGACGGACGCTGCACCCCCGGACCTGTCTCTGGTGCCCCCAGAATTTCACGACCTGGGTATGGTGTTCAGCAAAGCGAAAGCTATGTCTCTTCCCCCTCATCGGCCCTATGACTGCGCCATCAACCTCCGCCAGGGGGCTCCCTTACCTTCTGGTCGCCTTTATAGCCTGTCTGCGCCGGAGAAGGAGACGATGAACGCCTACCTGAAGGAATCTTTAAGTGCTGGGATTATCCGCCCATCATCGTCACCCGTGGGGGCAGGGTTCTTCTTCGTGGGGAAAAAGGATGGGTCCCTCCGCCCTTGTATCGACTACCGGGCCCTCAATAATATCACGGAGAAGGACCGTTACACCCTGCCTCTCATGGACACTGCTTTCCACTCCCTCCAGGGGGCGACCTGGTTCACCAAGCTGGACCTACGCAGCGCTTACCACCTCGTCCGGATCCGGGAGGGAGATGAGTGGAAAACGGCCTTCCGTACCCCGAACGGCCACTTTGAATATCTGGTGATGCCGTTCGGGTTGACCAACGCTCCTGCAGTCTTCCAGCGCCTCATAAATGACGTCCTCCGGGACTTCATTGGCCTTTTTGTGTTCGTCTACCTGGACGATATTCTCATCTTCTCCAAGTCCAGGGATGAGCACCAGGTCCACGTGAGGCGGGTCCTCCAAAGGCTGCTGGAGAACCGTCTGTACGTTAAGGCAGAAAAGTGTGAATTTTACGCCAGGAGCACGTCCTTCCTGGGGTTCATCATCGCCCACGATAGGGTGCTCCCCGACCCAGGGAAGGTAAAGGCGGTGGTGGAATGGCCCACACCTGCATCCCGGAAACAGGTGCAGCAATTTGTTGGCTTCGCCAATTTCTACCGCCGCTTTGTCCCCAACTTCAGTGCCATCGTGGGACCACTGACCCGCCTCACGTCCCCGAAGGTCCCGTTCCGGTGGACCGAAGAGGTCGCTGCCGCCTTTGAGGCGCTGAAGGCGGAATTCTCCTCCTCCCGGGTCCTTCGCCAGGTCGACCCCGCGCTGCAGTGCATTGTAGAGGTAGACGCCTCGGACACGGGAGTGGGAGCAGTGCTGTCCCAGCGGTCACCGGACGATGGCGCCAAGCGACCGTGCGCCTTCTTCTCCCGGCGCTTGTCCCCGGCGGAGAGAAACTACGATGTGGGGGACAGAGAGCTCTTGGCCATCAAGCTCGCCCTGCAGGAGTGGCGCCACTGGTTGGAGGGGGCAAGCCTGCCGTTTGTGGTCCTCACGGACCACAAGAACTTGGAATACTTGCGATCTGCCAAGCGCCTGAACGCCCGCCAGGCGCGCTGGTCCCTGTTCTTCGCCAGGTTCCAATTTTCCATCACCTTCAGGCCTGGCTCTAAGAACGTCCTGCCTGACGCCCTCTCCAGGCAGTTCGCCCCCGTGGAGTCGGAGGAGGCGCCCCACTCCATCCTGCCCAGGTCGTGCGTCGTGGGAGCCATCTCGTGGGACATTGAGAGCAAGATCCGGAAGGCACAGCAGGTGGAACCTGACCCTGGCGGCGGACCGGAGGGGAGGCTGTTCGTGCCATCCGCGGTCCGAGGAGAGGTCATTCACTGGCTCCACACCTCCAAGCTCACCTGTCACCCTGGCACCTCCCGGATGATAGATCTCCTCCAACGGTCCTTTTGGTGGCCAGGCCTGCGGAGGGATGCAGCCCGCTACGCCCGGGCTTGCCCAATCTGTGCCACCTGCAAATCGGGAAATGCCCCTCCAGCGGGTCTGCTCCAGCCCCTGCCCGTCCCTGGCAGGCCCTGGTCGCACATCGCTCTGGATTTCGTCACCGGACTCCCCATCTCCAACTCCTATGACACCATCCTGACCATCGTGGACCGCTTCTCCAAGGCCGTGCACTTCATCCCCCTGCGAGGCCTCCCTACTGCCCTGGAGACGGCGGACCTCCTCGTCCAACACGTGGTCAGGCTGCATGGGATTCCGGTGGACGTGGTCTCGGACCGGGGCCCCCAGTTTTCATCTGAGGTTTGGAGGTCATTCTGCAACGCCATCGGAGCCAAGGTGAGCCTCTCCTCCGGCCATCACCCCCAATCCAACGGGCAGTGTGAGAGGACCAACCAGGAGCTGGAGGCTGCGCTCCGCTGTGTGTCCAGATCCAAACCCGCGTCCTGGAGCAACCATCTTGCCTGGGTTGAATATGCCCACAACACCGCTCGCTCTTCTGCTACAGGGATGTCCCCCTTCAAAGCGTCCCTGGGTTACGACCCCCCGCTGTTTCCGGAGCAGGAGAGTGAGGTGACTGTCCCGTCAGTTAGGGCCCATCTCAGGCAGTTCCGCTCCACCTGGGCTGCCGCGCGCCATGCGCTATTACGCACAGCGGAGCGCAACAGGACTGTGGCGGACCGGCGTAGGAGACCTGCCCCGGCGTACAGAGTTGGGCAGCTTGTTTACATTTCCACCCAGGACGTCACTCTAAAAGGCGAGAGGAGAAAGCTGGCACAGCGCTTCATGGGTCCCTACCCCATCACCCGGATCATCAACCCGGTGGCTGTGCGCGTGGCTATTCCCCCCTCCCTCCGCATTCATCCTACTTTCCACGTGTCGAAGGTGAAACTGGCGGTTTCTGACCCCCTTTGCCCTCCTCCTGCAGCGCAACCCGCGCCCCGGATGATTGGTGGCCATCCGGCCTGGTCCGCTTCCTCCATCCTGGACTCCCGGCGCCGGGGTCGTGGGTTGCAATACTTGGTGGACTGGGAGGGCTATGGGCCCGAGCATCGACAGTGGGTGCCCCCGTCGTTTGTGTTGGACCCATCGCTCATCGCGGACTTCCACCGAGCGCACCCGGATAAGCCATCGCCAGGAGGCGCTGCTAGAGGGGGGAGTACTGTCACGCCGCGCCATTCATCAGCGGCGCCACCTGCTCACGCACCTGCTACTCGTCAGCGGCGAAGGATAAAAGCCGCCTCGCCCTGAGCGTCGGCCTGAAGCCGTAGACTTCGTTTCCTTTGCATGGACTTCTACCACATTCTCTTCAGCATCCTCTTTACCGGTAAGAAGTTCACTTACCTCATCTCTCCAGTCTGCTCCCCTGTGCACAGGTGGATTCCTCGGCGGCGGACAATCCCGTCCCTCGTCTCTCCTCGCTGCTGCACCGAGCCCTGCAGGTGGCTGTCTCCCGGGCTTCCATCCTTGAAGCGCCAGTCATCTGCCCAAACAAGTAAGCTTCTCTCCCTCGCCTATTCTCCTCCCGTGTTGGTGTGTGCTCATCACCCTGTGTCTGATTTCTCCCATAGGGTTGCCGGCTGAACGGTCTCCTGCCTCTGGGTCCGAAGCAGACGCCCCCACCAACACATTAACATTCTGCAGACACGCACCCAAACATCCCTGTTGTTAATAAACAGTTTGAACTACTCTGAGCCTGTGTGTGTGCGTCTCCTGAGCCGAACGTTATGTCAAAGAGTGCTGTGGAGCAGGTTTTAATCCAGGATGTCTCTATACATTGCTGCATTCATCTTTCCCTCTATCTTGGCTAGTTTCCCAGTTCCTGCTGCCGGAAAACATCCCCACAGCATGATGCTGCCACCACCATTGGCATGGTTATGAGCGGTGCCTGGTCTCCTCCAAACATGACACCTGGCATTCATGCCAAAGAGTTCAATCTTTGTCTCATCACACCAGAGAATTTTGTTTCTCATGGTCTGAGAGTCCTCCAGGTGCCTTTTGACAAAATCCAGGTGGGCTACCATGTGCCTTTTATTAAGGAGTGGCTTCTGTCTGGCCCCCTTTACCATACAGGCTTGATTGGTGGATTGCTGCAGAGATGGTTGTCCTTCTGGAAGGTTCTCTCTCTACAGAGGAACACTGGAGCTCTGACAGAGTGACCATCGGGTTCTTTGTCATCTCCCTGACTAAGGCCTTTCTCCCCCGATCGCTCAGTTTAGATGGCTGGCCAGCTCTGGAAAGGGTCTTGGGGGTTCTGAACTTCTTCCATTTACGGATGATGGAGGCCACTGTGCTCATTGGGACCTTCAAAGCAGCAGAAATTATTGCTGTACCCTTCCCCAGATTTGTGCCTCGAGACAATCCTGTCTCGGAGGTCTACAGACAATTCCTTTGACTTCATACCTGGTTTGTGCTCTGACATGCACTGTCAACTGTGGGTCCTTATATAGATAGGTGTGTGCCTTTCCAAATCATGTCCAATCAACTGAATTTACCACAGGTGGACTCCAATTAAGCTGTAGAAACATCTCAAAGATGATCAGTGGAAACAGAATGCACCTGAGCTCAATTTTGGGCTTCATGGCAAAGGCTGTGAATACTTATGTACATGTGATTTCTTAATTTTTTTATTCTTAATAAATTTGCAGAAATCTCAAAAAAAGTTTTCGTATTGTTATTATTGGATATTGTGAGTAGAATTTTGAGGGAAAAATTGAATTTAATCCCTTTTGGAATAAGGCTGTAACGTAACAAAATGTGGCAAAGTGAAGCGCCGTGAATACTTTCTGGATGCACTGTACTTCTTGAGGGTTTGTGAGTCACCTAAGGTGCATGGTGGCTTATTAGCTGATCAATTAATAGCAGTCAGGGGCTAACACCTTTTAGCCTTTTAGGTTCCATGCCTTTTAGCGTTATCATCCACGCACTTTGCTCTCTTTTTTTTGGCATCTTGAGATAAAATAGAGTCAATCGTCACATTCTATGTAGATGGAGAGCGTATTTGTTTTCGTTACAAGCCGTCTTTAATTGTACCAATGGTATTCTGCTGCATCTATAGTTGTAACTCCATGGACATGTCTTAAAGGGACAGGACATGAAAACCTCTCACACATGCACAACAGGGAGAGGAGAAAACCTAAAAAAATGGCATGAGCAGGATTATGTCAGTTCTACACTCTGAACGTTTGTTCCAGTTTTATTTTGGTTAATTTCCCAGCCCTACATGTGATCTAAAAAATCTTATGCACTATACAATATGTGATTTTGTTGCACAGGTATGAAATGATAATAACCCTATTCTTTTCCATATTATGCTCATTTTGGTGTTTGTTAAACCAGTTATTTTGCTCAACCAAACACAAATTTTTGGTCAAATATTAATTGTGTTTGTAGAACTGTTATACATCACACTCAAGGTCATGGAGTATCATGAATGTACAGTTGCAATCAAAATTACCTCCCCCCCCCCCCCCGCAAATTAGTTTTTTTGGCAAAATATACAAACTAGCAGCTGTTTGCAATAAACAAATCAAACAAGAACAATTTAGGTGGCACAACACAACTAATATCACAGTCTCTCCAAATTCAACATAAAATTCCGCTTTTAGTGACTACTGCAGTCTCAAATTTATTCACCACCTTCATGACAAGCATTTAGTACTTAGTAGAGCACCCTTTTGCTGTTATGACCTGCTTCAAACGTGATGCATAGCCAGACAGCAGCTTCTGGCAGCGCTCCTGAGGAGCCTTAGCCCATTCCTCATTGGCAAAGACCTCCAGTTCACCAATATTCTTGGATTTGCATGCTGCCCCTGCCTTTTTTTCAAGTCAGGTGACTGATGGTAACTCAGGTATCTTCTAGGTCTTCTTCTGCAACCAAACATTGGTTTACTTTAAGGTGTGCTAGTGATCACTGTCCTGTTAGAAGGTCCACTGATGCCCAAGCTTCAGCTTCCTTGCAGACGGCATATTTTCTCCCAGGATTTCCTGATCCTTGATTGAATCCATCTTGCCCTCCACATGCTGCAGGTTTCTAGTTCCAGAGGAAGCAAAGCATCCCCAGAGCATCACTGAGCCACCACCATGCTTCACTATAGACAGGGTGTTCTTTTCGGTATATGTTTTATTCTTCCTCCTTCAGACAAACTGCTGAGCCATAGGCCTGAAAAGTTCCAGTTGTTTCATCGCTTTACAGAACAAAATCCCCCAAACTCTTTGGCTTATTTATTTAGTTTTGTGCAAATTGGAGCCAGCTTTTTAGGCCTATGGATCAGCTTTATGTCTGGAGGATGAAGAATGAATCATACGTTGAAAAGAACACCATGATTAGAATGAGGTATGGTGGTGGCTCAGTGCTTTGCTTCCTCTGCTATGTGAAACCAGCAGCATGTGGAGGGCAAGATAGATTCAATCAAAGATCAGGAAATCCTGGGAGAAAATGTCATGCCATCTGTGCTGAAGCTGAAGCTGAAACTTGAGCGTCACTGGAGCTTCCAACAGGACAGTGATCCCAAGCATACCTCAAAGTCCACCAAGGCTTGGTTTCAGAAGATGTCCTGGAAGATACTAGAGTGGCCATCACAGTCGCCTGACTTGAACCTCATTGAAAATCTCTGGGGGAATTTGAAAAAGGTGGTTACCACACACAAACCCAAGAATATTAGTGATCTGGAGGTCTTTGCCCATGAGGAATGGGCTAAGATTCCTCGGGCATGCTGTCAGAAACTGGTGTCAGGCTATGCGCCACATTTGCAGCAGGTCATAACAGCAGAAGGGTGCTCTATTAAGCACTAAAGATGCTTGTCACGA
Source organism: Pholidichthys leucotaenia (assembly GCA_020510985.1). Taxonomy (NCBI): domain Eukaryota; kingdom Metazoa; phylum Chordata; class Actinopteri; order Cichliformes; family Pholidichthyidae; genus Pholidichthys; species Pholidichthys leucotaenia. The sequence goes on along the minus strand of CM035848.1, from coordinate 45,085,125 downwards.
AGGGGTTGAATAAATTTGAAACTGCAGTAGAATTTGGAGGAACAACTTGTAATATTAGTTGTGTTGAGCTATCTAAATTGTTTTCATTTGATTCGTTTATTGCAAACAACTGCTAGTTTCCACATTTTGACAGTAATCCTAATTTGCAGTGTGGGTTGAATAATTTATTTTTCAACTGTAACTGGGCCACATTAATTAAAAAAGTTAATGCCAATTATCTCAGTCCTAGTAGGGTCCAGCGATCCCGTCTCTTTAGTTGAGTAGTCTGCTATTTAGCTACCTAGCTAAGATCAAGCCATACCCTAACAAAGTGGCAGGATTGTGTTTTTTTCCCAGAGTTTTTCCATTGGTAGCCACTCCAGATATTCAAACAGACGTGCCAAAGCACTGAAAAAAAGTTACATTTTCGTCATATGTCCCCTTTTAGCCTAAAATGTCTCAAACCCGTCTCTGTCCACGGTGAATGTTGCTGAGCATGATCAGTCGTCTTTGCTTCTGCACATCCAGAATCTCTGTGCTCCATTTTTTAAAACCAGTTGACAGCAAAAAGAGTCATAAATAAACCCGAGGCAACACAGCAGAAAAGACAGGAGGAGGGGGGCTAAAAAAAAGTGGATCTAGATGGGAAGAGAAATTAAAGTGGAAGATAGAGGACGAGGAATGGGTAACAGCAGAATATAATTAGTCTCTGCAGGATAAAACAGAAGACTAAAGCGGGAGGAGGACAGGGATGAAGAGCGTTTTTCATTGTGAGTGCCAAGCTTACTCCCAGAGAACACAGACATTATTTTGTCTCTGCTACCTGTGATCCTCAGCCCTGTTTACTCTGATTTTTGGGGTAATTATTACGGCAAGCAGAAGTGCTTTGTGTGTGTTTCTCTCCTCCAAGCCTTTTTTTCCCTCTTTTCTGGGACAAACCAATTTGTGATGAAACATGAATTAAGTGTGTTAGACTAAATAATACCACTTGATTTTTTTTAAACAGTGTTTTCCTGGATGATGATGTTCCACTTAGACTTATCAACATTTAATGTTTTGGGAATATTAGAGGCAGATTGTGTGAAACACCCGGAGAGGAAAACTCCAATGCATCACTATTAACTGGGTTTTAAGAGAAGGTCCAGGACACCTGTTGGAATGATCTCGGTAGCAGTGACATGCTGTGACTGGTGTCTTCTGACCAGCCAGCAGGGAGGGATCAGGAAGTGATGCTGGTGAAGTGTGTGGTTGAAGCAGTGGAAAAACACGAGTCCTATATAAGAAGGCTAAAGCCTATAGCGTGTTTACATTCATAGTAATGCTGATGGATGACATATGCTGATGACATTTTACACTTTTATGCTGTGGTTTGATGTGCCTTGTTGCCTGATAGAGCGTCATAATTCCTGCACTATGGCTGGTACTGTTAAAGGGGTAATTGACTGCACTTTTCCCACGTTTTAACAGCTCACACAAGTCTTAATGAACTGTTTGTGACATTGTTTTGATCACATTTTCTTTATTCATTCATTCATTCATTCATCTTCTTCCGCCACTTAATCCTTTTCGGGTCGCGGGGGGGCTGGAGCCTATCCCAGAATCTTTGGGCGAGAGGCAGGGTACACCCTGGACAGATTCTTTAATTTTTTTAAAATTATTGAAGCAAATTTGCTTTATATTTTTTTCTGACTTTCTTGAAATGCTCTGATTTAAAGCCTATCACTTTAAGTAACATCCTTCATCTATTCAACTCCGCCCTCCCTCTTACATCACTTAGCCATTAGCTGACCAGCTTCTAGCCTTTAGTTTTTAGCCTCCTAGCTCGAATCAGCCAGCAGCCTCGGGTTCCGGGCCAGTTCGGTTGGGGCGACTGGCGCGCCGGTGCTGGCGATTTGCTGCGGAATCATGGCAGAATTATTGGGAGATGGGTCAGAGTCACGCAAGGTATATTGTGGACTGTGGACTGGTGAACCAGGTGATAACGGGGATGGTTATTAGGGTGACTAAGATCTGAGGAAAATTATATAAGACGCGCTGGATCCTAATTGCCTAACTGTGTGTCTAGTGTGTGTTATTAGTATCCATTAGGATTAGGTGTGTTATTACATTATTAGTATGTTGTGTTACCTATTACCTTGGCATTTGCTCGGAGAGCAGAGTAAGAATTTCATTGCTCAGGAAATGTTGCATTTCTTAACTGTGCACATGATAATAAAGCCTTTGAATCTTGAATCTTGGTGCGAGTCTCCTGGTACCAGTGTTAGCTGGGGGCTAATAGCTTAGGGACTAATAGGCTACTTTTAGCCCCCCCTTCCATTTACATGACAGACAGCTAGGCAGGCCAATAATAGAGTAGTGGGCAGGTCTCAAGGACGGCAGTGGGTTGGCTTTGTCAAATCTTGACATACCGTACAGGATTTACCCTGGAGTAAAAAATGTTTATGGGAGAGAAAAACATGATAAAGGCGTTGTGTGTGTGGTTTTAAGAAAATTGACTGTTTTGAAATTTTTTTCAATAATTACATGACCAATACACACATTTCAGACAGTTAAAACCTACAAACACACCATTTTTAATGTTAATGGAATGTCTGGAATATGCTTAAGTCAAAACAACTCAGGGTTTAATTATGCCTCTGAGGCATACGGTAATCTCTCAGTGTGCCTGTGTGTGTGTGGTTGTGTGTATCTGTCTGTTTGGCTGTTACCAGCTTTTCAGCTCACCCAGTCAAAGTCAAGTGCAACTAAAGGCTTGTATCATTATATTACAATATTTTCTCAACATTTAATTTGCCATTTTGAGATAAGGCTTTGTTTTCAAAATAAACACAAATTTAACTCACCACTGCTGTTAACAATAGAGCCGTGAAAAAAGGTATTGTAATAACTATGCTGGGCCACAAGAGGTGGCAGTGCAACTTTTTTACAGCCCACAGATGACTTCCTGTTACAGTCGATCTCTTGTTGAACTTTTTAAAATAGCAGTTGTTACTTCAATCCAAACACGTATTCAGCAACTGCATCATTTATTCATCACATCGATTGTTTTCAGACTCCTTTCGCTGTTTAGTTTTGCAGAGGAAGGACGAGGTATTTTCTTCCTGTAGTTTTCAGTTCATCAGTAAAAACTCCAAGTGCCACATTCTTGCCTCTAAAATATGGTGGACAACAGTAGACAGCTGAGCGAAGGAAAAACCCTTTCAAAGTAATTTTTGTGCTTAAATTATACAGCAATTTCAATATTAAAACACTAGTAACTCCTACAACTGCAACATCTGATTCTTAAAGCTTATGTCACATCACATTTTTTTTCTTCCAATGTCCATTTTTCTTCCATACTGGGGCTGCTTGGTTACATTAATGTTGCCTCAGTACAAAGCAAGGTAGGCATACCATAATCACTACAAGCATCTGTGTATGTATCTGTCTGTCTGTCTGTCACCAGCTTTTCAGCTCCCCCAGTGAAAATCAAGTGGAACTAAAGGCTTATATCATTATATCTCCATATTTTATCCAATTTTTATTTTGCAAAATTTCTACATACAGCTTTGTTTTCAAAATAAACACAAATTTAAGGCTGCATGTCCACAAAACATGTTTTTTGTCACCTGATCTCCCTGAGCATTTTTTTTTTTTTCAGCGTTTGTGCGTGACGCTGTGGGGAAAAAAAAGTCTGTGCCCTGTATCCCAGCAACAGCTTGTCACTCTCAGCTCAAGACTTCCACTTTCCTATGGTCAGATTTTCTTCTGATTTTTTAATAGCAGTCTCTAAATAACAATGGACAGGAAACGTGTTTTAGCAGCTCTGGATGTGAAATATGATGACATGGAAAGCAGGAGTCTGAGTACAGAGGAGTACCGGTGTCCTATGTCCCGCCCACAGTTCTGATTGGCTGCTTAGGTCTGACATTGATGAGCTCAGCTGCAGTCTCTGAAAAGCTGAACTTTTTTCAGCTCTGAGCGCCGCAACAAAAAATGGCCACCACAGAAAACATTTCAGTGCCCAGGGCGCTCAGCGCGGTGAAAGCTGGACTACATAAAGAATGAATGGAAAATAGCCTCCCAGAGTGGAAAAAATGCGTTTTGTGGACACGCAGCCTTACTCACCTTTACCATCAATGGAGCTAGGTAAAAAGGTATTTTAATAACTATGCTGGGCCAGTAGAGGTGGCAACACACCTTTTTTTTACAGCCCCCCCCCCCATGCCTCCCTGCTACAGGCACCGAGGCATCAGCACTTTGGTGCTTTTATTATTGGAGTACCATTTTATACACAGCTGAAGGAGCCTCCCTTAGAACTGTCTATTTGAATGGGCATTTTGCTTTAAATGCTGATGAATCCCAGTTCACCCTTCCCTCTTTTTCTCATTTATGAAATTTGCCAAGATTAGGAGCATCTTGTCTCAGAGTGATGCTGAGAAACTGATCCACGCTTTTGTTAGCGCTAGATTAGATTATTGTAACACTTTATTATCAGGTTGTCCTAAAATATCTTTAAAAAGTCTTCAGTTGATACAAAATCACCGGAGTGGTGGCTTAGTTGGTAGAGCATCCGCCCCACACCTGGGAGGCAGGGGTTAAAATCCCGGCCGGGTCATGCCGAAGACCATATAAAAGTGGAACTTCCTGCCATCCAGCTTGGTGCTCAGCAATAAATGGAATGGAGGAGGGAACTCTGTGGCGGCGCCTTGCATGGCAGCGGCCCTCTGATTCTGCACTTGGGGTGTGTGTGATTTACACTGTAGATAGGTAAAGCACAATCTCTTTCTGCTGTACATGATTGGTTGTACGGTTGAATGACAATAAGGGTGATTAAAAAAAAAATGCTGCTGCAAGAGTTTTAACAGGGACTAGAAAGAGAGATCATATCTCTCCGGTTCTGGCCTCCCTTCATTGGCTTCCAATAGTGTTCAGAATTAAGTTTAAACTCCTTCTTCTCACTTACAAAGCTCTAAACAATTCAGGCCCCTTTTTAAAAGATCTGATACTACCCTATCATCCTAATAGAGCATTATGCTCCCAAAATGCTGGATTACTTGTAATACCTAGAATCTCCAAAAGTACAATGGGAGGCAGAGCCTTCAGTTATCAAGCTCCTCTCCTGTGGAACCAGCTGCCAATCTGGATTCGGGAGTCAGACTCAATCTCTGTTTTTAAGAATAGGGTAAAAAACCTCCCTTTTCGATATAGCCTACAATTAGGAGGGATCATGTGTCTCTAAACCCTCCGTTAGTTATGCTGCTAATACAGACGTGGACAAAATTGTTGGTACCCTTCTGTTAATGAAAGAAAAACCCACAATGGTCACAGAAATAACTTGAATCTGACAAAAGTGGTAATAAATAAAAATTCTATGAACATTAACCAATGAAAATCAGACAATGCTTTTGAATTGTGGTTCAACAGAATTATTTTAAAAAACAAACTCATGAAATAGGCCTGGACAAAAATGAAGGTACCCCTAGAAAAGACTGAAAATAATGTGACCATAGGGACATGTTCAACCAAGATGTGTCCTCTGATTAACATCACAGGTGTCTACAAACTTGTAATTAGTCAGTTGGCCTATTTAAAGGGTGACAAGTAGTCACTGTGCTGTTTGTTGTCATGGTGTGTACCACATTAAACGTGGACCAGAGGAAGCAAAGGAGGGAGTTGTCTCAATAGATTAGAAAGACAATTATAGACAAGCATGTTAAAGGTAAAGGCTATAAGACCATCTCCAAGCAGCTTGATGTTCCTGTGACTACAGTTGCACATATTCAGAAATTTAAGATCCACGTGACTGTAGCCAACCTCCCTGGACGTGGCCGCAGGAGGAGATGGATAATACGAATGGTAACAAAAGAGCCCAGAACAACCTCTAAACACATTCATGGTGAACTCCAAGGTCAAGGTACATCAGTGTCAGATCGCACCATCCGTCGTTGTTTGAGCCAAAGTGGACTTCATGGGAGACGACCAAGGAGGACACCACTGTTGAAAACAAATCATAAAAAAGCCAGACTGGAATTTGCCAAACTGCATGTTGACAAGCCACAAAGCTTCTGGGAGAATGTCCTATGGACAGACGAGACAAAACTGGAACTTTTTGGCAAGGTACATCAGCGCTATGTTCACAGACGCAAAAATGAAGCATACCAAGAAAAGAACACTGTCCCTACTGTGAAACGTGGAGGAGGTTCTGTTATGTTCTGGGGCTGCTTTGCTGCATCTGGCACAGGGTATCTTGAATCTGTGCAGGGTACAATGAAATCTCAAGGCTATTAAGGTATTCAGGGGAGAAATGTGCTGCCCAGTGTCAGACAGCTTGGTCTCAGTCGCAGGTCATGGGTCTTGCAACAGGATAATGACCCAAAACACACAGCTAAAAACACCCAAGAATGGCTAAGAGCCAAACATTGGACTATTCTGAAGTGGCCTTCTATGAGCCCTGATCTAAATCCTATTGAACATCTGTGGAAGGAGCTGAAACATGCCGTCTGGAGAAGGCACCCTTCAAACCTGAGACAACTGGAGCAGTTTGCTCATGAGGAGTGGGCCAAAATACCTGCTGAGAGGTGCAGGAAGTCTCATTGACAGTTACAGAAATTGTTTGATTGCAGTGATTGCCTCAAAAGGTTGTGCAACAAAATATTAAGTTAAGGGTACCATCATTTTTTTCCAGGCCTGTTTCATGAGTTTGTTTTTTAAAATAATTCTGTTGAACCACAATTCAAAAGCATTGTCTGATTTTCATTGGTTAATTTTCATAGAATTTTTATTTATTACCACTTTTGTTAGATTCAAGTTATTTCTGTGACCATTGTGGGTTTTTCATTCATTAACAGAAGGGTACCAACAATTTTGTCCACGGCTGTAGATTTAGACAGCCGGGGGACCTCCAATAATGTACTGGGCTCCTCCCCTTTAATGTGTGCTCTCTACATGTCTGTTCTTTTCATCTTCTCTATCCCCTCACCCCCCAGCCAGTTGCAGCAGATGACTGCCCCTCCCTGAGCCTGGTTCTGCTAGAGGTTTCTTCCTGTTAAATGGGAGTTTTTCCTCTCCACCGTCGCCAAGCATTTGCTCACAGGGGATTGCCTGATTGCTGGTGTCTTTCTGCAATTGTGGGGGTTTCCCCTACATTTGAAAGTGTTATGAGATGACTGTTGTTGTGAAATGGCGCTATATAAATAAAGTTGAATTTAATTGAATTTGCTGTTGGTGTGGCCTGAGCCGTTTTGAGGCTAACTAGTTAGCAAGTTAAAATACTAACTAAAACCGGATGACTGTGAGAATGTGAAAGCCCAAATAAAGCATTATCAGAGACGTATGTGGTTTGGGTGGTCAGTATGACATGACCTATCTCTTGGGTGTAATAAACAGAAATAACCCTAAATGAGTGAAGGGCTAACTCTGCTGAAGGCAACTAGAAGGTCCAAAGTCCAATATACTAAAACAAAATGATGTCTGTGAATGAGATATGTGGTCAAGGGTTGGCAGATGATCCAGCTAGGAAGACTGACGAGGATAGATAGAACAGAATAGAAAATAGATAAAAACAGGTGTCAGTATGACACCTGTTTATTTTAACTTGCTAACTAGTTAGCCTCAAAACGGCTCAGGCCACACCAACAGCAAATTCAATACAATTCAACTTTATTTATATAGCGCCATTTCACAACAACAGTCATCTCACAGGTGTTTAGTTGTAGCTAAGCTAAAGGTTAGAAAGCCAGTGCAGACCACGAATCTCCTGGAGAAGAACAGTCCAAGCCGAACTACAGGAGATGGGATACACCTGGGGACAAGCTTAACATGTTGCAAAGGACAGGGCAAAGTGGGCATTGCTTGTTGCGGCCTTATGTCCCACCCGGGACGAAGAGGATAAGTAAGTAAGCTAAAGGCTAGTGGATTCTATTAGTTTATGGAAGACCGAGGCAACGGTATAGAATATGTACAGTGGTGGGAAAAAGTGTTTGCCCCCTTCCTGATTTCTCATTTTTTTTGTATGTTTGTGACACTTAAATGTTTCAGATCATCAAACAAATTTAAATATTAGACAAAGATAACACAAGTAAACACAAAATGCAGTTTTTAAATAAAGGTGTTTATTATTAAGGGTAAAAAAAAATCCAAACCTACATGGCCCTGTGTGAAAAAGTGATTGCCCCCCCCCCAAAAAGGGGGGGGGGGTAAATTTACAAAAATTGCAAATTTACAAGAAAAAAGTTGCAAATTTACATTAAAAAAGTTGCAATTTAACGAGAACAAATTCACAAGTTAACATCACAAAGTAAATCCCCAAAATCATGTGCATAGTTTTCTGTGTATAAACCGAATGACAATGAAGTTAGTTCTCACATGTACCGTGTGTGACACAAAATAAGGCTCACATTGTCAAATTAAATATGACGTCCAAAGGCCAAATTTAACCAGGTTGGAAGTGACTTTGCTGTATCTCACAGAGACGTTTCAGTTTCGCTCGTTTACCTCTTCCAGACAGCGTTTGGCTTTAACAAAATGTCACAATGCGACACCCTGGGAATGAGAACAGGCCGGAGCTGTAAAGTATTCAGAGTGAAACTCTGTTGCTGCATTTAAGATTGAACTTTTCTGGTGTTAACATTCAGTCGCCCGTCCAACAACTGGCTGTCATCTGTGTTCTCCTCCATCACCGATATGGCAAAAAGAGGGGGGCCGCTGCCTGCAGCTCGGCAGCCTCTCCTCTCCCAGTGCTCCCACATGCAAATTAAATTGACAGTATGACATTTAAAGTGGGTGCCGTCCTTTTGCTTCTGACTTTACTCCCCTCCAGTACCTCGCTGTGTCTTGTCGTGCTGGAAATTTCTCACCACGAGAGAAGAGCTGGTTTCTGCAATTACATTTTTCTTTTGTGCTCTTATAATTTTTGAGATACCTGAAAGATCTTTCATGGTCCTTCTGAGGAAACACGGTCCCAAAACTTTTAGTTTGCCCCAAAATAGTTCAAACATTTGCTGAATGCTCAGTGGCTCAAATGAGGCTCAAAAAAAGAGACCACTTTTGGTCAGTTTGGAACAAATTGGATATTACTGAAATTTAAAATGCAAATTAATGACAGAAGTTACAAATGATCAGGAAAAAGTCACAAATTATTGAGAAAAAAGTCTCAAATTAATGAGACAAAGTTTCAAATAAAGGAGAAAAAAGTCACAAATTAACTAGAAAAAGGTCAGAAATGAATGAGGAAAAAGTTGCAAATTTACGAGAAAAAGGTTACACATTATCTAGAAAAAAAGTCACAAACTAATGAGAAAAAGTCATAAATTAACAAGAAAGTCACAATTTTACAAAAAGTCTCCAATTAACAAGAAAGTTGCTAATTTACAAGAAAAGTCACAAATTTGCAAGAAAAAGTCACAAATTAACACAAAAATACACAAATTAACAAGAAAAAAGTCACAAATGAGAAAAAAGTCTCAAATTAATGAGAAAATAGTTGCAAATTAACAAGAAAAAAGTGGCAAATTAACAAGATAAAAGTTGCATCTTTACATGAAAATGTTGCAAATTAGTGAGAAAAAAGTTGTAGATTTATGAGAAAAAAAGTCACAAATTATTGAGGAAAAAGTCACAAATTATTGAGGAAAAAGTCACAAATTAATGAGAAAATGGTTGCAACTTAACAAGAAAAAAGTGGCAAATTAACAAGAAAAAAGTGGCAAATTTACATGAAAAAATTGCAAATTAGTGAGAAAAAAGTTGCAGATTCATGAGAAAAAAAATTCACAAATTAATGAGAAAGTCACATATTATTGAGAAAAAGTCACAAATTGTCATGAAGGAGGAGAAAGACGGATTTAAGTGCAGGGTTACTCCACAAACACATTTATTAAAGAAAGACAAACAGTTCCAAAAATAGTGCAGACATACAAAAACAGGTACAGGACACACTTACAGCTAACACGACGGGACGTGTAGCGGGCAAACCACAGAGTATAGTGGCGAGGGCAGACCACGGCTGAATGTGGCCGAGACAGATTCACATGACGACTTCAATAGTCCACCAACACAAGACAGCAGATGAGTAACTTAAATACTAATGGCAGAGTGACTGGGTGCACCTGGGCGAGGAGCGGGAAGAGAAATTACGGGGAGTGGAACCAGCTGACTGTCATGAGAGAGGGGGCGTGGTCGGACCGACAAGCTGACAGACAGCACCCACACAAGTGTAGGCCAGAGAAGGCTGCCTCACAGCTGCCGGCCAGAAAGCTGTGGCAACAGGTACGGGGAAAAACTAGGGAACATAGAAGCTACAAGAAACTCAAAAGATAACACAATACACAAATAAATATGGAACAGAGAAAGATGAGACTGAGCCTGGGAGAATCCCGGCTCAGAACCAAATACACAAAATACACAGACGAACCTGAAACACAGAGAAAGGTCAGAACCGAGCCCAAAGGACAACCCGGCTTGGTTCATGACACAAATTAACAAGAAAAGATGCAAATTAATGAGAAACAGTCACAAATTAACTAGAAAAAAGTGGCAAATTAAAAAGAAAACGGTCACAAATTCACAAGAAAAAGGTGCAAACTTATGAGAAAAAATTAATAAATTATTTAGAAAAAATCACCAATTAGCGAGAAAACACAAATTAACAAGAAAAGTCACAAATTAACGAGGCAAACAAACATTTATGAGGAAAAAAAAGTCAAATTTTTTTGAGAAAACAGTTGCAAATTTACATGACAAAAGTAAAAACCATTAAAATACAATCTGTGACATTCTTTGATCTGCAAACAGGCCAAAGCCCTCCTACACAGGAGTTCCCCTCTCCCACTTAGTCATGTGAATTAGTGTAACCAGGGTATTTTTTTTATACTTTCTGTGTAGTACTAGAAGTACTAGAACTGTAGTCACTGTACCAGAAAAGCTCATTCACTAATCCACAGTCAAAAGTGTATTTTTTTTACCTTTTAACGTGACAATCTTTAATTCATAAATTTGCAACTTTTAACTCATAATTTTCTCATGCTCTAATAAATGTCAGTTTTTCTTTGGATTTTTTGTTTCATTTTTGGTTCGAAGTGTTTTGTTTGTTTTTTTTTACTCATGAACTTACTACTTTTTAATTGTGAATTTGTGACTTTTCAACTTCTTTTTTGTTGCCATTGATTTGTGACTTTATTATTCTGAATTTTAATGTTTCTGTATTTAAAATTTGCAACTTTAAGTTTATAAATTATCAACTTTTCCCCCTAAATTTGCAACTTTTTTGTTTTAACATTGCAACTTTTAATTTGTAAATTTGCAACATTTAAACTTGATATATTTTTATTATAATTGTTAATTTTTTGTGGGTTTTTTTTTTGGCTATTGTGCATCAAAATCACATGGACCCACTGTTTATGTGAATAATACAACATGCAACTACTTGTATTACTGCTCTACCTTTTTCTGTATACCGTATAAGATTGCTAGGTTTTATCGTTTATCTTTATTTGCATTATGGGATGTCTGGGTTTTATCTTTTACCATTATTTGCATGACAGGTAGCATTACTGTACATAGACTGCTGTTTTTTTTTTTTTTTCCAGCCTCATTCCTTTTTTTTCTTATATTGCACACACCACTGAAGAGAGAGAAACAGCATTTCACTTCTGCTGTATGTCCTGTACGCACAGTAGTTATTGACAAATGAGATCTTTGAATCTTGGATCTTGATCGCATAACAACTAAAAATAACCTCTTAAAAGTCCGGTGTTCCACCAATGGGACGTTTCAAATTTTCTGCTGCCACTCAGTGAAGAAAGAATTAGATTTTCGTTGCATATGCCAAATTTAGGCAGATTGGCTTGAATGCTAAGGGGTTAAAAAAGTTTCAAATCTCCAAGAAAAAAGATTCAAATTTACAAGAAAAAAATTTGCTAATTTTTGAGAAAATGGTTGCAAATTATAGAAAAAAGTAGCAAATATTTGACGAAAAAAATTAAAAACTTACAAGAAAAAAAGATGCAAATTTAAAAGTTTCAAATCTCCAAGAAACAAGTTGCAAATTTAGAGGAAAAAAAAAGTTGTATTTTTTTTTTAGAAAACAGTTTCAGATTTATAGAAAAAAGTTCCAAATATTTGAGGAAAAACATTAAAAATTACAAGAAAAAAGTTGCAAATTTTTTGAGAAAAAAGTTGCAAAATTGCAAGAAAAATTTGATTTGCCAACACTGGATCAGGAATTTCGATGTTTCCATGGCAACAGAGAGTTTCAAAAGCTGAAAGTTCTTAAGGAATCTTTCCATATTTATGGCATTTTTGATTGCAGGTTCTCCTCTTTCCATGAAAAATGTAGAGTCTCCGACTGTGTAAAACAACCTCATGTTGCGTGGAGCCCGTGGTGCTAGCTGCAGCTCTGTCAGCCCCAGAGAGGGAGGGGGCCCTGACGGCGTCCCCACAGACCGGCATCATCATCCTCTTCACCATTAAAGATAAGACCCGGGAGGAGATGGCAAAGAAGGGAAGAGACCATTTCCTTTTGTTATCAATCACGGCCGGCAGCTGTACGGGATTTCCCAGGAGGCGGCGGTGTTCACACAGACCTTATAGTGGGGAGCCGAGCCGAACCAGTGGGGCCGAGATGCCTGGGGGACCTGAAAGAAAAAAAACTGTCTGGTTGTGGTGAGCCAATCACACCTCCCCCTGAGAGATTAATTCAATTTACGGATGTGGAGCGGTACTTGTTGTCTTTAGTATTTCAGCTATACGTCTCATGGCTGCTTTATAAAATGTATTAAAGATAAACAAGGCACTAAAAGCTACTTGATTATGTGTAAGAACTAAATACTGACGGACTGCTAGTTTTTAGTTGCTGAAAACTACGTGGTTACATTAAGGTACTAGATGTATGATACGTAAGTGGCGAGATGTAAGTGGCAAGAGCTGGCTGGAGTGTTGTGTGATAAAAGGATGCCAACAAAACTCAAAATGTTGATATACAAAACTGGCATAAGACTGACACTCTTATATAGAAATGAGACATGGCCAGTCACAGGACGCCTTGCCAGTAAGATGAGCACCTGTGAAATGTGAATGCTAAGATACTGCCTTGGTATCAGCCTGGAAGAACATAGAAGAAACGAAGACATCTTGAAAGAGGTGAACAGCATCGCATTTTTGTTTGGTCTGAATGCACCTAAAGGGTCCAAAGACTAACTTCGGCTCTTTGGTCCAGACCGTGGTTTGGAGGAAGTTTCACACCTAAAATTTTGATCTGAATCAAACTGCAAAGCCCCAAAGTTCGGCATAAAGGGACTCGGTGTGAAAGCACCCTTAAAAAGTAGTCGGTTATATTTCAGTCATACAAAGGAGTTGGTAAAGTTTAGGTACCTTGGTCACTTTTTTGCTCTAAAAACTAGTTGGTTGTGCTACGGCATTAAAAATTGCTTGGAAAGACCTACCGCATGTGCTAAAATTACAAGATTAAGTTAAAGCTCTAAAAATAAAGTGCTAAAAATAAACTTGGTTAGTTTTTAGGATGAGGTAAGGCACTGTGTGGTTAAAGGTGCTGTGCATAACTTTTGGAAACTCAATGTTATCGTGACCCCCTGTGGTCCCCAATGGTGCGTTCAAAGATAAGGCAAAGCAAAAACTCTCATTACCTTAATTGCATGAGTGCAACTGCCAGAGTTGAGAGCAACAATTGAAAATTTGCCCTGTGGACAGGTGGTGTGATCTCCATAGTTGCTGCAGCAGCTGCTGCTGCTGCCTTAACTTGCTGTGGAAAAAAAGGAATGATGAATAACTTGACAAAGGGCTTTACCAACCCGTCTAATTACGTTTGGACGCAATTAGTTTGGACGTTTGGTCAGACGTCCAACAAAAATGTCACGAAAAACCCAAGTTTTTCCAGAAGTTCTATAGAGTTAGGTTAGATTTAGGCATCAGAAACTTCTTCATTCCCCCTCCCCCAATGTTATAATTGTTTTAAAAATTCATCCTGATCATCATGGTCCCCGGTGATGTTCAGGTTCACGTACCAGTGATGAATTTAATGGCGGTGCATTGTTTCCAAATTGGATGAGAGATTTGATCGTTTCACTGTGTTCCCACAAGTCTTCTTCATATCAGAGCTTCAGTAAACACCTTGTCAGCAGTAACGGATTCCTTCCAATCTATTTGATCTCATTAACATGCACTGTGGCATTTACAGCCTTTTACCACTCTGTATCTTCAAGGGTTTTCTAGCATGTGCATGCCAAATGTAAAGGTTAGGGTGATGGAAAAAGATTAACCCAACATTTAATGTCTCTTCTTACGAACTGTAGATGTTTAATCGCGATGGTTCCCCACATAATGATTTTTTTGTCTTTTGTTCAAGAATTGCTGAAGAATAGAAAATGAAGTTTATCACCCCCTAGTGGTGGGACCAAAGACACGACCGGTAAAGTCAGAAACTTTTAAGAGGCAACATCTGAGCTGATCAAGAACGAATTTTAAGTGACTTTGAACATGGGGTGGTTGTTGTCAGGCTGAAGCTACCCAGCCAGCATGTCCATGTGGGCCCCATCAAAGGTTAAAACTGGGCTGTCTTTTGTAATCCATGTGGGCTCCATGTTGGCTCCATCTGTGGTTGCCCACATGGACTTTACCTGCTTACTGTACCTGTTTTCAACTTGTTTTCTCATAAATTTGCTATTGTAAATTTTTGACTTTTTCTCCACAAATTTGATACATTTTTCTTGAAAATTTGAAACTTTCTCATAAATTTGCAACTTTATCTTGTGTAAACTTGAAACGTTTTCTTCATAAACTCATATTTTCTCATAAATTTGTTAGTGTTTCTTGTAAAATTGTGACTTTTTTCTTGCAAATTTGCTCTCTTGTAATTTTGGAAATTTCTCATAAATTTGCCATTTTTTTACTGTGATCTTTCAACTTTTTTTGCATAAATTTGTTACTTTTTTCCTTGTAAATTTGCTATTTTCTTGTAAATTTGTGACTTTTTCACATAAATTTACAACATTTTGCTTGTAAATTTGAAACTTTTGGAAAAATTACTGTAAACTAACAACTTTTTCTCATAAATTTTCAATTTATTTACTCCTAGATTTGCTCCTAGATTTACTTTTTGTTAATTTGCAACATTTTCTCATTTTTTCCTCTTAAATTTGTGAATTTTTTTCTTGTAAGTGTGCAAAATTTTTCTTGTAAGTTTGTAACTTTTCAAGCAGTTTTACAATTTTTCTTGCAAATTTGCAACTTTTTTCTCCTAAATTATCTCTTTTTTTCAAAAATTTGCAACTTTTTAATAGTAAATTTGTGATTTTTTTCATAGATTAGTTGCTTTTTTTGGTAAATTTGTCACTTTTTTCTTACAATTTTTCAAAATTTTGTGACTTTTGCGTAATTTTGCCTATGGCGCCAGTGTTACAAATACAGATGTGACCCAGATTTAACCTATTGTGGGGCCCACATGGACATGCTGGTTGGGCAGTGGGACCTTTAAAGTTGTGAATTGTGTAGCTTGGCTCCCCCTTGTGGTCTTGGTGGCCTGTTGCATTTGTGTACTCTGCTTTGTAGCCAGAAACAGCTCTGACAGCCTCCGTACTGCGTTAATCTAATGCCAGACACAGAATTTTGAACCAGTCACTATTCATTTCAAACCTGTTCACATCTTAAATCAAGTTTGCACCAGATGTAAATACTTCAATACTTGACATTAGTCACTGAACATTTGCAAATGCCGTCCATGTGCAGTAGGACTTGGCCTGTGAAATTTTCTATATGTAAATTCCCGGATTTGAAGCTTTTATGTCGACACAAATGACCAGAGGAGACAGAAAACCTTCTCTGAGCTCCAGACTCTTTCCTCCATCCTCACAGGGTGCCTCCATTGCTGCGTGACGCACATCTCTAACAGCCTTTACCAGGCAGCGTTTTTGGTGGAAAATGTAGGGCAGTAATAGATGCACCCTCTCTACCATTTCAGGGGCATCCAAAAAAAAAAAAAAAAGAGGAAGCTTTTTCCCTGGAGAGACATGACTCGGACTGGTGCCAGACACGGAGCTGCTCAGAGTGATCCTTTAAGCTGCTATCAGCACAAATACGACCGCTTTACATTTTCATTGATTGAGGATTAACTTTTCTTCTGATTAAAAATCCTCCTTTAAAATAGAATATAGAGGGGCAGCTAATGCCTTTGAGGTTAGACATGTAATGGCAGATTACTGCTCTGTTTACTATGGACCAATAAAGGTTTTCTTTTCCATTTTAATATGATGAATATCATTTTTAGAGGCTGAGATATTAGAGGTGTAGAAATTTCTTCTTTCTGAAATCAACCTGGATGGGGTCTTCTGTATCAATGCAAAACATTAACCCCTTAGCATTCCAGCCAATTTCCCTAAATTTAGCATACACAAAGAACATCTAATTCTTTCTTCACTGATTGACAGTAGAAAATTTGAGACGTCCCACCGGTGGAAAACTGGAATTTTAAGAGGCGCGAGCATTGTTGAATAACCTCGTTTTGATTTTTTTGGCTCCCCCAGGAGTTTGAACGGCATAGCGGAAGCCCGCCAACTAGCTGATCGATCATGGTGCATTCCTATTCTTTCCGTTGTCTCTAGCCAGCTGATGTCATGGATCTCCAGTCAGAGTTTTAAAAGTCCCATAGAGCAACCCTGAAACCAAGATGGATGCCCCCAGAAAAGCTAACAACTAGCTTGCTCTAGTGCTAGCAGTTGTAGAATGTTGACATATGCATTGTCAATCTGAGGAACATCTCTTCCAAGATTGGGAAGAATTATGTTTCTTTTTCATTCATAGTGCTTATCTAATATTTTTACCAAGAAAAGAATTCTTAACAGAGGGTGGGAGGATTCTGACTAGGAATGCTGCAATGTGGTCTTGGGTAAGTTCAGTAGCAGAAAATTAATGGCATGGAAGAAGAACTTGGGCACCTCTGATTTGCATTGCTCTGAGATTTTGGAGCACACCATAAATTACTGTCTATCAGCACAGCCATGATACGGAAGCAGCAACCATTGTTAAAAACAAACTAAGGAAGCAATTGAAAAGACAGCTACATTTTATTAAATAACACATTTTATTAAATAACACAGTTCTAAATGCCAGACCAATCATATCCTCTTTTTTGATGATAGCATGCATCCCCAGTACAGTACAGTTGGAACTGAGAATGTCCTTTGTGGAGCACTTTAGTCTGGTTGATATGGCTATTGCTAGCAAGCATGCTAAAAGGTTTACTAACAAGTAGCTTTAAGTGGGATTAGCATAGTGTCATGAGCTGAGTGCTGGAGATCTCCACCAGACTTGTTCTCATGGCTTTTTCTCCTTATTTACTTATCTGTTGTACTTATGCCTTTTTGGATTTATGCATTAATGTTCTGCTCGCCATTTTTCTGTTTGTGTTAGTGTTATAATTTGATTTTTTGTACGTTTTTATAATTATACTTTTTTCATATTATTTTATTCTTTATATCCTTAGTATGGTCCTTTACTGTTGACAGCTGTCAGGGGCATGAAGCTTCTTGTGGGCATGCCCTGTCAGCTGTCAGTGTGGGTTTGTCTCTCTCTCACTGGCCCAGCTGATCCATGTCATGTATCATTGCCTTCTCCTGCCCGTTCAGGTACCTGCACCTGTCATTTATTATGTAATGGGTTAGAGCCCTATTTAAGGTCTCTATTTTCATTTCTTCCTTGTCACTGCTTTGGTTTTCCTATCCTCATCTCCACCAGAGCCCTGCTTTGCTCTGGTGAGTAAATCCCGTAAGTTATCTCCCTCTCGTTTGCATTTTTGTTTTTGAGCACTTTGTTGAACTTTGTGTTTGTTGTTTGTTCCAATAAATTGCACTAACTCACAGTACAGTGCATGGGTCTTGCCTCTCTGCCCCGAAGGGCGTTTCATGGCACATAAGGCTGGGCGATGTGGGCCAAAAATTATATCTCAATATAATTATCCAGTATCTTGTGAAAATTTTCCTTATTTTATCATTTAATATTACACTGTGTTCCTGTTATCATGCTTCTAGACACACTATACTGTATCATGTTTCTTCCTTAGACACTGAGACTCTGGCTTGTCATGGTCAGTTGCGGGAGACAGCTAGACTCCGTACTCCCACAGAACATTCTCCTAACATATTATCTTTGTTCCAAGATATAAAATCTGCCCACACCATTTTGACTGTGAACATTTCTGCTGAACTGCTGCATGAAATTTTCCTCTTGATCAAGAATAAATACCCAGAAAAGACATATTTGACTCTGCGCCTTATTTAAACACCAGCTCAACAAGAGACATATATTAATATAAAGAAAATCCACAACAATCTCGATACTTGACATATATCTTGGTGCAAAAACTGAATATCTTATGTAACCTACATATGATGTTGAATAAATTATTTTTTTGTAAAAATCACCAGCAAATAACTGAAGCAGCTGTTTATATATAGAATTTAAATATATACTGTCAGTTGACAGTTTAATCATCTCCCTTGCCCGCACACACCCACATGCACTCATTAATAGGTCTGATAGTTTATGGAACTAACTTTTAGCTTCAGCAGTGGTCGTTATATAAGACCACACATTTGTAGATGTTTCATCTTGTGGACAATATTAGCATATTAGCTCTGTAAGTTATTCTTACCGTAAACTAAGTTTTCACTGAGCATTATGCATTGGTATTTTCTTCTCTTATTTCATATACAGTAAATTATTTTATTACTGCACACAACTCAAAGTACAGATGAAAGCTCTGCCAATAACACTGCATCCAACCAATCTTTCAACTGCACCGTTTTCACAACATTAGCCGCATTGTCGGTAGTTACGATAACAAGGCCTTCTTGGTTGGGCATCCAGCTTGTCAGGAGTGTTCCTCTTGGTGTGGTCTTTGAAAAACAGCTGGTGAGGAGACAAAATGGTCACCACTGACAGTGTTTTTTTGCACTGAGTGGAATAAAAGCTGAACTATATAGAAAATGAATAGAAGACAAACACTCAGAGCAGGTAAAAAGATTTAAAAAAACAAAACAAAAACATGCTTGGTGGACACGCAGCCAGGTCTCGGGGAAAATAGCTGGTCTGGAATATGGAGGCTTACGTTTTTGGTGTGGTGACGGTGCCCCAGCCATGCTGCATGTGTTCGGATGGAGAAGAGGAGGTGTGGGGTGAAGCTGCGGGGCAGACGGAGAGTAGAATGTAGATGGAGTATCAATACAGACAATACTGGCTGATCCTTTGTTGCATGTGAAAATATATTGATACGTTTTAAAGTATCGAGATACCGCCCAGCCCTAGATTAGCATCTAAAGTAACAACATTTAATGATTCGATTTTATCACAAAGAAATCTGTTACATATAAAATAGAGCTGTTAAACGTCACCACAATTAAAGTTTAAATCTTTCTTCTCTGAAATTATTTTTTTTCACCTAAATTGGTGTTTCTTTCTTGTACAATTAGGACTTTACTTTCATTATTTATTTCTCATAAATCTCTGACCTTTTCATAAAAATTGTACATTTTTTTCCTGCTCATTTACAACTCTTTATGCATAAATTTGCATTTTTTATGCAGGAGGTTTTTCCTCTTATACATGTTAGAAAACAAGTACAAAATAAATATGTTTGTCTTTAGAAATAGAAAACATGCCTGAAGAGCATCGCCACAGAAAGGCTGATCCACTTTATAATATCCAGTATATTACACAAATAATATATGCAGCCCATTAGGTATATACTGGCTGATAGTTTGGAACAGAAACTGCATGAATAAGCAAAAAGATGCTCAAAAATGGCCACGGCCAAAGCTGCTCTTAAGTCCCACACTAATCATCTAAAAACACTAAACTTTTGCTTTTGCTTTTTTTTCTTTCCAAATATTAATCAACTAAAACAGGAAATAAAAAAAATCAATGTATGGAAGTGGAATAAATTCATTAGAAGTGGATGATAGCTAAGTTTTGTTTTATAGTAATAAGGTCATGGTTGGGCTGGATAGGTGCTTTACTAACATTATTATTTTATGATAACAGCACTGTTATTTGGATGACTGAGTCATCCAGGAGAGGCTCAGAGTAGAACTGCTGCTCCTCCATATCGAAAGGAGCCAGCTGAGGTAGTTTGGGCATCTGATCAGGATGCCTCCTGGACACCTCTCACTTGAGGTGTTTCAGGCACGTCCAGCTGGGAGGAGGCAGACCCAGGACTCGCTGGAGAGACTATGTCTCCCAGCTGGCCTGGGAACATCTTGGTATCCTCTCTGAAGAGCTGGAGCAGGTGGCTGGGGAGAGGGAATTTTGGGTTTCTCTGCTTGAGCTGCTGCCTCTGCAACCTGGACCTCCAGAAAAGTGGTTGAAGATGGATGGATGGATGGATGGATGGCACTATTATTTTTAGTAGGGATGCACCTATTCTGACATTTTGGACACATAATGCTACAATAGTTAAAATAGCAGTGGTTTTGACCTTGGAACTCCCCCATGGATGCCTTTTTGGTCCAGTCGCTTTCTGATTGTTGAATCATAGACAGTGTCCAAACTGAGGCAGGTGAGGTCTGCAGTTCTCTAGATTTTCTTCTGGGGTTTTGTTTCTCATCTGTTCTTGAATTTCTTTAGATTGCGACATGATGTGTTTTGAGATCTTTCAGCCTGATTCACTTCGTCAGAAAGGTTCTATTTAAGTGATTTATTGATTCGACAGGTCAGGCAGCAATCAGGCCTGGGTGTGGCTAGTGAAAATGAAATCGGGGAAAAAAAACAGACATGAGCAAGAAAAAATACTTTAAAGGTGAACAGGACTATACTTTAATGAAAACGAATATTTACAAAAAAAACATCAATACATCAGTCTTTGTATTCTTCAAAAAAATTATGTATCAGTGGAAATTTTTTTTTAATAATTTGTATTAATTTTTTGTTCTTCAGTGCCTGGAAACATAGATATATGATACATTAGATAGGACATGGCTAACATTTTCAGGACAAATGCAGGTGCCATATTCTGTAGGTAGTTGTATTGACAGCATGCTCAGCATTGTGATAACAGGATTCACAAACAGTTATTCATTTGTATTTACTGTAATCATAAGTGAGCTATGTGTATGAAACGTGACTGACCTTGGGACTAGTCATGTTCTATCTAATGTTTACATATCTACGGTCAGCAAAGATGTGATGGGTTTTCTCCGGTCCTCTGAAGGAAGGACTCAAAGCAAAACTGTACAGGAGACTTTTCATAAAAATATGGATTTAATTATATGATGGAAGGCAGCCAGCTCAGATGCAACAGGTGTTATGATTTGCCCTTCGCAGGGCAAAGATGAGGTGCCACAAACCAACAGTGAGTTTTGTTATTTTATTGTAAAGTACAAAATAATGTGCCTTGAGGGGCAAAACACATAAGCTATAACACTTGACCACGAAGGGTCAGAATAACTAAACAATACAGAGAATCAAAGGAGACACTTACATTTTAGACAGCAAGGGTGAAACCTGACGCTGGAAAGAGACTGGAGCCGGACGTGGGGACTCCAGCCTAAAGGGTGTGAGATCGCAGTGAGGAATGAATCTCCACTGCGATCTTAAATAGTACAAACTAAACTATAAACAGGTGAGACAGATGATAAGGGATTAAGTGCCGCAGCTGTGACAGCCCGTGAGCAGCCTGACAGGAGGAAGTGCTGCCGCGGCGCTGTCAGAATAAAAGCACAAAGTAAATCCCCTAACAAACAAGACTAAACAGACAGAAAAAAGAAAAATAATAAGTGACTCGAGCATGGGGAAGACCGGCGCTCGGGATCACCACAGTGCCCCCACTTTAAGGGATGGATTCCAAGCATCCCAATCGTAACATCAAAGAGGACCCCCCCCCCCCCCCCCCAACTAGGAGAACTGTCAAAACCAGCCTCGGGAGGGTGGAGGGGGAATCCAGGGCTGGAAGGAACGACACTGGAATGAAAAAATACAAACTCAAAATACTAAACAGCAAGATACTAAGATGTATGCTAAACACCAAAATATCCATAACCACAAATGAGAATTGCAATTCTTCCATTTACTTATCTTATAAAATTGTCCATACAAAAATTACTAAAGAAATAGAACACGAAAGTATAACAAATTGCAAAACTACAGGTTCAAAAGGAGAACTTTCTTTTTTTTCTCCTTTTCTTGGAAATGTCAACGTGAAAATTTATAACAATAAAGCAAATTCCCAAACTTCAAGTTTAAATGAGAATAACTTCTCTCTCAGAAAATTTGAACCAGAAAAGAAATCTGGACAAGATAACTGGATAATACATGCTTACAAAAAAGAAGAAACACTTAGAATCACATATTATCAGTCAAATAAATGCATTGTTCTGGAGGCGTCCCAGAGTCCCAGCTCCACCCAACCGTAACAAATGGTAAATGGCATTCACTTATATAGCGCTTTTATTCTCATCTCTTGATGACCAAAGCGCTTTACAGATCCTGCAATCCACCCATTCACACACACATTCACACACTGATGGTGGCATGCTGCCTAACATGGCGCTTCCAGACCCACCAGGAGCAATTGGGGTAAAGTGTCTTGCCCAGGGACACAACGGCAGGATATCTGGGGAGAGCGGGATTTGAACCGCCAACCATGTGGTTATTGGACAACCTGCTCTACCTCCTGAGCCACTGCCGTGACTCAGGAGGTAGAGCAGGTTGGCCACCCGACCACAAGAAAAAGGTCGGGTGGCCTACCAGACCTCCAGCACCACAAAATCAGGCGAAAAGGTCCCTCAGGTGGCCTCCCCGCATTGCTGGGCCAGCAGACCATGGAGCCCCGCTCACCTCCCTCAGGAGGCAGAAGAGGAGGCGGGTAGCCCCCGCCACCCCTTGGCAGGGAACGACCCATGAAGGAACCAAAACTTGAAACCGAATCACAGCACCCTTCAGCTCCAGCGCTGCACCCTCGATGGCCTCGACCTGAGGCGTAGCAGCACCCTCGATGGCCTCGGCCTGAGGCATAGCAGCACCCTCGATGGCCTCGGCCTGAGGCGTAGCAGCACCCTCGATGGCCTCAGCCTGAGGCGTAGCAGCACCTTTGATGTCCTCGGCCTGAGGCATAGCAGAATCCTCCATGGCCTTCGCATGAGGCGTAGCAGCACCCTCGATGGCCCCCGCTTGAGGCGTAGCAGCACCCGCGATGGCCCCCGCATTAGGTGTAGCAGCACCCTTGATGGCCTCCGCATGAGGCATAGCAGCATCCTTGATGGCCTCCGCATGAGGCGTAGCAGCACCTTCGATGGCCCCCGCTTAAGGCGTAGCAGCACCCTCGATGGCCCCCACTTGAGGTGTAGCAGCACCCGTGATGGCCCCCGATTGAGGCATAGCAGCACCCTTGATGGCCCCCGCTTGAGGCGTAGCAGCACCCTCGATGGCCTCCACTTGAGGAGCTGGACCCATGGTGACTTCGGCTTGAGGAGCTGGACCCACGACGACCTCGGGCAGTGGACCGGAACCCACGGAGACCTCTACTGTGGTGGGAAGCACCTCGGTGATCCTGGGAAAAGGCTCGGAAATAAGGAGCACAGGAACACAGTCAGGGTCACCGGCAGCAGTGGAACCTGGCGAGGCGAGCTCAGTTGCTGCTGATGGCAGCACCCGGCTCTCCTCCCCAAGAGCCAGACAAGATCTCTCCAAAACAGAAATAATGAAAACAAAGGAGATTACTTGCCTGAGCTTAAGTTCCACCGCCGTCCAGGACTTCGTCAATTCGGATGGCGATCCTCTTGTCCCGGCCTCCTGGAAGTCCAATTCCAACTCTGCTGCGGCAGCCCCAGCAGCAGGCATGATGGTCTCAGCAGTTTTTGGACCCCCCCCCCCCCCCCCGTGCTGCAGCCCATGCAGATGGCTCGCTCTGCGTGGCGACCGGAGATCCACTCCCAACTGGGACAGGATTCTGCTCAGTGGAGATCCGGGGACGCTCCGTCGTCGGCACAGATTCCCACTGGCAGGCTGACTTCCTTCTTTGTCCATAACGCGGCTGCGGGGCTGGAACCAGGTTCACCAGGGCCGCAGACCCCTCCTCCCTCCGGCGGTTTAGTCCTGGCACCAGCGGACAGTCGGGGAATATAGGAGGAGACAAAGGAAGCAGGTTGCAAATGTATGGCTGCAGCAGGTGGTGAGAGCTCAGGGGACTGCAAAACCCAAGTCTTACCCCCAGGAATCAGACAAAGTAATTCATCAGTTAGCCACTGAGAATGAAAAATCACTTGCCTGTCTCCCTGGGGTACGGTGGTCACTGCTGCAGCAGGCTCTGTTCTCTCCTTTCCCGTTCGAGAAATGCAGGCGGACCCCTCGAGAAGGCTAGGAGGAGCCACTTCTGGCGGCTCGGCGGCGAAGACAGCCGGGGAAGAAGGCACTGGGCTCGCATCAGCTGGATGAAGTGTCGTAGTGGAGGGAGGAGCAGCTGAGGCAGTCTGGGGTAGGGGAGCTGGCGGAACAGCTGACAACGAAGACCCGGAGGCTGAAGCTGCTGTCATACCTCTCTGCCGTGGTGAGGAAAAAACAGCTGGCTGGGAGACGGGAGTTCTTCCGGTGGCCCATAGCTGGACCCAAACGGGAACCTCGTGGTGAATTGACCCGGTTGTTATACTCCCTCCCCTTTGGTACAGCCATGTCCCGGGGAGGAGATGGGTTCTGTGTAGGGTGGCGACGTCTTCTGGCTGGAGGCGAAGCTAAATTCAAATCGGGGAAGCGCCGCTGCTGTGCTGAAACTGAATCCAGCAGCTCGGCAGACTCAGGAAAATTATTTAACCCGGGATTTGCTTCCACCAGCCTAACAGCTGCCACCACGCTCTTAAGAACCTTGTCCAGGTTAACGGAAGAGAGTGCTTCAGCCACACGGCCCCTGATGAGTTCAGCTGCCCACTGTTCATCTTCACTGGAAGCCTTGGCTGTCCTCGTCCTCTGCTGCGCTGGAAAATAGCTCTTTGGCGATGAAACCACTGGAGCTAGAGCCGTAACAGGAGCCTCCTCACGTGCAGAGTAATGGGAATTCTTCCTCGTTGGCCCCATCTTAGACATCCTGGAGGATTTCTGGTCCAGCTTTCAGTTCTTCTGTAGAAGCGCCGAAAGTTCAGCTAACCTCTCCCTGCCCTCAGCGTGCTCAGCAAGGCAAGGATGATGTTCAGCAGCCACTTCCGCGAGGCCCAGGTGCCATAGTGCTTGTTGGGGGGGATCTTTGCGAGCTATGTACAGGAGATCATCAATCTCCATAAGAGCCTGGACGAGCTCAAAACCCAGGCTCATGGGATACCATGTCCTGAAAGACACCGTGACCTTCCCTTGAAAAAGAAACGCTAGCACCCAGTAAAGGAAAAAATTCAGAGCCAAAAACAAAGACTCATTGAGGCTGGCACATCGTTTGGCTGCAGTCTACTGTTATGATTTGCTCTTCACAGGGCAAAGATGAGACGCCACAAGCCAACAGTGAGTTTTGTTATTTTATTATAAAGTACAAAATAATGCGTCAAAGTAAATCCCCTAACAAACAAGACTAAACAGGCAGAAAAAAGGAAAATAATAAGTGACTCGAGTGTGGGGAAGACCTGCGCTCGGGATCACCAAGACAGGATCCTTTGTCCATGGACATCAGAAGATCCCAAACAGTGACAATACAGAAGTTATTGTCATGAACCAAGCCAGTGTTTTCCTTAGGCTCGGTTCTGGCTGTTCTCTGTGGCGCAGGTATTGGGTTATTTATGTATTGTGTCATCTTTTGAGTTCTTGTTGTTTTTATGGTTTGTCCTTTTCTTTTCCATGCCTGTAGCTACCGTTCTGGCCGGCGGCTGTTAGGCAGCTTCTTTGACCTACTTTCATGTAGCCGTTGTCTAACATTTGCCGGTCCAACCACGCCCCCTGTCCACTGACAGCCAGCTGATTCTAGTCTGGTGATTGTCATTCCCACGTCTCGCCCAGGTGTACTCAATTGGTGGAACCAGCAATGCTTGCATTTAAGCGGCGATTGCCAGTCAAGCATTGCTGGTCCGTTGAATTGTCTGTTCATGTGCACAGTCGTGTGTAAACTGTGTGCCATGAAGTGTTCGCCACTCCACCTCAGACGTGGTTCTCCTGCGCCATTGAAGCGATGTCAGCTCTTGGACGCAATTGTGGTTGATCGCTTCTCCTCATGTGCTTACTGGGTGATGCCGGCCCAGGAACGCCCATTGTAAGTTTCGTTGTATTTTTGTATGTCCTCACCTTTTTGGGAACTGTTTGTTATTACTTTAATAAATGTGTTGTGGTGCAACCCAGCGCATAAATCCATCCTTCCTCTGTGCGCTGCGTCAAAGTGCATGAGGAGGTCGTTGACAGAATGGACCAGCCAGCGTAGGACTTAGTGGGTGCATCCACACATCTGTTTTTCTTTTTTGAAAAATTTTCCCTTTTTTTTCCACACTCACCTGCTTCCCAGGCACTATGGTCGATCGAATGGAGAGGTAGTTGTGCTCGCTGTGTTTTCTAGAGTAGATTCTCTCATGGACACGGGAGCCCTGTTCCTCTGAATCAGCTCGACAGGCTCGGGACACAGCGGTGAAAGTTTGCGGTGCCATGCAAAGGGTCAGAAGAGGAGGTCTCAGCGTTTGAGCCCCCCGCGGCAACCCCACCTTCTTTTTTGAATACTCCGGAGCCTCTCCACACTTGTGACTCTCAGCCCAGTGATGTGCTGAGAATTCCGGATCATCTGGTGCCCAAACCGTCCACGAGGAAGAAGAAGCTTCACCAAAAGAAGCCTCCAGTCCCTCCGATGACAGCCATGCCTCCTCGCTCTGAGCCATGGCCTGTCCCGTCTCCGGAGGAGCTAGAGGAATGTAGACTGGTTCTGCTGGCGGAGACTGATCTCCTCCTGGAGGCAAAACCGTGGCTCCTCCTTGAGTTAGCTGGGAGGTTGGAGAATTCCCCGATGGAACCGGAGCTTCAGCCTGAGGAGGAGCGGACTTCGACCTTGGAGTCACCACACCTCCCCGACCCAGAGACGACAGCTGACGTCATCACTTCCCAGGAATTCAGGCAAGTACTTATTCAGTCACTTTTAATGTCATTTGAAACTTATTGCCTGACTCCTGAGGAGGTGTCAGCTGGTGTCCTTGATTGCCCACCTGTCTCTCCTGTTTTCCCCATGCCATTGTCTATGCCGGGAGATGGATCCCAGATGCAGAAGAGGCTGTCACCAGGAGAACCGGAGCCCTCGCCGCCTGTTTCATCCCGTCGCCGCCGTTCCTGGAGGGGCAGCCATAGAGGCCTGTGAGTCCGCCACCAGTCTCTGCTATCTCCGTCACCATGGAGACAGCTCCTTCACTCTCCACAAGGGGGCCTGAATCCAACCTAGGCACGGAGAGAAACGACTGGCTTCCACCTGCAGCTTTTGACATCAGAGACCGGGAGGACAGGCAAGTGTTTTGTCATTCTTTTCCAGCTAATTATGATAAACCTTGTCTATCTCCCGAGGGGGAGGCCCAGTCCCCGCAGTCCGCTGGGTTCTCCCCTCCTGCTGCAACAGTTCAATGTACATCCATTTTGTCTGTGTCTCCCCCATTTTCTCCCAAGTGTCCGCCGGCTCCTGGACCTAGCCGCCGGATGATGGAGGAGCTTGTGGCCTTGGAAGGGGTCAGACCAGTGCCAGCACAGAGTGAGCCCCCAGCCCCTGCGCTGGATCAGTCACCAGCACTGGAGTCTCCGCCTGGGAACACTGGGACTGTCACCCTCATCAAACTAGCTGCAGAGGTTGTGGCAACAGAGGAGGAGCCTGCACCGGACTGCCTCGAGGTTGGGCCCGTGTCGTCATCTGGATCGACGGAGTCCTAGACAGCGGTGGAGCTGGAGTCCAGGCAAATGCTCTCATTTGTTTCTCTTCCCTGTACATTGGAGCAATCTTGTCTGGCTCTTGGTGAGGAGAGTCAGGTGCAGCTCTCAGCTGTATTGGATCTCACCTCGCTGGGCTCTGCCGCTGCCGGCGACCCTAACCACTCTCTTCCTGTCATTCCTGAGCTCCTTCCTAGGGTCGCCGGAGAGGAACTGCTGCTACCTGGGGGGTCCACAGACTACAGTGAAGTGAGTCCAGCTGCCGTGGTAGAGGTCAACATGGGTATAGCACCTCCTGGACCTACAGAACCTGCGCACGCTAGATTGTCGGAGTCCTGGATGGCGGTGGAGCCCGAGTTTAGGCAAGTGTGCTCCATAATATCTCCTGTGCCTTTGTTGAAGTCACACTGCCCGACTCATGGTGAGGAGGGTCAGGGGCAGCTCGCTGCAGCTCCCAGGCTCACCTCACCAGGCTCTGCCTCTGCTGGCGACCCTGACTCGGTCTCTTTCTCTCTCCCTCTGGTTTCGGAGCTCCTCACCAGGGTCGTCGGAGAGCAGCCAAATCCACCTGAGGCCACCGAGGATCCAGGTCCAGTGCTGGAGGCCATGGAGAATCCTACCTTCCTCGCTGGGGAGGTCACCGCGGGAGCAATGAGGTCCCCAGTGGGGACCACCACAGGTGCAGCAGTGCTCCAGCTGGAGCCCACCGTGGGTGCTGCAGAGCTCCAGCCGGGAGCCACGGCGGGTGCTACAGAGCTCCAGTCGGAGTCCCCCAAGGGTGCAGCGTTGGCCCAGTCGGGATCTACCGTGGGTGTTGTACAGCTCCAGCTGAAGTCCACCATGGGTGCTGCAGAGCTCCAATCGGGAGCCACCGCGGGGGCAGTGTTGGCCCAGTTGGGGTCCACCGAGGGTGCAGCGTTGGCCCGGTCGGGGTCCACCGCGGGTGCAGCGTTGGCCCAGTCGGGATCCACCGTGGGTGCTGCTCTGTCCCAAGCCGGAACCACTGAAAGTGCTGCGGGTCATCCTAAGGACGCTGTGGCCCCCTTCTCCTCCCTGTCCGACGCCGTGGGGGGATCCCTCCCTATGGTCTGGCCACCCACCAGTGAGCCTCCCGGTGGGCAGGCCACCTCCGGCTCCACCTCTTTGGTCCTGGTGGCTCTACAACGTTGGCCGACCGCCAGATGGACTGAGTCTCTGGGCCAGATGGCCCGTGTTTTCCGGCAGGCCACCAGACTCAATTCGCCGGACTGCTTGCTGGGCCTGGGACTCTGGGCAGCCTCCCGAGCCTCCCTGCCTTTGGTCTTGGGGGGGTTAATTGTGGGCCCTGGGCGGGGTGTACTGTGTTCCCTCCTTGCTGGTTCCCCCTACCTCCCACCAAGGTTTGTCATTGTTGTGCCTGTTGTGGGGGGGGGGGGGTCACCATGGGTGTCTAGAATCCACCCCTAGAAGGGGGGGTGGCTCTGTTATGAACCGAGCCAGTGTTTTCCTTAGGTTCGGTTCGGGCCGTTCTCTGTAGCTCAGGTATTGGGTTATTTATGTATTGTGTCATCTTTTGAGTTCTTGTTGTTTTTATGTTTTTGTCCTTTTCTTTTCCATGCCTGTAGCCACCATTCTGGCTGGCGGCTGTTAGGCAGCTTCTTTGATCTACTTTCATGTAGCCGTTGTCTAGCATTTTCCGGTCCGACCATGCCCCCTCTCCACTGACAGCCAGCTGATTCTAGTCTGGTGATTGTCATTCCCACGCCTCGCCCAGGTGTACTCAATTGGTGGAACCAGCAATGCTTGCATTTAAGCGGCGATTGCCAGTCAAGCATTGCTGGTCCGTTGAATTGTCTGTTCATGTGCACAGTCGTGTGTAAACTGTGTGCCACGAAGTGTTTGCCACTCCACCTCAGACGTGGTTCTCCTGCACCATTGACGCGATGTCGGCTCTTGAACGCAATTGTGGTTGATCGCTTCTCCTTATGCGTTTGCTGGGCGATGCCGACCCAGGAACGCCCATTGTAAGTTTTGTTGTATTTTTGTACGTCCTCACCTTTTTGGGAACTGTTTGTTATTACTTTAATAAATGTGTTGTGGTGCAACCCAGCGTGTAAATCCATCCTTCCTTCCCCTCCTCTGTGCGCTGCGTCAAAGTGCACGAGGAGGTCGTTGACAGTTGTATAGCAAAGTGGGCAACAGATGTCGATTTCGATTTTATTTTGGTTAATCGCCCGGCGCTATCTTAGCCTACAGTAATGTATAACTTTGATTTAGGAGTTATTGTCTAACAAAAAAAACAAATTTAAGATTTTATGCTGTTACATTTCCAAATTCAAATTACCCAAAATTACAAAGAGCAATTACAAGAGTTTCGGTTTAAAATGTGATTTAATCTGGTCTAAGAGTTGTTATGGTAATCTAGCCTAAAAGTTTGTAAATGTATCCCATAATTATCATCTCTTTGACTTTTTAGAGTTCTGCAGTGCAGATTCATTTCTGACATGAAAATATGCAGCGATTCTCCAACTGCAGCTTTTATCCTTTTATGCAGCACATTAATCTTTATTACACATTTACCTGCAAACTGCAAAGTGACAGGAGGAGGAGGAGGAGGCGCATCCAAAGTGCCTGTTTTATGTGAGTGCTTAGACAATTTTAACTAAAGCCATAATCCTCGTATTGGTAAAATTGCCTCCCAGTGTTTGGCAATGTTTCATTCATGAGCAATAACAATAATATAAAAATAAAAAAGATAAATCTAAAATGAAGACGGGGAAAGATAAAAAATGACACAGTGGCTCTGCAGCAGTGGTGGGTTCTGCTTTCAGTAAATGTTGGATAACTGGATGTAAATGTGGTTTAAAAGCATCAGTGTTTACCCTGTAATGATTTTGTTTTCTCACCTTAAACTGTAGGCACAAGAGATCTAATGGCTTTTCTAATCTCAAAGACAACTAAAATTGTTGAAGTAGTAACTATATAAACAATGTATTCTTTTTAAACCTGTCCTGTCCAGCAACTTGGCAAACAAAACAGATATCTGCTTGCCTTATTGTGCCAAACATATTTACTTTGCCAAAAGGAGCATGAGTGTGGCCTGAGTGGCCATGAGTGGTGGCCTGCCAGGAGGTTGGGGGTTCAAGTCCTGGCCGGGTCATACCAAAGACTATATAAAAATGGTACTTCTCGCCTTCTAGCTTGGTGCTCAGTGTAATAGAACGGGGGAAGAAGTTGTTTGTGGCGGCACCTTGCATGGCAGCGACCCCTCTGATTCTAGATGGGATTAATATTGTAGATAAGAGAAACGTAATTTCGTTCTACTGTACAGTGCATCTGGAAAGTATTCACAGCGCTTCACTTTTTCCACATTTTATGTTACAGCTTTATTCCAAGAGGTAAAATTCATTTTTCTCCTCAAATTTTTACACACAATACCCCATAATGACAATGTGAAAAAAAATGAGATTTTTGCAAATTTATTAAAAATAAAAACTAAGAAATCACATGTACATAAGTATTCACAGCCTTTGCCATGAAGCTCAAAATTGAGCTCAGGTGCATCATGTTTCCACTGATCATCCTTGGGCTGTTTCTACAGCTTAACTGGAGTCCACCTGTGGTAAATTCAGTTGATTACCTCCGCCAGGCCGAAAAGGCCAGGAGGAGGTAATGTTTTTGCCAGGGTTTGTCTGTTTGTTTGTCTGTCTGTCTGTCTGTTTGTCTGTCTGTCTGTCTGTTTGTCTGTTGGTTAGCAAGATAACTCAAAAAGTCTTGGACGGATTTCCATGAAACCTTCAGGCGTTGTTGGAAATGGTACAAGGAAGAACTGATTAAATTTTGGGGATGATCCGGATCACCGTCTGGATACAGGAATTTTTTAAAGCATTCTTTAACACTGTGACATACGCCTATTTTCAATATGTGCGCAGGCGCAATGGAGGGCGCTGGTCATCGTGTCTGACCAACATAAACTCCGCCTTCTTCAACGTTTTAGGCACAAAAGCACGCGGAAAACACCGTGCCTGTGTTTGCGCGACGCTGCAAAAGTTGAGACGGGCAGCTGTCCGCCGCCGGATTATTTGGCAGAAATTCCCCGGTCAGCCATAGTAGCTCCGCAAAAAGAAGCTCTTTGCCGGGGAATTTTCCAAATCATCTTTGGCCGCAGAGCGCAACCCCAATAAAGATAAAGATTATATGTACCACGAAGGTCGAGTGCAAGCAAGATGTTTGTGTCTGTGAACATTCCGTCTTTTGGCGAGTTGATACGTAACGATGTTTACAGTTTGATGAGAAGGTTGCTGCCATGTAACAATCATCTTATATCAGCAATTGTCAACTCATCACTCACACTTCAGTATTTGGAAGTGGTGGCGTTCCATTTTATACTGAGTCCAATATTGTATGTTATTGTGTTATTGTGTTATTGAGTCTATATCCCACAATAACACATCCCAGTAGAATCACAGTTCACTCTGCTACACTTATTGACAACCTGTTTGTCAATGTTCTCGATAAGAAAATAGAAAGTGGATTATTGATAAATGATATAAGCGACCACTTGCCAATCTTTGCACTTATCCATGGCCACACGGGGCCCAACCCAGAAAAAATCTCAAAATCGTTCAGACACAAATCACCAAACGCAATCAGTTCTTTTAAAGAGGACTTGCTGAAGCAAGACTGGACAGAAGTCTACTGTATGTATCAGATGTAAATGAAGCCTATGACACATTTATAAACATTGTAACCACTCTTTATGAAAAAAACTGTCCATTAGTTAAAAAAAAGCTTAAACACAAATTTGCTGACAAACCATGGCTAACCAAAGGACTACAAAAGGCGTGTAAAAAGAAAAATTTATTATATAAAGCTTTCATAAAGAAAAGGACAAAAGAAGCAGAGCAACGGTATAAAACATACAAAAATAAGTTAACATATATGATAAGATGCAGTAAAAGAGACTATTACAGTAAAGAACTGGAAAAAAACAAAGACAATATTAAAAATACATGGACAATAATCAACAGTATCCTTGGAAATAAAAGCAGAAATACTAGCTACCCAACTAATATTCCAAAAAATAATAAATCGACTCCGAATGTGAATATAGCTTCACCGGCAGATGAATTTAATAATTTTTTTGTTAACATTGGACCGAAACTTGCCCGAGAAATACCCACTACGGCGCCTACAGGTGATACAATATGCAATAACACTGCTGTAAAAGACACCATCTTCATAAAGAACACAGACGAAAGAGAGGTCATTGAAATTGTTAAATCGTTCAAAAGTAAAACATCTACTGACTGCGATGGTATTGACATGCTACTAGTCAAAACTGTTATCGAATGCATAGTGAAACCACTGACGTATATCTGTAACCTGTCTCTCCAATCAGGTATATTTCCCAATGCAATGAAAATAGCTAAAGTAATTCCGATTTACAAGACAAGCGACAGAGGGGAAATCTCCAACTACAGACCAATTTCACTATTACCGCAATTTTCCAAGATACTTGAAAAAATATTCTATGAGAGAATTGACAACTTCATACTGAAGAATGATTTATTGTGTGAGCAGCAATATGGGTTCAGACACAAAAGGACAACAGCATATGCCTTAATGGAATTTACAGAAAAAATATCAACAGCCATTGAAAATAAAGAGTATTCAGTTGGAGTATTCCTGGATCTTAAAAAAGCATTTGATACAGTAGATCACAATCTATTATTAAAGAAACTACAAAATTGTGGTATTAGAGGGGTAGCACTGTCCTGGTTAAGTAGTTACTTAAAGAATGGATATCAGTTTGCATGTGTTAACAGCAAAAACTCAGAGTTACTGAAGGTCACCTGTGGAGTCCCACAGGGTTCAGTTTTGGGACCATTATTATTCAATATGTATATAAATGATATATGTAAAGTTTCAGAAAAAATGGACTTAATATTGTGTGCTGATGACACTAATCTGCTATGCAGTGGAAACAATTTGGAACAACTTCTGGATACACTCGGAAAGGAATTAGGAAAGCTGAAACTGTGGTTTGATTCAAACAAATTAACGCTCAATTTAAGCAAGACAAAATTTATAGTCTTTAACAACCATCACAACTACCCAGTACCCAAACTCAGTGTAAATGGTGTAGAGATTGAAAGGGTATCCGAAACTAAATTCCTTGGAGTAATAATTGATAACAAACTGTGTTGGAAGCCACATATTAATTATATAAAAGGTAAAGTATCCAAATCAATTGCAATATTACACAGAGTGAAAAATTTGCTGAATCAACCCACACTATACACCTTGTACCATTCATTAATACTCCCATACATGACATATTGTAATGAAGTATGGGGAAATACATATAAAACAAACATATATCCACTCTTTATGCTTCAAAAGAGAGCTATTAGAATAATCAACAAAGCAGCTTACAGGGAACCAACAAACCCACTTTTTCTTAAACAAAAAACTCTCAAGTTGAAAGATCTGATTGACTTTAAAACCGCAATAATAATGTTCAAAGTGAAGAATCTATCGCTGCCCGCAAATATCCAAAAGTTGTTCCAAACAAGGGAGAAGCGATATCACTTCAGAGGAACATGTATATTTCAAAAGCCTACAGTGAGAACAACCACCAAGCAACACTGTATTTCAGTGCAAGGAGTCAGATTATGGAACGATTTTGGACCTGAATTAAAATCATGTACAAAGCTTGGACAATTTAAACAAAAACTAAAGGAAGAAATACTCCAAACATATTTACAAGACGACATGTAAACTCACATAAGGATTGACATTTCCAGCCTGTGTTGTGTTGTAGCTTAGTTTTTTCTTTTTTTCTTTTTTTCTTTGTGACACTATGTCTTAGATTTGTTTTTGAATAGTAACCGCTTAACTTAGACTAGCTCAGTTTTTCTTTTTCTCTCAGTCACATTTTGTCTTAGCCTTGTTTTAAATTGTAATCGCTCTTGTCTTGTTTTCTCTTTTTTCTCCTTTGAATTCTTGGATGGAATATGGGTGGGCAATATAAGCTGCAGCTTCAGCCATCACCCATTTCGGATAACTCACGTGGAATTGTATAGTAGAAGGAGTCTTTGTCTAATTTGACCTTGTTGTTATATTATACAGTTTCTTTTAACCTGTAATGTACTATCCGAAATAAATAAAATTCAATTCATTCAATTCAAAATTCAATTCAATTCAATTCAATTGTTGTTACAAGACCGCCGACTGTCTGCTGATCTGTATATACTTTTATTTATTTATTTATTTATTTTCTACTCCTTTTAGTTCTGCATTTAATATGAAACCTGAGTTTGAAATAAACGTTTGATTTTTGAATAAAACCCACGCCAACCCGTCTACCTAATTGGCATCCGTCAGTGAAGCCCTCAGTGCTGCTTTCAGTGATCTAAAACGCTCACATAACCCATTGGCCTGTGGGTTGTACGCAGCTGTGTCAGGACTTCTTTTGTTTTTTCTTTTGAATTCTTGGATGGAACATGGGTGGGCAATATAAGCTGCGGATTCAGCCATCACATATTTCGGATAACTTATGTTGAACTGTATAATCAGAGGAGCTATTGTCTAATTTGACCTTGTTGGATTTTATTACCCCCTTTGTTATATTATTCACTTTCTTTTAACCTGTACTCTTAATCTATTCGAAATAAAGATTAATTCATTCGTTCATTCAATTGCAACGCCCCCAGCCTGGGAGTTTGCAGATGCAGGACATGGACACAACACCAACACTTCAGTTTATTACCTCCGCCAAGGAGGTAATGCTTTTACTACTGAACCACTAATCCTATCATTGTCAATCCAATTGCTACTGAGATGTTTTCATGGTCAAAGAATCTGACAACGTACACACAAACACTGTATGGGGGGAACTGTGGTGCTTGGCGGAGGTCTGCGCTCTCCGAGTGCTTTTCTAGTTGAACATGATTTGGAAAGGCACACACCTGTCTATATAAGGTCCCACAGTTGACAGTGCATGTCAGAGCACAAACCAAGCATGAAGTCAAAGGAATTGTCTGTAGACCTCCCAGACAGGATTGTCTCGAGGCACAAATTTGGGGAAGGGTACAGAAATAATATCTGCTGCTTTGAAGGTCCCAATAAGCACAGTGGCCTCCATCATCTATAAATGGAAGAAGTACGGAACCACCAGGACTCTTCCAAGAGCTGGCCGGCTGTCTAAACTCAGCGATCGGGAGAGAAGGGCCTTAGTCAGGGAGGTGACCAAGAACCCGATGGTTACTCTGTCAGAGCTCCAGTGTTCCTCTGGAGAGAGGAGAACCTTCCAGAAGGACAACCATCTCTGCAGCAATCCACCAATCAGGCCTATATGGTAGAGTGGCCAGATGTAAGCCACTCCTTAGTAAAAGGCACATGGCAGCCCACCTGGAGTTTGCCAAAAGGCAACTGAAGGACTCTCAGACCATGAGAAACAAAGTTCTCTGGTGTGATGAGACAAAGATTAAACTCTTTGGTGTGAATGCTGGGCATCATATTTGGAGGAAGCCAGGCACCGCTCATAACCATGCCAATGGTGGTGGCAGCATCATGCTACGGGGATGTTTTTCAGCTGCAAGAACTGGGAAACTAGTCAGGATAGAGGGAAAGATGAATGCAGCAATGTACAGAGACATCCTGGATGAAAACCTGCTCCAGAGCACTCTTGACCTCAGACTAGGGTGATGATTCATCTTTCAGCTGGACAACAACCCTAAGCACACATCCAAGATATCAAAGGAGTGGCTTCAGGACAACTCTGAGAATGTCCTTGAGTGGCCCAGCCAGAGCCCAGACTTGAATCCAATTGAATATCTCTGGAGAGATCTGAAAATGGCTGTGCACCAATGCTTCCCATCCAACCTGATGGAGCTTGAGAGGTGCTGCAAAGAGGAATGGGCCAAACTGCCCAAAGATAGGTGTGTCAAGCTTGTGGCATCATATTCAAAAAGACTTGAGGCTTTACTTGCTGCCAAAGGTGCATCAACAAAGTATTGAGCAAAGGCTGTGAATACTTATGTACATGTGATTTCTTAAGTTTTTTATTTTTAATAAATTTGCAAAATCTGAAAAAACTTTTTTCACGTTGTCATTATGGGTATTGTGTGCCGAATTTTGAGGGAAAAAAAGGAATTTAATCTCTTTTGGAATAAGGCTGTAATATAATAAAATGTGGAAAAAGTGAAGCACTGTGAATACTTTCTGGATGCACTATACATGATTGGCTGTATGGACTGAATGACAATAGAGATGGCTTCTTCTAAATTGTCTTATGCTCAGCCTGACAAGGGACAATGGGGGAGGACGTTGAGGGAATATGAAGTTCATTTCAGTTCAATTCATCTCTATTTATATAGCGCCTTTTCACAACAACGGTTGTCTCATATTGCTTTCAAACTGTAGGGCAATACCCCATAAGTGCTGAAAGACCCCAACAATCAAGCGATCCCCTGTGAATAAGCGCTTGGCAATGGTAGAGAGAAAAAAAAACGAGATTAAAAACAGAGATTGAGTCTGTCTCCTGAATCAAGATTGGCAGCTGGTTCCAAAGGAGAGGAACCTGATAACTGAAAGCTCAGCCTCCCGTTGTACTTTTAGAGGTTCTAGGTATAACAAATAATCCTGCATTTTGGAAGTGGAAGTGCTCTGTTAGGATAGTAAGGTGCTATCAGGTCTTTTAAATAACAAGGTCGGCGGGGGGGGGGGGGGCGGCAAAAAGAGAGAAAACACATTATGTTCATGAGAGACAGATATCTAGGGCCGATTTAGAATCACAGATTAACCTAACATGCATGTCTTTGGACTATGGAAGGGAACCTGAAAAAATTATAGAAAAGAAAATTATGACAGTCAAAAACCATAACCAGTGAAAAGGTGAAAGACTGTTACTGTAACAGTGAATTATGGATGAAAACCATTTTTTTTTTTTGTTACTTATTTGTACCCGTAGGTAGATTTGGTTTGCAGTCTGGTGACAAGCCACTGGCTGCCGGTCGCTGCGTGCGCGAGCGCCCTAAACCTACATGTTTTTGGTATGCGGGAGGAAACCGGAGAAATCCCGGAGTAAACCCACGCAACACGGGGAGAACATGCAAACTCCACACAGCTCACTGTTGGTCGGGGGCTGGAATCGAACCCACGATCTCATGATCCCCGCGATCCCCCGGCCGAGGGTAAAACTGTGCTGCTACAGTGCTAAACCACTGCGCCACCGTGTACAACCACGCCATGTCGCCACGCCACGCCACCAACCATGTACAGTATGTCACTTTCCTTATTAACTCATTCTATTGGCTGTCATTTAAAATAAGGTAAGATAAGCCTTTATTAGTCCCCCAGTGGGGAAATTCCAGGATTGCAGCAGCAGAGGGATAGCGGCGATAGTAAACTAGAAAAGCACTCGGAGAGCGCAGACCTCCGCCAAGCGGCACAGTTCCCCCCATACAGTGTTTGTGTGTACGTTTTCAGATTCCCTGAGCATGAAAAGATATGACTAGCAATTGGATTCACAATGATTATTTGTTTATTTGACATGGACAGTGCAATAAACAGACAATTAATGAATGACAATCAATGTGATAGTGATAGGATTAGTGGTTCAGTAGTGTAAAACGGGGCTATAAGGGACGGCGGGTTAATAAGGGACACTTTTCTGGGAAATGTTTTAAATGTAATTCTGCTTTTTTTTATTTTGAGCAGGACGCTGAGTTGTGTTGTTATTGTCCAATATCCATGAATCCTTCATCAAATCTAGGCGGAAGCAAAATTAAAAAAGCAGAATTACATTTAGAAAAGTGTCCCATATTACCCCGCCGTCCCTTATAGCCCCGTTTTACACTACTGAACCACTAATCCTATCACTATCACATTGATTGTCATTCATTAATTGACTGATTGGCTGACTGATTAGTCTGATTGACTGATTAGTTGACTAATTGGGCTGCACGGTGGCGCAGTGGTTAGCACTGCGGCAGCACAGTTTACCCTTGGCCGGGGGATTGTGGGGATCGTGGGATCGTGGGTTCGATCCCAGCCCCCGAACAACAGTGATCTGTGTGGAGTTTGCATGTTCTCCCCGTATTGCGTGGGTTTACTCCGGGATTTCTCCGGTTTCCTCCCACATGCCAAAAACATGCATGTTAGGTTAATTGGCTGTTCTAAATTGTCCCTAGATATCTGTTTCCTATAGGCCCTTAGAATAGAGGGTTAGTATTAATGAAAGCGCTTTGAGTGGTCTTTGTGACTAGAAAAGCGCTATATAAGTGCAGGTTAGTTAGTTAGTTAGTTAGTTAGTTTTACGGTTGTAAAAGCATTGCCTCCTTGGCGGAGGTAATAAACTGAAGTGTTGGTGTGTCCATCTCCTCCACTGACGGATGCAGATTGGTTAGACAGGTTGCCGTGGGTTTTATATTATATTGGGGTTGCGCTCCGCGGCAAAACAGAATTTAGAATCTTCCCCGGCAGAGAGGTCGTTTTTACGCAGCGCCTATAGCTGGGCGGGGAATTTGTGGCAAATAATCGGGCGGCGGACAGGTGGCCGTGTCAGGTTTTGCAGCGTGGCGCAAAAACAGGCACGCTGGCGGGCCCAGGCCAGCAGTGTTTTCCGCGTGCTTTTGTGCCTAAAACATTGAAGAACGCAGAGTTTGTGTTGGTCAGACACGACGACCAGCGCAATGTGCGCAGCGCCTATGGCTGGCACAGGCACGCTGGCGGGCCCAGGCCAGCAGTGTTTTCCGCATGCTTTTGTGGCTAAAACGTTGAAGAAGGCGGAGTTTGTGTTGGTCAGACACGACGCCCAGCGCCCTCCATTGCGCCTGCGCACATGTTGAAAATGGCCGTATGTCACAGTGTGGAAAAATGCTTTAAAAAATTCCTGTATGCAGACGGTGATGCGGATCATCCCCAAAATTTAATCAGTTCTTCCTTGTACCATTTCCAACAACGCCTGAAAATTTCATTGAAATCCGTCCAAAAGTTTTCGGCCTTTCGGCCTGGCGGAGGTAATAAGATAATAAGATAAAAATTGGTTAGCCAAAGCAGTAAATAAATATACATACTGTATGTACACAGTTATATACACAGTGCAGGAGCATTGCAGCTAGATGGTATCAACAGCATTACAGTTAATTACCCGGCAGAATATAAATATGGACCCAAACAGTATATTTCACATTTGAATGAACAGTGTTGTTGCCACCCTTGATAATAATTGTAATTGTCTTAGTTGTGTATTGGAGGGGACGATCTGTATTGTGCGAAGTTGTGACATTTAATACGACCTCTATGAGCAGTACCGGTTAGGTTATAAAGTCTGACAGCCGTAGATATGAAGGACCTGCGGAACCTCTCCCTCAAGCACTTAGGATGGCACAGCCTACCGCTAAATGAGCTCCTCAGTGCATTCAGTGTGTCTCGCATGGGGTGGGACTCGGACTCCAGCAGAGATGACAGGTTAGCCACCGTCCTCCTCTCTCCTATCTCCTCCACTGGGTTGAGGCGGTGCCTCAGAATAGAGCTAGCTTTTTTGATCAGCCTGTTCAGTCTCTTCCTGTCGGCTGCCGTGATGCCGCTGCCCCAGCAGACCACTCCAGAATGTGATGGCTGATGCCACCACCGAATCATAGAAGGTCTTCAGGAGTGCCCCTCACAATCGAAAAGGTCTGAGCCTCTTCAGGAGGAACAACCTGTGCTGCCCCTTCTTCTAGAGTGCGTTGGTGTTGTCTGACCAGTGCAGTTTATTGTTCAGGTGAACACCCAGGTACTTGTAAGATGTCACCATCTCAATGTCTGTTCCCTGGATGTTTACTGGTGCTGTGCGGGGTTTTCCACACCTAAGTACAGTTAAGTACAGTTTTAATCATTGGCAGCAATACATTACAAAAAAAATATGATTTATTTGGTTTAATGTGTTATTTTGCTCTGCTGAGACAAATAGCCCACCCAGACTGTAGCATTGGCTCATCTTAAGAACCCTCAATGGGCATAATATAGAATAGAATAGGCTTATTGTCATTTCATATGTATGCACAAGATATTATGCAATGCAGAAGTCATTGTTTATACAGTGTACAGAAATGGTACTCTTGAAATACTTTGTGGCATCTTGCTGGCTACTAGTTATCTTGTTAGCTGCACTGAGAGAGTCCTGAATAAATCTATTATTATGTTATCACCACATTAGCGTTATGAGTGGCTGATCGGGATGATAAATCCAACATCAGCTCTTCCATTTTGACCTCAACTTGCCCATGGCTACTGGACGAACTGACACTTTTAGCAGCTAATGTGGTTTAGCTTCAGCCCATCACTGTGTTCCTTGCGGCATCTTCTGATGACATTAAGAACTGATCACCACAAAGGTGTTTCGGCTAGCTAATTGGGATGATAAATCCAGCTTCAACCAGACAATTTTGCTTTCTTACATGGCATAACATCAAATAGGAATGCTAAATGCTAAACTAGCATCATTTCCGCATTAGTTTTCCCAGACTTCCCTGCTTCTTGTTGGCACCTTTGGATGAAATTTAAAGATAAGCTTATATTACATTTTGAGACCTTAGTAGAAACTGGACACTGTGAGTCTTTAATCTAAACAAGTCAACTTTATTGTCATTCAGTCCATACAGCCAATCATGTACAGTAGAACAAAAATTATGTTTCTCCTATCTACAATGTTAATCACATGTAGAATCAGAGGGGCCGCTGCCATGCAAGGTGCCACCACAAACAACTTGTCCTTCCCCCATTCTATTTCTTTATGTAAATGTGTCCAAAGTCCACTGTTATATGAGTTATGTAATTTATATAGCTGCCGTGACATTATGCAAATTAGATGCATAAATTTATTCCTATCTGAAACTTTGGATCATATTCTACATCTTTCTAATGGCTCTTGACAGTAAGCCATTATCTCTTGTAACTTTCAAGTTATAGCCTTGGAAATCTGAACTATTTTGTCTGCCATGAGTAATTTTCTCATTTTCAGACTTTTTTTTTTTTTTTTTTTTTGCTATTCTCAGGCTCAGGAAATATTTAACTTATTAATGTTTACTTTTTATTCATATATGATTTAGAAGAAAAACCTGGAATTTATGAGAATCAAGTCTCAAATGCACGTTACACAACTATTTTATAACACTGAAAAATTATGAGGGGAAATGGTAAATGTTAAAAAAGAAGAGATGGTCCTTTTTATTTGAATATCTAAACTGTAGAATTTACAGAAAATGTATATCGTGATATAAGATGATTTCTATCATGATACGAATTTTTTTTGCCATATCGTACAGCCCTACTCCTACCAGACAATTGCCCTGATGCTCACCAATTTTTTTTACAACGACCGTCTGTCCAAATTGTACAGGAATTGCTCCTCCTCCTGGCAATTGCCTCAATACTCACCAAACTCACTCACAACGATCCTCATGTGTGTCTGCATCAAGGTTGTGCTCAAGGTCAAAGTTCAGGAAATCTGGGCACACAATTTTCTGAAAATTGCTCTTCTGCCTAGGCAGTTGCCTCAGTGGTCACAATGATCCTCATGTTTGTATGCATCCAAGTTGTGCTCAAAATGAAAGTCAAAGGGAGATCTGAGCACTTAGGTGAGTTTAGAAAAAAGCAATACTCCTAATCAGCAAATTCATCAATGCTCACCAAAGTCACCCACAATGATCCTCATGTGCGTCTGCATCTAGGATGTGCTTAAGGTCAAGGTCACCATTCAGGAGATCTGAGCACTCTCGGGGCGATTTCATCAGGCTGGAATGGAATTTCATCACTAATTAAGTTCTGTGTTAGTTTTTGTTGAAGCCATGTGGATCCAATAGATACAATTTATTTTAGCAAGTCTCGGCAGGTTCTGTTGTTGTCTTAGTGAGAAACCTCCACAAGGATCAACAGTGAACCCATTTGAACCCTAACCTTTTTAAATTTGGTTAAACGGAGTGGGGGAGGGGCTGTAGTCAGTATTTACTCTGACATAATCGACGTTAGCGGGAACGTCTTACCAGCGAGCCGCCGGTCTTCGCTGAACAGCTGCTGAGGGCCCCATAAACGGGGCCCACGCCTCTACCATCAACTTTACTCTCCTGGACATGGTGGCTCATCTCCAGCCACATTTCCTGCCAAGGTCAAATCTGATGAAAACATGATGAAGTAGCGCTTTATCTTCCCCCGCTCTCTCTCTTTATATCATCTACCTCTCTCGCCCTCGCTCTCCAGGGACAGTTACTGAACAGCGGGGAATCTAAGGTTTAATTACACAAGTTAATTAAACACGGCCCCAGCACATAATTTCACTGTCTTTTTCCTTGTAAATTTGTGACATTTTTCTCTTAAATTTGTTTTTTTCCCCTCATACTTGTGAGTTTTTAAAATGTAAATCTGGAACATTTTTGGTTCAAAGGTACAACTTTTTAACCATAAATTTTGTTTGCTTTTTTTCTAGTAAACTTGTACCTTTGTGTTTCTTGCTTCTTTTTCTTCTATTCTTGCAACTTTTCAATAACAAATTTACATGTTTAATTTGGTCTTTTTTCACTGTAAATTTGCCTCTGGTTTATTTTAAATTGGTTTATTTTCCTTTTATAAATTCTGCATAAATTTGTGACCTTTTTAAGTGAAAAAAATGTGGTTTTATTTACTTATTTATGTTGGAACATTTTTTGAATAAATCTGCAACTTTTTCTAATGAATTTGTGATTTTTCCCCCTACTTTGTCTTTTTGTAAATCTGCATTTTTTTTTGTATAAATGTACAACTTTTTCTATGAATTTGGGAGATTTTTGAGTAAATGTGTGACATTGTTCTCATGAATTTGAATATTTTTCTGTTAAATTTGGATCTTTTTTGACATGCTATTTTTCATAAATGTGATTTTTTTTTCCCTCCATTATTGTAAATTTGCCTATAATTTTTTTTTATTCTAAATTTTTGTCTTCTGGTACCCTTACAACATTTCAACAATACTTTTCTTTGTTTTTATAGAGTAAATTTGCATCAATTTTCTTTTAAATTTGTATTACTGTTAATTTTTTTGTATAAATT
Source organism: Pholidichthys leucotaenia (assembly GCA_020510985.1). Lineage (NCBI taxonomy): Eukaryota > Metazoa > Chordata > Actinopteri > Cichliformes > Pholidichthyidae > Pholidichthys > Pholidichthys leucotaenia. Next base: position 45,041,262 of record CM035848.1, on the reverse strand, counting down.
TTGATTTTTTTTTAGGTGTAAATCTGTAACTACTAGTACATACCCGTGCATACCCGTCCATGCCCGTAGAAACAAAGTATAAGCAAGTATTTCTGCATGCCCGTTGCTGCAGGGTCTTCAGTCTCAGATGGCTGTGTTGTTCACAGTCATGCCTGCGGCGTACTGCTGGAGCCTGAGGTGTGTCATCTTCACGGCATCTTTTCTGACGCGCAGCAGTAGTTCTTCTTCTTCTTCTTCTTCTTCTTCTTCTTCTTCTTCTTCTTCTTCTTCTTCTTCGTTCAGACCACTGGTTGAGGGATAGATGCGTTGTAATTCCAGCTCATGGACAGGACCACGAAAATCGATCTGAGCAAAAAGTGGCTTTTGACCCTGTTCAGGAAGGCCCGTGCATGCCTGTAGAAACCAAGAAACCGGAGCACCCGGAGAAAATCAGCACTTTGTGTGGCATTTTACACATTTGTAGTGTAGACTGGCATTCTTCAAGGTTACACATTTTTACTGTGTCAGCACCTCTTTAAAAACAACATTGCTCAGAAAGCGACACTTTTGCTTAGTTTCTTCATCTTGGGCAAGAAGACGAAGACTGCTTGATCTGCCAACTCTGCTCGCGGCAACGTAGAATTGGCCATGGCTGAAGAAATCGCTTGTGCAGAAATCCCCAGCGTGCTGTAAAGACTGGCCCTGTGACTTATTCACGGTCATGGCAAAGCAGGGTGTTACTGGAAACTGTTTACGTCGCAGGGTGAATGGAAACATGTTGTCAGATGGTGTGAGTGTGATTCGTGGAATCAGGAGAGTGCGTCCAGCATTGACAACAATCACAGATGTTTCAACCAGCAGGTGAGGCTGTATTTGTTCAATGATGTATCTTGAGCCATTGCAATGTCCGTTTTGTTGGTCAAATGTACTGCTTCGAATGGGTGTGGTTTAACGTAGTGTGTCCTCTTGTTAATCGGGTGATGAGTAAGATTTCCAGATTTACTGCTTCGAATGGGTGTGGTTTAAAGTGCTGTGTCGTATTTGTAATCAGGTGATGAGTATCTCTTCTTTGGTGAGTGATGGTCTATATGACATCATAAAGACATCAAGGCAGGCATGACAGGACATCATGCCTACATCATAGGTAGGCAGTACTATTGTCTCTATGACATCATAGGTAGCCAGTCCTATTGTCTATATGATGGCATGGGGAGTCCTGTGTTGGCTGATATCATAGGTTCATCATAGGACATCAAGCAGACACCATAGGCCGTCCTCTGATGTCCTATGATCGTGACACACAGACAGGCACACACACAAACTAACAGAGATTTCTTCAATTTATAGAGTGATTCTGTCTTGCATATTTATTTCTTCATTGGTCTTCCTGTTCGTTTAAGTTTATCAGCATTATTATTTGTGCAGCCCCAGCCATGCCATTTTCTGTAACCATGCCCTGCCGTCTCCGTTTGCCCCTGCTTGTTACTTCTTCTCCTGCTTGTTACTGTTCTGTGTTATGTTGCTTACCTGTGTCTATGTGTATGTCTTTTAGCGAGTCCTGCGGTCTGTATGACATCATATAGGCATCCTTCCGAGATCATAGGAACAGCAGCCTTACGGTTTATCTGATGTCATATAGACATCATGTACACGGTTCTATGATCGCCAACATCATAGGAATATCATAGGACATCAAGCAGATATCATCGGCCGTCCTATGATGTCCTATGATCGTGACAGAGATTTCTTAAATTTTTCATCATTTTGGAACTTTTTTCTGCTTTTTTGGGGGTGGATAAATTAGTATTTTTTTCCTGAAATTTTTTTTTTTTACTGTTTTTCAAGCAAATTTGCAGCTTTTTTACTTGAAATTTTACATCTTTGTTACTTTTCAAACTTTCAGCTTTGGAACTTTTTGTGCAACTTTCTTATACTTTATTGCACTGTCCCTGTCAAATAAACTAATCTACTACTACTACTACTTGTTTTTTGACAAAGCCTCAGAGAAGAAATAGCTGCAGTCAAAGGAGCTGCGTGCGGTTTCAGAGCTGCAGGTTGCAGACCTCTAACATACATCAGGAGTGTAATTTCAGATGAAGCGGCGCTTTTATCTTTTCTCTCCTGGCACAGAGTTATTGAACAGTGGGGGGACCGGCGAGTTTTAATTACAGGAAGATCCGCAGAGTTAATTGAACATAGCGCGGGGGCCCTAATTTCACTTCGCAGCGAATCAAGATGTTAGTTATGTAAATGTAGTCGCTAGGGGACTGGGGACTTCTGCCAAACACCAAAGTCACTCTGCTCCCCCGCCGGCGCCGTGTTGCTGCCTCGGCAACTTACCTGAAGGACTCAGAATGCCCTCGGAGAGACACTTCACAACACTTCAGAATTAAACACAAATAGGACTCCGCACAACATTAAAACCTGCAGGATTTATCAACACCAGTAGGGGGTGACTTCACCAGCCTAAGGCATTCATTTCCATGTTTTCTAATTTATCTACGACATATAAATATTCTGAAGTAATTCTAATAAAAGTACACTCCTTTTACCCAAGTCTGGTGAGACTTTTCTCACATGAATATGATGTCTTAGTGGCCCGTTTATTAGATTGGTCATATGTGGAGCCAAACGGAGCAATATAAACGGCATAAACTGCCTTGAAGGTGTTAGAGACAAGATTCTGACCTCCTGGCCAGTAGGTGTCATACTTACTCTTGCACTAACTGGTTGGTCATGTTAGTCATGCTATTTTATATGACCGGTTGTGATATCTTGATGTAGGATTCTGAAGTGGATACCCTAGAATGTTGAATAGATATCATGGATATTTTAGGATAACCTTAATAGTCTGAGAATGAAATAATACTGCTGAGTCACTACCACCTGAAATGCCCTTACATCATGTATTTATCCAGACTGTCTGATGCTCTGTCCAGTGAATGATGAGGGGCAATAGAGTTTAGCAGAGATGCCCACTTTGCTATATAACTTCTGTATTATCATTGTTTGGGGTCTTCTGATGTCCATGGACAAATGATCCTGTTGTAACTGAGCTGCCTTCCATCATATAATTAAATATATTTTTATAAGAAGCGAAATACTTGCAGAGGACCAGAGAAAACCCACCACATATTTGCCGACCGACTTCTTCTTTCGGCTGCTCCCTTTAGGGGTTGCTACAGCAGATCATCTGCCTCAATCTCACCCTATCCCTTGCATCTTCCTCTGCAACACCAACCCTCTCCATGTCCTCCTTCACTACATCCATGAATCTTCTCTGTGGTCTTCCTCTTTTCCCCCTGCCTGGCAGCTCTATCTTCAACATCCTTTGTCCAGTATATCTACTGTCCCTCCTCTGCACATGTCCAAACCACATCTTTGCTGACCATAGATATGTAAACATTACATAGACCATGGCTAGTCACGAGGCTAGTCATGTTCAATATACAGATAGGCCCAGAAATATATGGACAGTGACACAATCTTCATGATTTGGGCTCTGCATGCCACCACATTGGATTTGAAATGAAACAACTTCAACGGAATTGAAGTGCAGACTTTAAGGTTTAATTCAAGGGGTTGAACAAAAATATATGATTAAACATGTAGGAATTGTAGCTATTTTTATACAAACGCTCCTCATTTCAGGGGCTCAAAAGTAATTGGACAAATAAACATAACCCTAAGTAAAATGTTACTTTTCAATATTTTGTTGAGAATCCTTTGCAGGCAATGACTGCCTGAAGTCTGGAACCCATGGACATCACCAAACGTTGGGTTTCCTCCTTTGTGATGCTTTGCCAGGCCTTTACTGCAGCTGTCTTCAGTTGTTGCTTGTTTGTGGGCCTTTCTGCCTTAAGTTTTGTCTTGAGCAAGTGAAATGCATGCTCGATTGGGTTGAGATCTGGTGATTGACTCGGCCATTGCAGAATATTCCACTTCTTTGCTTTAAAAAACTCCTGGGTTGCTTTTGCAGTATGTTTTAGATCATTGGTGAAGCGCCGTCCAATCAACTTTGCTGCCTTTGGCTGAATCTGAGCAGAAAGTATATCCCTATACATTTCAGAATTCATCCGGCCTGCTTCTGTCTTTTGTCACATCATCAATAAACACAAGTGACCCAGTGCCATTGGAAGCCATGCATGCCCATGCCATCACACTGCCTCCACCATGTTTTACAGAAGATGTGGTGTGCTTTGGATCATGACCTGTTCCAATTCTTCTCCAAACTTTCTTCTTCCCATCATTCTGGTACAGGTTGATCTTAGTCTCATCTGTCCAAAGAATGCTGTTCCAGAACTGGGCTGGCTTCTTCAGGTGTTTTTTGGCAAAGTCAATTCTGACCTTTCTATTTTTGAGGCTGATTAATGGTTTGCACCTTGTGGTGAATCCTTTGTATTTACTCTCATGAAGTCTTCTCTTTATGGTAGACTTAGATACTGATACACCTACTTCCTGGAGAGTGTTCTTCACTTGAGTGGATGTTGTGAAGGGGTTGTTCTTCACCATGGAAAGGATTCTGCGATCATCCACCACTGTTGTCTTCCGTGGACGTCCAGGCCTTTTTGAGTTCCCAAGCTCACCAGTGCACTCTTTTTTTCTCAGGATGTACCAAACTGTTGATTTGGCCACTCCTAATATTTCTGCTATCTCTGTGATGGATTTCTTCTTTTTTTTTCAGCCTCAGGATGGTCTGTTTCACCTCCATTGAGAGCTCCTTTGACCGCATGTTGTGTGTTCACAGCAACAGCTTCCAAATGCAAACGCCACACCTGGAATCAACTCCAGACCTTTTAACTGCTTAATTGATGACAAGTTAACGAGGGAAGAGCCCATGCAGCCTTGTTATTTTTTTTTTTTTGCAGCCTTCTGAGTCAATTGTCCAATTACTTTTGGTCCCTTGAAAAAGAGGCAGCTACGTATTAAAGATCTGTAATTCCTAAACCCTTGCTCCAATTTGGATGTGAATACTCTCAAATTATAGCTGAGAGTCTGCACTTTAATCCCATATTGATTATATAATTGTATCCTGAATATGTTTTCGTAAACAGCTAAAATAACAAAACTTGTTTCACTGTCCAAATATTTTTGGGCCTAACTGTACATAGCTTATAGGGCTGCAGCAATTAGTCAATGTCATAAAAATTTGTCAATGCAAAATTTTATTGTTGACACATCGTTTAATTCTAAAGTTTATGTACATGCCAGGGAAATGTAACTGCAATACACTACCAAAACTGCTGCGGGCAGTTGCGCTTCTGTTGTCCGGCATGTGTGAACAATTTCCAGCACGGAAAGATAAACATGGAGAAGATGAGCTAAAAAAGTGACACCCAAACTTTCAAAAGTATGGGAACATTTTTGTGAAAATAAAGAAATGAAACAAGTGAAATTCAGCCTCCGCAAAACAGGCTGATCACGGCAGCACTACAGTGATACATGAGCATCGGAAATGGAGACATCCCAGAGCTGCAACGTTTATGGCTGCCTCTGCTTAGTCCTTGTATGTGCAGACTTAATCAAAGGCTGCCATTTCGTGCTTTTGCTCTTTACCTTTGTTGTTCAAAACTGTTCTTTTAATCTGTATAAATTGTCTGGCTAAAAATTAATTTAATTAAGCTGTTGAGCTTCAGTTTCAAATTTGTGTTTCATGGGTCATTTTATTTAGCTCTAGAAACTGCTTTTAAAATATTAAAGCAGGGACTGACAACAAGGTGATTTTCACAGGTGGTCAGGCTTAACAGCGGAGGTAAAACATGTACTAGAGCCCCAAACAAGAGGCATGCCAACAGGAAGCAGAGATGGTGTACAAGACCAAAATAATCACGATTAGTCAACTAATCGAAAAAATAGTTGTGAGATTAATCAAATGCTAGGGATAGGAATAAAAGATCAGTTCAGTGATGGATCACGATACGTGGCTCTCGCGGCAATGCATTGATCCATAAACGCACGGATCGATCTTTTATTTTAAAAAAATGCACACGTACTTTTGGGTTATCAGTTAATGGCATTTTCAGTCCACTAGATGGTGCAAGGGAAGCACCCAGTCAAGTGAAGTCATAGCTTGTCTTGGAGATATGCAGCCAGCTTTGAAAGTTAGGAAGCAGATAGCTCAAAGTTAGTTCAAATGTCTTGCAAGATGCAAGAAGCGCTGCACGAAAAAAAGAAAAAAAAACCACTTAGAACACGGTGGGCTGCACACGTCTTGGAGCAGCCTTAGCAACGGCTAAGCTAAAGAGACACTGGCATGGAGCTTTTTCTCTGATCACCAATTAAGTAAAGTTTATTTATGAAGCTCTTTTCACAGACATACAGACGTGGACAAAATTGTTGGCACCCCTCTGTTAATGAAAGAAAAACCCACAATGGTCACAGACATAACTTGAATCTGACAAAAGTGGTAATAAATAAAAATTCTATAAAAATTAACCAATGAAAATCAGACAGTGCTTTTGAACTGTGGTTCAACAGAATTATTTAAAAAAAACAAACTCATGAAACAGGCCTGGACAAAAATGATGGTACCCTTAACTTAATATTTTGTTGCACAACCTTTTGAAGCAATCACTGCAATCAAACGATTTCTGTAACTGTCAGTGAGACTTCTGCACCTCTCAGCAGGTATTTTGGCCGACTCCTCATGAGCAAACTGCTCCAGTTGTCTCAGGTTTGAAGGGTGTCTTCTCCATACGGCATGTTTCAGCTCCTTCCACAGGTGTTCAATAGGATTTAGATCAGGGCTCATAGAAGGCCACTTTAGAATAGTCCAATGTTTCACTTTTAGCCATCCTTGGGTGTTTTTAGCTGTGTGTTTTGGGTCATTATCCTATTGCCAGACCCATGACCTGCGACTGAGACCAAGCTGTCTGACACTGGGCAGCACATTTCTCTCTAGAATACCTTGATAGTCTTGAGATTTCATTGTACCCTGCACAGAATCAAGACACCCTGTGCCAGATGCAGCAAAGCAGCCCCAGAACATAACAGAACCTCCTCCATGTTTCACAGTAGGGGCAGTGTTCTTTTCTTGGTATGCTTCATTTTTGCTTCTGTGAACATAGCGCTGATGTGCCTTGCCAAAAAGTTCCAGTTCTGTCTTGTCTGTCCATAGGACATTCTCCCAGAAGCTTTGTGGCTTGTCAACATGCAGTTTGGCAAATTCCAGTCTGGCTTTTTTATGATTTGTTTTCAACAGTGGTGTCCTCCTTGGTCATCTCCCATGAAGTCCACTTTGGCTCAAACAACGACGGATGGTGCGATCTAACACTGATGTACCTTGACTTTGGAGTTCACCATGCATGTGTTTAGAGGTTGTTCTGGGCTCTTTTGTTACCATTTGTATTATCCGTCTCTTCCATTTTTCATCAAATTTCTTCCTGCAGCCACGTCCAGGGAGGTTGGCTACAGTCCCATGGATCTTAAATTTCTGAATAATATGTGCAACTGTAGTCACAGGAACATCAAGCTTCTTGGAGATGGTCTTATAGCCTTTGCAGAATTGTTGTAATTCAGCCACATTGGAGGGTTTTCGAGCATGAACCGCCTTTTTAAGTTCATGCCACAGCATCTCAATCGGATTCAGGTCAGGACTTTGACTAAGCCACTCCAAAGTCTTCATTTTGTTTTTTTCTTAAGCCATTCAGAGGTGGACTTGCTGATGTGTTTTGGATCATTGTCCTGCTGCAGAACCCAAGTGCACTTCAGCTTGAGGTCATGAACAGATGGCCAGACATTCTCCTTCAGGATTTTTTGGTAGACAGCAGAATTCATGGTTCTATTTACCACATCAAGTCTTCCAGGACCTGAAGCAGCAAAACAGCCTCAGACCATCACACTACCACCACCATATTTTACTGTTGGTATGATGTTCCTTTTCTGAAATGCTATTACTTTTACGCCAGATGTAATGGGACACACACCTTCCAAAAAGTTCACCTTTTGTCTCGTCAGTCCACAGAGTATTTTCCCAAAAGTTTTGGGGATCACCAAGATGTTTTCTGGCAAAACTGAGACGAGCCTTTATTTTCTTTTTGCTAAGCAGTGGTTTTCGTCTTGGAACTCTGCCATGCATGCCATTTTTGCCCAGTCTCTCTCTTATGGTGGAGTCATGAACACTGACCTTAACTGAGGCACGTGAGGCCTGCCGTTCTTTGGATGTTGTTGTGGGGTCTTTTGTGACCTCTTGGATGAGTCATCACTGCGCTCTTTGGGTAATTTTGGCCGGCTGGCAACTCCTGGGAAGGTTCATCAATGTTCCATGTTTTTTGCCATTTGTGGATAATGGCTCTCACTGTGGTTCACTGGAGTCCCAAAGCTTTAGACATGGCTTTATAACCTTTTCCAGACTGATAGATCTCAAATACTTTGTTTCTCATTTGTTCCTGAATTTCTTTGGATCACAGCATGATGTCTAGCTTTTGAGGATCTTTTGGTCTACTTCACTTTGTCAGGCAGGTCCTATTTAAGTGATTTCTTGATTGAGAACTGGTGTGGCAGTAATCAGGCCTGGGTGTGGCTAGAGAAATTGAACTCAGCTTTCGAAAGATGTTATAAACCACAGTTAATTACCTCCGCCAAGGAGGTTATGTTTTCATCTGCGTTGGTTTGTCTGTTTGTTTGTCTGTTTGTTAGCAAGATAACTCAAAAAGTTATGGACGGATTTTCATGAAATTTTCACAGATTGTCAGAAATGGGGTATCCTACAGATGATTAGATTTTGGTGGTGATCCGGATCACCGTCCACAAGAAAACCGCCATTACGCAAAATGCCATTTTTGTGAATAACTACTAAACCACTAATCCTATCAGTGTCAATCCAATTGCTTGTCATATGTTTTCATGGTCAAGGAATCTGACAACGTACACACAAACACTGTATGGAGGGAACTGTGGTGCTAAACCGCCATTACGGAAAAGGCCATTTTCGTCAATAACTACTGAACCACTAATCCTATCATTGTGAATCCAATTGCTAGTCATATGTTTTCATGGTCAAGGAATCTGAAAACGTACACACAAACACTGTATGGGGGGAACAGTGGTGCTAAACCGCCATTATGGAAAATGCCATTTTCGTCAATAATTACTGAACCACTAATCCTATCATTGTGAATCCAATTGCTAGTCATATGTTTTCATGGTCAGGGAGTCTGAAAACGTACACAGAAACACTGTATGGGGGGAACTGTGGCGCTTGGCGAAGGTCTGCGCTCTCCGAGTGCTTTTCTAGTTTATGTTTTAACAGGGGGGCAATCACTTTTTCATACGGAGCCATGTAGGTTCGGATTTTTTTTTACCCTTAATAATAAACATCTTCATTTAAAAACTGTATTTTGTGTTTACTTGTGTTATTTTTGTCTAATATTTAAATTTGTTTGGTGATCTGAAACATGTGACAAAAATACAAAAAAATGAGAAATCAGGAAGGGGGCAAACACTTTTTCACACCACTGTATATGGGATCATGATACTCAATTATCGTGATATCCTGATTCTTGTTGAATTGTGATAGAATCGAATCGTGACCCAAGTATCGCAATCCCAATCGAATCGTGAGATCCCTCATGATTCCCACCCCTATCGACTACCAAAATAATTGTTTGTTGCAGCTGTAAAAGGTTACTTACATGATTACAATAAATGCAATGAATAACTGTTTGTGTATTCTCACAATGCTGAACATGCTGTCAACCATTATAATTACCTGCAGAATATGGCACATCCATTTGCCCTGAAAATGTTAGCCTTGTCCTATCTAGTGTATCATATATCTACGTTACCGGCCACTGAAGCACAGACTGGAGTCTCATCATCCAACTGCTCATGTTTTTTCAGTAAGAATACAAAGATTGATGCATTGATGCATTTTTTAAAATTTGTTTTCATGAAAATACAGTTCTGCTCACCTTTAAAGTATTTTTTAAATTACAGGTACAGCGTGTAAATTTTTTTGGTATTCAGAATTCTAAACTTTAATATAATATAAAATTTGAACTTTGTTTTCATTATTGTGTAATCACTTTCAGATATTTTTTTTTTCATTTTCTGTACTTTAACATAGGTTTTTATATACAAGGGATGAGGGTCCATCTCCATGTACAGTATGCGGCCATCTTGGACCATCACTTTCCAAGTTTTTATGCCAAACTACACAAATGGTTTCTGTAGGTTGTCCTGTAATATGCTTTAGAAGAGGGTGATGACTGATAAAATGGGAATTGGTTTCATTTTGGCAGTGAATATTACACACTGTACATTTAACATGGTAAAATCAATTTGATTTAACCCCTTGAACTCCGGAATTCTGCGGGCAGTCACATTTCTGCGTCCTAGTGCGTCTCAGTGCGCACTGAAAAAAAATGATGCATTTCGGTTCTTCCAGTACAGACACAGCCGTGAACAGAAAGCCAAAGGAGTGTTTGATTGGTTTAGATTTGATTGATCTCTAATAAGAGCCTTGAATTGGGTTTCTGAAACCTTGAAGAACCAATGACTGAAAACCTAGCAAGAAGGACCTGCCTACCAACGACCGCGAATACAATGAGCCAATTGAAGCAGAGAAGTTCGACGATTGACGTGTATCTCTCTGCATAAAATCTCTTTTGCCTAAGCCGCTGGGTGACTGACATTGAGACCTGTGCGGAACGGTAGCATTAGCCAGTCTTTTTTGGATTACTATTGTTATTTGTTTTGAAAAATGGTTCGCAAAAACCGCAATCATGGAAGCGGAGATGGTTTGACCGGGTTGGGTGACCAGAACCACGAGCCCGTAACAACCGGATCAGCTTCATGTTCGTCTGACAATGAGGAACAGATGTTCGCCAACGACACTGCTGTTGTGGACAGGTAAGTGTTATAAGCTAAATTGTTCTTTATCAATGAAAATAGTAATAAAAATGACTTTTGACCGATCGGTAATTACAACGGTCCGTCATGGCGACAAGTTTTTTTGTGCTCCTCTGTAGCGGGGGGTGGGGGGGTGGGGGTGGGGGTTGTTATCCTCTACATTGCAGATATTTTAGTATAATTTTTATTGCACTGTAGGTTATTTTTTCTTGTAAAAAAAGGCCACACATTTTTTACATGGCATGTTTCTTTGTGTGTGGGGGGCTTGTTTGTTCATTCATTCATTCATGAATGAGCAAACAACCCCCCCACACACACACACACAGCCCTGAGTGTTACCTTTCATTAGAGCCCAAGATGAAGCTTCTATGTTGAAGCATTCAAAAGTTATAGATGTTTTTCCAAAACTGTGACATTTGGCACAGTTTGGCACAGTTCAAAAACGCCTGGGAACAACCTGAGAAAAAAGCTGTGTAATATATTTATTTTTTGTGGTATTGTTACAAAATTTTGACCTCAGCTTGATAACACTTGGTTCTACATTTCTGTTGCATTTTCCAGCCAGTATCTGACAGCTGTGTGTTATTTGCAAGCATTTGTATCTAAAAAAAACACCCAGGCGAACTTTTTTTTCTTCAAGTTCAGTATGTTTAGATGACTGTTACTCAGTGGCAGGAGCACTTAGAGAGATTATGACTGTTTTGCCAAAAAATTCAAAGTGTTTTCTTTTAAATGAGATCAACCCCATGAAGATGCTGCAAAGGGTTGAAGAACAGCTTTTGATTTACTTTGGGTATGTTATTTTTAGGCGTTTTTAGGGAAATTGACCAGAGTTCAAGGGGTTAATATGCATTCATTAAAAAATGCATGCATTCACTTTTTACTCACATTAATCCATTAAGCTTTACTGAGGTAGTTAATAGTGCTGAGAGAATAAGCAGAATAGTGTCCGAAAGCTCAAATTTTCTTTGTTCTATTGAGTCCTCTGTTTGGTCTCCCATATTTGAATTAGGGCTGAACTTTTTCGATTAATGTGGCATTTCTCGGTGGCTGGCTCAGCTTAAAATAAGAGTAGGTCTTGTTTTTAGTGTTCAAATTTACACCACATTAAACTGATTCTATCCTAAGAGCTATTTGATGACTGGGTGTGAAGTCTTAGGACAAGGTTAAAGCAGTGTTTTTCTTGCCAAATTCAGAGTTTAATTGGCTGATTTTTATTATTTTTTCTCTTAAATTTACAGCTTTTTCTTCTGATTGATTTGTAAATTTTCTCTCAAATTTGGCACCTGGTACTCTTGGTGGAAAAGCACTAAAAAATATTAGCAACTGTTGATGGTTCCTGGTACTGAAATTACATTAGATGGCCTCTAATGGAATGCTTTCCCAGCCAGCATGTCTGTGTGGGCCCCACCAAAGGTTAAATCTGGGCTGTCTTATGGGTCCCATTTGGGTTTGTCCATGTTTGCCCCACCTGTGTTTGCCCACACAGACTTTACCTATTTTCAACTTATTTTCTCATAAATTTGCTGTTTTCTTTAGATTTGTCACATCCCCCCCCCAATTTGATACATTTTTCTTGAAAATTTAAAACTTTCTCATAAATTTGTGAGGTTTTTTTATTGCTGAAAATGTGCACCTTTTTCTCATTAATTTGAGTTTTCCTTGTAAAATTGTGACCTTTTTTCTTGTATGTTTGCTGTTTTTCTTGTAATTTTGCAACTTTCTCATAAATTTGCCACTTTTTAGTGTAATCCTGCAACTTTTTCTCATAAATTTTTTACTTTCTTTCTTTGTAAATTTGTGACTTTTCTGCATAAATTTGTAACATTTTCTTGTAAATTTGGAACTTTCTCAAAAATTTCCCAGCTTTTTTACTGTAAACTTGCAGTTTTTTTCCTCATAAATTTGTGATTTTTTTTTGTAAATTTGTAACTTCTTTCTTGTAAATTTTCAATTTATTTACTCATATATTTGTTACTTTTTTGCTAATTTGCAACTTTTTCTAATTTTTTCTTCATAAATATGTGACTTTTTCCTTGTAAATTTGCCCATTTTTTCTTGTAAGTTTGTAACTTTTTTTAAAAGTAGTTTTACAAGTTATTTTCTTGTAAATTTGTGGCCGTTTTCTCCTAAAATTCCACATTTTTTTCATAAATTTGCTGCTATTTTTTTGTAAATATGTGACTTTTTTTTCATAAAATTTCCAAGTTTTTCTCCAAAATTTGCAACGTTTTTCTCCTAAATCTGACTTTTTTCTCATAATTTCTCCTGTGGCGCCAGTGTTGCTGAGACCTGTTCACCTATATTAAGCCCATGTGGGGCCCAGATCTGCTCACCTGCACCACAGGTAAAGTCCAAGTGGGCAAACATAGATGGGGCCAACATGGAACCCACAGACAAACCCACATGGGACCCATCAGACAGCTGTAACCTACAGTGGGGCCCACTTGGACATGCTGGTGTCTTGGCTGTAATTTTAGATGCTCCTTTAGCGCTGCTCTTTCTCCTGTTTTTCCTCTTCAGGATCAGTAGCATCCATGTTGTTGCTGTTGCTTATTTATTCATTCATCTATTTTTGCTAACACCAGCGTCTCTGCTTAGTCATGAAAACCCTTTGCAGCTTGCTTTGCTGATACTTTGTCAGCGAGCGTGTCAGAGTCTGATAAGGGGAGTTGGGACGTTATTTACCCTTGAATTTTTGCAGCGGCATAACCGAATCAGGCTGTGGGAAAAGAACAGCAATAAATAAAATATGGAACACACAGGTTGACAACCTGACTGCTGAGTCATCAATAATTAATGGAAAGTATCTGCATGGATTCACAAAATATATTCAAGAATTAAAATGAAGTTGAGTTATAAGAATAAATTGATGTGTCAACATTGCAAAACTTTAACTTGTAAATTTGTGATTTTTTTTATTTGTAAAGTTGCAAATTTTTACTCATTAACTTTTGTTCCTTTCTTTTTTCTCAGAAACGAGGATTTTTTTGTACAATTTTCTTAAATTTGTGACTCATAAATTTGAAATTCTGATATTTTACATATAAATTAGTAGTGTTTTTCTTAAAAATTTGAACTTTTTTCTAAAATTTTCACTTTTTTATTTTATGTTTGTGACTTTAACTTAGATATGCAACTTTTTGTTCTAAAATTAGTGACTTTTAGTGACTTTTTTCAGCTTGTAAACTTGAGGCTTTTTCCTTGTAAAATAGCAAATTTGTGACTTTTCTTTTGTAATGTTATATATTTTACTTGCAAACTGCATTTTTTTCTCCACTGAATATTTTTCTCATAAATTTGTGGATTTTATCTCAGAAACTTTTACTGTTTTCTCCCCAAAATGTGTAATTTCGTTCTCATGAATTTGAAAATTTTGTGATATTTTATATGCAAATTAGCGACTTTTCTCTTGTGAACTTGTACATTTTTATTTTATAAATTTGTCAGCTTTTTCTTTTATGTTTGTGACTTAAATTTCAAAATATGACTTTTTATTTGAAAATTTATACTAAATATGTAAATGTACAACCTTTTATTTTAAAATTAGTGATATTTTTTTTTGTAGATTTTCAGCTTATAAATTTGAGACTTTTTCTTTGTAAAATAGTAAATTTATGACATTTCTTTTATAAAGTTAAATATTTTTACTTCTTAGCGCATTGCTCCCATTTCATTTTTTTCTCATAAATGTGGGGCTTTCATCTCAACATTTTTGATTCTTTTCAAAATGTGGAACTTCTTTCTGATAAATTTGCAACTTTTTAACACAAATTTTGGAACTTTTTATTCTAAAAATAGTTATCATTGGTTTGTAAATCTACATGTTTTTGTTGTAAATTTGTAGCTTAAAAATATGTCACTTTTAATTTGAAAATTTGTGATGTTTTGCATATAAATGTAGCAGTTTTTCTTGTAAATTTGCAGCACATTAAATTTATGTGATCAACTGGCTTTGATCACATAAATTTGAACTTTTTCCTGTAAATTTGCAGCATTTTGACAAATAAATTTACAACTTTTTACAACTTTATTTTATTTTTTTCTACAATATGGTAGCCCTTGTATATAATTTAAAAAATGGCAATAGAAACAGGAATAATTTTGTATTTCTTTAATCTCTAATTAATCACAAATACACCTGTAAAATGGTGAAAAAGCTGGGTAGAAAACAGAATTATTGTTTATGCTCCACCTGTGTGTTTATTTCCATTATATGAGCGCTCCTCATTCCGTCCACCTTAAATCACATCTGCTCCCACCTAAAACTGAATTTCTGCCACCTCAACATGGTCCTAATCAAATTGGCCACCTGTTTTTTGTCTTGACTGCCGGGGACGTTACGGGCCCCGGAGGCTCCCCATTATACGCCATCCGATGCTGTTTATTCTGCTGATAAAATTATGAGATTGTGTTTGGAAAGGTTTCCAGGTTCTACATTAGATTTGGGCGGAGGGCACCATGTGTGCTTCTTTATCAGTTTTTTTCTGCAGAGAGTCACTCATTCGGATAAAATTGACAGTGATGTTATTGTGTTAAAACTGTTGGAAGTGGTGTCTTTCCAGAGGAGAGCGAGGACCCCAAAAGTCTCTCTTTGTTTTTGTCCCATGGCTGATCCTGTTTTTAGAGAGGAATATAATAATAGAATATATAATAAGTGTTACATCAAAAAACAACATAGGGAAAATATATTGTATATACTGTATATATACAGTATATATAATATGCAAAAAGTAAGCCGGAAATGCATTGGTTAAAATCCCAGACACGCCGTGGATTATGTTATGTCCTGTATTAAGAGGCTCAATTATGATTTTTGTATTTCCCTTGAATTCTAGTGTGTTCTGCAGGATTTCTACGACATTATCTAAAAGGAAACCACCTTTGTCAGTTTTGAGCAAATTGGATGTTCTGGAATTAAAAATGCAACAAAACAACAAAAGTCACAAATTTGAGAAAAAAGTCCCAAATTGATAAGAGTTGCAAATTTACGAGAAAAAAGTCAGAAATTGAGGAGAAGAAGTCACAAGTTAATGAGAAAAAAGTCCCAAATTTATAAAAAGTAACAAATTTACAAAAAAGTTGCAAATTAATGAGAAAAGTCACAAATTTAGAACAAAAAAGTTGCAAATTTATGAAAAAAGCCATAAACAAAGTATAAAATTAACGAGACAAAAGTCATAAATTAATGAGAACAAAGTCTCAAATTAATGTGAAAAAAAGTCTCAAATTAATGAGAAAAGTCACAAATTTACAAGAAAAAAGTTGCAAATGTATGAGAAAAAAGCCACAAATTAATGATAGAAAACTCACAAATTCATGAGAAAAAAGTCACAAATTAACAAGAAAAAAATTATAAATTAATGAGTCTCAAATTAATGAAAAGAGCCACAAATTAACGAGAAAAAGAAACAAACAAGAAAGTCGCAAATTAATGAGAAAAAAGTCTCAAATTAACAAGAGAAAAGTCATCAACTGAGAAAGTCACAGATGAGAAAAAAAAGTTGCAAATGAATGAGAAAAAAATTGCAAATTTACAAAAAAAAGTTGCAAATTTATGAGAATAAACTCACAAATTATTGAGACAAAGTCACAATTTGACAACAAAAGTGTGACAAATTAACGAGAGAAACAAATTTATGAGAAAAAAGTCACATATTTTGAGAAAACAGTTGCTAATAAACTTGACAAAAGTAAAAAAAAACATAAAAAATATAATCTGTAATTTTAAGAGAGATTCCACTTTATGGACTGTGTTTTCATGGCCATTTAAAGGGCCCCTATTCTGCTTGTTGGGCTCCTCCTTTTATTCAAGTGTGTTCTGTCGGATTTCTGTGACATTATCCGATCTGTAAAGTCAAACAGCCCAAAGTCCTCCCACTCAGGAGTTCTCCTCTCCCACAGGATCTAGGACTACAGAACTGTCTGAAACGCCTCGTTTGGATTGGCTGTTCTGAAAAATCCCACTCATTGTATTCTGACAAATGCATAAAATTCTTTAATAAGATCATACTAGAGTCATTCATAATTACAGGACCAACAGTCATGACAGGATCTTGTTTTTGACAGTCATGAAGTTGAGGCTCAGTTTTGGCCACATGCAGCGTAAACTGTGTTTCTTTTTAAACCTTTATAATAGTTGTCAGGGCTAAAACATGGTGTGACAAAACATTACATACCTGAGAGTGGTTTTCAAGACTTGAAAGTCATCCATTAAAGGTACATTTAGAACAGATAGAATGTGTGATTGTGATGAATCACGAGTTAACTGCGTGCAGTCATGTGATTAGTTCTGATTGATTGTTTTAATTGCCAGCACTAATATCTATATATAACAGGGTTTTCATATATTGGATATGTGTGTGGGAACAGGAAGCTGCTGCAAATTGAATATGAGTGAATGTGTCTGAATTCAGACAGATGAGATATGAAATTGGCGGGCAGCAGTGTGATAATCAGGGAGTCAGAGAGGGAGAATTGCATCAGAATGGAATCATTGGGCTCGGCCAGAAGAGAGGATTTGCTGATCCCCGACCTTCTGTTTCAGAGCTGAGGATTTTAAGTAATGAGATCTATGGTGTGAAACAACTCCACTGTCAGACTGACGGGACCGACGACTGCTGCTGCTCATGCACCAACCACGGAGCCCATGGATTTGACGCACATTTAGAAATGTGTCACGGCGGCGGCGAAAGATGTCGGTGGGGGTGGTGGTAAGGACGGCAAATGAGAACGGGAATGACATCATGTTGTAATAAATAGGTGTTGGAGCTGCACCTTGCTTCCATCAAGTGGTATGGTTCCATTTGGTATGTTCGGCAATCGTTTCCATCTGACTGTTCAAAATTGTGAAGGGCACTGAAATAACCAACACACTATCCCAATTTTTAGCTCATTGTCGTGAAGCCGAAAGGATTTAATGTGATGGCACCGCATCAGTCATCTATTCATCCATCCATCCATCCATCCATCTATCCATCTGTACTTAAGGGAACTTTCCTAATTATTTCAACCCTTAAAAGTGCAAACAAACAGCAAGTCTTAATTGATTTCCAGCGCTCCTGACCCTAATGGTGAGTTAGAATCTTTGACTGAACTAATATTGGAGTATATTTTTCTCCACTCACTCTAGGTCAGATGTGTGTATGGACTTTAAGTGGGTTTTTGTGCAAAGTGAGGTCGCCCTGAGTACCACAGGATCAGCTCAGTGTACTGTTAGTTTAAATGGTGAAAAAAGACCTACTCTTCTTTTAAGCTGAGCCAGCTGCTGAGACAAACCAATCATCACTGCTAAGTTAAGTTAATGCATTAATTACACAACATAACAAAAATAATTTTTTTGTAAGTTGTCTGTGTTTTTTGTCAACTGATTTAAGACAATTTTGCACCACTGAATCTGAAAATGACATCCGTTTCTCTCGATCAGGTCAGGTTTTTATGCTAAGTTGAAGGCAGTTGTACAGCAGTTGTACAGTTGTACTGTAAATTGAATAGTAGACATTGATAAAGGTAAGTACATGTAAATTGAATGTTATGTCATCATTGTTCAAAATTCAGAGAATTTCAAGAAATAAAAAAGAATTTTGCATCATATAAAACAAAAATACCCGTACATGTAGACAAAAACATAAGAAACATGGCCATAGTTCAAAAAGTTGACCTGACTGAGCAACAGCAATGTGATTTTTGGATTTAGCACATCAAAATTGTCCTAAATCAGCTAAAAAAACTTAGACAATAAATTTGGTGTTGACCAGTGTTTTCCCAGCCCTATTTATAAGATAGTGCTGCTTTTACTTGAGTACAAGTTCTGGCTACTCTATGAACAAAACTTGAAAATTTATGAAAAAAAAAAAAGTTGAAAATTTATAGGAAAAAATTGCAAATGTACAAGAAAAAAAACCATAAATTTATGAGAAAAAAAAGTTGAAAATTCACAAGAGCAAAGTTGCAAGTTTATGAGAAAAGAGTCACAAATTTTGGAAAAAAAATTTTTGAAAATTTACAGGGGGGAAAACAGCAAATTTACAAGACAAAAATAGCAAATTTATCAGGAAAAAAGTTGAAAATTTACAGGAAAAAAGCTGTAAATGTATGAGAAAAAAGTCACACATTTTTGAGAAAACAGTTGCAAATTTACAGGAAAAGAATAGCAAATTTACAAGAGCGAAATTGCAAATTTATGAGAAAAAAATGTGAAAATTTACAGGAATAATGTTTCAAATCTATGAGGGGAAAAAGTTGCAAATTTATGATGAAAAAAGTAACAAATTTTTCTATGAACCACTGTTAAATTTGCATAAAACTTTTTTTTTTTTTTTGGTGTTCTAAGGTCAGTTGATTTTGGAGCGAGGAAACGACATCAAAAAACCGACAGAAAATTCCAGCAAATGAGAAACGCTGCAGATGAGCAAAACTCATCTGAAATATCGTCTTGAAATATTTCAGCACCACAGTCGGCAGGTTTTGCCATTTCTAACATAAACCTGAAGTAAAGTTTTCCTGCGAAGGTGAGAAGACGATCGACGGTCTGATTTAAAACCATGGAGCCTCGGGCTGAAGAAGAATGTCGCTCCTCTTCTCTTCCCGCCGAACGCTAATTGCTCCGTATGTTTTTGTTCCGTAACCATCCTCCAGTTAAACTCCGTCAGACCCTCCTCTCGTTAATTTTGCCTTTCATCACGGTGCTGATTATTAGACCGTGTTTGCAGAAAGAGGAATCACAATTTTTTCCACAGTCTGGAGGAACTGTTTTTTTTTTTTTTTTCTGAAGATGCCATTAAATTCAGTTAATTAGTCTCAGTAATTAATGTAATTGGACTAAATTGGCTCATTACCCTTCCTCCACAGATCTTGGTGCTTTTAACCCCGTTATTAATTTATCAAAGGCTCCTATAAACAGACTTCAACTGCTGCTAACAGATGTGATTATTTATCTGCAGGCTGAAAAGGTTTATGGCGATTATGACTTTATTTGTATGCCTTTAAAATATTAGTGCCAACTCCCAATACCAGTTTTGGTGCTGTGAATGTTCAAGGGATGTCAAAATATCTTTTTAAAGCATCAATATATTTTTCAGACGTTAGACTTTTCCTATAAATTTGGAGCTTCCACATGTAAACTTGCAACTTCATGCCATAAATTTGCAGCTTTTCTGGCGGATTTCCTATATGTTCCTTATAAATGACTTGTTCCCCCTTGTAAATAAAGATTTTCTTTTGAAATTTGGTGCCTTTGTTTGGAAACATATTTTTCCTGGTACATACGCAGTTTTTCTCATATAAATCTGAATTTTTGTTACTACATACTGTATATTTGCAGATTTATTCATATAAATTTTGTGACTTCATCATGAAGTTGCAGATTAATGAGAAAAAAAAAACGCAAATTTACATGAAGAAAGAAGCAAATTAATGAGAAAAGAAGCTGCAAATTTATAAGCAAAAAGTTACAAATTTGAGGAAAAAGTTTAAAATTTACAAGGAAAATTTTCAAATTTACAAGAACAAAATACCAAATTTATGAGAAAAAAGTTGAAACTTTACATGAGCAAAGTTGCAAATTTATGAGAAAAAGACAATTTTTTTGAGAAAAAATTTGAAAATTTACAGGAAAAAAATTGCAAATTTACAAGAAAAAATTACAGCTGTATGAGAAAAAAACTTGAGAATTTAGAGGAAAAATATTGCAAATTTGAGGAAAACAGTTGCAAATTTATGAGGAAAAAGTTGACAATTTCCGGGGAAAAAGTTGCATATATACAGGAAAATTTTGAAAATTAACAAGGAAAAAAATGAGAAAATTGATGAGAAAAAGTAACACATTTTTGAAAAAAAAAGTTGCAAATCTATGAGAAAAAACATTTTTTGGACAGATTAATCAGATGATTGCACCCCCCCACCTCATTTTAAAACAAATATTTCCAGTTTCACCTGTTTAGCTTCATTACCTTGATCTCCACATTGCCCATATATCTACCTGTCACTACAGGCACAGGTTTACATTTTTTTGTGTTGTTTTGCCCTAATTTAAACCCTTACAAAGCTCCATGAAAATATGTGGGCCAAAAAACTGATGAAAACCATCTTCTGCCCCCACGGGTTCAGTCAAGTATAAAAAGACGTAAAAGCCTACCTTAAACCCTCTCCACTGTCCCCTCATCCTTCATGTGAAAGTCGTTGCTATCATCACCGCATTAACAGTTACTTTTGAAACCGCCGGGGCTCCGGACCATCTGCTGCCCGCCGCGCCGCTGAGGGAACGACCAGCGGTGTTTCTGTTCCAACGCTAATCCAGCTGCTCTCCTGTCGGTGCATCCAGCCTCCACTGGGAAGCTGCTGGTATCAAAAAAACAGACTTGATCTACGGATCTTCTGTTCGTGGTGTCTGTTCAAATCTAATTTAGGAATGTCATACTCCACCATTTAACTCTGAGCTTACCACTTCATTCATTAATTGTTTCTCTAAGTGCAATAAGCATCTGCACACTTCCAAAACAGAAGTCAGATATCCTGGAGGTTTGATAGAAGGCTTTATTGTGTTGGAAGGGGTGACCTGATAGCGTTAGCATTGACGGATATTTCATTTCACTGTTGGGGGAAGATCCTGTGGTCACCAAACATGACACCCTCCGTTCCATGGCTGTGCCTAGAAATTCTGTCCATAAATATCACGGCCAGGGTCGGTGACAAAGAGCAGCCCTGGCGGAGTCCAACTCTCACTGGGAACTGTTATGTCCACAAACCAGGCAATGGTGACCAACGAGGATGCTGCCTTTTACTGAACTTCATTACAGAAAATTGTGAAGAGTACAGGCATGTGTGCAAAGGGCTAACTGCCTTCCACTGAGTACCGTTACCATACAGCTCTGCATCTCTGTATAATCTGAATCATGAAATGGCGGGTTGCCCAATATATAAGAGACGTGGTGATGTCATGTGTAAGGTGCCGCAACACTCGCTGAATACCAGGTATCCTGACACCACATTCTCTTCCCCCCTTGCAAAATTGCAAAACCATAATTATCCTTAGCCGACATGCCCTCCCCAAATTGTAAATAAATCCCACTAATTAAACACTTATTAAATGCAGCTTATTTCTATGATTCACACATATCGGGCAATTCTAAATAAGGCTAGTCAAACGTAATAAATGATTCAAGCAAAATTAGAATTAGCTGATCAGGCAAAAGTTCTTCAAACTTAAAATTGCATTGGGCAGACTTATGCTTTAAGTACTGGTTATATAAACACACTGGTTATAACTATTCAAAACATTTTATCAAAACACTCTTATATGTTTAACCAAGAACATTTGTTGGTTTGTTTTTTTCACATGAGCATAACCAGAACCTAACGACTAGGGTCTGCTGGTAGACCACCACAGGACCCAATGCGGCTGCGGGGGTTATTCTGCCACCGTGTCAGCCACGCTCCTGCCTGAACAGTCTTTTTGTGGACAGTCTTCCATGGGGAGAACAGTTCTGCCTGAGGGACTTTTTGGTGGGCCCGTGGCAGCCACATCCCTGGAGCTGTTGGACCCCCAAGGCCAGGGCCAATCTTCATGACGCTGGGTCCCGGATCCCACACTGCGGTAGCCGACTCCTGCGAAGCCTCGCCATCTGGGGCAGCCACCTGGATACGCCATAGTTGGTTTGCATGCCGAACCGGACCGTCTGTCAGCCTGAAGCACGCTGTTCCCAGCTTCACCACGATTGTCAGCGGTGCCTGATGTTTTGTTGGCTGTTAGTCGTCGTCTCGGTCTCTCGCTGGTGCGGACCCGAACCCAGTCCATGACCTGGAACAGTGCCTGACTTGGTTTAATGCATTGCTGTGCTCCCGATGGCTCTGCATGCTGGTTTGGCTTGGGACCTCCATTGTGCTGCGGCAGTTTGGTGGTCACCGTGTTCACTGTGGACCCTTCACCCGTTGTCTCTGTCATTAGTTGAGGCTCATCGTGGGTGCAGAAGGTGTCTGGAGCCTCTCTGGTGTTGGTTATTGAGGCAGACTCTTCACCCCTTGGCTCGGTTGTGATTCATTGAGTGAGGGTACGGAAGTCATCCGGTTCTTCCTCTCTTCCATCTGAAGAGCTCTGCTGTGCTGTGTTGGGAGCATTATTCACGACCAGTTGCTGTCACTGTGCTTCAGGGCATTCTGCATGCTCAGGCTCCCTTCCTTCCAGCTCCGGTTCTGGCTGAGCGAGGGATGAAGGTGAGTCTGGCTGCCCCCACTCTGGGCGGCTCTCCTCCTGAGAGCGCGCAGTGCCGCTTTGTGCTTCACCATATCATCATCCTCAAGGTCTGCTGTGCTCCATCTGTCGCATCTTCACCATTCAAACCCTGCATTGTCCCTAATGGTGAAGCCGGGTCTGTAGAAGAGGTCGCATCCCACGATGTTGTCGCCGTGCGCTGCCACTTGGAACAAAAAGTCATACACGATTTTAGACTTGTAATAGACAGTCATTTCAACTGTTCCAACATTGCACAGTCTGTGACCCCCATAACTGTACAGCGGCATCGGGTTCTTTTGTATTCTGTGGTTGGGGAAAAACTTCTTCACCATGGCCCAGTTTAACATGGACCACACCGCCGCCGTGTTGAGCAGGAGCGGTATGGGTACCCCATCTAGCTCCACCATGCTGTATGAATAACCGTTGATGTTGGGGCATAAATGGTCGTTTTTGGCGGGCGGGCTGGCTTACTTAACGGGCTCCATGGTGCCTGCAACCGGCACACTCTGGCAAAATGGTTCAGGCACCTACACTTGTTACATCATTGTCCTGTAGGCAGGCAAAAACGTGCTCTGTCCTGGTGCTTCGGGGACCCACAGCTCCTGCAGACACAGCCTCTCGGAGCGGACCTTCGGCTAACGGCATTCATCTCAAATTCTTCTGCCAAGTCTTCTACTCCCTCCGGGGTCACTGTGTTAGCTAATGTCATCTGTCCGAGTAGCTTCTGTGTTTGGCACCCATTTAACTCTGAAGCTAGCTTCTCTGCCGCCTCTAGCTGGGACGCTAGCTCAATAGTGTTGGCTAGCGTCATGTCATTTGGCGCCGTTAGCATTTTAGCTCTTAACCTAGCATTACATGTGAGCTCAGCTAACTGGTCCCGCACCATTTCATCTTCAAGCAGTCCAAAACGGCACATACAGTCATGTGAAAAAATTAAGACACCCCATTAAATATTCAGTTCTTTATCACTAAATATATTTATGTCTAACCTTGTTTTTGTTTTTAATTTGCATTTTTTTTAACATTTATTTTAGCCATTTTAAGTGGGAATCAATGTGGGGGTGTCCTAAAAAAGATGGGAGGTGTCCTAATTTATTCCTCACTATTTGTTTAGAATTACATTTTACAGAAAATTTGAAAAAAGTCTTTAATTCATTTTTTAATTGTTTAGTTGTATTACATGAATCTTCCAGTATTTTTAACATAGATATTCAATATCTATATGTCCAAATATGTTAAAAAAAACACACAGGCTTACACAGGGTGTCCTAATTTTTTCACATGACTGTACTAGCTTAAATGCCTTAAGTCAACGACGAACTATTGTACCGACTCACCAACTCTTTGGTGTCTCTGACGAAAGCGGATTCATCGTGCAGTCACAATGTCAGAAGTGGCAAAGTAGCCAGCTAGTAGCTCGACGGCATCCACATAAGACTCAGTTAGTCCTAGCGTGTGGAAAATTCGCTGGCCTTCTATGCCAAGGTTGTGGACAAGGAGTGCTTTTTTCTTTACTTTGTCGAGTTTGTCCAGGCCCAGCGCCGAAATGTAGGTCAAAGAGTGGTGAGTACAGGCACATGTTCAAAGGGCTAACTGCCTACCACTGAGTACTGTTACCATACAGCTCTGCGTCTCTGTATAATCTGACTCATGAAATGGTGGGTCGCCCAATATATATGAGACGTGGTGGCGTTACGCGTAAGGTGCCACACCACTCCCTGAATACCTGGTATCCCTACACCACAGGAACGAGTTCGACTGATTGTTGGCAGTGTGAACCAAACTCTCACAACGGTCTTATAGAGACTGGGTAGCTCGTAGCAATGAGCCCGATACCCCCTGAAGCCCCCCCCCCCACACACACACACACAAGAAATTTACAAGTTGCAAATTTACAATAAAAATGTCCAAAATTGTTGTTGCAAATTAACAAGAAAAAAGTTGCAAATTAATGATAAAGTTGCAGATTAAGGAGAAAAAGTTGCAAATTAATTCAATTCAATTCAATTCAGCTTTATTTATATAGCGCCATATCACAGCAACAGTTATTTCATAGCACTTTCAAATGTAGGGAAAACCCCCACAATTGCAGAAAGACCCCAGCAATCAGACGATCCCCTGTGAGCAAGCACTTAGCGATGGTGGAGAGGAAAAACTCCCATTTAACAGGAAGAAACCTCTAGCAGAACCAGGCTGAGGGAGGGGCAGTCATCTGCTGCGACTGGCTGGGGGGTGAGGGGATAGAGAAGAAGAAAAGAACAGACATAAAGAGAGCAAACATTAACGGAGAGAAGCCGAGTACATTATTGCAGGTCACCCGACAGTCTGAATCTATTAACAGCAAAACAAAGGGGGGGGGGGGTTAAGAGACACAAGATCCCTCCCTAATCGTAGGCTGTTTTGAAGAGGAAGGTTTTTACCCTATTCTTAAAAACAGAGATTGAGTCTGACTCCCGAACCCAGATTGGTAACTGGTTCCACAGGAAAGGAGCTTGATAGCAGAAGGCTCTGCCTCCCATTGTACTTTTGGAGATTCTAGGTATTATAAGTAATCCAGCATTTTGGGAGCATAGTGCTCTGTTAGGATGATAGGGTAATATCAGATCTTTTATATAAGAGGGGGCCTGATTATTAAGAGCTTTGTAAGTGAGAAGAAGGATTTTAAACTTAATTCTAAACTCTATGGGAAGCCAATGAAGGGAGGCCAGAACCGGAGAGATATGAGCTCTCTTTCTAGAACCAGTTAAAACTCTTGCAGCAGCATTTTGGATCAACTGAAGACTTTTTAAAGATATTTTAGGACAACCTGATAATAACGAGTTACAATAATCTAATCTAGAGCTAACAAAAGCGTGGATCAGTTTCTCAGTATCATTCAGAGACAAGATGCTCCTAATCTTGACAATATTGTGCAGATGATAGAAGGCAGTCTTAGAAACAAATTTAATATGTGAATTAAAAAACAGATCTTGATCAAAAATAACTCCAAGGTTCCTCACAGAACTATTTAGAGTAAGAGTCGTCGGCCTCCGTCGGTCTATGATGACCATGGAAGAGAATCCTAAACGTCTACTCTGCTGGAACAGCACCACCTGTGGCTGAACAGGCCGATGCGCGAATGGCAGTCCCTGTCACACAGGTCGCACTTGTGGGTGGTCTCCGTGCTGCTGGGTCTGTGGCGGTTCTTCCTGCGGGTCCTTTTTTCATCTGCTGCAGCAGTCAGTCTCTCTTCACCCGCCTTGAGCTGTAAGAGTAAGAGTAGCGGCATCCAAATTAAGAGTTTGATTTGGAAAGATATTTCTAAGGTTTTTAGGACCAACGAGAATGACTTCAGTCTTATCTGGGTTTAATAGCAAACAATTACAAGTCATCCAGGCTTTGATTTCCTTAAGACAGGCATCTAACTTGGCTAATTGATTACAGTCATTGGGGCTTCATTGACAGGTATAATTGTGTGTCATCTGCGTAACAATGAAAATGTATACAGTGCTTTCTAATGATGTTGCCTAATGGAAGCATATATAAACTAAAAAGAGTAGGGTCTAAAACAGACCCCTGTGGAACTCCATGACTGAGCTTAGAGTTGGAAGAAAACTCATTACTGATATGAACAAACTGAAGTCTATCGGACAAATAAGATCTAAACCACTGCAGCGAAGTTCCATTTAGTCCAACACAATGTTCTAATCTATCAAGAAGAATATCTTGATCGATAGTATCAAAGGCTGCACTAAGATCTAAAAGGACAAGTAAAGAAACAAGTCCATTATCAGATGCGATAAGGAGGTCATTAGTGACCTTCTCTAAGGCTGTTTCAGTGCTGTGATGAACTCTGAACCCAGATTGAAACTCTTTAAATAAACCATTTCCCTGCAAGTGGTGAAATAATTGCGTAGCAACAACTCTTTCTAAGATTTTTGAAATGAAAGGCAGATTAGAGATTGGTCGATAGTTAGCCACAACTCCTGGATCGAGCGTTGGCTTTTTCAGTAAGGGTTTAATTACAGCAATTTTGAAAGCCTGCGGTACATGACCTAAAGTTGAAGAAGAATTGATTATTTGAAGAATACGACTACCAATAAATGGGAAGACTATTTTAAATAACCTGGTAGGAATAGGGTCTAAAAGACAAGTTGAAGGCTTGGATGAGGAGATTATTTTATCTAACTCTAAAAGGTCAATTGGAGTAAACTTATCTAAACAGATATCAGTTGAAGGAGTTGTAGTAGTTGCTGTACTTAAGTTTACGGTGGGAAGAATCTGACTGATTTTATCTCTAATAGATAAAATTTTATGATTGAAAAAGTTCAAAAAGTCCTGACTAGTAAGCTCTAGGGGGATGCGAGGATTGACAGAGTCCTTTCTCTTTGCCAGCCTGACTATAGTGTTGAAAAGAAACTTGGGATTATTCTTATTCTCTTCTATTAATGCAGAGTAATAACTTGTTGTAGCTTTTCTAAGAGATTTTTTATGGGTGGCATGGCATGATAAATCAAAACTAGCACCATGCTTTGGTCAAAACATTTGTCTTAGACATTTTGTCTTAGATTTGTTTTGAATAGTAACCGCTTAACTTAGCTTAGTTTTCTTTTTTTCTCTCAGTCACATTTTGTCTTAGCTTTGTTTTAAATTGTAATCGCTCTTGTCTTGTTTTCTCTTTTTTCTCTTTTGAATTCTTGGATGGAATATGGGTGGGCAATATAAGCTGCGGCTTCAGCCATCACCCATTTCGGATAACTCACGTGGAATTGTATAGAAGAAGGAGTCTTTGTCTAATTTGACCTTGTTGTTATATTATACAGTTTCTTTTAACCTGTACTGTACTATCCGAAATAAATAAATTCATTCATTCATTCATAATAATTCATTCAAAACCACCTCAGGGTGCAATTATTGCAGTACCATTTTACACACAGCTAGAGGACCCTTCATCACATGAGTATTTGTTGTGCATTTTGCTTTCACTGCTAATCAGAATCAGAATCAGAATCAGCTTTATTGGCCAAGTATGCACAACACATACAAGGAATTTGACTTTGGCTAAAAACTTGCTCTCGTTGTTCAGGTGGAGGATTTAAATAAGGATTCAATGACAACAGAGTATGTACAGTATATTACAGTCTGTCCACGTTTCTATAAAAGGATGCAAAGCCCCTAATGAGCCCCAGTTCACCCTGCACTCCCTCTGTCATCATTTCTGAGATCTGTTGTTTTGAGACTAACATTAGATGGCTAGCAGCTACCTGCAAAAACAGCCTGAGCTACCTAATGTAAAACTGGCTGAAAGTGAGAAAGTAAAAGCCCAAACCTGAGTGGTGTTTTGTGGTTTGATCAAACGATGACTGGTCCCTGGGAGTGTGATAAGCACATAAGAGACCCCAAATGAGTGAATTGGCTGCTATGTATGAATGATAATGACTGGCATCGGAGCCAACTGGGTCAGACTCTAGTAAACTGTAGTAAAATAATCTAAAATGAGACAAGTGTTGGATGGTTGATGGGACGAGCGAGTGATGTCAAGGGCAGTCACAAGCTAAGTTTGGCTAGCTCCACTAGCATGTCTGCACACGATTACAGGGTCATCCCTGCCAAAAAAACAAGAAAATAAATCAGAATGATGAGAGACAAAATATATAATCAGGTGAGGATTAATTAACTAGCTGTGAATAGCGGTGGGTGATATATTGAATATTTTTGACGTGTTGATACATTTCTCCATGCGAGATACATTAAAAGCCTATATCACACCAATCGAATATAATTTGTTGCCTTAATGTAAGCACATTTTTAAACTGGAGAGGAGGGGAACAGATATTTTTTCTCCAGAAAATTCCTTTTCCACATACCCGCTTTCAAGTATTTTATGTTTTAACTGATTTCTGACGTTGACTTATGAGGAAGCGCCACCCCAACACCCGAACTGCTGCTCACGGAGAATGTCTCACGTTCCCGTTCCAGATGAATGCTGGGAAGGAGCGGAGAACAAAGGCGGGACTGAGAGAATCAACAGAATATATGAACTCTTAGAATCCTTATTGTCCAATCAGATTGGTCGGTTGGAACTAACTGTGGTATAATGTCAAGTTGCACGTTGTGGAGGAAAACCTCTCCTGTTGCTATTGCTGACAGATCAGTTAATTCTTGTAACTCGGCTGTTTTCCAGTCCATTCTAAAGTTTCTGTTTAACACATCACCCCCCACACGTGCTTTCAGAGTTGTTTTTGGCCTTAAAGAAGAAGAAATAAAAAGCTCTTCACTGCAGTTTCCACTTTTTTTTTTCTTTCTTTTAAAATTTGAAGGCATTTTTCCAAGCTCTGTCACAGCAAGCTGTTGTACCACCACCTAAAACCTGCCAAGCGGCGGCCAATTAGCGCTACCGGCAGACCTCTGTGAGGAGCTCTGAGATGTTGGTGTTTCTGTCTGGAGCCGAGTCTGACGGCCGAGGCAGAAGTAAGGAGTTGGGATTGACCATTGTCCAAGAGGAGGGGTGATATTCTGGCATGAGCTGACATTTTCCCTGTGGGTCTGTCATCAGAGTTTGCAGTGGGCAGCCTGTCTGTGCACCTTGTCCGGTTTTGTGACATGATTTAGAGGACATCTTCTCCAAGAGGGTTTCTTGGAACGTTCAGGATTCCATGGGAAATTGTCTAATTCCCCCATTTAATTGGTCCCAAAAAATTGTAAATAATTTGCCGTTTTTGTGCATGGGTTTGCAATTTTTTGGCTGCACCGAGGGATCCAAGATAGGTCTGTCTTTGGCCTTCTCAGCAAGTTTAAGTACCTGGTAGTCACGTCTGATGGAAGCAGGGGAAATACTAATTTGACAGGAATAATTCTTCTTCTTTCTGCTGCTGCCTATTCTGGATCACCCCAGCGTATCATCACCTGATATTGCAATGATCCCTGTGGCTGAGTAACCAGCTTTCTATTATGCTAGAAGGCAGGAAGTACCATTTTTATTTGGTCTTTGGTATGACCCAGCCAGGACATGAACCCATGACCTCCTGGTTGTGGGGCGGATGATCTACCAACTAGGCCACCACTCTGGTCTAATAAGTTTGCTGTGATTAGCAGGAATAAATGTGTATCTAGGATCACTACAGTTAATTGCTGCTAAGCACCTCAATGAGCATAATATAGAAAAGATTAGGCCTGTTACCTAATGTACATGCCTATGTACCTATGTATGTGCCTATGTATGTGCCCACGGAGTTATGTGCCCGCACATGTAACTCTGCCCCCTTAAAGCAGTGGAGTAGGCACTGTTTGGAAACAGCAGAATATTGCAGAAAAAGACAAAACGGCTTGTAACAAAAAGAAATGTGGTCTCCAGGCACATAGAATGAAATGGCTGATGCTTTATTTCACCTGAAGATTCCAAGAGTGAAGTGCGCGGAAGCTCACATGATGCCTGAAGCTAAGTCGTTGTTAGCGGTTTACGGCTATCCATGTCAGCTGGACTGTTACAGTGAAAAATGAATGACAAAATGGACAAATTAAGGCTGCATTTAGCCATAGCTGCACTGTTAGACATCACAATGGTTGTTGCCAGTAAGTTAATGTAATTTAGAATTAAAGTATACTGTAATTCAACTACAGTATAGTACAGTAACTGAAAACAATACAGTGATGGTTCCTTCTTTAAATTAAGGTTTGTTAATCTAAATATCACTATCAGCAATACAAAAATGATAAATGACTTTGAATTAAAATCTCTTTGTACAGACTACTGTTTAATTTTAAAAAAAAAAGTGTCCCAAGGCTAAATACAGTAATAAACTGTATTTTCACAAAGTACAGTAACATACAGTAAATGCCTGGATGTTACAGCTGAATTCAATAAAAACTCCCATAATGCAACAGAAAAAACAGGAACTCCCTGGAAAAACATTTTACAGTATCATACTGGGTGAAGTATGGTACTGTATGTAACTGTAAAAATTACAGCCATGTCTAACAGTGTTAAGAGACGCATAATCACTATGTAGTGGTAATGTGATCAAGCCTGCATAAAGGACTGCCCAAATGCAGGTGACAAGCTAATTAGCCACCGTAGCTAGTCACGTGACCCACAAACCCACAAGACGTATGTAAACACAGTGACTTCTGCACTGGACAGTGTTTAAGTTGTGTGTGAAATGGCAATGGGCCTAATTTTATTATATTACGCTCATTTATTGCTGCACTGCAGCAATATGATGCCACACATAATTTAAAGATTACTGGAACACAGCTGAAATGGAGTGATACATATTTGGTAGAATGTCCGAGCGCAATCATCGGGGAATATAGTCACTCCTGGAATCACTATTTTCTAATAAGATTGCTCGGTCGGAACAAACTGTAGTGTAATACTACTTTAACTTGAGTACAGTTTCTGCCTACTCTACCCTCTATGCTCTTCTTCTGCGATCCTCCACCTCAGTATTTCAACTGTCCTCATACCAGGAGTCCTCCTTTTCATTTTCATGTTCTCTCATGCATGACTAATGATTGCCTCCCCCCGTGGCGTTGGACTGCTTTTTAATTATAGAAGGTAAATATGCAGCTGGTTGAAACTGATCAGGCAAATTACATGTAAGTGCTGATAAGGCGAGTACGGCCAAGTGAATGGGAAAAGAATTGGAATGCTGAGCCAGGCCTTTGCTCCTGCGGGCGCGCCTACATCTTTTTTTTTTTGCTAATCACAGTATCTCCTGGATACACAACAGTAATTACATTTCACTGGAGTACAATATCCCCCTACCCCCGCTCCCATTCATACCACAGCTGCGGCGAAAGAGATTTGAAAATGTCATTTAGTCTGGCAGAAGAAAGAAAATGTGCAGATTTGAGCGGGGGACGGACTGTCAAAGCCTCAACTCGCCAACAAATCAATCTGCCGGTAACTGTTTAACAAATTAGGCAATGACCTTTTCGAGGATTTGCTTCGCTGTTTGACCGCCGCCGTCTGGACAAGTTTGAGTTTGCATCGAAGCTGACAGGCAGACCGAAAAAAAAAAAAAATCTTATTTCATAGCTCCAGAGACAAACATCCTTGTTTGTTTATCCTGAGTTTTTATGAGAAAAATTAAACGGCATGTCGAGGGACTTTTGTGGATCATTCAGTGGAATTTGAATAACCGGCAACTAGGAAGAAATTGTCCAGTTCTCTCTTCTTAAAGTACATTTTCTTACAACCTAAAGCTGGGTTCACACTGTAGCTTTGGACTGATTTTTACAGATGTTACTTTTACAGATGTTCAGACAAATTAGTCCAAATGTCGGTGAAATTATGCTCGTCAGCAGGTTTTGTTTTAATCCAGTGCACACCAACCTTTATGAACTTTCAGGGAGCTTTTTAACTCCACAGCCTTGCTTAGCCATGGATGAGAGCTGTTTGCTACAATTCAGAGATGATGCAAGTCTTTCTCTTTGTCCAGGAGTTTGAGAGTTGTAAAATTTCCTTCACTCATATTATCATTCATCTGAGCTTCACTTTTAAACCAAGAAAGAGGGAGACCTTCATCTCGGCCTGAGTTCTATTAATGTGCTCTGGTGAATGCAAAATTGTAGATTTAATTCGAAACAACTGTCGATATATTTTAATTTTGAATCATTCTTTTAAAAGAATGACAGCGAATGAGGTTAATATAATGAGTATAGGGTTTGTGTGCCCATAACCTGCTCTGAGCACAAATGGACACGAGATATGATGATGTGACATGATGATTCAACACACAACAGATTAGTGGACAAAACCGTTTCACAGAAAAGATCTGTTGTTTAAAATCTTCAGATTGAGAGTAGCCTATCCCACCACCTCCCCCGTGTCCCGCACCCTCACCAGAACGCATGCAGGTTCCCTGTTCATTCATTCATTCATTCATTCATTCATTCATTCATTCCTCTAAAAAATACATTAATGTCTAATCTATAGACTCCAGCAGTAAGTCCGCTATTAAAATGAGTGTGGATGGAATAAAAAAATATTTAATGTATCATCATATAAATAACATGACGGGTGATTATATTGTGACTGTTACAACTCTCTCCATTAAAATAACAAAATCCCAACGCATGTTATTTCCTCATGAACTCCAGAGCTGCGTGATTTCAAAACACCCCACTGAAATAACATTAAACAAAGCGCTTCTGAAAACAAATCTCCTTTTTCCTGATCAAAAGTGCATTGGCATTACATGCACCCTACTGATGTGCATGAGACTGCGCACTGCCACACCTCTTGGAAGTGGCTGTCCACCTCCCAGCGCAAAGCGGAAACACTGTCTACTGGTAATTAGATGGCGTGACACAAAGCGGAAAAAAAACAGACAATGTGATGACAGAAACTAACAAAAACACTGGCATATGGTGAGAAGTTTGGTGCAAAAGTCCTCTGATGACTGTGAAAATAGGGCCCACAGTGTGTGTGTGTGTGTTTTTTTTTTTTTTTTATTGTGTTAAATGTCATTTACTTTTTGACACCACATCAGCACTTTTTGATTCCCCACAATGGAAGTCGAGCCAATAAATCCTGGAGACTGATTATGCATGGAGCAGAAAATTAAGAAAAGTAAATTTCACAATGAGATCTTTTTTTTTCCTTCTCTCGCTTTTGGCATTCCAGCACAATGGACAGCAACATTTCCTTGGCATTTCTCTTGGATCCATGCATATTTGAAGTGTGTTTCGGTTTAAAAACATCCGTTTCCACCAGCATTTCAGTTAGCATTTTCCAATGGAGCTTAACTTAGGCCAACTTAGGTGAGCTCTTCACAACTTAGCCTGCACTCAGGAATTTTAGAAACTGAGCACAGCTTTCACCAACATTTATTTCCAAACATCTGTAAATTTTCAGCATGCTGAAAATTTTCAAAGAACACAACTTTCGCCAGCATTTGCCAATAAACACCAGCTGTCATTAACTTTTACCAACTTTTGCCAACAGAGCCAGACGTTTGCCAAAATGTCAGTAAAAATCAGTCCAAAAGTTATAGTGTGAATCCACCTTAAGCAACCACAAGTTGTGTTGTAGACAAGACAACACTGAGACCAGAGTGTACCCAGACCAAGACTTTAAGCACTCATGACCAAGACCACTATGTGTGTACAGCTTAGTCTGGACTCGGTCTTTACCCTTTAAAGCCTTGGTCTTGGTTCATTCGGGTCTTGGTGTGGTCTTAAAGAAGCCCTATTATGCCCTTTTTCCACATGTTGACACAGCTCCCAGGGGTGTTAATGAAATCACTTTGACATGCTTTGGTAAGAACACCCCCAGGATTAATTTTTGCAGCACCATTTTACACATGGGGAAGGAACTCTCCTCATAACAGGTGTTTTTTTTTTTTTAATAGCATTTTGCTTTAAATGCTAATGAGCCCCAGTTCGTCCCACACGCCCTCTTTCATCATTTCTCATTTAAAGCTGTTAGCTTTTACCTTCAGTTGCAACATGCTAACAGATACTGGCTAACTTTGGATTTCCACTGACTGCATTTGCATTCAGCTGCAAATATAGTCCAGTCCCAGCCTTGCAACCACTCCCCACCAACTGTGTTTGTGTTTTGAAGAGACACAGATCAGAACAAGGCTGGCATGACAAGATAAGATAAGATAAGATAAGATAAGATAAGCCTTTATTAGTCCCACAACGGGGAAATTCCAGGATTGCAACAGCACAGGGATAGCAACACTCAGAGCAACAATCAGAAGGCAAGAAAAAAAACAAGCAAGCAAGAGCAGCTAATAAACATATGTACATATTACTATAAAATATATATATATACACACACACACAGACACACAGTGCAGAGCATTGTAGCTGGATGGAATAAATATATGAATATATGAACACACAGTGCAGAGCATTGTAGCTAGATGGAATAAATATGTAAATATATAAACACCCACAGTACGGAGCATTGCAGCTAGGTGGAATAAATATGCAAGTATATAAACACACACAGTGCGGAGCAATGTAACTAGATGGAATAATATGTAGATATATAAATATATAAACACCCACAGTACGGAGCATTGTAGCTAGATGGAATAAATATGCAAATATATAAACACACACAGTGCAGAGCATTGTTGCTAGATGGAATGAAACAGCATAACCGTCTACTTAGTTATCCTACATGGTATGATTATGTGCCCATACATATTCTCACCCTCCATAGCGACCGGTATGTTCCTAGTTGTATGCCGGAGAGGACCATTGTGTAAGTCTATTGCATCTTTTGCATTCAAAAAACTATTAGTTTGTTACGTCTTTTTGCTATCTCTGCGAGCAGCCCTGCTTAGGTTGTACAGTCTGACAGCCGTTGGTAGGAAGGACCTACGAAACCTCTCGGTTGTGCACCTGGGATGATGTAGTCTGCTGCTAAATGAGCTCCTCAGTGCATTCAGTATGTCCTGCATAGGGTGGAACTCGGACTCCAGCAGAGATGACAGTTTAGCCACCGTCCTTCTCTCTCCTATCTCCTCCATCGGATCAAGGCGCTGCCCCAGGACAGAGCTAGCTTTCTTAATCAGTTTGTTCAGTCTCTTCCTATCGGCTGCAGTAATGCCACTGCCCCAGCAGACCACTCCAAAAGTGATGGCTGATGCCACCACCGTGTCATAGAATGACTTCAGCAGCGCCCCTTGTACACCAAAAGACCTGAGTCTCCTCAGCAGGAACAGCCTGCGCTGTCCCTTCTTGTAGAGTGCATCAGTATTGTGTGACCAGTCTAGTTTATTGTTCAGATGAATACCCAGGTACTTATAGGATGTCACCATCTCGATGTCTGTTCCCTGTATATTTACTGGTACTGTGAGGGGCTGCCCATGCCTGCGGCAGTCCACCACCAGCTCCTTAGTTTTCCTCGCGTTGATCTGGAGGCAGTTCCGATGGCACCAGTCCACGAAGTCCTGGATAAGCCCTCTGTACTCAGCTTCATCTCCATTGGAGATGAGGCCAACGATCGCAGAGTCATCAGAGAACTTCTGTAGATGGCAGTGTGTTGTGTTGTGTGAGAAGTCCGCAGTATAAAGAGTGAACAGGAAGGGAGCCAGCACCGTTCCCTGGGGGGCCCCCGTGCTACTGATGATCGTGTCGGACACACAGTCCCGGGTTCTCACAAACTGAGGCCGGTTCGTGAGGTAGTCCAGGATCCATGATGACAGGTGCTGGTCCACCCCTGCGCGCAGCAGCTTGTCCTTCAGGATCATCGGTTGGATGGTGTTGAAAGCACTGGAGAAGTCAAAGAACATGATCCTCACCATATTCCCGGGCTTCTCCAGGTGGGACAGAGAACGGTGAAGGAGGAAGATCACCGCATCCTCCACCCCAATGCCATGCTGGTAGGCGAACTGGAGTGGATCCATCGCTGGTTCCACCAGGGGGCGGAGGTGAGCAAGGAGCAGTCTCTCCAGGGTCTTCATCAAGTGGGACGTCAAGGCCACCGGTCTGTAGCTGTTCAGGTCTTTGGGGTGGGAAGTTTTTGGTACAGGTACCACACAAGATGTTTTCCACAGCTGTGGTACCCTCCCCAGTTTCAGGCTCATGTTGAAGATATACGTCACAATCCCACACAGCTGGTCTGCACAGGACTTGAGGAGCTTTGCGCTGATGCCGTCCGGTCCCGGCGCCTTCCTCGCCTTGATCTTCCTCAGCTCCGTCCTCACCTGGGTCCTGGTCAGGGTCAGGATGGGGGGCTGTGTGTTGGGAGTGGGGGGGTGTTGGTAGAGTGGGGAGTGGGCAGCAGGACTTGATTTCTTTAG
The DNA here is from genome assembly GCA_020510985.1 of Pholidichthys leucotaenia. NCBI lineage: Eukaryota > Metazoa > Chordata > Actinopteri > Cichliformes > Pholidichthyidae > Pholidichthys > Pholidichthys leucotaenia. Next base: position 45,004,455 of record CM035848.1, on the reverse strand, counting down.
AGGCAGATCACGCAAGAATTATACAAAATAACATGAAAGCTCGAGAAAGACCGAGAGAGACTGAGGCAGACCAATGATGATCACATGATAGCGACAAGGAAGCATGCTGTACCAGCTCTCCATCTGGATTTGTGTGCTCTAATAAATAGCAAATCAATTTTGATTCTGTCAAGTGTTTGTATGTTATGCCTGAGTTTTTATCTTTTCTGATACAGTGGTGGAGAAGTAGACCTCAGAAAATAATGGGCGAAGTAGTTTTTAATGAACAAAGAGGAGATACTGGGCATTTCGTTTTGGACTAGATCTGGCATCTGTCTAAAATAGACGTGTAATTTTAACGATCTGGATCCAGCTTGCCGGATTCGTTCTGCAATGATCCGGACCAAGTGGGGAGTAGAACATTGACTACAATGGGAACTATTTGTTACGGTGACCGTATCACAGTCTTAACGGCCTACAACCAGAATCAGTGAAAATCGAGGGCAAATGTTAGTTTATAAGCCCAAATAAAGTGTTATCAGAGAAAGCGATGTGTGGTTTGAGTGACTGATAGCATATGACTGGTCCCTAGGGTCACAGAGACAACCCTGAATGAGTGAATGGCTTGCTTTGCTAACTGCTGCTAACCAAATTGAGACTAGAGGGGTACAGCTACAAAAAAAAAAAAAATCTCAAATTTTTGCTGACTTTGACCACATAAGGGTCATTGGTCATTTTTTCTGAAAGCCTGGTGAAAATAATATTTCATGAATGAAGTAGTGTAGGAGTTTCAGATCTGTACCATAGGTTTGTCTACGACGAACATAAAACTTACGAGTGCTACATCTGGAGAAGAAAGGCATGCATTTCATGGTGCATCTATAAATATTTCAGATGAATTTGGGATTTCCAAGAACTTGGAAGTTGCTTACTGGTTTCAGACCAAACAGTCTTGTTGTTTTGGCTGTTAACTGTTTTGACAAAATGTATGGTTTTCTACCAGGTAGTGTCCTAGTCAAGACCAGTCTGAGATCGGAGTGTGCAAAGGTCAAGGCTTAAGGTGTTGAATCAAAGTCGAGACCAAGACCACTGTGTATGTAGGTCTTTGTCTTAACCTTCTTAACCCAACTTGGCCTTGGGACGCTCTGGTCTTGGTCTGGTCTTCGTGATGTCTTGACTACAACACTACTTCAAGGAGATGAACACATCTGTGTGGGCCAAAAGTTAGGTAGGTTGAAAAAGATGAGGGTAACAATGCTAGAAAATGTATATTTTAATTAATTATGAGCAAACGCCCATGGCCAGTCTCCCCCTCCCTTTTGTCATGGATCTTTTACCTCATCAATAATTCTTTATCAATTAAAACTTAAAGCCACTTAAACACCTGCCCCAAACACTTCCACCCCCGTTCCTTCTCTTTGCCGTTTTCAGCTGACCACAGACAATCTTCCTTCTTTTCTTTTTTTAAAGCAAATAGAGGTGAGGTGAGGCTTTTTGTTTTGCACTAAGCAATAAATATACTTGCTGATAACATAGTGCAGAGTTATGCTTTACCCATAACTCTGCAGGTTTATTGCTCTCCATGGCATGAGCTGTATTTAGAGTTTGCACCACACACCATCACTCCCACCTTCTCTTCCCTTTCCTTGCCTTCCTCCTTATTAATTTATGCATTAACTTGGAAGAGCTCCAGTAGCAAAGTTTCAGTGGTGTCCAATCTGTGCTGAAACCACCATGGTTAAGTAATTGGATGGCTTTGGGAGTGCCATTAAATCCTATAGAGAGGCTAGCAGAAACAGGTCAACGATCAATCACCCTCACACCTCGGCACATTTCATTTCCTCAGAGCTGCTTTTTAATAGGAAACTTCCTTGTTTGTGTTCAGCCCGCTGCTAAATACACATGTTAGTACAGTTCTGAATATACTCCAAATGATGAGCTTGTCCAGATGTGCCTGGGCATGATTGTAATAATCATAAACCTTGGACACCACATGGACTCCACCATCTAATCAGGCAGAACAAACATTAAGACCTGCGTTTGCCCTTCTGAAGTACATTTTTATGGTGTAGTATTACATGGCAAATTACTGTTTAACAGTGCATGTTACTTTTGACTTCTCTTATTTTGAAATGTTGGAGAGTCTCTGTCAGGAGTATAGAATTGTAAATTAAAAATTAACATGCATGTTTCAAATTTATGAGAGGGAAATGTTTCAAACTTAGTAGAAGGGAAAGGGATAAAATACGAGTGGGTGGAAAAGGCTGCAAATTGAGTAGGCAGGAAAAGTTGCAAATTTACGGGTGGGGGGGAAATTGCAAATTGATGAGTGGTTGGGAAATGTTGCAAATTAACGAGTGGATGGAAACATTTGCAAGTTGACGAGTGGGTGGGAAAAGTTGCAAATTGAGGACTGGACAGGAAAAGTTGCAAATTGACAAGTGGGCAGAAAAGTTGCAAATTGAGGAGTGGACAGAAAAAAAACTGCAAATTGAGGAGTGGATGGGAAATGCTGCAGCTTGACGAGTATGCAGGAAAAGTTTCAAATTTACAGGTGGGTGAAAAAAGTTGCAAATTGATGCCTTTGCCGGAAAAGTTGCGAATTGATGAGTGGGCGGGAAAAGTTGCAAAATTTACAAGTAGGCGGGAAAGGTTTCAAATTGACTAGTAGGCAGGAAAAGTTGCAAATTGACGAGTGGGTGGGAACAGTTGCAAATGTATGGGTGGGGGGAAAAAGTTGCAAATTGATGAGTAGGTGGGAAATGTTTCAAATTAACGAGTGGATGGGAGAATTTGCCAATTGACGAGTGGAAAAGCTGTAAATTTACAGGTGGGTGGAAAAAGCTGCAAACTGAGGAGTGGACAGGAAAAGGTGCAAATTGAGGAGTGGGAGGGAAAACTCTAAATTGATGAGTAGGCAGGAAAAGTTGCAAATTGACAAGTGGGCTGGAAAAGATGCAAATTGAGGAGTGGAAGGGAAAAGCTGCAAATTGACTAGTATGCAGGTAAAGTTGCAAATTTACAGGTGGGTGAAAAAAGTTGCAAATTGAGGATTTTGCCAGAAAAGTTGCAAATTGACGAGTGGGTGGGAAAAGTTGCAAAATCTACAAGTAAGCAGGAAAAGTTTTAAATTTGCAAGTGGGCGGGAAAAGTTGCAAATTGACTAGTAGGCAGGAAAAGTTGCAAATTGACGAGTGGGCGGGAACAGTTGCAGATTGAGGAGTAGATGGGAAAAGTTGCAAATTAACGAGTAGGCAGGAAAAGTTGCAGATTGACAAGTGGCCAGGAAATGTCAAAAATTAAGAATGTGCAAGAAAATCTGCAAATGAGTGGGTTGGAAAAGGTAAATAGCACATAGCACAGGCTAGAAAAGGTGCAAATTCATCAGTGGGTTGGAAAATGTGCAAAGTGATTTGGGGGTGGGGTGGGGGTGGGGGAGTTGCAGAATAGTTTGGTATTTGGATGACAGGCGCCCAAAGCGTGAAACCACTTATGGAAGATGCAAGTTCACACTATAGATCATTGTAATAGAACCCATTATCATGGGCCAAAATGGCTGCCTACTTCAAGAAGGACCCTCTTCCAGTTTATTAAAAAAAAAAAAATCAGCAGCAGAAAACTGAGTAACTTTTATTTAAAAAGTGGTTACATAACAATGAAACAGTTAAGATTTTATGTTGCATTAAATTCCAGAATTCACATTTCAAAAAAAAAAATTGTACACACTGTACCTTTAACTGTATCCATTTCTGTGAAGGACCCTGGGTTTTATTTTTAGTATTTATAAGTACTTTTTAAGCGCCCGCAGCATACTGTAATATAGTGACACCACCCAGATCAACTGCGTGTTCAATTGTACTTGAAATGTGCAGGTGTCAAACATTCTAACCTTCCTTTCAGAGTCTGGATTCACATGAATTTCTGATAATGAAATGAACAAATAGCATAACTGTAGTTTTAACATTTACATGTAATGTTTAGATGGATACAAAGGCATTTCCTTCTAAACTGTAGTCAGTGTTTGTAGCTCTTCAACTAGCTAAAGATTTTCAGGTCAATCGGTAATCACAGTCACAGCAAATAGTCAACTGTTCATGGCAATTTTATGACAGGTAGAGAGCTGTTTAACAGGTGAACAATTGTGTCTTTATTTCATTTATAACACACTTTACATTTTGGGGCAAAATCTCAAAGTGCCACACAAATGGGATTGACAACACAAATAAAAACAAACATTAAAAGATAACACATACAATGGCACACCAGAACAGTAAAAAGGCTTTTCTAAACAGAGGTGCCCTCAGGTTGTCAGGCAGGGTATTCCAGAGTCACGGAGCAGCTGCTGTGAAGGCTCAATCCCCCATTGTGTGTAATCTGGTCCTGGAGGGCAGCGACGCTGAGTGTTTGAGGAGTGGAGGTGCCTTGAAGTGGACCGTGGTGTGAGGAGTTCTTTTAGGTATTGTGGTGCATTGTCCATGAATGCAACAATGGGTAAGAAGACAGATTTTATATTCAATGCAAAGACAGTGGAGCGATCGTAGGACGGGTGTGATGTGCTCAAATTTTCCACACGCTCATCAGGGTCCTGGCAGCACTGTTTTGAATGCGTTAGAGCTTTTACAGCCTCTTCCAGGGATCCCGATGAATCGTGCATTACAGTAATCCAGCCTGGAGGAGACAAAGGCGTGGACAAGCTTTTCAACATCATGGAGGGAGAGGGTGAGGTGGAGCTTAAAACAAGCATTTACCTCAGGAACAATTACTATAAATTCTTACAGCTCTATACTGACGGTTCAGAGAATAAAGAGGGCTCTGTTGGAGTTGGAGTATACATGCCAGAGTTTAAAGTGACCATCGCAAAAAGACTCTCCAACAATACATCCGTGTTTACAGCAGAGATGGTGGCAATAATTATTGCTTTGCAGTGGGTGGAGGAGGTCAGACTGGATTGGGTGGTGGTGTGCACGGACTCACTTGCAGCACTAAAAACCATACAGACACTAAAATCTACAAGGGAAGACTTGGTGATTGAGCTATATCACAGTTTATTTAGGGTACACGGGGTGGTGGAGAAGTTCAGTTTTATTGGGTTCCTGTACATGAAGGGTTGAAAGGGAATGACTGTGCAGACAAATTAGCAAAATGTGCTCTTGGAAAAGAGATCACTATACCATTGTCTCTTGGAAAAGGTGAAGGGAAAGCAGTAATCAAGAAAAAAGGAACTGAGCTATGGCAAGAAAGATGGGATGAAGATCATAAAGGTAGATCGTATTACAAAATACCAAAATCTATTGCAATAAAGAATTTCATAACAACCAAAAGGAGGGAAGACATCATTATGGCAAGACTCAGACTGGATCACATACGTTTAAATGGCACTTTATCCACCATGGGGAAAAGCGAAAGTGACAAATGTAGAGAATGTGAAGTAAAAGAAAACGTTGAGCACATCTTATTACACTGTCACAAATACAGAAATGAAAGCCAGATAATGGAAAATGAAGTTTGAGAGGCCAGTAGGGAATGGGATTTAACTGGGATTCTGGGAATAGATGGAGATGGAGAGGCAATAAGAATCACAAGGAGGGCTCTTTTCTCTTTTTTTAAATAACACAGGATTAAGTCATAGAATTTAGGGGTCGGGCTCAGATAACATGATGTTACACACTCTTGTACAGTAGGTGGTGGTATGCACCTTTCAGTTGTTTGCTATCCGCCAGTAACCGAGAGAAGAAGAAGATTACTTTTACTGCTTACCAGTACCGATCCAGTCATTTTGCCTGGATTGAACCCGATAAGATACAGCGGATCGGATCGGCTCGGCTCATCCCCAGTATTTTTAAGAAAGTTAGCTTAAATTGAAACTTGTTCACTTGGGGAGAATGGGCTGGGGGGAATTGCATTAGAATTCAAATTATTTTTGTTCCAGTTGGTCATTATTCTTCCTTACCTTTTTTTTGTTTTGCCCACTATTGCTTTCTGCATACTTTATGCTAGAAACCTCATTCTCATATCATTTTGTTGAACCTTTTTAAATACATTTATGCTTCTAATGTTCTAATGTTTTTTTAACTTTCATACTTTTTGTGATATTTACACTTTTTTAGGTAAAAACTATAATGAATGGAATGGAAAAGTTTTTCAGAGTATCTTAAAAATTGTTGAGGTTTAGCCAATTTTACATTTTATGCAAGCATTTTTAAGGTTTGAGCTTTTATTTAGTATCTTTATGCTAATTTTATTCCACTTTGAACCATTTCACTTTTAGGCCAACATTGTGCAAGTGAGGATGTTTTAGTCTTTAAGCTAGCATGTTAACTTGAAACTATTTTTTACTTTTATGCTATCGTGAAGATCTAGGCCATTTTACCCTTTTAAGCTAGTAGTTTTATGTTTTAAGCTAATGTTTCGCATTCTTAAGGTAACTTCGTGTACAGTATCTTTAAACCCTATCCGCTTTTATACTAACACTACATTAGCCCATTTTAGTTTTAGAGCTGTCATTTTAAAGCTAACTTTCTTTAACTGATGCTGTTCCAATTTTTATGTTAATGAACATAATAGGCTTGATAGCCATTGTACAGTTGTACAGCACAATGAAATTGTGGGTTGATGTTGTGTAAATTCAGGAAATGTTAGCCTCTGAGGTCACATGTGTCAGTGTTAAACTTTTATCTAGCATTTCAAAGTTAAGCTGTGTTCATCTGTCACCTATTTTAGCTTTTAAGCTAACTAGCCTGGGGGAGAATGGACTGGGGGTAATTGCCCAGGGGGGATAGACGTAGAACCTAGTTCAGCAGACTCCAGTCCTTGTAGTATATTAAATGGCTATAAAATGATGCCCCTCTAATCCTTGAAATGGCACTGTTAATGTTCCTCTTTTAGAGGTGAGGACTAGCGTTAAATCTCCTGGACAGTCAGAGTAGCGGACGGAGCCCATCGGCTGTATCGAGCTGAGGATACAGTGATGGTCATTGACACCCTGCTGGCAGTCCACGGCGGACGGACATTGATCATGTTTACTCATGTCCTCTGCATTAACCTGCAGGTAACGACACCTGTTCAGATCAATAGCTCTCACCACACTGTCTGCAAATGGATTCTTGTGCTTTAGCATCCAGTGAGCATCCACAGCAACGGCTCAATTCCTCCGATTTGCCCGCTTCCTTTTTCACCCACAGCACTGCCAAACTTGCTCATTTGTCCTTGGATTTATTCCTGTGATGGCGAAAGGGGAGCCAGCGTGGGCTCTGCGTGGAGTTGGCCAAGGCCGCGGCTGGCTTCACAGCCTGGCCTTGAATGACTTCCTGTGCGGGCTGAGGTTGAATTCTTGGTCGGGGCTGATGTCATGAGGAGACGGATCAGACGCCAGCAGTGGCTCAGGCCCAGGTTTGACCTTCCTGGCTGAATGGCTGCAGATAGAATGGTGTACAGATAGATAAAGATTAGAAACAATGTTGTGATGCTGTAAATGCAGTTCCCTCGTCAATAAATAATTAAGTACCAGAACTGGATACTTTGTAGAGCCCCCCTTTGATAACAAAACAGACTGAGTCCACTCTTTGTTCATTTCCTAAGGTTGGAGAATATGGAGCAGGATACCTGATTCCTCTTTACTAAGAAATCAAGGATCCTGCTCAGCTCATTTTTGGCATCAAGTTCAGCTAGTTTATAAATATATATATATATATATATATATATATATATATATATGGTATCATACAACTGTGGTGTAGTAGTAAATGAGAATTATATAATAAAGAACAGACCTATTTTCATTTCACATACAAAATAAACATTGGCCATTGTTTACAACAAATACCTCTTTGGGGTTTGTGAGTGAGATCATGTGCGTGTCAGCTAATTAGATTGTTAGCTGCGTTGGGGGAGTCCTTTACGCACCCTATGATTGTGTTACTGCCACATAGTGATTATAAGTCTCTTATCAGGTTCTTAAATACAGTGTTAGCTTGTCCATTCCCTCAGTAAAACAGTTGAGATTATGCAAGTAGCCATTGGAGCCTAACAGCAACTTAGCTTCTGCACCTTTTAGTGTTAATATCCACGCATTTCGATCACTTTTTCCTTGGCATCTTCAGATGAAATAAAGAGTCAATCATCACATACTATGTAGATGGAGACTGCATTTGTTTTTATTCCACCCATGTTTTTCTGCATCTCAACAGCATCCACTGAGCTGTTCCAGAGTTATATGCCTGCACCTGTAACTCTGCAGGAACGTCTTAAAGGGGCAGTACATGAAAAACTCTCACATACATGCACACAACAGGGAGAGGGAAAAACCCAAAATAAACCGACAGGAGCAAGATTACGTCGGTTTTACTCCCCAAATGTCAGTCCCAGTTTTATTTCAATTAGTCACTGAGCCCTAATGTAGTTCAGTGTTCTCTCTTAACTGCTTAACTTGCAATCCAGCTAGTTTTTGGTGGGCTTGCAGTAGAGCATCCACCTCACACCTGGCTCACACCAAAGACCATATAAAATGGTACCGCCCGCCTTCTAGTGTGGTGCTCAGCATAAGGGAATGGGGGAAGGAAAGTTTGACGTTGTATATAGGAGAGATGTAATTTCTTTCTACTGTACACAATTGGCTGTATGGATTGAATGACAATAAAGCTGGCTTTGAAAGAAAACCCACAGAGACACGGGGAAAACACGTCACAAACAGTACTAACCACTGCACCACTGAACTGCCCAGATGCAGCAAAGAGAACGTAAACAAAAGAGGCGATAACTAGCTAGCTGGTTAATTTGCTAGGTAGCAGGCCTCTTTGACTAAAGAGACCGGACTGATGGCTTCTGGAAAATAGTGTGTATGCAAACAATGTCTGGTGGACATTAGCAGATTTTGGTGAATATTTGTGTAAATGACAAGAATGACATTTTTTCTACATTATGCTCATTGCTTGCATTAGTTAGCAAAATCCAAGAGTAGCAGCTGGGAACTATTTATTTTCAAATAGTGATACTAGCCTTGGCAAAGCAGTATAACTTGCTTGAAACTATCAACTTATGAACTGCTTTTGTAGAACTGTTGAATAAAAGCAATATTACACTCAAAGATTTCCTTACTTTATCATTTAATATTACACCGTGCCCCTGTCATTATGTTTCTAGACACAGTATATAATACTTCTTCGTTATACACTGAGACTCTAGCCTGTCAAGCTTTGTTCCAGGAGACAGCTAGGCTCCATACTCCCACAGAACATTCTCATATTATCTTTGTGTTTCAAGGTGTAAAATTTCCTTGCACCATTTTGACTGCAGACATTTCTGTTGAACTGCTGCATGAAATCTTCATCTTGACCAAGAATAAATACCCAGAAAAGGCATCTTTGACTCTGCACCTTTATTTATTCACCAGATCCACAAGGAACATTTATTAATATAAAGAAAATCCACGACAACCAAGACAAGATCAGACACTGTGGCAGCACAGTTTACCCTCCGCCAGGGGATCGCGGGGATCGTGAGATCGTGGGTTCGATCCCTGCCCCCGGCCAACAGTGATCTGTGTGGAGTTTGCATGTTCTCCCCGTGGTGCGTGGGTTTACTCCGGGATTTCTCCGGTTTCCTCCCACATGCCAAAAACATGCAGGTTAGGGATAAGGGGCACTTGCGCACGCAGTGACCGGCAGCTGGTGGCTTGTCACCAGACTGCAAAACAAATTACCTACGGGTACAAAATAAGAAAAAGAAAAAAAAAAGATCAAGACCTACATAAACAGTGGTCTTGACTCTGGTCTAGGTCTGGTCTTGGTTTGGTTTTTACTACGACAGTAAATATTGCTTGTGCTGTAGCAGTTTTGCCATTGTTTTACGTCATTTAGTGATGGTTTCATGAGTGTTTCTAGTAAGTTTGATCCTCTGTGATTGTCAGAAGGCTCTGTTTTTGCTCCATCTACAGCCAGCATTCTCACGTGGGCCCCACCAATGGTTAAATCTGGGCTGTCTTATGGGTCTCATGTGGGTTTGTTCCCAGGTTCCACGTTGGCCTCATTTGTGTTTGCCCACATGAACTTTACCTATTTACTCATTTTCAACTGATCTCTCTCTCTATGTATAAGAGATTCTGTGGTGTGGGTATGTATGTATGTGGCAACTGTGTCCCCCGACTAACTCAGGCCACTTGACTGTGGGCTCTCATCTTTTACATGGTAATGCCACAATACCTGAAGAGTGACCCTGGCATGGTTTCACTGACCACTTGACCATAAAAGAGGCCAAAGGTGACCTTTTTCACCTGACCTTTACCGGTGGTGTACACTGGGGGAGGAATCAAGTGCATCTAACACAGTCTGGGGAGTTTAGGATCTGTGGGTCTCTCTCCACAATACAGGCATTGTGAATTGATGGGAAGATGATGGTACAGAATACTGCTGGGTACCGGGACACAAAATGATATTTACATTTACTGATATTCACATTTCTTTACTTTAACCCGCTCATATAACCCCCTAGAGGTGTACACGGGAGGGGGGGGGGGGGAATCAGGCGCACCCTGGATCCAGTCTCACTCCACTGCTCTCTCCCTTCTCTCTCCACACCGGTGGTGGAGGTTCATCGGACAGGGAAACGGGACAGACTGCGCTGCTTTCTCTCCATAATACACTTGCTGTGGAGTGGCACTGGACTGGGAAACGGAGGTGCATGGTGCTGGAGGCGAAGGGGGATGCTTTGCACGGCAGACATGCTTTTCTTGGCACAGCAGATAAAGCCTCATTTATGCCTGTCTGTGAGGTTTCACTGAACAACAAATGACACCAAACAAACACAAAAACGCCCAAATAACGAATTGTGTGATTTCATTTGTGATGCTATCACTTTTAAACACTGTCCAGTATTGAAAATTGATAATTTTCCACTCAAAAACACAATAATCTGGAGATTTTTCCATGAATGTCAACTGTACAATATCTCCCCCTGGAGGTGCTACTCTGCAACTGCACCCAAACCAAAGGTGAAAAAGCATGACAGTAGTCAGACTTGCCATGTTAAATTAACAATTCTCATTCCCCAAAGTGCAAGATACAACACTATTATGAATATAAGTCCTAAAAAGTATATTTATAATTTAACAGAGTGAATGACATAACTATAGTTAATGCCCCCTTAGGGACCAAAGCAGGAACAACACACAAATAATGCTAAAATAATTACATTAAATTAGAGAAATACATTACAATGGGTCTCAAATATTTGTACAAGTGTCCCGTTATTTCACTTGGTGTCACTTGGTCCCATTAGCTGTCATTTAATGCACTATTTGGGCATTGTGTGTAACATTAGTTAATACAACAATGGCCATTTGTCGTTAAATTTTAAGACAATATAAAATATTCAATGGGCATCAATGCTAGTTTTCTCATAAATTGGTGATTTTCTTGTAGATTTGTGACTTTTCCCCATAAATTTGACACATTTTCTTGAAAAATTGAAACTTTCTCATAAATTTGCCACTTTTCTACTGTAATCCTGCAACTTTTTCTCATTAATGTTTTACTTGTTTTCCTTGTAAATTTGTTATTTTTTTTAAATTTTCCCCATAAATTTGCAACATTTTTTTTTTTTTGTAAATTTGGAACATTCTCAAAAAATTTCACCATTTTTTGCTGTAAACTTGCAATTTTCTCATAAATTTGTGACTTTTTGCTCATAAATTTTCAATTTATTTTCTTACATATTTGCTACTTTTGCTAATTTGCAACTCTTTCAAAATTTTTCCTCAAAATTGTGACTTTTTTCTTGTAAATTTCCAAATTTTTCTTGTAAGTTTGTAACTTTTTTTCAGGTAATTTTACAATATTTTTCTTGTTAATTTGTGACTTCTTTTCTCCTAAATTTTCACATTTTTCTCATCAATTTGTGGCTTTTTTCTTCTATATTTGCTAAAATTTCTTGTAAGTTTGTAACTTTTTTCAAGCAATTTTACAGTTTTTTTACCGTAATCTTGTAACTTTCTCATAAATTTGTCTCATTTTTCCTTTTAAATGTTCTTTTTTCTTGTAAATTTGTGACTTTTTTCCATAAATTTGGAACTTTAAAACATTTTCAGCTTTTTTTCCCTGTAAACTTGAAATTTTTTCTCATAAATTTGTGACTTTTTCTCATAAATTTCAACATTTTTTTCTCATGCATTTCCTACTTTTTGTTTAGTTTGTAACTGGGCGGCAGTGCCTCAGGAGGTAGAGCGGGTCATCCAATAACCCGAGCGTTGGCGGTTTGAATCCCGCTCTCCCCAGCCATCCTGCCATTGTGTCCCTGGGCAAGACACTTTTCATCCACCTTTCCTCGTGTCCATGACACTGGGTGTGAATTTGTATTCAGTGGTGGGAGAGGCCGTCGGTGCAGACTGGCAGCCATGTTTCCATCAGTCTGCCCAAGGGCAGCTGTGGCTACAGCAGTAGCTTACTGCTGCCTCTGTCTGTGGAGTGAGTGAATAATAGATTTTCATTGTAAAGCGCTTTGGGTTTCTTGAAAGGCGCTATATAAATGCATATTATTATTATAACTTTCTAAGTTTTTCCTCATAAATTTGTGACTTTTTTTTAAAATTTGCTCAATTTTTCTTGTAAGTTTGTACATTTTTTCAGGTGAGTTTACCATTTTTTTCTCATAAATTTGTGCCTTTTTTCCGGGAAATTTGTCACTTTTTTCTCATAGTTTTGCCATTTTTTTTGTAAATTTATAACTTTTTATCATAAATGTTCCAAACTTTTTCCTCATAAATTTGTGACCTTTTTCCTCATAAATTGTCCAAATTTTTTTCTCATAAATTTATGACTATTTTCACAAAAAATTGTGACTTTTTTCTGATAAATTTGCTTCAGTTTTTTTGGTAAATTTGCGACTTTTTACCATAAATTGTCCAAATTTTTTCTCATAAATTTATGACTTTTTCACATAGATTTTTGACTTTTTTCCTTGTTTTCTTTAGATTTGTGACTTTTTTCTCATAATTTCCTATTTTTTGTAAATTTGTGACTTTTTACTATAAATTTTCCAAACGTTTTCCTCATAAATTGTCCAAATTTTTTCTCATAAATTTATGACTTTTTTCCACATAGATTTGTGACCTTTTTCCTTTTTTCTTTTTTCTCTTTTTTCCTTTTTTCCTTTAGATTTGTGACTTTTTTCTCATAATTTGCTATTTTTTTGTAAATTTGTGACTTTTTCCATAAATTTTCCAAACTTTTTCCTCATAAATTGTCCAAATTTTTTCTCACAAATTTATGACTATTTTCACAAAAAATTGTGACTTTTTTCTGATAAATTTGCTAGTTTTTTGTAAATTTGCGACTTTTTACCGTAAATTTTCCATACTTTTTCCTCATAAATTTGTGTTTTCCTCATAAATTTTCCAAAATTTTTCTCATAAATGTATGACTTTTTCACATAGATTTGTGACTTTTTTCTCATAATTTCCTATTTTTTTGTAAATTTGTGACTTTTACCATAAATTTTCTAAACTTTTTCCTCATAAATTGTCCAAATTTTTTTCTCATAAATTTATGACTATTTTCCAAAAAATTGTGACTTTTTTCTGATAAATTTGCTACAGTTTTTTTTTGTAAATTTGCGACTTTTTACCATAAAATTTCCAAACTTTTTCCTCATAAATTTGTCAGTTTTCCTCATATATTGTCCAAATTTTTTCTCATAAATTTATGATTTTTTCACATAGATTTGTGACTTTTTTCCTTGTTTTCTTTAGATTTGTGACTTTTTTCTCATAATTTCCTATTTTTTGTAAATTTGTGACTTTTTACTATAAATTTTCCAAACGTTTTCCTCATAAATTGTCCAAATTTTTTCTCATAAATTTATGACTTTTTTGACATAGATTTGTGACCTTTTTCCTTTTTTCTATTTTTTTCCTTTTTTTCTTTAGATTTGTGACTTTTTTCTCATAATTTGCTATTTTTTTGTAAATTTGTGACTTTTTCCATAAATTTTCCAAACTTTTTCCTCATAAATTGTCCAAATTTTTTCTCATAAATTTATGACTATTTTCACAAAAAATTGTGACATTTTTCTGATAAATTTGCTAGTTTTCTTTGTAAATTTGCGACTTTTTACCATAAATTTTCCAAACTTTTTCTTCATAAATTTGTTTTCCTCATAAATTTTCCAAAATTTTTCTCATAAATGTATGACTTTTTCACATAGATTTGTCACTTTTTTTCTCATAATTTCCAATTTTTTTTTGTAAATTTGTGACTTTTTACCATAAATTTTCTAAACTTTTTCCTCATAAATTGTCCAAATTTTTTTCTCATAAATTTATGACTATTTTCACAAAAAAATTGTGACTTTTTTCTGATAAATTTGCTACAGTTTTTTTGTAAATTTGCAACTTTTTACCATAAAATTTCCAATAAATCCTCATAAATTTGTGAGTTTTCCTCATAAATTGTCCAAATTTTTTCTCATAAATTTATGACTTTTTTCCACATAGATTTGTGACTTTTTTCTTTTTTCTCTTTTTTCCTTTTTTCCTTTAGATTTGTGACTTTTTTCTCATAATTTGCTATTTTTTTGTAAATTTGTGACTTTTTCCATAAATTTTCCAAACTTTTTCCTCATAAATTGTCCAAATTTTTTCTCATAAATGTATGACTTTTTTCACATAAATCTGTGTCTTTTTTCCTCATAAATTTGCATTTGGTTTTTTGGGTTTTTTTTTTTGTAAATTTGTGACTTTTTTCCTCATAAATTGTCCAAATTTTTTCCCATTAATTTGACTTTTTTCTCATAGATCTGTGACTGTTTTCTCATAATTTTGCCTGTGATGCCAGTGTTACTGGAACCTGCTCTCCCACATTAAACTCGTGTGGGCCCAGATGGTAAATGCGGTATTTTTAGTCCTCTTCTAAGGCACCAGCATCCTTGTGGATGTGCTGCATGAATCAACGCTCCTCATAATGGTGTAGGCAGTGATGCAACTGTCAATTAACGTGTGAACAAAAAAAAAAGTGTCTTGTCTCCCTGAGGGATGATGCTTGATCATCTCATTACCGCCGCTTAGAGACAAGGTCATGACCAGTGTGATTAATTTACATCCCTGTACGACGTCTTCGACTTAAGCGATGTGTCGACTTCCCTCTCCTTGTCTAGTGCTCCGTTTTCACTTTAAACCAGATTAAATGCACGACTGTGACATGTGGGAGAGCGGTGCATCCGGAGCTTTGATGATACAGCTGAAGAAGAAGAAGAAGACAACAAGAGGGTCGGCTCTGTTGCAGACTGTTTTCTGCGTTGATTAAGCAGCAGTGTATGGGCTAGCCTAAACTCTCAAGTGCCCCCCCCCCCCCTTCTCATCACAGCCTCATCTAATCACCTTTAATCAAATGCAAACGATGACGATGGGGAGTCTTTAATTCAGATTTATGTGAACAAAGGGGCGAGAAGCGAGGGAACATAAGAGCTTGTTAGCTACCACCATCGGTTTGCTCTCCAGGCAGAAGTCCTGAGGGAGCTTCTTTTAATCTAGCATTGCCCTGGGCAACAGTTACTCGGCCCTAAAGCGTCCCAACTGGATAAAATTAAGCAAAATCAATGAGGCGTAATTCCTTTTGACAAAGTTGGCAGGGTGTTTCTCTCCCCAACACTTCTCTGCTGTGGACTGGCTGGGGCCGATGCTGCTGTAAATTCATTTATAGGCATATTTAACAATTAGCCGCTAGTTTGAGTGATTGACGCCTACACTTTGGCTTTGTTTATGTCTGTCGATTGTACGGATATGACAAAGTACGATCCCTGTGCCATGCGTGAGTAGCAAAATGTCCATCGTCTCCTCTTTGTTGAAGTCTGGAAAATGGCAGGAGTTAAAATTTTAGCTAGCGTAACTCATATAATCCGTTATGAGACAGTTAGTCCTGACTGAGCAGTTTGATTGGATGATAAGGATTCCAGGGGTTACCGTATTTGATGATGACCATGTTTACTTTTGACAGGATGTGTGTCACTCTGCTTCACAGGTTTTCTGAGTTCTTAACTAAAGTAATAGCTGCCTAATAGTAATGCATAGAATCCTACTGATTCCCAGCTGTGACTCTTGGATGCCATAATATAGCATAATATAGGGTGTAAGTCATCTAAGATGCGCCTTGGATACAAATACTGTATCTATTTGAAAAAGCCTACATCATTTCTTCCAATAGTTATTGTGTTTATCAGATTTAGGGAAAATGTGACCTCTGACCTTTGATTTCAAGGTCATCCAGTGGGAGTCAAATTGCAATATGGGCATCATCAGAGTATATCAAACCATGGTACCAAGTCTCAAAACATTTGGAATAAAACTGTAGGAGGAGTTGATTTCACAAGACAGTGACTGTTTATTAACTGAAGTGAAATAGGAGGTCATCGGTCAGTGGCGACAACTCCTGCAGAACAAAATTACAATGTGTACATCATCAGAGTATATCCAACTATGGTACCAAGTTTCAAAACAATCGTAACAAAGCTGTAGGAGTTGATTTCACAAAAGTGGGACAGATAGATGGACAGACAGACTAACCCATAACATAATAAAATAAAATGCTCTCCGCCTGGTATCTTAGCAACTGTGTGACCTGTCACTCATAGCGTAGCAGGGATTTCACATATTTTGCTCTGAAACGCTCCAGTCACTGGACTAAACTGCATCAAACTGATAAGAAAATACATGTTCCTCCAAGATTATACTGTTATATATTGATCATGGTGTACCTCTAGTCTGATTCTGACTGGATGGTGAGAGAGGTGTGTTGCTGATGAGCACTGTGGCGCTCCTAAAATGGAACTTTTTTTTTAGCTTTCAGGGCTGTGGCCCTGCAACAACATACGCTGACTGCAGAGAGCGTTTTAGCGCCGAGGGTGCAGAGTGCATTTAACACCATACTACATAGAAAATGAATGGAAAATAGCACTGGTCAACACCAAATTTATTGTCTAAGTTTTTTTTTAGCTGATTTAGATCAATTTTGATGTGCTGAAACCAAAAATCACTTTGGTTTTGCTCAAACTATGGCCACATGTTTTCTTGCGTTCTTGTTTACATGTACGGGTCTTTTCGCTTTACAGTATATGATGCAAAATTCTTTTTTATTTCTTGAAATTCTCTGAATTTTGAACAATGATGATGTAACATTCAATTTACATGTACTTACCTTTATCAGTGTCTACTATTCAATTTACAGTATAACTGCTTACAACTGCTTACAACTTAACATAAAAACCTGACCTGATCGAGAGAAACGGATGTCATTTTCAGATTCAGCAGTGCTAAATTGTCTTAAATCAGTTGAAAAAACACAGACAGCTTACAAAAAAATTATTTTTGTTATGTTGTGTAGTCGTCCACAGCAGGAAAAAAGTGTTTGGTGGACACACAGCCTTAAGCTTCAGTAAAACACAACGATGTGAATTTTGGGGTAATTAATTTTGAAAGTAAGCTAACCACTAGGTAGTGAGCTAGCAAAAAGCTATCAAGAAATGCTCATTTCTAAAGTCAAGTTGTGGTTTTGGACGCAACCTGCAGACTTCCACAGGTGAGGTCTCCACAGCTGCATAAATCGATGGGAAATGAGCCGGGGGAAATCTCAAATGAGCTGCCCTCATTTTAAACCCCCAAAATCAGAGCATCAGGTGACATGCCTGGAAAGAGTGCGTGTCTAGACAATAAATCACCGTTCAGCACTTTGTCATAAGGCGACGATAGCGGCTGACACGGTTATTGAAAAGGAATTCATGGCCAGTCGTCCTGCTGATAACAGACTGACTGCATCATCGTCAGCTTTCTGTGCTAAATGAGAATCAGGGCAGCCACTTGGTTTAACGTGAATGTAAATGTTATCATTTTCTGGTGTTTGAACAGAATGTTGCTGCAGTTTCTACTGGAGATGTCTCAAAATTCAATTCTTATTTACTAATTTTGAAAATTAGAATTGGATTACACACTGTTTTGCAAAGCAGTATTTTTTGTATTATTTTAAAATCTTAAAATATTTTACATATATATATATATATATGTGTGTAATGATTGATATTAGCAATCAGCTCATGTGCACAATGCAGCAACAGGAAGGAACAATCAAACAACAATACACGTTTGACACTTTTATTAAATATCAAACTCACCACACAGCTACTGAAATGGTCACTCGCCAGAGGAAGCAGCCTGTGGAGAGAAGACGAGAGCCGTGAGTGGAGGAATGGAGCAAGGGAAAATGGGCTGGCCAAATTACCACTTATTGGATGCCGTTGGTGAGTGATGATGTGGCAGGAGAGCGCGCGCAGTCCCAGAGACACACCCGCACGATGGCAGCAACCCAGACGAGCCAGCATTGAATCACTGAAGGGCACTTCCTTATGAACGCTGGCTGATGAGAGGGTGCAGGTGTGTCCTCTCAATCAGGTGCGTTGATGACCTGAGGAAAGATGAACGGGAAGGAGGGGGCACGCTCTCGCCGCCCATGACAGTGCCCTCTCTTCTAGGAGCGGTTCCTGGCAGTCCACAGGGCTTCTTGGGATGGGCACGGTGATAGGAGCGGAGCATCTAATTGTCCAGGATCCGGGACGTGGGAACCCAGGAATGTTCCTTCAGGCCGTAGCCCTCCCAATCGACCAGGTATTGGAGGCCCTGGCCTCGACGGCGAACATCCAGGACCCGACGAACCATGTAGGGGTGTGGCCGTTGATTATCCAGGGAGGAGGCGGCAGCTTTGGGGGGGGGAGGCAGAGGGGACTGACCGAAAGGGGTTTGATGTGGGCTTCGTGGAAGGCTGGGTTCACCCGTAGGGTCGGTGGGAGCTTGAGCTGGACCAAGGCATCGTTGATTACTCTGGAGATAATGTAGGGCCCTAGGAAGCAAGGAGACAGTTTCTTTGACTTCGTCTTCAGAGTGACCTGACTGGCCGCCAACCAGACCTGCTGCCCCATGGTGCACTTGGGGGCAGGCACCCGTCTTCTATCAGCCATGGCCCGGTTGCAGTCGACAGAGCGGGCGAGGGCGGCACGCGTGGACCTCCAGAGGTGCCGGCAGAGGCAAGCGTGAGCCCTCATGGATGGAACCGCGACCTCCCTCTCGGCCATAGGTAGCAGAGGAGGCGTATACCCCAATGACGCCTTGAAAGGGGTGAGACCGGTTGCCGTGGAGATGGCAGAGTTCATTGAATACTCCGCCCAGGTCAGGTGTGTGCTCCAGGAGGAAGGATTCTCGGCTGCTACACATCGCAGAGTGGCCTCCAGGGACTGGTTGGTGCGGTCTGCCTGCCCATTGCTCTGGGGGTGGTTCCCAGAGGAGAGGCTCACAGTCATACCCAGAGTCTGGCAGAAGGCCCTCTAGACCTGCGATGTGAACTGAGGACCCCGGTCAGACATGATATCCATGGGGATTCCGTGGATCATGTGGTCAGTGAGGAGGTTGGACATCTCCAAGGCCAAGGGGAGTTTAGGGAAAGCCACCAGGTGCACAGCCTTGGAGAAGCGGTCCACGATGGTCAGGATAACTGTTCTTCCGTGGGAGGGGGGAAGAAGTCCAGGGCGATGTGGGACCACGGGCGACTGGGGATGGGAAGGGAATGGAGAAGTCCAGCTGGGGGGGGGAGGAGTCCGACTTGCTCCGGACACAGGTCTGGCAGGCCTGTACATACTCCTGCACGTCCCGCCGCAGCGTGGGCCACCAGAACACCCACCGAATGAGGTCTGTAGTGTGGGTGATCCCAGGGTTGCAAGCGGAGCGGCTGGTGTGGCCCCACTGTATGACATCACTGCGGAGGGCAGCCGGGATGTACAGGCGGTTCTGGGGGCACCCTGCTGGTACAGGCTCCCGAGACTGGGCCTGACGGACTCGCTGCTCAATGTCTCACGTAAGGGCTCCGAGGACACATGAAGAGGGAAGAATGGATTGGGGGTGGGAAGGGAGCAGTCTTCCTTCAGCCACTATGAAGCCCAAGAAGGTGGTAGAGTTGGTGGAGAACTCACACTTCTCGGCCTTAACGTAGAGCTGGTTCTCCAAGAGTCGTTGGAGGACAACTCTTACATGGACCTCATGTTCCTCTGGCGAGTGGGAAAAAAATCAAAAATATCATCCAAATAGACGAACATAAATTGATATAGCATATTGCGGAGGATGTCGTTAATTAATCGTTGAAAGACAGCGGGGGCGTTGGTGAGCCCAAACGGCATCACCAAGTATTCAAACTGCCCCTGGTGGGTCTTAAACGCTGTCTTCAAGTCGTCCCCCTCACGAATGCGGATGAGATAGTACGCATTGTGCACGTCTAATTTGGTGAATACCCGTGAGTGCTGAGTTCAAACACAGAGTTAATCAAGGGCAAGGGATATTTGTGTTTAACTGTAATTGCGTTGAGTTCTCGGTAGTCGATACACAGGTGCAGCGAGCCATTCTTCTTTCCCACGAAGAAGAATCTGGCTCCAAGAGGAGCCGATAGCTAGTCCGTAGGACGGGCAGTATACCCAGATGAGCCAGTGTAGACTGCGCGGAGGGAACCTCCTTAAGTACGCTGGCTGATGAGCGGGCGCAGGTGTGTCTTCTGCCTCAGGTGCTGTGATGAGCTGGAGGAGATGGGACCGGAGGGGAGGGGCGCGGTCCCGCTGCTCATGACAAATACAGAATGTGTGAAAATCATCCAAAGGTAAAATAACAGGAATTACAACTCAAAACTACAATACTAAACAAATATGAAACAAAAGGCAAAGAGACTGAGCCCGGCAGAATCCTCCCTTGTTCAGATCATGACAGAGCCCCACCACCCACCCAAAAGGGGTGGGAACCAGACACCCTGGTAACATTGAAAGAAAAAGACCCCAACCCACCCCAACAAGAAAACAACCTTACTCCGCGCGGGAGGAGGGGGACCCAGGCACGGAGGGACCAAAACAAACCAGAGAAAATGAAAAAAACTCTCAGAAATAGCACCCCAGCAAAACCCAGACTAAGAGGAAACCAAAACAAAGACCCCGCTCAGGACCCACACCCACGCAAGACCAGGCACTTAGGCCCCCTGGACCAAAGAATTAGACAGTTCAGGTGGCCGGCTAAAGTCCCAGACCTGGCAGATGGCATGATGGTACGAATCGGGTGGCCTGCCGGAGAACGTGGGCCACCCAGCCCAGCAGCACAGCGGTCTGTCGAGTGGTCGGCCAGAGTTCTTTAGCCACCTAAACAGAAGGGGTGGCCAAGGAGGCGGCTGCCCAATGGGGAAGCCCAATGAAGGAGGGGACAGCGGGGTTGGGGGAACCCTGACGATGTCGGGCGGAGGAGAGGGAACCATGACGGCGTCTGGCAGAGGAGATGGAACTTTTGCCTTTTGAAAAATTTGCAACTTTTTTCTCATAATTTGCAACTTTTTTCTCTTAAATTTGCAACTTATCTTGTGAATTTGCAACTCTTTTTTTGTAGAATTGCAAATGATTCTCTTGAACCAAAATTCAAAAGCAATATCTGTTCATTAGTTTTTAGATGATTTTTTGTCACTTTTCTCAGTTCAAGTTATTTCAGTAACCATTGTGGGGTTTTCCTTTCTTTTGCAGGTTACCAACAAATTTGTCTGCTTTTGCTATCGGAATTTTTTCCCTTGAAAATGAACTTTTCATTTTTTTTAGAATGTAAACCTGCAGCTGCAAGCGGTTTGTCTGAACTTCTATAGCTGAGACAGCTCAACAAGGATAATCAAAACCAAAAACTTTGTCTCTGGAGGACGTTTAAAAAGGCCTGCAAAAGTTTAAAGAAGGAGAAAAAAGTGCAGCATTATTATTAGTCATGCGGAGAGAAGCCTGTGCTCGGGGGTGGGGATCAGCAGCAAATGTGTCTGTGCGAAGCTTTTGGGTGTTTAAAATATCTCCCTCCATTATTCCTTTTTTAATCAAAAGTATGCCTTTGCTGCCGGCAGACGGCGTTATCTCGTGCGTGTTCGCCGTTTTGGTAATTGTCCTTGGACGGAGGACGAGGGAATATCAGCGGCGGATCAAAACTCTCAAACATGCATATACAAACAACAATTACCATTTCCTCTGGCAAAACAAACAAACAAATATGAAATGTGGAATATAAATGTGCTCTCTAAGCTCCTGGATCCAGACATGGGGGGATGTGCCGGGTTACGAACTATTTGTGTTTTTATCTCATCTCATTTTTTTCATAATCCCGTGAGAACAGATCTCTCCAGGGTACAGAATAATTTTATTTATTTATTTACTGATGGAACATTTAAAAGAAAAAAACGATCCAGGCACAGAAGATGAAGAAGCATTTTCAGTGTGAATGAGTCTTCCGCCGCACAGATGCCCATTTAATGAATTACCATAGCCTTTATTAGCAAAATGACCCAACATCATCCCCCTCGTTAACCTGCCATTCCCCCATCCCCATTCGTAGGCTTAAGTCATGGGGCGGGGATGTAAGGAAATAACTAACTAACTAACTAACCTGCGCTTATATAGCGCTTTTGTCGAAACATTCATAATAGTAATGTACTCATGCATACTTAAATTATACGATCATGTGGGTATAGTATCCAGAAATTCTACTCATGTAAAAGCAGTGCTTTAAAATTAACAAATAAAAGTAGACAACCAAACATTTCTACTTGATTTAAGGGTACAAAGAGCACCCACTTAAAAACTTGAGTAATGACTTCAGTCTTGAAGGTTTGAGGTTTTTCCTGTTGTAAAATTGAATTTTCTTGTACATTTGAAACTTTATTTATAAATTTGTGGATTATTTTATAACTAATTTTTGTCTGTTTTTTAAAATAAAATTACTGTTTGCTTTTTTTTTTTTAGATAAATTTGAAACAGACTGTGGTAATTTTTTTTTTTTTTTACTTTTTCCTTATAGCAGTTTACATTTTTGACCATAATTTTGCAGTCAGAACAGAACAATAATTTAACTCTGATTACAAAGAAAAAATATCAATAAAATTGTATTTAATGAAATAAATTAACTTAAATGACCAAGGATGCTGTATTTCTGTTATAATATTTCTTTATATTTATAGTTTTTTTTGTTTTTGTTTTTTTTTAGAAATCTCCTCACCACCCAGACAGCAGGAAAAACCTCCCTTATTTTGAAATCAAATGTTGACACGTTTAGTTTGTCTGAAGGCTGCTGACAGATTAAAGTCACTGACTTGGTGAATTTCGGTCATCTTAACCTGCCAGGTACATAATGGGGAACTGTAGCGGACTCTAAAGACATACAGTAATTCACCACAATATGTGTTCATGTACAGAATGATCTGTTTAGGCGGTTATAAGTTGCGAAGTGACTACACGGCCGGGAGCCGGTCTCCTAGTATCACAATATCTGGGCGGGAAGCGCCTACAGTTCGATTCTTTTTTTTTTTTATTCAATAGTAGAAAATAAACACAATACACACAAATTACAAATATGCTAATAATACAAGTAAGTACCTCCTAATTTGGCTATTAGGTTAAAAAAAATCCACATATTTATTTATTTTCCATCAGGCGCTTAAGGGAGCCTTTTGGGTCCGACAGCTTGGGCACTCGGTAGCTCGGGTGTTTCACACACATCCACATCCACACTTCATTCATTCCCATTAACACGTTTTGGGGACTTGTTCAATACAACGCACGAAACCACTCCTGCACATGGGTTTTTCATTCACTAACTGGCTCCTGGTCACGTAGTGCAGACATAAATGGCCGGCTCCCGGTTGTTTAGCAACGGCCGTTATAGTTATGCGCTCAGGCTTTCTCATCAGGCACCTCTCTAGGCAGCCGCTGAAGGACCTCAGTTTAGAGCTAGCGTTTTTAGCTGTTGCTTTGTCACGGCTGCTGGAGAATAAAAACGGCACATCTGCTCGTGCGAGAAAAGAGAGAAATCGCCAGTCTCACAACTTAATATTGTAGTGGCTGGTGAAATATATCCTCATTAGTTCATCAGTCCCCCTTGCCTTTCCCTTCATATGAAGCTGGCTGCATTTGAATTCTAACCACATCTCTTAGCTAAGCGACTCTTCCATTGTGGCTCCCATTTCCAGTGCTTACATACTGTACCTCTTATGATTTTTTTTCCACATTTAAAGTACTTTAATAAACTCATGTTTCTGTCGGACAGTCACGCTTAGCGAGACACTGCTGACTGACTGGAAAACTTGTGTGAGCGGGGCGCTTCTAACCTCCACGCGGATGATGGCCACGCGCGTTGTTCGTGTGCGCGTGTAACGGATGCCAACTAGTACTGTTCGGCGTAGAACGTTAGTAAACCTCCCTCCCGAAAGCCTCATACAGTATCGGTAGCGCTGAGCTATCGGTCGGACCTTTAGCTCAGCGCGATCGTGCTGTGTCTCCCATGCTCGAACTGTGTAGTTGACTGAGAGGTCGCGGGTTCGTGTCCCGTGTGGGGCGAACTGCGCAGGATGATCTGTGTCACACGCGCTTGCGGAAAGTCATTGCTTCACACATTTTTATTAATAAAATCATATTGGCTTGGCATGGCAGTATGATTTCTGGCAAGGCGGGCCTTCACGGAGAAATGTTACCAGAGGAAACCCTGAAATTTACATGACAGAAGTTACAAATTGATGAGAAAAAAAGTTGCATATTTACATGAAAAAGTTGCAGATTAATGTGGAAAAAGCTACAAAATTACATGAAAAAATTAGCAAATTTATAAGTAAAAAGTTGCAAATTTTCACTAAAAAAGTTGCAAAATAATGAGAAAAAGTTGCAATTAGGAAAGGTTGTAGATTTACATGAAAAAAGTTGCAAATTACTGAGGAAAAAGTTTCAAAATTACATGAAAAAGTTGCAAATTAATGAGGGAAAAAGTTGCACATTTACAGGAAAAAAGTTGCAAATTAATGAGAAAAAAGTTGCACATTTACATGAAAAAGGTGCAAATTAATGAGAAAAAGTTGCCAAATTAGATGAAAAATTTGTTTGTAAACTTGTAAATTTACATGACAGAAGTTGCAAATTATTGAGAAAAAGTTGCAAATTAAAATGTAAATTTTCATGAAAGAAGTTGCAAATTAATAAGAAAAAACTGCAGATTTACATGCTAAAAGTTGCAGATTACTGAGAAAAAAGTTGCAACACTAAACGAAAAAAAAATTGCAAATTAATGAGGAAAACATTGCAGAGTTGCATGAAAAAAGCTGCAAATTAATGAGTAAAAAGTTGCAAAATTATGTGAAAAAGTTGCAAATTAATGAGGAAAAACTTTCAAAATTGCATGAAAAAGCTGCAAATTAATGACGAAAAAAGTTGCAAAATTACATGAAAAAAGTTGCAAATTAATGAGAAAAAAGTTGCTAATTGAAAAGCTGCAAATTTAGATGAAAGGAGTTGGAAATTAATGAGAAAAAGGTTGCAAATTTACATGAAAAAAGCTGCAAATTAATGAGGAAAAAGTTGCAAACTTACATGGAAAAAGTAGCAAAATAATGAGAAGAAAGTTTTAAAATTACATGACAAAAGGTGCAAAATAATGAGGATAAAGCTGCAAAATTACATGAAAAAATTTGTTACTGAGAAAAAAGTTGCAAATTAAAAAGGTGAAAATTTTCATGAAAGAAGTTGCAAATTAATAAGAAAAATGTTGAAATTTACATGACAAAAGTTGCAAATTACATGAAAAAATTGCAAATTAATGAGGAAAAATTTGCAGATTTTTAAATGAAAAAAGTTGCAAATTAATGAGGAAAAAGTTGCGAAATTACATGAAAAAAGTAGCAAAATAATGAGAGGAAAGTTGTAAAATTACATGAAAAAGTTAGCAAATTAATGACAAAAAAGTTGCAAATTTTCACAAAAAGTTGCAAAATAATGAGAAAAAGTTGCAAATTAATGAGGAAGAACTTGTAGATTTACATGAAAAAAGTTCCAAATTAATGAGGAAAAAGTTACACATTTACATGAAAAGTTGCAAATTAATGAGAAAATTTCTAAATTACATGAAAAAAGTTGCAAATTAATGAGCAGAATGTTGCAAAATTACATGAAAAATGTTGCAAATTAATGAGAAAAAAGTTGCACATTTACATGAAAAATGTGCAAATTAATGAGAAAAAGTTGCTAAATTACATGAAAAAGTTGCAAATTAATGAGAAGTTGTAAATTTACATGACAGAAGTTACAAATTAATGAGGAAAAAGTTGCAAATTAAAATGTAAATTTTCATGGAAGAAGTTGCAAATTAATAAGAAAAAGCTGCAAATTTACATGCTAAAAGTTGCGGATTATTGAGAAAAAAGTTGCAACATTAAATGAAAAACCTTGCAAATTAATGAGGAAAACGTTGCAAAGTTGCATGAAAAAAGTTGCAAATTGATGAGGAAAAGTTGCAAAATTATGTGAAAAAAAGTTGCAAATTAATGAGAAAAAAGCTGCACATTTACAGAATAAAAGCTGCAAATAAATGACGAAAAAAGTTGCAAAATTACATGAAAAAGTTGCAAATTAGTGAGAAAAAAGTTGCAAATTAAAAAGCTGCAAATTTAGATGAAAGAAGTTACAGATTAATGAGAAAAAAGTTGCAAATTTACATGAAAAAAAGTTGCAAATTAATGAGGAAAATGTTGCAAAATTACATGAAAAAAGTTGGCAATTAATGAGGAAAACTTGCAAATTAATGAGAAGAAAGTTGCAAATTAAAAAGTTGCAAATGAAGACAAATGTTGCAAATTTACATGCTAAAAGTAGCAGATTATTGAGAAAAAAATTGCAGATTTACATGAAAAAAGTTGTAAACGAGGAAAAAGTTACAGAATTACATGAAAAAAGTTGCAAATTAATGAGGAAAGAAGTTGCAAAATTACATGGCAAATGTTGCACATTTACATGAAAAAAAGTTGCAAATTAAACGCTGCAAATTTAGATGAAAGAAGCTGCAAATTAATGAGAAAAATGTTGCAAATTTACATGATAAAAGTTGCAAATTAATGAGGAAAAAGTTGCAAAATTACATGAAAAAAGTTGCAAATTAATGAGAAAAAGTTGTGAACTTGCATGAAAGAAGTTGCACATTAATGAGAAAAAAGTTGCACATTTACATGAAAAAGTGGAAAATTAATCAGAAAAAAGTTTCAAAATTATGTGAAAAAAGTTGCAAATTAATGAGGAAACAGTTGCAAATTAATGAGAAAAAGTTGTAAATTTACATGACAGAAGTTGGAAGTTAATGAGGTAACATTTGCAAAGTTACATGAAAAAGTTGCAAATTAACCATTGACTGTTGCCAAACTGCGACATAACCCCTATTGGTCAACAGTGGTAAAGATTTTTTTCAAGAAACTAGTCAGATCAGATGTCAGAACTTTCCAGGGCTATAACTTGAAAGTGGTAAGAGATAATGGCTCACTGTCAATTAGAAAGATGTAGAATATGATCCAAAGTTTCAGACAGGAATAAATGTATACATCTAATTTGCATAATTCCACATGCATAATTCATAACTGGTCAAAAGTGGACTTTGGGCATATTTACACAAAGAATATCTCTGGTTTATGTCACCATTTCTTGTTTGTTTTTGTTTTTTTTCTTATCTTGAAAATATTTAAAGTATATGAACCAGAAATTCAGTAGAATGTACACAAACTGGTGGAGTGTTGATGGAGGCGTGTTCATTTGTCCACTCTCGTCATCTATGATCCTTATTTCATCTTCTGCCAGGCAATTTTTCTTTCTCTTCCACATCCAGAAAGTCTCACATGAATCTTGTTATTTATTCCACCACAAATTCCGTCATAAATGCAGTGATTGTTTGCAATTTCATTAAAAAAAATGCAGCTATTGTCCCATTGGCGACTGGACATATTTAATTTTTACCAGAAAAAAGTTGAAAATTAATAAGAAAAAAGTTGCAACTTAAAAAGTTGCAAATTTACATGAGAGAATTTGCAAATTAATGAAAGAAGTTTCAAAAATACATGTAAAAATCTGCAAATTAATGAGGAAAATGTTGCAGATTTACACAAAAAAGTTGCAAATTAATGAGGAAAAAGTTGCAAATTAAAAAGTTGCAAATTTACATGAAAAAAGTTGCAAATTAATGAGAAAAAAGATGCAAATTATCCCTTCCAAAATATTTGTTTTGCATCTATCCTTAGCATTTGTGCTTAATATGCATCTTAATTCAGTTCTGTAACATGATATGGGGGGGGGGGGGTCAATTCTCCTTTTTTTCCCAGGTTGGGGGTGGTACCCCCCCCCCTTCATTTTCACCTATGGCTTTAACATTTAATGTTTGGGTAATTAATTTAAAGGTAACTATTCGTAGGCTAATCGTTAGCGTATGC
This sequence comes from Pholidichthys leucotaenia, assembly GCA_020510985.1. Classification (NCBI taxonomy): domain Eukaryota; kingdom Metazoa; phylum Chordata; class Actinopteri; order Cichliformes; family Pholidichthyidae; genus Pholidichthys; species Pholidichthys leucotaenia. The sequence continues at coordinate 44,976,178 of CM035848.1, read as the reverse complement.
CCACATGACAACAACACTGCTAGCAGTCATCAGAAAGCCCGTGAAGTGCAGCGATGTGTACGTTTAACATCCGAGTATGTTTACCATGAATAAAATTAGTGTCTGCTTTCTGATACCATCTTGTTGTCAAATCGAGAAATTAATTCTCCAATTAAGAGGCAGAGAGGAAGCAGAGAGTGAGAGGTGCAAAAACAGAAGAAGCAAACATCTTATAAAGGCGTAAATAAGTTTCACCTGCCAATGTCTCCACTTTGAGGCCGCCGAGGATCAGAATGAAGTTCCCCGTGGAATAGCCTGTCATATCTCCCTTCGGAATATGTGTCACCTGTGGAAGACAAAAACAAAAAAACACAGCCGGGGAAATGTTACGTCTCTAAAAATAATATTAATATGTCTTCATCTGGATGGAGATTGATCAAGGAGCTGTCACGGTGTGGGTCCCGCGGAGGTTACACGTGTAAACATGTGAGTGTTCAGCTGCTGGGGGGGTTAACTGGTGAGAAATCAGCCCCCCCCCCCCATGGCCTCATTTAAAATGACATCAGTAAGATGTAATTGGTGCACTGGGGGGAGGCAAAATGTACAGTCAAAAACTACAGAAGCCTTGAGCAGCTTCTGGATATAAAAAGTCTACACACCCCTGTTCAAATACCAGGTTTTTGTGATGTAAAAAAATGAGACCAAGATAAATCATTTCAAAATATTTTCCACCATTAATGTGACCTATAACTTGTACAACCCAATTGAAAAACAAACTGAAATCTTTTAAGGGGAAAAATAAAAAATAAAAAAACTTACAATAACCTGGTTGCATAAATATGCACACCTTGTTATAAGTGGGGATGTGGCTGTGTTCAGAATTAACTAATCACTTTCAAACTCATGTTAAATGGGGGTCAGCACATACCTGTCACCATTTAAAGTGCTTCTGATTAAGCCCAAATAAAGTTCAGCTGTTCTAGTAGGCTTTTCCTGACATTTTTGTAGTCACATCTTACAGCACAAGCCATGGTCCGCAGAGAGCTTCCAAAGCATGAGCTTCCAAAGCATGAGAGGAATCTCATTGTTCAAAGGTATCAGTCAGGAGAAGGGTATAAAAGAATTTCCAAGGCATTAAATATACCATGGAACACAGTGAAGACAGTCATCATCAAATGGAGAAAATATGGCACAACAGTGACATTACCAAGAACTAGACGTCCCTCCAAAACTGATGAAAAGACGAGAAGAAAACTGGTTAGGGAGGCTGCCAAGAGGTCAACAGCAACATTGAAGGAGCTGCAGGAATTTCTGGCAAGTACATGTGACAACAATCTCCCGTCTTCTTCATATGTCTGGGCTATGGGGTAGGGTGGCAAGACGGAAGCCTTATCTTACAAAGAAAACATCTGAGCCCGGCTACATTTTGCAAAAACACATTTGAAATCTCCCAAACACATGTGGGAAAATGTGTTATGGTCTGATGAAACCAAGGTTGAACATTTTGGCCATAATTCCAAAAGGTATATGTGGTGCAAATACCACCCTGCTCATCACCAAAAGAACACCATACCTACAGTGAAGCATGGTGGTGGTAGCATCATGCTATGGGGCTGTTTTTCTTCAGCTGGAACTGGGGTCTTAGTCAAGGTGGAGGGAATTATGAACAGTTCCAAATGCCAGTCAGTGTTGGCACAAAACCTTCAGGCTTCTGCTAGAAAGCTGAAGATGAAGAGGAACTTCACCTTTCAGCACGACAGTGACCCAAAGCACACATCCAAATCAACAAAAGGATGGCTTAACCAGAAGAAGATTAACGTTTTGGAATGGTCCAACAAGAGTCTAGACCTGAATCCGACTGAACATCTGTGGGGTTATCTGAAGAGGACTTTGCCCTCACAATCTGACAGAAAGCTCAATGGCTGACATTTTCACATTCTTAACAGAGAACTAACCGCACATCAGATAAGGACAGTGGAGCTGAAAAAGCTCCATCATCATCCTCTCACCTGCACACAAACATACATCAGAGGTGTCAGGGAGACGTGAAAATCATAATTGCAGCGTTAGCCTCACCTTCACCCTCCTCAGCTTCACTCGCTCACAGAGAGAGGGAGAAGCTGTGAATTCAGCCTCCAGCTGGACGGATAAACGGACCCTCTGCTGGGTCATTAGCATGCAAAGGTCCAGTCAGTCCAACATTTAAGCTTATTCATGCCCCCGCTCCAGGCTCTACCCGCACACTTCCTGACCCACTCTTCATTAATCACTGACTGTTTTTGATGCTTGTTGTCCTGCTGTACATGCTCATGTTTTTATAAAACCATCTGAATTTATGAGAAGAAAAAGCTTAAAATGTACAAGAAAACAGTCAGAAATGTACAGATTTATTAAAAAAAAACACTTAAATTCACACAATAAGAATAGTAAACACAATCATTTGTAAATTCATTAAAAGTTATTTTTAAAAATTAGCTTGTTAATGTACAAAAAATGCTGGCAGTTACAAATAAGTTGAAATGAACAATAAATTAATAAATTTATTAGAAGTGCAATTTTACCTGTAAATACTAACATAATTAACCCCAACAGCACACACAAATATTTGCAACTTTTTTCTTGTAAATTTGTAACTTTTTTCTTAAAATTTATGACTTTTCCTGCAAATTTTTCTCTTCTCATAAATTTGCAACTTTTTTCTTATTAGATTTGATCTTTTTTTCTCATAAATTCAAAAAATTTTCTTTAAAAAAATTATGGCTTTTTTCTTGTAAATTTGCAACTTTTTCCATAGATTTACAACTTTTTTCTCTAAAATTTGTGCCTTTTTTCTCAAATTTACACATTTTTTCATTTAAATTTGTGACTTCTTTCTCAATTTTTTTATTTTTTTCTTGAATATTTTCATTTTTTTTAAAAAATTTGCCACTTTCTTTAAAAAAAGTGACTTTTTTCCTCATAAATTTTTTGATCGTAAACTTGAAACTTTTCTTAAAAAAATCGCGGCTTTTTTCTTGTGAATTTACTAACTTTTTTCTTGTAGACGTCCAACTTTCTCCTCATTAATCTGCAACTTCTCTTAGATTTGCAACGTTTCTTTTAAAAATTTGTGAATTTTTTCTCATAAATTTGAAACTTTTTCCTGTAAATTTGTACTTTTTTTTTCATAGATTTGCAACTTTTTTGTCAAAAGTTTGTAGAGAAATGTACCAGATAATTTCAGAGATTCATAAAAAAATGAATGAGGAAGGAGCAGTGTGAAACCAAACCTAACAGGACCAAACACAACAAAAACAGGAACCTCGGTGCAGACTTCCAGGTGTGAAAACGCCCTTCGTGGCATCAGTCCCACGCAGGACTGAAGCTCTGCTGGCAGCAAATAGAGGTCCCACACGCTGTATTAATAAAATGATAAAATCAAGAGTTTTGCTGCATACCTGTATGTCCAGATGATCTGAATCTGTGCACTAAAAACCACACACACAAGGATGTTACCCCGGATGCCCTTTATGATGCAACACGCCACATTTACAAGGAATGTCGCAAATGTATGACAACAAATTCACAAATCTAAAAGAAAAAAAAGTAAGAAATTTCACCTGAATACCACAAATTAACCAAGATTTTGATCCACATTTATAATGTTCCTGAAATCTTTTGTTAAACCGAGGTCCTGCCGGGTTTGTAAAGCCATCTCTTAATTCCAGATTCTCGCTGCACTACCAGCCTTTTTTGTTTCTGAAGCCTTCACGCCCCTCAGCACATCTCTGATCTGTCAGAAATCAGAGCTCCACGCTTTCTGCTTCTCCCTCGGTGGAGGGTTGACTCTCCTCACCGTTGTATTTACAGCAGCAGTGGGGGGAGAACCCACAGGCCTAATTGGCTCGGGCGGCACCGGAGCATATGCCGTTTCCAGCGGGAGCCCATCTGACAGGGGCCACCGGCCGATGACCGCCCACGTTAGGCTCCATATGTGGCAGACAGAAGGGCCCCGAATGCATAACTGCCCTTCAACTAATGAAGCCAAGGCGGCGGGATCATAGCGTTTAGAGGGCTCTACCCAGAGTCTGGAGCGGGGGTCAGTCACCGCCACGGGAGGAGAGTCGTTTTTGTCAAAAATGGATTTGTACAGTAGAGGCTGGCTGGACTAAACTGACAAAAAAGATGGTGTTTGAGAATCAGAAGCATGTTTAATGCCTGGGTATCTGCTGTGATACAGAATATATAGTGGGGAAAACGAGTATTGAACTGTCACCATTTTTCCTCAATAAATATATTTCTAATGGGGCTATTGAAGTGAAATTTTCACCAGATGTTGGGAAAAACGCCCTGCGATGGACTGGCGATTTGTCCAGTGTGTACCCTGCTTCTCGAGTAAAGTTACTGGGATAGGCTCCAGCCCCCCGCGACCCGAAAAGGATTAAGCAGAAGAAGATGGATGGATGGATGGATGTTGGGAAAAACCCAACTAATCCACACATACCAAGAAATTTACAATACATAGAGATGACCATAATTTATATGTAATAATGTGAAATGACACAGGAAAAAAGTATTAAACACTGACTGAACGTTATTTAATAGTTCATACAAAAGCCTTTGTTGGTAACAACAGTTTCTATATGGAGAAACTAGTCACATGAATTGCTTGGGTGTGATTTTGGACCATTCGCCATACAAACAGTCTTCAAATCTGGGCCTCTTCTCTGAGCTCTGATTTTCAGTTCTTTTGATAGATTTTGAATTGGATTTAAGTCAGCTGATTGGCCACCCTCATTTCATCTTCATCACCCTGGCAGATGGCAGATTTTTAATCAAGAATATCTCAGTACATTTTTCCAATTCATCCTTCCTTCAATTATATGAAGTTTGCTGGTACCACCTGCTGAAAAACAGCCCCACACAATGATGTTACCACCTCCAAGCTTCACTGTTGGTGTGGTGTTTTTGGCGTGACGTGGAGTGCCATTGCACCTCCCAATGTGATGTATATTATGGCATCCAGAGGGTTCAGTTTTGGTCTCATCTGACCAGACTGTATACTCCCAGTAATTGATGGGCTTGCCCAAATGTTGTGCAGCAAACTTTAAATGCACTTCAAAATGCTTTTTCTTCAGCAGTGGAGTCTTACATGGAGAGTGTGCCTACAGGCCATGGCAATTGAGTAGAATTGTACCAGGCTTTTTATTATTTGATTTCTTCACATGTGAGGATTTAATGGGTTGTTACTGACATTCGGAGAACATTTCATGACAAAAGCCCCATTAGAAATATATTTACTGAGATAAATGGTGATGTGTTCAATACTTATATTTTACCCGCTTTATATTAGCAGCTGCTTTTGGAATTCCACAAGGTCTGGGATGGCAGTTTGAGAGTGCATTCCTGTAATGCACAACATTGCAAGAATAAACACAGAACTACTCCAAAATAAAACTCAGAAAAGGACAAAAAATGTTTAAATTTGGAGATGCTCGATAATATTGGCACATTATCAGCCAATAAAGATTTTACATTCACGACCAAAAAACAGTAGAGAGGAGTTATTGCACAAAAAGAGAATGCACCAAGTTCCCAAGTTCTAATTTATCCACAGCAAATTTTTGATTTGCAACTTTTTTCTGGTATTATTTTTTGAATTTTTTGTTGTAAATTTGTGAGTTTTTAACCACTTGCACTCCGGGCAATTTTCCTAAAAATGCCCCCCCAAAAAACGTGCCCAAAGTAAATCGAAAGCTGTTATTCAACCCTTTGCAGCATCTTCATGGGGTTGGTCTCATTTAAAAGAAAACACTTTGAATTTTTTGGCAAAAAAAAACATAATCTCTCTACGTGCTCCGGCCACTGAGTTACAGTCATCTAAACATACTGAACTTGAAGAAAAAAAATTTGGACACAGTGTTTTTTTGGATACAAATGCTTGCAAATAACACACAGCTGTCCGATCCGGCTGGAAAATGCAACAGAAATGTAGATCCAAGTGTTATCCAGCTGAGGTCCAAATTTGGTAACAATACCACAAAAATTGAATATTTTACACAGCTTTGTTCTCAGGCTGTTCCCAGGCGTTTTGGAACTGTGCCAAATTGTGCCAAATGGCACAGTTTGGAAAAACGTCTGTAACTTTTGAATAATTCAATGTAGAAGCTTCATTTTAGGCTCTAATGAAAGGTCACACTCAGGGCTGTGTCTGTGTGTGTGTGTGTGGGCGGGGGGGTCGTTCCCCCCCCCCCCCGCTACCAAGGACCGACTTCGGCCCTCGCTACAGACGGATTACACTCCTTGCATGTTTTCACAGCGGCTCCCCCCCCCCTCGCTACTGTGTGTGTGTGTGTGGGGGGGGGAACCGTGAACGGACCGTGAACGCCCCCCCCCCCCCCTCGCTACAGAAGAGGGCCATCGCTACATGATGGAATAGACTGATATGCTTCCCCCCGCGGACCGGGGGGCGTTCGGACCGTGACCGCCCCCCCCCCCCGCTCCTCTTCTGCAGTGGGGGGGGGGGGGTGTCACAGTCCGAACACGGCAAATGAACCGTTTATCGCGGCGCACGCACTTCGTAATTCGTGCGCAGTACAGTTGTAATTTACCGATCGGTCAAAAGTCATTTTTGGATTACAGTTTTCAGGGATAAATAATAATTTAGCTTATAACACCTTACCTCTTCAAAGCAGCAGAGTCGTGGCGAACATCTCTTCCCCCAACGCGACGCTGCTCCGCTCGTGGATCCCGATCAACATAATTCCATTATTGCCGTTTTGGCGAATGATTTACGACTTTTGTCGTCGGCCTCCGTCTATTCTGCTGGAATGAGTGCAGGTCCCACTTGTGGGTGTTCTCCATGCTGCTGGGTGAGCCTGGGTCTTAGTAGATTCGTCCAGCATCTTTTGTTTTCATCTGCTGCAGCAGTAAATATCGCTTCACCCAGCCTGAATTTCTGTGCTTCAATTGGCTCCTGCGTTCACAGTAGGCGGGTCCTCCTTCCTAGATTTTCATTCATTGGCTCCTCAAAGTTTCAGAAACCCAATTCAAGGCTCTTATTAGTCGAATGAGAGGTCAATCAGATGAACTAATCTGTTCGCGGCTGTCTCTGCAGTTTTTTTTTGAGTGGCGCTTGGACACCACTACATCACCATCACCACCATCATGCGTCATGCGTCCAAGCGTGCACGAGGGCGCTCTCGTGCACCCTCGTGCGTCATAGGACGCAGAGACTTGCCCGCCCGCGGAACAACGGAGCGCAAGTGGTTAATCACATGTGTGTAAATCACTTCACCCCCCACTTCTCTACGGCTCATTTCCTTCCACCGTTGCACCATCACAGCTCTTCTTTTAGCCTTTCACGTCTTCAGACGCATTAGCAGCTCCATACTCAGTTACGATAATTTTCATAAACAGAGACTCGCAAAGTGGGCTAACGACCAATTAGGCGCCGGGTAAGGACTGGGCAGCAAGCTTCTTCACTGCTGTCAGAAAAATTAACAGTAAAAAAAAAAATAAAAAATCCACGGTGCTGACAGGTGTGTGGGGTCAAGAGGAGGAAACTGAAAGAATACACCGTAGTCTTCCTCTGCAAACATCACACCAGCTAAAAATAAGCTTCTCCTCAGGAACAAAAACAGGAAAACGTAGACAAATATTTCATCTTCAGAGGTCATGAACCTACTGCTGCAATGGTGGTCTTTATTTGAAATCTTACAAAAGCACATGGAAGACCCCTTGCTGTGCCCGCATAGCACCTTTCTGAGGCATCTGTGACAGGCTTTGATCGGAACACCTCAGGGTTTAACTACTGCGGCACCATTTTAGACATGGGGAAGGAGCCTTGCTCACAACAGACTATTTTATAGCAGACTCCTTCAAATTCTAATGAGTCCCATTTCCTCCCACCCTCACACGTCCGTCATTCCTCGGAGAGTTATGTTTTGATAGTGAGGGGGCTAGTTTGGGCTAACAATAGCTTTTAGCTTTGCTTGTCTGAAAACTAACTTTTTTTTTTTAATGTGTAAATTGGAAACATTTTTCCCATAAATTTCTGGCATTTTTTTTCTCTCGTAAATTTGCAGCTGCTTTCTTTAAAATATACAACTTATTTCTTAGAAATTTACAGTGTTTTTCTCGTTAATGTGCAACTTTTTTTCTTGTAAATGTGCATAATTTTTCTCTCAAATCTGTGACCTCACCCTCTTTAATTTCAAGCTTTATAACTGTCAGCTTTTTTGCATTTTTCTACATAAGTTTGCCTTTGAACAAAAACTGCAACATTTTTCTTTTTCTTCTTGTAAACGTGTAGCGTTTTCTCATATTTTACAACTCTTCATATAATTTGCTTTTTTCTCTTTAACTTGGAACTTTTTATTGTAAAACCACAATTTTGTTCTTATAAATAAGCAGCATATTCTCATACGTTTCTGTCAGTTTTTTTTCTCATATTTTAAAGTGTTTCTTTAATTTGCATCTTTATCTTGTACTTTTCAAGTAAATGTGCAACTTTTTTCTCATTAATTTGCAACTATCTTTTCATAAATTTGGGACTTCTTTACAAAACTGCATTTTTTTCTCATAAATATGCAAAGTTTTTATTGTAAGTTTGTAAAAAAAAATTACATTTTTTTTTCTTATGAATTACCTATTTTTCCTCATGTATGTCTTAAATTTTAAAATCTTGTAAATTTAAAACTTTTTCTTGGAATTTTGTGACTTTGTACATTTGCAGCTTTTGATAATTTGATGATAATTTTGGGATTCACCCCTAATTTATCAAAAAAATTGATTTGCAATGTTTTTCTGATATTATTTTTCCTGATATGTAGATTTTTTTCTTGTAAGTTTATGATTTTTTTTAAATCACATGAATGTAAATCACGTCAGACTATCACTTCCCTGTGGCTCATTTCCTTCCACCAACCTACTAATACATTTGTCACATATTTTTCAAAGAAACTGCAACTTTCCTCCCATAAATTTGTGACTTTTTTTTTTTTTACAAAAAAATTGAACTTTTTCTCATAAATCTGCAATTTTTTCTTGTAAATTTGCAGTTTTTTCCTGTAAATTTTCAACTTTTTTTCCAATAGATTTGCAGCTTTTTTTCTCCAAAATTTGTGACTTTTCTCATAAATATGAAAATTTTTTCTCGTAAATTTGCAACTTTTTTCTCATAAATATGCAATTTTTTTCCTTTAAATAAGGGATGGACAATGGGCAGGCCACATGTGGCCTCCGACATCATCCACTGCACCCTTCAAAAAGTTGCAAATTCACAAGAGAAATCAAATATATGCGAAAAAAGTTGCAAATTCATGAGAAAAAAGTGGCAAACTGTTAGCCCGGAGAGCGTCACGTATAGTTATTGTGTTTGTTTACGTCTGCTACTCTACATGATGCTATGATTTGTTTACTTACATCTCTTGTTAAATATTTACCCATTCCACATACCACTAGGGGAGGGGCCTGTTGAACCAACCCAAACACGTCTTGGTCCTTGTGGTTATGCAGCTTCTTCTATTATTAACTCATGTGCACGTCCATCAGTTATTGCTGTTATCGTTACTGTTAACTTTGTGTCCTCTGTCAGCACTTTAGAAGGTTCCATCACTAGTGACCTGCCTTGCTTTTTTTGATCTTTTGAGGTTCCTTTTCAGCCTGTGCCACACCCGGGGCCTGGGGTATGAGCTGATTGGACAGTGGCAGCACAGTAAGCCTGCTTTCCAAAGCCCTTCTAATAGGTGCCTTGTTGATGGCTGCAAAGGACCCACGGGAGATTCATCGGCTAGGGAACCAGCTTACCACTGACGGATGGTGTTGGGGTTAGCTGTTAGCATAGACTCTACTAGCAAAGCATTAGAAGTGGTGAAGGCCGGTGTTAGGAGGTGTAGAGAAGCTACAGCTTTCTTTTGGTTTGGCAGCGGAGCTTTAATGCAAAAATAAATCCTGCGTACTCCGTTAATGATCCCCACCTACTGTCCCAGCGGGTTATTTGCTGAAACGCTCACCAGCCGCAGGTGTCGGAGCTGCTCTGTGAGCATTTTCTTGGCCGCAGGTATCAGTGCATTTTTAATCAGCCCCGATCACAGGAGCCCCCGACCTTGCTGTGTAATCCCACTACCTGAGGCGCATCTGTTCACCGCATTCTCAAAGGAACTCCCACTAGAGCCACCTCACAAAGTCACACGAGTAACTCGGCGGTCGCCTTGATAACCTCGACGGAGGAACATGAGACGGGCGACTGAGTGGATGAGGAGAAACGACTGTTTGAGATTTAGCCGTTAGCAAAAGCAGAGAGAGAGATGCGCCAGTGTGTTATAATCTACGTGTTACATGATTAGACGACCGCATCGCCCACGCCATGTGAGCGCCGTAGTGCCGTTGTAGCTTCTGTGTGTCGGGGGGCAGCCGAGTCTCACTGAGGATCTCCAGCAGGGTATTTTCAGCTCATAATGACACAATATTAAAGTGAATCTGTGAGCATTTGTCTGCTTCTTCCTCTCACTTCCATTCTTTCCAAACGTGCCTCCAGTCACAGGCAAAACACACTCTAACTTTCTTTTTCTTTCTTAACCCCTGGAGCAAAAATGCAACGTTTCTGTGCCTTTTTCCCCCTGAAGACTTGGGATGACCCAATTTTTCCCTTCTTTATTTGTGGGGACCTGGGGGGCATTCAGGAGTATTTACAGTGTTTCATCCACTATGATTAAGTAATGATTCTGAAACAGCAATGAAAACGAGGCAAAAAGAAACCCAAAAGCAACGTACTGTACCCATAGGTGGCCATATCATTAATCAATTTTATGCTTTTTGCAAATATCTTCTGAGTGGCTGGGCCTAGAGTCAGAGCCCTTTCATCATTGTCAAACTCTGAAATCTTCTGCAATTTTTCTCCATTGGTCTTGTGTTCTAAAGATAAAGTTATAAAATGCAGCATATTTTCAAAAATGTTAAAGTGAAACTAAATTAAATTCCTCAAAGGCCACTCACTGTCATTGCTTAAAATTAACCATGAATCATCACCAGACAATGATAATGAAAACTGGCTAACATGATCAGAAAATGTATGTTTGTTTTTATTTTACAGGCCAATGAATGTGTACAGTTTCTCTTTGGGCTGTATTCGCTGATGTAGTGATCCAAACTTAATGAAGTTTCAGACTAATAATGACAGCTATGCCATTTAGAATCACACCAATTTATTCACCAATTTAGCAAAAGGTACAAATGTATCTGGAAATTAGAAACAACTTTGAAAGAACAAAGATGCAAAGATGTGATAAAAGATGGCAATTTAAAAATCTTAAAAGATCACATATTATAATTTAATTACAATGAATAAAAATTTAACCAGCGTCCAGATGAATGTTGCAAATTTACAAGAAAAAAGTTGAAGTGACAAGAAAAAAGCTACAAATTTATAGGGAAAAAGTTGCAAATTTATGTGAAAAAAATCAAATTTATAGGAAAAAAGATGCAAATTTATGAGGAACATTTTGAAAATTTATAGGAAACAAGTTACAAATTTATGAGAAAAGTTTAAAATTTATATAAAAATGTTAAATTTACAGGGAAAAATTAGCAGATTTATAAGAAAAAAAGGTTGAAACTTTACATTATTATTTTTTTAATTTATAGAGAAAAAGTTGCAAATTTATGAGAAAAAAGTTTAAAATTTACAGGAAAAAGATTCCCATTTATGAGAATTTTTTTTGTAAATTTATTAGGAAAATAGTATAAATTTACATAAAAAAATCAAGAACTTGCAAGAAAAAAGTTGCAAATTTATGAGAAAAAAAGTTGCAAATTTACTGGAAAAAAGTTGTAAATTTGTGACAAAAAAAGCTGAAAATTTACATTAAAAATTGAAAATTTACACAGGGAAAAAGTTGAAATTTATAGGAAAAAGTTGCAAATTTGTGAGAAAAAATGAAAATTTACTTAAAAAATTGAAAATATACATAAAAAAGTGGCAAATTTATAAGAAAAAGTCAAATTTTTGAGGAAAAAGTTACAAATTTATGAGAAAAAAGTTGAAAATTTACATTAAAAAATGTAAAGATTTACAGGGAAAAAGTTGCAAATTTATGAGAAAAAAAAAACTAAACAAAACCCTGAAATTTCCAGGGAAGCAAATGCAAATTTATGAGAAAAAGTAAATTTATATGGCCACATGCTGTGGAAGGGTGGGGGGTGGGGGGGGGGTGTCCCCACCTTGGTTTCCACCTATATGGGGGGATGGCAGGTTAACGAGGGGACACACCTGATGATCTCTCACGGCACACTGCTGTGTTGCGGCAAAACAGAATAGGAGTTTGGTGTGAAGCTGAACCACTGCTTTAGGACTTTGTCTTTGTTCTTCTCTGCCATGGAGGGAACCATAACATTTGTATTCCACTCATCGGATAAGTGAGTGCCTGCCTGCTGCTAATTGGGATCCTTCCTGTTTGTCTTGCAGGTGATCCTGATGCTGACCAAACTGTTCGACTTCAACCTGAACAGCGTGACGGAGAGTTCATTATGGAGGTAAAAAGCTCGTCACCCCCGCCACGCCGGCGCATGACAGTTTCCAGAAGAGCCTCGAGCAGCTCTGAGTTTGACACACAAATTGGTCAGGGGGGAATTTCCTGTCTTTCTGTTTTATTTTATTTTATTTTATTTTTTTTTTTAAGTTCTGCAGTTTTGCTCCACTCCAAGCTCTGTTGAGAGACTTCACACAGGGCTGATGTGAATTAATGAAACATCCACAAAGAAAAACCTTGAATAAAACCAGCAGACAAAGAAAAGATCTGCAGAATGATGAGCAAAGGAAAATGAAAAAGACTGGACGACCATTTCTGGGAAGAAATGCAAAATAAAAGAATGAATAAATAACATTTTTAACTTTTTCTCACAGATCTGCAATTTTTATCTCATAAATTTGTGACTTTTTTCCTTGTAAATTTGCAATTTTTTTTCATAAATGTGCAACTTTGTGTTTTAAACATTGTGACCTTTTTCCTCACAAATTTCTGAATTTATTCTTAAAAATTTGACTTTTTTGCTCATAAATTTGCAACTTTTTCTTTAAAAATTGTTACTTTTTCTCATAAATTTGTGACTTTTTTCCTCATAATTTTGCACCTTTTTTAGATAGATAGATAGATAGATAGATCAATAGATAGATAGACAGACAGACAGACAGACAGACAGATAGACAGATAGATAAGATAGATAGATAAACTTTATTGATCCCAACCTGGGAAATTACAGTGTAACAGCAGCATGACAGTAGACAACCAAACAACAGAAACACACACATGCCAGACAAAGGGATTACCCGTGGAAAGTAAAACTAACACGACTATAAAACCTATATACATCATAACTTAATATATGATGACTACATGTGAAACACGAATCATCCCGTTACACAAAGAAAGACTATCAGGATCAGAGTGAAATGTTTTACTTTCCCATGGAAAGTACAACTGCCTAAATAACTTATATTATTTATAGTATTAAATAACTAACTATACATCATAGATGAATAGATGATGACCCATATATATATATGAATCATACCCACTGTACAATGCAGGACTATCAGGTGCAGGATGCAATGTGAGGTACCAGTTAGTCTGTAAGGTACAGTGTGGCAGCATAGTTATGACCAGAATACAACATCAGAGTAAGTTATTGTACAGTGAAATTGCATGTGGCAGGAAAGATTTCCTGTATCTGGCCGTTTGACAGTGAAGCTGTAGTAGTCTACTGGAGAAAGTGCTTCCTGTCTATCTAGTGTGTGGTGGAGGGGGTGATCAGGATTGTCCATGATGGATTGCAGTTTATTTAGTGTTCTCCTCTCCACCACTGTCTCAAAGGTCTCCGGTCTGAGACCAATTACAGAGCCAGCCCTCTTGATAACCTTGTCAAGTCTGTTGGTGTCTCTGGCTCTGATACTGCTACCCCAACAGACAGCAGCAAAGAAGATGGCGCTGGCGACAACGGTCTGGTAGAAAAGCTCCAGCATCCTGCTGCACACGTTGAAGGATCTCAGCTTCCTCAGGAAGTAGAGTCTGCTCATCCCCTTCTTGTGTGCAGCATCGGTGTTGGATCTCCAGTCCAACCCGCTGCTGATCAAATCTGACCAGTGATGACATGTTTAGTCACTCGTCATCCTTGAACCGCTGGCTGTCTGTGTGGTGTCCTAAAAATGACGTGGGCTACATTGACAATTGGAGCTCTTTTTGGGGAAAACCTGGTCTTATGAGACGAGACAGCATTCATCCCACTTTGGATGGTGCTTCTCATTTATCTAACAATCTGGCATCTTTTTTATCCAAATTTCCAAAACCATGACTACTCAGAGTTGGGACCAGGAAGCAGAGTCGTAGTCTTACACGCCTCTCTGCAGCTCCTCTTCATCCGCCACCCCTCAGCTTAGCCCCTGACTTCCCCATCAGAGAATCGTTGTCTGCTCCCTCCAAAGTAAATAAAAATATAATATATAAGCATCCCAAAGTGATAAAGCAAAATATTGGTAAAACTCAAATTAAACATAAAGCCTCTAAATTGAATGATTTGGCCTCTGTTCCTCCTCATAATTTAAAAATTAAATGTGGTTTATTAAATATTAGGTCTCTAACTCCCAAGTCTCTGTTAGTCCATGATCTGTTAATTGATCATCAGATTGATTTAATTTCCCTTACAGAGACTTGGTTAGGGCAAGAGGATTATGTTGGTTTAAATGAATCAACCCCCTCTGGTTATTTAAACTGTCAAAATCCCAGAAGTTCTGGTCGTGGAGGAGGAGTAGCAATAATTTACCATTCCAAATTACTAGTTAATGTAAAGCAAAAAACATGTTATAATTCCTTTGAGGGCCTGGTCCTCAGTATTGGGCACTTTAGCAATTTCAGGTTAAACCCAATTTTATTTGCCATTGTTTATCGTCCCCCATCAACCTATTCAGAATTTTTATCCGAATTTGCTGATTTCTTAGCTGATTTAGTGTTGAAATCTGATAGAATAATTATAGTAGGGGACTTTAATATACATGTGGATGTAGATAGTAACTGCCTTAATGTGGCTTTTAATTCAATATTAGACTCGATTGGGTTTTCTCAGAAAGTAGGAAATTCTACTCATTACCTCCACCATACATTGGACCTTGTTCTGACATATGGCATAGAAATAGAAAATCTTGTAGTGTCTCCTCATCACCCTGTACTGTCAGACCATTGTCTGTTAACCTTTGATTTTACTATTTCTGACTATTTGGCTCCTAAAGAAAAATATTATCACAGTAGATGCCTCTCAGATGATGCTGTTTCCAAATTTATGCAGATTGTTTCCTCTATGCCATGTGTGAACACAAAGGAAATAAGCTATAGACAGCTTGCTCCTTCTGTAATTGATAACATGGTGGATAGTGTTTCAGCTTCTCTGCATCAGGCTCTAGACTTGGTGGCCCCCTTAAAAAAGAAAAAGTCTAATCAGAGATTTTTAACTCCTTGGTTCAACACAGAAACTCGTAGCTTAAAACAGAAGACTCGTCAATTAGAAAGAAAATGGCGCTCTACTAATTTAGATGAAATCTATTTAGCTTGGAGAAATCATCTTTTAATTTATAAAAAATCTCTTAGAAAAGCTAGAATGAGTTATTACTCTGCATTAATAGAAGAGAACAAGAATAATCCCAGGTTTCTTTTCAGTACTGTAGCCAGGTTGACAAAGAGTCAGGACTCTGTCAATCCTAGCATCCCCTTAGAGCTTACTAGTCAGGACTTTATGAACTTTTTCAATAATAAAATTTCATCCATCAGAGATAAAATCAATCAGATTCTTCCCACAGTTAACTTAAATACCGTAACTACTACAACTCCTTCTATTGATGTCTGTCTTGATGAGTTTACTCCAATCGACCTTTGTGAGTTAGACAAAGTAGTTTCCTCATCCAAACCTTCAACTTGTCTTTTAGACCCTATTCCTACCAGGTTATTTAAAGAAGTCTTCCCACTTATTGGTAGCTTTATTCTTCATATAATCAATTCTTCATTAACTTTAGGCCATGTACCGCAGGCTTTTAAAACGGCTGTAATAAAACCCTTACTCAAAAAGCCAACGCTAGATCCAGGAGCTTTAGCTAACTATAGACCAATCTCTAATCTCCCTTTCATTTCAAAAATTTTAGAAAGAGTTGTTGCTACGCAATTATTTGACCACCTGCAGGAAAATGGTTTACTTGAAGAGTTTCAATCTGGGTTTAGAATCCATCATAGTACTGAAACAGCCTTAGCGAAGGTCACTAACGACCTCCTCATTGCATCTGATAATGGACTAGTTTCTGTACTTGTCCTTTTAGATCTTAGTGCAGCTTTTGATACTATTGATCATAATATTCTACTTGATAGATTAGAACACTATGTTGGACTTAATGGAACTTCGTTGCAGTGGTTTAGATCTTATTTATCTGATAGGTTCCAGTTTGTTCATGTAAATGATGAGTTTTCTTTCAGCTCAAAGCTTAGTCATGGAGTTCCACAGGGATCTGTGCTAGGCCCTACTCTTTTTAATTTATATATGCTTCCATTAGGCAACATTATTAGAAAGCACTGTATACATTTTCATTGTTATGCAGATGACACACAATTATACCTGTCAATGAAGCCAGATGATACTAATCAATTAGCCAAGTTAGAAGCCTGTCTTAAGGAAATCAAAGCTTGGATGACTTGTAATTTCCTGCTATTAAATTCAGATAAGACTGAAGTCATTCTTGTTGGTCCAAAAAACCTTAGAAATTCCTTTCCAAATCAAACTTTCAGTTTGGATGCAGTTACTCTTTCTCTTAATAGCTCTGTGAGGAACCTTGGAGTTATTTTTGATCAGGATTTGTCCTTCAATTCACATATTAAATTTGTTTCTAAGACTGCCTTCTATCATTTGCGTAATATTGCCAAGATTAGGAGCATCTTGTCTCAGAGTGATGCTGAGAAGCTTATCCACACTTTTGTTAGCTCGAGATTAGATTATTGTAATTCTTTATTATCAGGCTGTCTTAAAACATCTTTAAAAAGTCTTGAGCTGATCCAAAATGCTGCAGCAAGAGTTTTAACAGGTACTAGAAAGAGAGATCATATCTCTCCGGTTCTGGCCTCCCTTCATTGGCTTCCCATAGAGTTTAGAATTAAGTTTAAAATCCTTCTTCTTACTTACAAAGCTCTAAACAATCAGGCTCCTTTTTATTTAAAAGATCTGATACTACCGTATTATCCTAGCAGAGCACTGCGCTCCCAAAATGCAGGATTACTTGTAATACCTAGAATCTCCAAAAGTACAATGGGAGGCAGAGCCTTCAGTTATCAAGCTCCTCTCCTGTGGAATCAGCTGCCAATCTGGATTCGGGAGTCAGACTCGATCTCTGTTTTTATGAATAGGGCTAAAACCTACCTTTTTGATATAGCCTACAATTAGGGAGGGATCATGTGTTTCTGAACCCTCCCTTAGTTATGCTGCTAATAGGTTTAGTCAGCCGGGGGACCTCCAGTAATGCACTGGGCCTCACTTCTTTCCTCACTCTCTATGAAATATTTTTTTTTTTGCTGGTCATTAACATTTGTTTGTTCTCTCCCATAGATTGAGTCCCCATCGTGCTGTTTGCTCTCTACATGTCTGTTCTTTTCTTCTTCTCTATCCCCTCACCCCCCAGCCAGTCGCGGCAGATGACTGCCCCTCCCTGAGCCTGGTTCTGCTGGAGGTTTCTTCCTGTTAAAAGGGAGTTTTTCCTCTCCACCGTCACCAAGTGCTTGCTCACAGGGGATCGCCTGATTGCTGGGGTCTTTCTGCAACTGTGGGGGTTCCCCCTACAGTTGATAGTGCTATGAGATGACTGTTGTTGTGAAATGGCGCTATATAAATAAAGTTGAATTGAATTGAATTGAATTGAATTGATCCTGACACCCAGATATTTGTAGTCCTCAACCACCCCCACATCCTCCCCCCTAATCTGCAGTGGCTGAGAAGGCGTCCTCCTCCTCCTGAAGTCAATCACCATCTCTCTGGTCTTGCTGACATTCAACCTCAGGTGATTCTGCTCCGTCCACTCCACAAATCTGTCTACCAGTGCCCTGTACTCCCCCTCCTCTCCCCCTCTTATACACCCCACAACAGCTGAGTCATCAGAGAATTTCTGCAGGTGGCATGACTCTGTGTTGTACTGAAAGTCAGTGGTGTATAAGGTAAAGAGAAAAGGAGAGAGCACAGTCCCCTGTGGAGCTCCCGTATCACTAGCCACCACTCCAGACAAGACATTGCCCAGCCGGACAAATTGTGGTCTGCCTGTCACCCAGCAGCAGTGGCTGGATGATGTTAAAGGCACTGGAGAAATCAAAAAAAGTGATTCTCACAGTGTCTCCTCCACCATCCAGGTTCAGATGGGCTCGTTGCAGCAGGTAGATGACAGCATCTTCAACAAATAAATGGGGCTGATATGCAAACTGCAGAGGGTCCAGCCACGTCTTCACCTGTGGCCTCAGGTGGGCTAAGACTAGTCTCTCCAGGACCTTCATCACATGAGATGTGAGGCAACTGGTTGATAGTCATTCAGGTCCGATGGAGATGACTTCTTGGAGACAGGAACCAGGCAGGATGTCTTCCACAGCACCGGTACTCTCTCCAGACTCAGGCTCAAGTTGTACAGGTGTTTCAGTACCGCAGCTAGCTGGTTGTCACAGGTCCTCAGGGTCCTGGCAGAGATTCAATTCAATTCAACTTTATTTATATAGCGCCATTTATTTTGTCTTCCACAGCACCGGTACTCTCTCCAGACTCAGGCTCAAGTTGTACAGGTGTTTCAGTACCGCAGCTAGCTGGTTGTCACAGGTCCTCAGGGTCCTGGCAGAGATTCAGTTCAATTCAACTTTATTTATATAGCGCCATTTATTTTGTCTTCCACAGCACCGGTACTCTCTCCAGACTCAGGCTCAAGTTGTACAGGTGTTTCAGTACCGCAGCTAGCTGGTTGTCACAGGTCCTCAGGGTCCTGGCAGAGATTCAATTCAATTCAATTCAACTTTATTTATATAGCGCCATTTATTTATATAGCGCCATAGTGCTAAACCACTGCGCCACCACTGCGGCAGCACAGTTTACCCTCGGCCAGGGGAGCGCGGGGATCATGAGATCGTGGGTTCGATCCCAGCCCCCGACCAACAGTGAGCTGTGTGGAGTTTGCATGTTCTCCCCGTGTTGCGTGGGTTTACTCCGGGATTTCTCCGGTTTCCTCCCGCATACCAAAAACATGTAGGTTTAGGGCACTCGCGCACGCAGCGACCGGCAGCCGGTGGCTTGTCACCAGACTGCAAACCAAATCTACCTATGGGTACAAATAAGTAACAAAAAAAAAAAAAAAACATTTCACAACAACAGTCATCTCATAGCACTATCAACTGTAGGGGGAACCCCCACAGTTGCAGAAAGACCCCAGCAATCAGGCGATCCCCTGTGAGCAAGCACTTGGCGACAGTGGAGAGGAAAAACTCCCTTTTAACAGGAAGAAACCTCCAGCAGAACCAGGCTCAGGGAGGGGCAGTCATCTGCTGCGACTGGCTGGGGGGTGAGGGGATAGAGAAGAAGAAAAGAACAGACATGTAGAGAGCAAACAGCACGATGGGGACTCAATCTATGGGAGAGAACAAACAATTGTTAATGACCAGCAAAAAAAATATTTCATTGAGAGTGAGAAAAGGAGTGAGGCCCAGTGCATTACTGGAGGTCCCCCGGCTGACTAAACCTATTAGCAGCATAACTAACTAAGGGAGGGTTCAGAAACACATCCCTCCCTAATTGTAGGCTATATCAAAAAGGTAGGTTTTAGCCCTATTCTTAAAAACAGAGATCGAGTCTGACTCCCGAATCCAGATTGGCAGCTGATTCCACAGGAGAGGAGCTTGATAACTGAAGGCTCTGCCTCCCATTGTACTTTTGGAGATTCTAGGTATTACAAGTAATCCTGCATTTTGGGAGCGTAGTGCTCTGTTAGGATAATACGGTAGTATCAGATCTTTTAAATAAAAAGGAGCCTGATTGTTTAGAGCTTTGTAAGTAAGAAGAAGGATTTTAAACTTAATTCTAAACTCTATGGGAAGCCAATGAAGGGAGGCCAGAACCGGAGAGATATGATCTCTCTTTCTAGTACCTGTTAAAACTCTTGCTGCAGCATTTTGGATCAGCTGAAGACTTTTTAAAGATGTTTTAGGACAGCCTGATAATAAAGAATTACAATAATCTAATCTCGAGCTAACAAAAGCGTGGATCATTTTCTCAGCATCACTCTGAGACAAGATGCTCCTAATCTTGGCAATATTACGCAAATGATAGAAGGCAGTCTTAGAAACAAATTTAATATGTGAATTGAAGGACAAATCCTGATCAAAAATAACTCCAAGGTTCCTCACAGAGCTATTAAGAGAAAGAGTAACCGCATCCAAACTGAAAGTTTGATTTGGAAAGGAATTTCTAAGGTTTTTTGGACCAACAAGAATGACTTCAGTCTTATCTGAATTTAATAGCAGGAAATTACAAGTCATCCAAGCTTTGATTTCCTTAAGACAGGCTTCTAACTTGGCTAATTGATTACTATCATCTGGCTTCATTGACAGGTATAATTGTGTGTCATCAGCATAACAATGAAAATGTATACAGTGCTTTCTAATAATGTTGCCTAATGGAAGCATATATAAACTAAAAAGAGTAGGGCCTAGCACAGATCCCTGTGGAACTCCATGACTGAGCTTTGAGTTGAAAGAAAACTCATTATTTACATGAACAAACTGGAACCTATCAGATAAATAAGATCTAAACCACTGCAACGAAGTTCCATTAAGTCCAACATAGTGTTCTAATCTATCAAGTAGAATATTATGATCGATAGTATCAAAAGCTGCACTAAGGTCTAAAAGGACAAGTACAGAAACTAGTCCATTATTAGATGCAATGAGGAGGTTGTTAGTGACCTTCGCTAAGGCTATTTCAGTACTATGATGGATTCTAAACCCAGACTGAAACTCTTCAAGTAAACCATTGATGATGCCATCAGGGCCCGCCACCTTCCACTGATGGAGTCTCTCCAGCTGTTTCTCCACCTGATCTGTAGTCACCGTGAAGTGAGGGAGGGTCCTGGTGCCCCCTGAGGAGGAGGAGGGGGGAGATGGAGAGAGGTTCTGCACAGAAGGGTGGGTGGGGAGGGGTGTGTGGGGGTCTAGCTGTGTTGCTGGGGTGACAGACTGTGAGTTGAACCTATTAAAAAACAAGATTCCGTTCCTCAGCTCTCTCCTGGCTCCCAGATGTCTGCCTGACTTTCCCCTTGCACCCAGTTATTTGTTCCATTCCCTCCCACACATCTTTAGTGTTGCTTTGCCTGAGTTTATCCTCCAACTTCCTCCTATAATTGTCCTTGCACCTCCTCAGCATCTCTCTCAGCTCTCTCAATTCCTTAAAATATACTGCTCAAAAAAATAAAGGGAACACTTTGAAAACACATCAGATTTTAATGGGAAAAAATAAGCTGGATATCGAAATTGTGCCAGGCTAGTCCAGCTTACTAGCTTACTTACTAAGTTACTAACTTTTTTCACAAATTTGCAATTTTTTTCTCAAAACTGACTTTTTTCTCAAAAAATTGAAACTTTTTTCTTTAAAAATTTGTGACTTTTCTCAAAAATTTGTAACTTTTTTAATAAATTTCCAACTTTTTGCTTTAACATTATCACTTTTATTTCTCACAAATTTGTTAAATTTTTCTTAAAAAATTGGGATTTTTTTTACACATAAATGTGCAACTTTTTTCTTAAATCTCTGATGTTTTTCCTCATGAATTTGACTTTTTTTCTTAAAAATTTGCAGTTTTTCTTAAAAATTTGACTTTTTTCTCATAATTTAGTGATTTTTGTCTCACGAATTTGCTAATATTTTCTTAAAAAATTGTGGCCTTTTTCTCATAAATTTGGTAATATTTTTCTTTAAAAAATTGTGACTCTTTTCTAATAAATTATCATCTTTATCATCATTATCATCTGGGCTGCACGGTGGTGCAGTGGTTAGCACTGCGGCAGCACAGTTTACCCTTGGCCGGGGGATCGTGGGATCGTGGGTTTGATTCCAGCCCCCGACCAACAGTGATCTGTGTGGAGTTTGCATGTTCTCCCTGTGTATGCGTGGGTTTACCCCGGGATTTCTCCGGTTTCCTCCCACATGCCAAAAACATGCAGGTTAGGTTAATTGGAGACTCTAAAGTGGCCCTAGGTGTGAATGTGTGTGTGAATGGTTAAGGGATAGCGCCGTATCGTGGCTGCTTCATCCATCCAGGTGGTGGATGACCCTCAATTTCCCCTCTGGGGATCAATAAAGTATACTAAATCTAAAAAAAAAAATCTAAAAATCTTGTTTCATAAATTTGCAACTGTTGTCCTCAGTTTGCCTGAACGTCTGTGGGCATCAGCAAATTCCTCACATGAAAATCACTAATGGCTGACAGTCTTGGAGAAAATTTCCTTGACCGGGCGCAGCCTCGCTCACAGCTCCAGCCTCATTTTTCAGACTCAAATCTGATGTAATTTTGTTGGATGCCTTTCAGGAAGGAAAGTGGGTTTATTAATGCGTGAGGAAAGAAATGGAGTGTTATCTGTGAAAATGTAGTGCGGCAGACATAAACAGCTCCTTCTTGGAAGAGAAATGTTGACCTCAGAGGGTGGATGGAGGCCGATGAGCAACATCAAGTACGTGAAAATAAACAGGAATGGAAAATCAAAGTGTTAAAATAAATAAGTCAGAACTGAGCCAAGTCTCAAACTGGCTGAAAATACCATTTTTTTTATGACAGACATCCTTTCAAATCGTGTGTAATTACTGGCTGTGGTTGGCTGCAGAACTCAGCAGAATGGTTTGGTATTTTCACTGATAGCCCACAAAAAAAGTCCTGTTTGAAGTTTAATGATTTGCAGTTTTCTTATCTTTTGGGTTGAATACGAATTTAAAGTCCAAAATCTAGAAAGTGTGACATGGACCCCACCCCCCCCCCCATATGAAAACAGAGAGAATTGTCCCACAATATCATCATAAACCTTAAAACCTTTAAACCTCTATATCATGTTTCACACCTGAACAGAATGACTCTGAATGACCAATTCTAAGCAGAAATGCAAAATATATACATAAAAAAATAATAATTAAATAAAATGTTCAACTTTTTTGTCGTAGATTTACAACTTTTTTATTAAAAAACTGTAACATTTTCTCACAAGTTTGCAACTTTTTTCTCATAAATTTGTAACTTTTTTCTTGTAAATTTGCAACTTTTTTCTTTAAAAATTGTGACTTTTTGCTCAAAAATTTGCAAATGTTTTCTTAAAAATTTATGACTTTTCTCACAAATTAGCAGTTTTCTTCTTAAAAAAATGTGACATTTTTCCTCTCAAATTTGCAGTTTTTTCTTAAAAAACAGTGATTTTTTTTCTCATAATTTATAACTTTTTTCCACAAAATTGTGACTTTTTTCTCAATTTGCATATTTGTTCTTAAAAAGATTGTGACTTTTTCTTGCAAATTTTTTCTTTAAAAATTGTGACATTTTTCTTATAAATTTGTGCCTTTTTTCTCATAAATGTGTGAATTTTCCTCGTGTGACTTTTTTCTTATATTTGCGACTTTTTTCTTGTAAATTTGCAACTATTTGCTTTAAAAATTGACTTTTTTCCTCATAAATTTGCTAATTTTTCTCATAAATTTCTGAATTTTTTTCTTGTAAATCTGCAACTTTTTTCTTAGATTTCAAACTTTTTTTGACTTCTCATAAATTTGCAACTTTTTTCTTAAAAAAATTACTTTTTTCTCATAAATTTGCCAATTTTTCTTGTAAATCTGCAATTTTTGAAAATTTTCAACTTGTTTTCTTAAAAAAAAATGACATTTTCTCAAAAATCTAACTTTTTTGTATAAATTTGCATTTTTTTTTCTTGTGAATGTGTATTTTTTTTTTCCTGTAAATTTTCAACTTTCATAAATTTG
The DNA here is from genome assembly GCA_020510985.1 of Pholidichthys leucotaenia. Taxonomy (NCBI): domain Eukaryota; kingdom Metazoa; phylum Chordata; class Actinopteri; order Cichliformes; family Pholidichthyidae; genus Pholidichthys; species Pholidichthys leucotaenia. The sequence continues at coordinate 44,952,166 of CM035848.1, read as the reverse complement.
CAACTTTTTTCTCCAGAATTTTTGGCTTTTTTTTCACATAAATGTGCAACTTTTTTTCTGGTCATTTTTCAACTTTTTTTCTCGTAAATTTGCAAAGCTCATCTGGATGCTGGTTAAATAATTTTTCTGTCCAATTGCGATTGATGACTTTTTAAATTTGATTTCTAAATTGTCATTGTTTAAGAAATATCTGTGATGTGATTTGGTCAAAATATCTTAGAATTTAATTTTTGCAGTTCCATTTTACACATTTGGAAGGAGCACTCATCAAAACAGGCTGTTTTATTTTAATACTTATTAGCTTTAAATGCATATTAATCTGAGATTTGTATTTTGATTGTGAGGCTAATGTTCCCTTTTGTGTTGGACTAAGTAACATACAAAAAAATACTGGCTTAAGATTAGAGTTTAAAAGTCCAAATAAAACATTATTGTAGACATGGAAGTGTTGTTTAAGTAGTCACTAGCATATGACCGGTCCCTGCAATGAAATAAGCTCAAAAACAGCCCTGAATGAGTGAATTACTCTGCTGACAGCAGCTAACCACTACGAATCAATGAAGTGTCCTGTCCAGAGTGTAATAAAAAATAATAAAAGTAAACTAAAATGATGTACATGAATGAAATACTGTACATGGTCAAGGGTTGGAAGATGATCCGACTGGAACAACAGTCAGAAATCATGTCTGTGGCCGCTGACGGCTGTTAGCTAGTGTTAGTAGCCAAAATACAGCAAAAATCAAAGATCAGGACCTGTACTTGTATAGCCCTTTCTCAAGCCACAAAGACCTCTCATATCAGTTAATTAGTAGGTAGACCACCCCTCTATTCTAAGGGCCAATCATAGACAGATAGAAAGCCAAGCCTGGGTTTAAGAACTCAGAGATTCATAATTCCTATGAGGTAATGGCATAGTCGTGGCCACATGAAGGGCTCTGATGGAGCAGCTGGTAGCCAGCTGTCTGTCGGCTCTCAAGAGGTATGTGTGGACACTGACTTCTGCACTGGACAGTGTTTGGTTTGGTTGCATGTGTGTGGGATGTGTCTTGGATTTTACCTTTACTAATAAATGCCCCTTGTTGATCTGGTGAACAAATAATAGAGTGGTAGTCAAAGATGCATATTTAGTATGTTTATTGTTCACTTTGGCTAAAAAGGGAAAAGAAACATAGTTCTGCACACAGACAGTATCACGGGAAGATTGTAGAGTCTCAAGTGCACAGTGCACAGTTTAATACAGTAAGTAAAAACAGATAAGCATGGAATGCTGAGTGAGCAGAACTTAGAGCATTCTGTATAAAGCGGAGCCTAGGTGTCTGTAAGTCTGACGCTTGGAGTCCAGACTTCATGATGTCCAAACATGATATACTTTAGTTAAGAATATAATATCTGGAATAAAGTATAATAATAAATAACTTATTAATTTATTTATTTTATAATTCCCTCCTTTAAGCGCTTATTTTAATCTACAATCACAAATACCCTTATGAATTGCTTTGAACACTGTACGAATGATTGTTGGAACATTTTGTAGGGCCTTCTTAAGGTGGCTGTAGGAGAATCCAGCATTCGTAGACCATTCGTAAGTTCATGGCCAGGTCGATGGTTCTTGTCCAAGATTTCTACAAATGCCTCACGAAAACCCCTCATCATAGGGCGGCCATACGTATGCCATAGGAACAACATAAGATCTACTCAAGCTGTTGGCCGTAAGTATGCCTCAAGAACAATTGAAGTTGTTTTTGAGGGACCCCTACAGTGGTAGGAAACGCCGTATGAATCCCCGTTCATACGGAGATCCATACAGCGTGCATAATGCGGTAGTGAGGTGCTCATAAGGCGGAAGTATATCATTCGTGCAACATTTGTGCTGACAAAATGTGCCGAAAGCCGTAAGATCTTCCTACCAATGACTGGAGAGTGCCGTGAGTTGCACAAAAGTGTTTGTAAGATGGCAGTAAGTATGCCATAGAAAGATTCCAAGGCATCCTTATGAAGAACATATGAACTTTAGCTCTAGGGCCATCATACAACAGAAAAGCACCTCATTTCTCAAGAATGCCTCAAGTAACTCCTGCAAATTAAACAGCAGCTGTAAGAAATTATGCCCCCCTCCACGAATGTCTGCAAACTCCAGAATTCGTAGGAACTGGGAGATGCTTATGAACCCATTATTTGTAAGAATCTTTGTGACCGTAGCTTCAAATAATCATATTACAAAGCCCCGATGCCAACGTTTTATGGCTTCCGTCCACATAAGACAGCGAAAACCCTGGTTTATATTTCATTTGTGGCTATGCTAGCAGAGAAAAAATTATCCCATGGCTTTGAATCAGGATAAAGTGTACTATTAAATAAAGAAATCTTTTAATCTTTAACGCTATTCTTTATTATATTGTGCTCATTTACGGCCAAATCGCTGCAGTGATATATTCAGTGATGCCGCATTCTCATGGCTGAATTAAGAGCTTTGTCAGTGAACTATAAGGGAGAAGAAAGGTCACAAAATCCAATAGAACATGCTAATTTAATACTGAATTCTGACAAGCATGCATCATGTTCAAGACTCCTGGTTAAGGTACAGTCTTTAAAAACATGCTCATTTTTATCTGTTTCCTGCTTTTTTAGGGAGAAAAAAGCATCGGTCGTGTTATGCTTATTGAGTTGCTTTCCAGGCTGTGCCGTTCAAGCTTCCCTTAAAACCACAGAGCTGATTTTAAATTCTGATGGCGATAAGAGAGACTGTGTGTGTGTCAGGCAGAATTACAAGGGGAGACGCGCACAGAACATCCAGAGGATTTTCCATTTGATGTAGTGCCGCAGTCATAAAAATATGGCAGCGTGGGCTTCAGTGGAGTATTGAAACAAGCCGACACTCACGCTGCAATGATATTCAGTGTCAGAGTGAAAAGGTTTCATTTTTTTCTGTTGGAGGAATCTAAACAAGGGCAAAAGTTATGCACAAGTGTTATGTAAGTTTGCTCGTTTTGGCGCCGAATTCATTGTGACAATATGCAGCATGAATAACTGAGTCACTGCATGGATGATTTACAGTATGTAATGCCGAGGCAGGAGCCACCATGCTGTTTTTTTTTTTTGAAAGCTGAAAGCTGGAACCATGTGCTTTGCATGGCTCTTCCCTTTAGGAGTCGCCACAGCAGATTGAGTTATTTAGACACTAACAGTCTACTTGTTTGGCATAAACCAAAATCAGCATTAGAATAAAATAACTTTACCAACTGTGAAGCATGGGGGTGGAACAGTCATGGTTTGAGTTAAGTTTGGATTTTTTTCTTTTAAATTTGCATCTTTTTTCTTGTAAAATTGAAACTTTTTTCTTGTACATTTGGAATTTTTCTTGTAAATTTGCTACTTTTTTCTCAGAAACTTGCTATTTATTTCTTATAGATTTGCAACTATTTTCTTGTAAATTTGAAAATTTTTCTTGTAAATTTGCATGTTTTTCTTGTAAAATTGAATTTTTTATACTTTAGATTTGAAACTTTTTCCTTGTAAACTTGTAACATTTTTCTAGTAAACTCTTTTGACTGTTTCCTTTAGGGGTCACTGCAGAAGATCGAGTTATTTGGACACAATAACAGTCTACTTGTTTGGCATAGTTGACATTAGAAAAATATACTGTGGGAATCTGGGAATGACGAGACAGAGTTCTCTCTCAAGTCAGCTTTATTCACATCACCAACATCTCACAGAAGAATGAATGAAACACAGGAAACTCTCGTCCTTAAATCCCAGGACTCTTGCAGTTCACAAGTCACATGTCTCACAGACCACATTGCATTAAAATTCACAGTAACAATGCATCTCCTCTTTAATCCTTTAATTACTCCCCCACAGTATCAAGCCTTGCAGCTTCCTGTAATTTCACAGGAAGCTCTGCCTTTGTTCTGATCTAAAATGTAGGTGTGTGTACCCTTGTGACAGCGGGAGGGGGCCCACGAGGTCCACATGAACGTGATCGAACCTCTTGGCCGGAATGTGAAACGGCTCCAAAGGAGCCTTCGTGTGCCTGTGTACTTTGGCTCTTTGACACGCCGTGCAGGCTGCTGCCCACTCTTTAACTTGTTTGCGAAGGCTCGGCCACACAAATTTCTCTCCTACTATTTTGACCGACGCGCGCACCCTGGGGTGCGCCAAAGAATGAATCGAGTCAAAAACGCGGTGGCGCCACGCGGCCGGTACTACTGGACGCGGCCGTCCAGTGGAGACATCGCAGATTAGGGGGGGCATACCGTCTTGCAGCACCCTGCTCTCCAGCCTTAACCCGGTTGGTCGAGACTGAAGCGCGCGCACATCCGCGTCACTAACCTGCTCCGCAGCCATGGCTACATAATCTACTCCTACGCTGACTGGGGCTGCCACCGCGCGCGAGAGGCAATCTGCCACTACATTGAGTTTGCCCGCCACATGCTGAATATCAGTGGTAAACTCTGATATCGCGGCCAGCTGTCTCTGCTGCCGGCCTGACCACGGTTCGGAAACCTTGGCCATCGCGAACGTTAGCGGTTTGTGGTCAACGAACGCGGTGAAAGAGCGTCCTTCTAGCCAGAACTGAAAGTGGCGGATGGACAAATGGAGAGCCAGCAGCTCCCTGTCGAACGCGCTGTATTTACGTTCGCTATCGCGCAAGGTCCTGCTGAAAAAGGCTAGGGGCTGCCAAACCCCGGCTACATGTTGCTCCACGACCGCCCCTATGGCCACATCTGATGCGTCAGTGGTGAGCGCTATGCGGGCCGTTGGGTCTGGGTGTGCCAACGACGCAGCCTTTGCCAAGGCTGCTTTCACCTCCGAGAACGCTTGGTCCCGCTCCAGGGACCACTCGACCTTATCCGCGGGTTTCTTTTTTTTGAGCGCGGCATACAGCGGCTGCATGAGTTACGCCACGAGGGGGAGAAAACGGTTATAAAAATTCACCATTCCCAAAAACTCCTGCAACGCCCTGACCGTCTGCGGCCGGGGAAAATCTGCCACCACGCGCACTTTGTCAGGAAGCGGAACTGCTCCTTCAGGGGAGACGCGGTGTCCTAAAAAATCGATCTGCGCCACCCCAAACTGACACTTAGCTGGGTTGATTATTAACCCGTGATCTCCCAACCTTTGGAAAGCTGTGGCCAGGTGTTTTTCGTGTTCGTCTTCGGACGCGCTGGCTACTAAAATATCGTCCAAGTAGACGAACACGAAAGGGAGATCGCGAAGCACCACGTCCATCATGCGTTGGAACGTCTGAGCAGCCCCTTTAAGTCCGAATGGCATGCGTAAAAACTCGAATAGGCCAAATGGAGTTATTACTGCTGTTTTGGGTATGTCCTCAGCGCGCACTGGGACTTGGTGGTAACCGCGGACCAAGTCTATTTTAGAAAAAACGCACGCCCCTGCCAAATGAACGGAAAAATCTTGGCTATGCGGGATTGGGTAGCAGTCGTGCGCTGTAGCGTTGTTTAACCTGCGGAAATCCCCGCAAGGTCGCCATGATCCGTCAGCTTTCGGGACCATGTGTAGCGGGGAAGCCCACGAACTGTTTGAACGCCTGATAATGCCCAACCTCTCCAGGTTGGCGAACTCCTCGCGCGCTATGGCCAGTTTAACTGCGTCCAAGCGCCGAGCTTTTGCGAAAACGGGCGGTCCAATAGTGGTAATAAAATGCTCCACCCCGTGTTTAGTGACTGTTGCCGAAAATGTGGGGACCGTGAGTGCTGGGAACTGAGTGAGCAGTGTGTGGAACTTACCGCTTGCAGCTGTGACGTTGGCTTGTGCTGTTGGCGGGGCCACTCGCGCTGTACAGGCAATAGAATCAAAAGAAAGTGCATTAACCAGGCGCCTGTTAGCTAGATCAACCAACAACCCATGTGAGCACAAAAAATCAGCCCCCAACATATTGAAATTCACTGCTGCTACAACAAAAGTCCACTCAAATGTACGGCCGCGTAGAGACAGAAGCAGAGTCTTCTCACCAAAGGTCTTAATCTCCGAGCCGTTCACTGCTGTCACCCCGGGACCACTGGAACCTGCTAGTCTGTCCGCATAGGAAGGTGTGATGAAACTCAACTGGATGTCTGTGTCCACGAGGAACTGCCTCCCCGAGCGTGCGTCCAACAAGTAGAGCAGTTTGTTCTCCTCCCCGAGGGCCGCGGCTGCTACCGACCCCCGGTCTTGGCGTTTCCCGAACGCCCGAACTGGCACGGTGGTACACATTTGCGTGCCCTCTCTGCGAAGCGGCGATGGTAGAAACAAAGGACGTCTGATCCGCGTTCCCTGGCCCTTGCTGCCGCTGTCGTCGGTGAGTCTGGTACCGCTGCCTCTGGCCCCCTGTCATCTCTGGTCGTCGTGCCGAGTTCCGCTGCAGCGGCCGTGGCCGCGCGCCGCTTGGTGGCATTGACAATCCGCTGCGCCTCTCGGCCCAGCGCGCGGTAGTCCCGTTGAGCCAACAGTGGCGAACTGGCCAGGGTCGCTCTCGCTGCTGAACGGTAGAGTCCTGAGGAAGAGGTGGGTGAAAATGAAGTGATCGTCGTCAGAGTCAACAACTACTCCATCAGGTTCGCGGGCATGTCATTTTCCAACTCCGTCAGCGCCAGGAGCCTCTCTGCTCGCTCCTCCGCCGAGGGAGTGAATTGCTGGATGAGTGCAGCCTTCAACGTGCCGTATTTGTCGCTGTCCGGCGGCTGGTCGATCAGGTTCTCCACATGCTGGGCCGTGTTGTTGTCCAGCTTTGCGACTACGTGGTAGAATTTTGTGGTGTCTACCGATATCCCCCGGAGGTTGAACTGCGCCTCAATTGCGTTGAACCAGGAGCGCGGATTGTTCTGCCAGAAGTCCGGTAGCTGGACTGTAGCGGCATTCGCTTGGCTGGGGGCTCCTGACGAGGCTGGCCCGGGGGAATTCTCCTCTTGCATGATTCGTCTTGGGTCACCAGTGTGGGAATCTGGGAATGACAAGACAGAGTTCTCTCTCAAGTCAGCTTTATTCACATCACCAACATCTCACAGAAGAATGAATGAAACACAGGAAACTCTCGTCCTTAAATCCCAGGACTCTTGCAGTTCACAAGTCACATGTCTCACAGACCACGTTGCATTAAAATTCACAGTAATGATGCATCTCCTCTTTAACCACTTGCGCTCCGTTGTTCCGCGGGCGGGTAAGTCTCTGCGTCCTATGGCGCACGAGGGCGCGCGAGAGCGCCCCCGTGCGCGCGTGGACGCATGACGCATGGTGGTGGTGATGGTGATGTAGTAGCGTCCAAGCGCCACTCAAAAAAAAACTGCAGAGACAGCCGCGAACAGATTAGTTCATCTGATTGACCTCTCATTCGACTAATAAGAGCCTTGAATTGGGTTTCTGAAACCTTGAGGAGCCAATGAATGAAAATCTAGGAAGGAGGACCCGCCTACTGTGAACGCAGGAGCCAATTGAAGCACAGGAATTCAGGCAGGGTGAAGCGATATTTACTGTTGCAACAGATGAAAACAAAGGACGCTGGACACAGACCCAGCAGCATGGAGAACACCCACAAGTGGGACCTGCACTCATTCCAGCAGAATAGACGGAGGCCGACGACAAAAGTCGTAAATCATTCGCCAAAATGGCAATAATGGAATTATGTTGATCGGGATCCACGAGCGGAGCAGTGTCGCGTTCGTCTGACGCGTAGGAAGAGATGTTCGCCACGACTCTGCTGCTTTGAAGAGGTAAGGTGTTATAAGCTAAATTATTATTTATCCCTGAAAACTGTAATCCAAAAATGACTTTTGACCGATCGGTAAATTACAACTGTACTGCGCACGAATTACGAAGTGCGTGCGCCGCGATAAACGGTTCATTTGCCGTGTTCGGACCGTGAACGCCCCCCCCCCCCCACGCCCGCCGGTCCGCGGGGGGGAAGCATATCAGTCTATTCCATCATGTCGCGATGGCCCTCTTCTGTAGCGAGGGGGGGGGGGCGTTCACGGTCTGTTCACGGTTCCCCCCCACACACACATACACACAGTAGCGAGGGGGGAGGGGAGCCGCTGTGAAAACATGCAAGGAGTGTAATCCGTCTGTAGCGAGGGCCGAAGTCGGTCCTTGGTACCGGGGGGGGGGGAACGACCCCCCGCCCACACACACACACACAGACACAGCCCTGAGTGTGACCTTTCATTAGAGCCTAAAATCAAGATTCTACATTGAATTATTCAAAAGTTACAGACGTTTTTCCAAACTGTGCCATTTGGCACAATTTGGCACAGTTCCAAAACGCCTGGGAACAGCCTGAGAACAAAGCTGTGTAAAATATTCATTTTTTGTGGTATTGTTACCAAATTTGGACCTCAGCTGGATAACACTTGGATCTACATTTCTGTTGCATTTCCCAGCCGGATCGGACAGCTGTGTGTTATTTGCAAGCATTTGTATCCAAAAAAACACCGTGTCCAAATTTTTTTTCTTCAAGTTCAGTATGTTTAGATGACTGTAACTCAGTGGCCGGAGCACGTAGAGAGATTATGTTTTTTTTGTCAAAAAATTCAAAGTGTTTTCTTTTAAATGAGACCAACCCCGTGAAGATGCTGCAAAGGGTTGAATAACAGCTTTCGATTTACTTTGGGCACGTTTTTTTTGGCATTTTTAGGAAAATTGCCCAGAGTGCAAGTGGTTAATCCTTTAATTACTCCCCCACAGTCTCAAGCCTTGCAGCTTCCTGTAATTTCACAGGAAGCTCTGCCTTTGTTCTGATCTAAAATGTGAGTCACAAAGCAGGTCACACATGTGTGTCCACCACAATACCAACTGGGAAGCATGGGGGTGGAACAGTCATGGTTTGAGGTACTGTAAGTTTGTAATTTTTTCCTTTTATATTTGCAACTTTTTTCTTTTAAAATTAAATTTTTTATCTTTTAGTTTTGAAAATTTTTCTTGTAGATTTGCAACTTTTTTCTTGTAAATGTGAAACATTTTCTTGTAAATTTGCATATTTTTCTTGTAAAATTATTTTTTTTTCTTTTAGATTTGAAACTTTTTTCTTGTAAATTTATAACATTTTTCTAATAAATTCTTTGGACTGTTCCCTTTAGGGGTCACTGCAGCAGATCAAGTCATTTGGACACAATATCAGTCTACTTGTTTGGCATAGTTGGAATTAGAATAAAATAACTTATACCAAGTGTGAAACATCAGAGTTGAACAGTCAGTTTGAGGTAAGTTTGCAATTTTTTTCTTGTAGGTTTGCAACTTTTCTTCTTATAAATTTGCTCTTTTTTTCTCAAAAAATTATTTTTTTTCTTGTAGATTTGAAACATTTATCTTGTAAATTTGCATATTTTTCTTGTAAAATTGAAACTTTTTTCTTATACATTTGAAACTTTTTCTTTTAAATTTGCTCCTTTCTTCTCAAAAAATTGCTATTTATATCTTGTAGATCTGCAGTGTTTTTCTTGTAAATTTGAAGGTTTTCTTGTAAATTTGCATATTGTTCTAGTAAAATTGACTTTTTTTTCCTTTAGATTTGAAACTTTGTTCCTTGTACAGTGCACCCGGAAAGTATTCACAGCGCTTCACTTTTTCCACATTTTATGTTACAGCCTTATTCCAAAATGGATTAAATTAATTTTTCCTCAAAATTCTACACAAAATACCCCATAATGACAATGTCAAAAAAGTTTTTTTTGAGATTTTTGTAAATGTATTAAAAATAAAAAAACCCTTCGAAATCACATGTACATAACTATTCACAGCCTTTGCCATGAAGCTCAAAATTGAGCTCAGGTGCATCCTGTTTCCACTGATCAACCTTGAGATGTTTCTACAGCTTAATTGGAGTCCACTTGTGGTAAATTCAGTTGATTGGACATGATTTGGAAAGGCACACACCTATCTCTATAAGGTCCCACAGTCGACAGTGCATGTCAGACCACAAACCAAGCATGAAGTCAAAGGAATTGTCTGTAGGCCTCTGAGACAGGACTGTCTCGAGGCACAAATCTGGGGAAGGGTACAGAAAAATTTCTGCTGCTTTGAAGGTCCCAATGAGCACAGTGGCCTCCATTATCTGTAAATGGAAGAAGTTCGGAACCACCAGGACTCTTCCTAGAGCTGGCCGGCCGTCTAAACCGAGCGATCGGGGGAGAAAGGCCTTAGTCAGGGAGGTGACCCAGAACCCAATGGTCACTCTGTCAGAGCTCCAGCATTTCTCTGTGGAGAGAGGAGAATCTTCCAGAAGGACAACCATCTCTGCAGCAATCCACCGATCAGGCCTGTACGGTAGAGTGGCCAGATGGAAACCACTCTTTAGTAAAAGGCACATGAAAGCCCAGCTGGAGTTTACCAAAAGGCACATTAAGGACTCTCAGACCATGAGAAACAAAATTCTCTGGTCTGATGAGACAGAGATTGAACCCTTTGGTCTGAATGCCAGGCGTCATGTTTGGAAAAAATCAGGTACTACTCATCAACAGGCCAATACAATCCCTACAGTGAAGAATGGTGGTTGCAGCATCATGCTGTGGGGATGTTTTTCAGCGGCGGGAACTGGGAGACTAGTCAGGATAGAGGGAAAAATGAAGGCAGCAATGTACAGAGACATCCTGGATGAAAACCTGCTCCAGAGTAGGACTGTACAATCAATATGACCAAAATTTCATATCACGATATAAGTAATTTTATTTGACGATAACGATATATACCAGGATATACATTTTCAGAAAATGCTATAGTTTATATACAATAACCAATAAAAGGACCATCCCTTTTTCTACATTTTAAATTACATACTGAAAAAAAATTAATTGTACAAATTCATCTCTCATTAATTTTATGCACTTTTTTCCCTCTTAATTTTGCAGTGTTATAAAATTGTTTTTAATGTGCATTTGAGATAACTTCAACTTTATTCATTATCGCTACTTGTCTAATTAAAATTGATTAGAAATCAAGTTACATTAAGAGCCAGTTTGTTCCTCTGATATGTTTTAATTTATTTGTTATTTATTTAGCGTGTATGTGGCCACTGTCATGCACTTTTGCAGCTTTAGTAATATTTTTCAGACAAAATTAAGAAACTCGGCAGAGATTTAAACCAGAACGATGGTCCTTGGCCGGGGGATCCTGGGTTCAATCCCAGCCCCGTATGTTCTCCCTGTGTCTGCGTGGGTTTACTCCGGGATTTCTCCGGTTTCCTCCCACATGCCAAAAACATGCAAGTTAGGTTAATTGGCATCAAACTGGAGATTCTAAATTGTCCTTAGGTATGACTGTGAGAGTGAATGGTTGTCTGTCTCTCTGTGTTGGCCCTGCGATGGACTGGCGATCTGTCCAGGGTGTACCCTGCCTCTCACCCAAAGATGCTGGGATAGGCTCCAGCCCCCCCGCGACCCAAAAAAAAGGATTAAGCGGAAAAAGATGAATGAATGAACGATGGTCTAATACACGTTTCAAACTATCAACAAGTTATCATCGTCATTTAGCATTTGCCGTTTTATAATTAGAGAGAGTCGATGTTAACGTGACTTGCCTCCAATTAAAATGAGGTTAGAGGACTATGCTCTTTGACGCAGCACGGTGGGGGAAAAGTCCCACATACCTGGCACAAAACTAGCGGCTCCACAGAAGTTGTGGCAAAACATTAGCTTGCCGTTGTAGCTGCTGTGGCACTAACCACCAGAACGCACCTGGCGCACTGCAGGGGAGAGGTGGCGTGGTGACAAGTAGAAATAGGGTATGTGTTCCAATATAAACGATAAAGTTTCATTTGAAATGGTAGACATCTTTTATCGTGTCACTGACATAAATCGTCATATCGCACAGCCTTACTCGAGAGCCCTTTTGACCTCAAGGCTGGAGCAACGGTTCATCTTTCAGTAGGACAACGACGCTAAGCACACAGCCAAGATATCAAAGGAGTGGCTTCAGGACAACTCTGTGAATGTCCTTGAGTGACCCAGCCAGAGCCCAGACTTGAATCCAACTGAACATCTCTGTAGAGATCCGAAAATGGCTGTGCACCGACGCTTCCCATCCAACCTGATGGAGCTTGAGAGGTGCTGCAAAGAGCAATGGGTGAAACTGCCCAGATAGGTGTGCCAAGCTTGTGGCATCTTATTCAAAAAGAGTCGAGGCTGTAATTGCTGCCAAAGGTACATCAACAAAGTGTTGATCAAAGGCTGTGAATACTTATGTACATGTGATTTCTTTGTTTTTTATTTTTAATAAATTTGCAAAAATCTCCAAAAAAACCTTTTTTAATGTGCAACTTTTTAACAAATTGACAAATGCTGTTATGTAATGACTTGATTTTTTAAAATTCATTTAACCTTTATTTATACAGGAGAAGTCCATAGAGAGGCAACCTCTCTTTTTCAAGGACACCCTGTTCACATTCACCCCTGGAAACAGCCCAGTACAACTACAGACTGAGCTGTGGCCACTGAGCAGCTTCATTGGAGCAGTCGAGGTTAAGGGCTTTGCCCAAGGGCACCACGGTAGGGTTAATGAGGATGGGGCAAACACTGCTATGTCAACTGTCTCACCCAGATCTGATCCTGCCGGTCCAGGGATTGAACTGGCGACCCTCCAGTCACCACTCCACATTGCTCACCATTAGAACTGTGCAGATGTCTTGTTTGTGAAAAAGTAGCTCTCCTCTTAGAAAGTCTTCCAGATTTCAGTTTTCTCTCCATGAAGAACAAAGCCATTCGTTTTATGGGCCAGATGATGCCAAATAAGCTGCCCTCAAGGCCAAATCTCTCGGGCTCGACTTCAGTAAATGTCCCGTTACGTGACAGTGCTCCGCTCACGGAGGTCCGTTCAGACAACGTCACCACATTACCCCTGTAATGGTGCATCCGCTCCGCTGCCATGGCTACAAATGTGACGCTTCGAGAAAAACAGAGCGGCTGCGTAATGGATGGATGATTAAAGGTGCACGAGAACGTGGCGGACAGATTGACAGCGAGACAAATGAGCGAGCGGACGACGCATGCTTTAGAGGATAATGAGGTTGCAGGACGTTAGCGGACAGTTTACAGACATGGAGATAGACGGTGGAGAAGAGTAATAGATTAAGTGCATTTAAGAAAAAAGAATTGCAGAGCTGCTCCGGGATGGTTTGAAGTCCTGAATTGAGCGACAGCATGAAGCTAACAGTGTGAAACTTCCATCCCCCATCGTGTGATGTGATGGGAGTGTCCGTCAGTCTGACAGTGACAGACAAATAAAGCTGAGGAGCTCAGACTGCAGAGCTCTGATACACTCAGTGTCTTCTGTTTATTTTCAGTCCCTTTAATGACAAACCTGCTGAAACCTGATTGTCTTTTTGTCTTTGATTTATTGCTGCTGCTGAACCCATGGGTGCCATGGTAATCCTTTTGTTTCTGCTTCCAGGTTCAGGGCATGGTAAGGTAGGGTAGACCGTGCATGAAATAAGGTTTCCAAAATACAAAATTGTATTTCATCAGTGGTAAAAGATACTGATTTCCACTTTTTCTTTTGGGATATGTCATGGCTATTACAGGAAGGAGGAAACAGTCTGTCAGTTTGGCCTCAAATATGTATTTTTTTCTTTGTAAAGTTTTTTTTTCCTTGTATATTTGTAACTTTTTTCTTGCAAGTTCTTAACATTTTTCTAACAAATTCTTTTGGCTGTTCCCTTTAGGGGTCACTGCAGCAGACTGAATTATTTGGACACAGTAACAGAAGACATGTGTGGCATATACCAAAGTCAGCATTAGCATAAAATAATTTAACCAACTGTGAAGCATGGGTGTGGTGCAGTCATGGTTTGAGTTAAGTTTGCAATTTTTTTTCTTGTAAATTTGCATCTTTTTTCTTGTAAAATTGAATTTTTTTTTTCTTGTACAGTTGAAACTTTTTTCTTGTAAATTTGCTACTTTTTTCTCAAAAATTTGCTTATTTGTTTCTTGAAGATTTTAAGCTTTTTCTTGTAAATTTGCTTCTTTTTTTCTCAGAAATTTGCTATTTATTTCTTGTAGATTTGCAACTATTTTCTTGTAAATTTGCATGTTTTTCTTGTAAAATTGAATTTTTTATCCTTTTGATTTGAAAATTTTTTCTTGTAGATTTGCAACTTTTTCCTTGTAAATTTGTAACATTTTTCTAGTAAATTCTTTTGACTGTTCCCTTTAGGGGTCACTGCAGCAGATCATCACTGAGATGTTTCTACAGCTTAATTGGAGTCCACCTGTGGTAAATTCAGTTGATTAGACATGATTTGGAAAGGCACACACTTGTCTATATAAGGTCCCACAGTTGACAGTGCATGTCAGAGCACAAACCAAGCATGAAGTCAAAGGAATTGTCTGTAGGCCTCTGAGACAGGATTGTCTCGAGGCACAAATCTGGGGAAGGGTACAGAAAAATTTCTGCTGCTTTGAAGGTCCCAATGAACACAGTGGCCCACATCATCTGTAAATGGAAGAAGTTCGGAACCACTTGGTCTCTTCCTAGACCTGGCCGGCCGTCTAAACCGAGCGATCGGGGGAGAAAGGCCTTAGTCAGGGAGGTGACAAAGAACCCGATAGTCACTCTGTCAGAGCCCCAACGTTCCTCTTTTGAGAGAGGAGAATCTTCCAGAAGGACAACCATCTCTGCAGCAATCCACCAATCAGGCCTGTACGGTAGAGTGGCCAGACGGAAACCACTCTTTAGTAAAAGGCACATGAAAGCCCAGCTGGAGTTTACCAAAAGGCACATTAAGGACTCTCAGACCATGAGAAACAAAATTCTCTGGTCTGATGAGACAGAGATTGAACTCTTTGGTCTGAATGCCAGGCGTCATGTTTGGAAGAAATCAGGTACCACTCATCAACAGGCCAATACAATCCCTACAGTGAAGCATGGTGGTTGCAGCATCACGCTGTGGGGATGTTTTTCAGCGGCGGGAACTGGGAGACTAGTCAGGATAGAGGGAAAAATGAAGGCAGCAATGTACAGAGACATCCTGGATGAAAACCTGCTCCAGAGTAGGACTGTACAATCAATATGACCAAAATTTCATATCACGATATAAGTAATTTTATTTGACGATATTGATAAATATCTCGATATACATTTTCAGTAAATTCTATAGTTTATTTACAATAACAAACAAAAACACCATCTCTTTTTCTACATTTTAAATTACATACTGAAAAAAATCAATTGTACAAATTCATTTGTCATTAATTTCATGCACTTTTTTCCCTCTTAATTTTGCAGTGTTTTAAAAAAAATTTTTAAAGTGCATTTGGAATGACTTCAACTTTATTCATCATCACTACTTGACTAATAAAAAATGATTAGAAATCAAATTACATTAAGAGCCAGTTTTTTCCTCTGATACGTTTTAATTTATTTATTATTTATTTAGTGTGTATGCGGCCGCTGTTACGCACTTTTGCAGCTTTAGTAATATTTTTCAGACAAAATTAAGAAACTTAAAGTGATTTAAACCAGAACAATGGTCTGTTACATATTTCCTATTAGCAACAAGTTAGTATCATCATTAAGCATTTGCCGTTTTATAATTAGAGAGAGCTGATGTTAACGTGACTTACCTCCAATTAAAACGAGGTTAGAGGACTATGCTCTCTGACGCAGCACTGTGGGGGAAAAGTCCCACATCCCTGGCACAAAACTAGCAGCTCCACAGAAGTAGTGGCTGCTGTGGCACTAACCACCAGAATACACCTGGCGCACTGCAGGGGAGAGGCGGGGCGGTGACAAGTAGAAATGGGGTATGTGTTCCAATTTAAACAATAAAGTTTCATTTGAAACAGTAGACATTTTTTATCGTGTCACTGACCTATGTCATCATATCGGCAGATTTGCAAGTATTTTCTTGCAAATTTGCAACTTTTTTCTCATAAATTTGCATCCTTTTTCTTGTAAATTTGCAACTTTTTTCTTGTAAATTTGCATCCTTTTTCTTGTAAATTTACATCTTTTTTCCAGTAAATTTGCAACTTTTTTCTTTCAACTTTTTTTCTTGCAAAGGTGTCTTCTGTTTGTTTTCAGTCCCTTTAAATGAGTGACCTGACAAAATTGCACTAATGTCTGGGTTTTGACTAAGCTAAACACTCAAATGATGCCGCATGAGCAAATCTCTCACAGGAAGCTGTCCTTCTTTGGCCATACTAGCAGACAAAATGGAATAGTGTTCAAGAGACAGCAATTCAATTCAATTCAACTTTATTTATATAGTGCCATTTCACAACAACAGTCATCTCATAGCACTTTCAACTGTAGGGGAAATCCCCACAATTGCAGAAAGATCCCAGCAATCAGGCGATCCCCTGTGAGCAAGCACTAGGCAACGGTGGAGAGGAAAAACTCCCTTTTAGCAGGAAGGAACCTCCAGCAGAACCAGGCTAAAGGAGGGGCAGCCATCTGCTGTGAATGGCTGGGGGATGAGGGGATAGAGAAGAAGAAGTAAAGAACAGACATGTAGAGCACAAACAGCACAACAGGGACTCAATCTATGGGAGAGAACAAACAGATGTTAATGACCAGCAAAAATATTTCATTGAGAGTGAAGAAAGGAGTGAAGCCCAGTGCATTGTTGGAGGTCCCCCGGATGTCTAAATCTATTAGCAGCATAACTAAGGGATGGTTCAGGGGCACATGATCCCTCCCTAATTGTAGGTTATATCAAAAAGGAAGGTTTTAACCCTACCTTAAAAACAGAGATCGAGTCTGACTCCCGAATCCGGATTGGCAGCTGGTTCCACAGGAGAGGAGCTTGATAACTGAAGGCTCTGCCTCCCATTGTACTTTTGGAGATTCTATGTATTACAAGTAATCCTGCATTTTGGGAGCGTAGTGCTCTGTTAGGATAATAGGGTAGTATCAGATCTTTTAAATAAAAAGTGGCCTGATTATTTAGAGCTTTGTAAGTGAGAAGAAGGATTTTAAACTTGATTCTAAACTCTATGGAAAGCCAATGAAGGGAGGCCAGAACCAGAGAGATATGATCTCTCTTTCTAGCACCTGTTAAAACTCTTGCTGCAGCATTTTGGATCAGCTGAGGTTTTTAAAGATGTTTTAGGACAACCTGATGAAGAATTACAATAATCTAATCTAGAGCTAACAAATGCATGGATTAGTTTCTCCGCATCACTCTGAGACAAGATGGTCCTAATCTTGGCAATATTACGCAAATGATAGAAGGCAGTCTAAGAAACAAGTTTAATATGTGAATTAAAAAACAGATCTTGATCAAAAATAACTCCAAGGTTCCTCACAGAACTATTAAGAGAAAGAGTAACCATATCCTAACTAAGAGTTTGATTTGGAAAGGTATTTCTAAGGTTTTTTGGACCAACTAGAATGACTTCAGTCTTATCTTAATTTAAAAGCAGGAAATTACAAGTCATCCAAGCTTTGATTTCCTTAAGACAGGCCTCTAACTTGGCTAATTGATTACTATCATCTGGCTTCTTTGACAGGTATAATTGTGTGTCATCTACATAACAATGAAAATATTTACAGCGCTTTCTAATAATGTTACCTAACAGAAGCATATATAAACTAAAAAGAGTAGGGCCTAGCACAGATCCCTGTGGAACTCCGTGACTGAGCTTTGAGTTGGAAGAAAACTCATTATTGACATTAACAAACTGGAACCTATCAGATAAATAAGATCTAAACCACTGCAACGAAGTTCCATTAAGTCCAACATGGTGTTCTAATCTATCAATTAAAATATTATGATCGATAGAATCAAAAGTTGTACTAAGGTCTAAAAGGACAAGTGCAGAAATAAGTCCATTATCAGATGCGATAAGGTCATCATTAGTGACCTTCACTAAAGCTGTTTCAGTACTATGATGGATTCTAAACCAAGATAAATAAACCATTTCCCTGCGAGTGGTCAAATAATTGCGTAGCAACAACTCTAAGATTTTTGAAATGAAAGGCAGATTAGAGATTGGTCTATAGAGTTTTTGCGTAGGCTCGTAAAATTCACGTGACTCGTGGGGGTAAACATAAACACGCCGTAGGTGCCGCCATCTTGGATGGCAAGAGCAGCAGTTGCACTGTGACAACCCAGGCGTAACTTGTACTGTTTAGCAATCAGAATGAGTGAGGAGAACACACAGTCACAGTCTGACATAATAACATCCCTATCATCCTCTTCAACAACTAACACTGTGGCCTCTGACACTGTGTCTGCGATGTCTCTGTGAGATTCAGTGGAGTCATTGTCAGCAGTCATAACAGCAGACAAGTGTTTTTAATCTTGCTCCCGTGCGCTCCTCTGGTGTACCGAAATGCCTCAGTTGAACGGGGGGGGGGGGGCGGGGGAGTAACCCCCACGGACAAGCAGAGCGCACAGCTGGAGCAATTAGCAGAACAATGACTGGCAGTAATCTGCTCAGCGGGGATGATTTGGGGGCAAATGATGAAATGATATCTTTCAAAGACGAAGGGGAGCAGGAGGAAAAGATATCGGAAAATGTGTCAGCGGAAAGGGATCTGGATGATGTGAAGTCTTCGCTGGTGAACGAGTCGGAAAACAACAGCAGCTCCTCGGACTCGGAGGTGAGTGAAGCGCGCTGCGTGTTTTGTTTTTTTTTTGTTTTTTAAAGGCTCTCCACGGCGCGCCGCGTTAAAACGTACCTGATTTTATGCACATTTACAATAGTTTTCGCCCCTTTCATGTGTGCATTGTCCTTTGTAGCAAGCAGAGAGGCGCCCCCAAACCAGAAAGTTTTGTTTTTTTTTTTGTTACTTATTTGTACCTGTAGGTAGATTTGGTTTGCAGTCTGGTGACAAGCCACCGGCCGCTGCGTGCGCGAGCGCCCTAAACCTACATGTTTTTGGTATGCAGGAGGAAACCGGAGAAATCCCGGAGTAAACCCACGCAACACGGGGAGAACATGCAAACTCCACACAGCTCACTGTTGGTCGGGGGCTGGGATCGAGCCCACGGTCTCATGATCCCCGCGATCCCCCGGCCGAGGGTAAACTGTGCTGCCACAGTGCTAAACCACTGTGCCACCGTGCAGCCCGTTATGAGAAAGCGAGAGATTACGTCAGTGAAGGTAATTATTCAAAAATCCAACTTTTTTTTTTTTTTTTGCATTTCACACCGGCCATTTAATTCCCCGCTTATCCCTTTATCAGGGGGAACAACAAGAGTACACCATTTTGCCGAGTTTGTAGGTACACGTGAGCTATGTGGTTTGTTTCACCCTGCTGCTGCTGTTTCTTGCCATCCAATATGGCGGCACACTCTAACGGGACAGTGCGGCACGCCCCCTGACGTCATATGCAAAAACTCAATAGTTAGCTAAAACTCCTGGATCCAGCATTGGCTTTTTAAGTAAGGGTTTAATTACAGCAATTTTAAAAGCCTGCGGTACATGGCCTAATATTAATGAAGAATTGATTATTTGAAGAATAGGGCTACCAATAAATGGGAAAACTTCTTTAAATAACCTGGTAGGAATAGGGTCTAAAAGACAAGTTGAAGGCTTGGATGAGGAAATTATTTTATCTAACTCTAAAAGGTCAGTTGGAGTAAACTCATCCAAACAGATATCAATTCAGCAGCTATCAATTCATCTAACCTCCTTATCGTGGTGTGGTGAATGCTGGTGAACAAAATGATTATTGGGTTCGTAAAAGGTTGCCAAATAGTTTGCAAACAGTTTTTAAGGTCCCAAACAGTTTTTCTTGTCACCAGAAAAATTTTGAAAGTGCATTTTTCCACAAACAGTAGCAAATGTCCCTAAAGCTCTTTTTGGTTCACCAAGTAGTGAACACTAGCAACTGTTAAAGACCCTTTACAACAAAACTGTTGACTACTTTAAAAACTGTGTGCAAACTGTTTGGCCACCTTTTACAAACCCTGATGAAACTCCAAAACGTACAGCGTTCATGAGTGTTCCTCAGCATTTGCCACTCCGTGAGATACTACCCTAATTAATTTGTGCCTTTTTTCCTTATGAGTTTGTAACAATTGTCTCATAAATTTGTGCAGCTTTTCTCCTGGAACAGTAGTGCCTCTGTAAATAATGTTCTTGTGCATTTTCACTTTGCATACATTGTTTTCTCATAAATTTCTGACTTTTTTTCTAAAGAATTTGGAATGTTTTTTTTTATTGTAAATTTGAAATGTTTTTTTTCTAATTTTTTTTTTTTTAAATTCCAAATTTGTGGGTTTTAAATTCCTGACTTTTTCTCCAAAATGTGTGCCTTTTGTCTCATAAGTTCCACATCATTGGCTAGCAGACATCACTAACTGGACTCTAGCAAGTATCACAGGTGCTTCAAGGTTTTGCAGAAGATCAATCGAAATGCCATGTTTTCATTAAGACCACAGCAGCCCGGATATGGAATCATCAGAGAGAGAGAATTAAGAGGCTTTATAAATACATTGTTCCAGTATACTGTATATTTGACTGAGGTGTCAATACTTGTGTTTCCTGTGTTCATTCCTGTACATTTGTTATTTCATTCATTTATATACAAATATCGGCATAAGTGGAACAGGATTCACAGATGAGATGCTCTTCTATTCTGATATTCAACCGCTATTTTGTAGCTTTAAGATTGTTCCACCTAAAGCTGACGGGCAGGATTATGATGGACGGGGGGTTGCAGATGTGGAAGGATGGAGGGGGGGTGTGATTTATTCCGCTGCTCCAGAGATATACTGCTGAAGAGTGCTGAAGGTTTCATAAATTTATCCCAGAAGTCTCTCTGCTGTCATAACGCACCAAGTGACGTTATGTTAGCGTTAATGCCATCCCAGTCACCGTAAAAGCAAACAAATCCACATTAACTGAGGTAAAGCTGGATTTTTTTCCCTATTAAAATGACATGAAAATGTGACTTTGTAACCTAATTTTTGTTAATGTAGAAGTCTTTTGGCGTCAGTTTTTGGATTTATTCTTGTAAATGTATAATATTTGTATATGTGCTCGGACGTCGCCCGGGTTAACAAGGTCAGGAGTTCCTGGCAGCAGAAGGCGAAGGACAGAGCTGCATGGAGGAATCTGATAAGACCTAAATGAAACAGTCATTGTCGCCCCCGACAGACTGCTATGATGTGCAAGTTTTACTTGAATTAATATTTTTCTTTGGATTTGTGATTTTTTTCCCTCTTAAAAGGAAGGTGAAATGTGCAAAGCAAACAGCAACCATTTCTCATAAATCATTTCTTAAATTGTAACTTGTGTCTCATAAATCAGTGAGAATTTTCCTATGAGGCAGTGGTGCCCCTGTAAATAATGTTCTTGTGCATTTTCATTTTGCCTACTTTGTTTTCTTATAAATTTGTGACTTTTTTTTAAAGAATTTGTGACATGATCCGGTGAACGAGCGAGTGCCGTGCCCAGTTGTCAGATTAGTTTTGTCTTTAAGATAAGATAAGATAAGATAAGATAAGATAAGACAAGATAAGCCTTTATTAGTCCCATAATGGGGAAATTCCAGGATTGCAACAACACAGGGCCAGCAACACTCAGAGCAACAATCAAAAAGACAAGAAAAACAAGAGCAGCGAATATACATATGTATATGTATTTGTATACATATGTATATATGTTTTTTTGCTATCTCTGCGAGCAGCCCTGCTTAGGTTATAAAGTCTGACAGCCATAGGTAGGAAGGACCTGCGAAACCTCTCGGTTGCACACCTAGGATGATGTAGTCTGCTGCTAAATGAGCTCCTCAGTGCGTTCAGTATGTCCTGCATAGGGTGGGACTCGGACTTCAGCAGAGATGACAGTTTAGCCACTATCCTTCTCTCTCCTATCTCCTCCACTGGGTCAAGGCGTTGCCCCAGGACAGAGCTACTGTAGCTTTCTTGATCAGTTTGTTCAGTCTCTTCCTATCGGCTGCTGTAACGCCACTGCCCCAGCAGACCACTCCAAAAGTGATGGCTGATGCCACCACCGTGTCGTAGAATGTTTTCAGCAGCCCCTGAAGTACAGCCCCTTGTACACCAAAAGACCTGAGTCTCCTCAGTAGGAACAGCCTGCACTGGCCCTTCTTGTAGAGTGCATCGGTATTGTGTGACCAGTCTAGTTTATTGTTCAGATAAACACCCAGGTACTTGTAGGTTGTCACCATCTCAATGTCTGTTCCCTGTATGTTTACTGGTGCTGTGAGGGGTTGTCCTTGCCTGCGGCAGTCCACCACCAGCTCCTTAGCTTTCCTCGCGTTGATCTGGAGGCAGTTCCGATGGCACCAGTCCACGAAGTCCTGGATAAGTTCTCTGTACTCAGCTTCATCTCCGTTGGAGATGAGGCCAACGATTGCGGAGTCGTCAGAGAACTTCTGTAGATGGCAGTGTGTTGTGTTGTGTGAGAAGTCCGCAGTATAAAGGGTGAACAGGAAGGGAGCCAAAACAGTTCCCTGGGGGGCCCCCGTGCTACCGATGATCGTGTTGGACACACAGTCCCGGGTTCTCACAAACTGTGGCTGGTTAGTGAGGTAGTCCAGGATCCATGATGACAGATGCTGGTCCACCCCTGCGCACAGCAGCTTGTCCTTCAGGCTCATCGGTTGGATGGTGTTGAAAGCACTGGAGAAGTCAAAGGACATGATCCTCACCGCATTCCCGGGCTTCTCCAGGTGGGACAGAGAATGGTGAAGGAGGAAGATCACTGCATCCTCCACCCCAATGCCATGCTGGTAGACGAACTGGAGTGGATCCATCGCTGGTCCCACCAGGGGGCGGAGGTGAGCAAGGAGCAGTCTCTCCAGGGTCTTCATCATGTGAGACGTCAGGGCCGCTGGTCTGTAGCTGTTCAGGTCTTTGGGATGGGAAATCTTTGGTACAGGTACCACACAAGATGTTTTCCACAACTGTGGTACCCTCCCCAGCTTCAGGCTCAGGTTGAAGATGTGCTCCACAATCCCACACAGCTGGTCTGCACAGGACTTGAGGAGCTTCGTGCTGATGCCGTCCGGTCCCGAGGCCTTCCTTGCCTTGATCTTCCTCAGCTCCGTCCTCACCTGGGTCTTAGTGAGGGTCATGTTGGGGGGCTGTGTACTGGGAGTGGGGGGGGGTGTTGGTGGAGTGGGGTGTGGGCAGCAGGTCTTGATGTCTTTAGAGGCAGCAGTGGTTGTTGTGCAGTCGGGGGGGAGGGCGGTTGGTCAAACCTATTGAAAAACAGGTTCAGATTGTTCGCCCACTCCCTGCCCCCCGTGGCCTGGGGGGGAGGTATTCTGGAGCGCAGAGATGGTTTTAAGGTTTCTCCAGACCCTGCCGATGTCGCTCTGTTGCAGCTTGTCCTCCATCTTCTTCCTGAAGCTGTCCTTGCCTTCTCTAATCTTTCTCCTCAGCTCCCTCTGTACGGACTTCAGCATCTCCCTGTTCCCCGACCTGAAGATCATCTTCTTCTCTCTCAGAAGTGTTTTTATCTCAGGGTTGATCCAGGGTTTGTTGTTCGAACAACACCGTATGGTCTTGGTGGGTACGGTGTTGTCCACACTGAAGCTGATGTAGTCCGTGATGGTGTGAGTGAGGCCATCGATGTCCTCACCATGTGGATCGCAGAGCTGTTCCCAGGCAGTGGTTTCAAAACCGTCCTTTAGAGCGTCCATTGCCTCCTCAGACCATAACTTCACTGTGCGCATGACCGGAGGTTGTCTGTGTACTAGGGGTTTGTACACTGGCAGGAGATGAACCAAGTTGTGATCCAATCTCCCGAGTGGGGGGAGTGGTGATGAGGTGTACACCTCCTTAGTATTTGCATAGAATAAGTCCAGGAAGGCGAGGACTTCAATAAGGCTTCGCTTGGCTGCAGATAGGCCTTCAACGTTTAGTTGTAATATGCGAAGGGCAGATCCTACCACAAAGTGCTTTTGGGGCTGTTTGCTTTCGGCTTTAGGACTGTGACTAGGATTCTTCTTTGACTTGGCACAGCGGCATCGTCTCTTCGAATTTAGTCTGCTGGTAGGATCATTAGCTTCCCCAGGCGAGCCCGGGTACTGGCGGAGGGCGCGACGAGAACGCTGATCCATTACCCCTCACCCTGACTGGGGGTACCCAGCAGTGGACAGTGATGGGGAGGCACTTTCAGACTGGGCATCCAGAAATGACCTCGCTTTGATATACGACCCCAAACAAAGAGGAACCTTCCACTCTGCTAGGTGGAAGGACTATTCTCCTGACCTGTGTTGGGTCAGCTCTTTGAATGGGGAGCCATATCCTACACAGATCCTCATTCTTGATGATTTTCCACACAGCCAACACCGGCCCCTGCTTGTACACATTGGCCTACAACTTCCAGTCATAAACAGCCCAAGGAAGATGCGCTGGAACTTCCGCAAAGCCAACTGGAAGAAATTCAGTGAAACTCTGGACCGGAGCGTTGTTACCATCCCACTCCACACCATCACTGTAGATGAAGCATACAACCACTTCTGCAGCGCAATCTTCAAGGCTGCCCATACTGCAATCCCACGAGGCTACCGACCCCTCTATGTCCCATGTTTGGACGGAGAAAGTGCTGCCCTCCTACAATCCTATCAAACATCAGAGGACCCAGAGATAGCAGACCATCTCATTGAATCGCTAAATACAGCCCGGCGAAAGAAATGGGAGGAGACAGTTGCTGACCGGAGCTTTACCCACTCTAGCAGGAAATGTTGGAGCCTCATCCGTCGCCTAGGAGCTGCACAGAAGCCCCCTAGCCAAAGCCGAGCATCCGTCACACCCAACCAAGTTGCATCCCACCTACTGACTATCGCCAAAGCACCCCAAGACAAAGACACCAGAAGAGCAGTTACAACTGAGCTAAAAAAACACCAAAAAATGCCTGTAGAGGAAACGAACCCTGAACCCTTCGAGGCTGCTGAACTGGAGAAAGTCCTACAGGGCCTGAAATGTGGAAAGGCAGCAGGATACGATAACATCTTCCCAGAATTCATGAAAAATCTTGGCCCCCGAGCCCTAACCTGGTTGACACAATTCTACACAAGGATCACACAAACAAACTCGATCCCAAAGAAATGGCGGACAGCAAAGGTCATTGCCATCCCAAAACCTGGCAAAGACCACAAACTAGCAGCAAGCTACCGCCCAATCTCCCTACTCAGCGTTCCTTACAAAATCATGGAGCACCTAATACTGCAACGCATTTCCCCAGAAATAGAGGATATTCTAAGTGTGGATCAAGCAGGTTTCCGCAAGGACCGCAGTACAGGAGAACAAGTACTGGCCCTAACCACCTTCATCGAAAATGGCTTCGAGAGCAGACTGAAGACAGGGGCTGTGTTTCTCGATCTTACAGCTGCCTATGATACGGTCTGGCACGAAGGCCTCCTCCTGAAACTTATAAAGGCGATCCTTGCTTGGGCAACAGCAATTATAAAAACCCTGCTGACCAACCGAAGGTTCAGAGTCCACCTCAGTCAGAACACAAGTGCATGGAGAATGCAGAAAAACGGACTCCCACAAGGCTCAGTTCTAGCTCAAACTCTGTTCAACCTCTACATAAACGACCTGCCTACTACAAAATCCCGCAAATTCATCTATGCAGACGACATCTGTTTGGCATTCAAGCACCAGACTTTGAACCACTGGAACGGGTGCTCACGGAAGATCTTGCCAAACTGGACCAATTCTGCAAAATCTGGCGCCTAAAACCAAACCCAGCAAAAACCGTCTCCAGTGTATTCCATCTCCACAATGCAAAAGCTGCCAGAGAACTAAACATCCACCTGAGCGGACTCAAGCTTAAGCATGCCCCAAATCCAACTTATCTTGGAGTGACCCTTGATAGGACCTTATCCTTCAAGGAACATCTAAAGGGGACGGCTGCTAAGGTGAAGGTACGAAACAACCTGCTCTGCAAGCTCGCTGGTGCAAAATGGGGGGCGGCAGTCTCCACCCTGCACACCTCAGCACTGGCCCTTTCATACTCTGTAGCAGAATATTGTGCCCCTGTCTGGTCCAGGTCATCTTACACACACCATGTAGACACCCAGCTCAACTCAACCATGAGAACTATAACTGGAACAATCCGCTCAACACCACTCCCCTGGCTCTCTGTACTGTCAAACATAGCCCCTCCACACATCCGGCGAGCAGCATTAACTCAAAGGATGCTCCAAAAAGTTAAAGATTTTCCTCACTTGCCAATCCATGCAGATATCTACACCCCACCCACTGCCTGACTTTCATCCAGACGGCCGATTTGGAAAAACCCTCCCCCAGCTGACTTTACCATCCAGACAGCTTGGCAAGAGGAATGGGAGACCAAGGAGGTCCCAAACAAACAGCTGGTGATAAACCCCAACCAACAGGTCCCGGGCACCAACCTCCCAAGGAGACAGTGGTCTACACTCAATCGCTTCAGGACTGGACATGGCCCCTGCTTGGCCAGCCTTCACAGATGGGGCAGTAGCCCTAGCCCACTGTGCGCATGTGGAGAGGAGCAAACAATGGAACACATCATAGAGGTTTGCCCGCTCCAAAGACTGGAAGGAGGATTACACACCCTCCATACAGCAAACCAGGAGGCAACTGCTTGGCTTAAGGACTTTGCATTCGCTAAATAAATAAATAAGTCCAGTGTTTTATTGTCTCTAGTGTGGCATGTGACATACTGGGTGAATGTGGGTCGAATGGGGGACAGTGAAATATGGTTGAAATCACCTGAGATGAGGAGAAGAGCATCTGGGTGTTCTGTCAGCAGCCTGCCAGTTACTGAGTGAATGACGTCACGCGCTGTCCCAGCATTCGCCGTCAGATTTGCATAAATAACAATGCAGATCACGTGTGAGTATTCCCTCGGGAGATATGTAGGCCGCATGCTAACAGCTAGCAACTCCATGTCTTTGTTGCAGTGTTGTTGTTTAACCGTGATATGTTCCGGTCTGCACCAGTTGTTATTGACATACATTATCACTCCTCCACCCCTTGCTTTCCCACTGTCTGGTGTTTGGTCTGCCCGTATTGCGTGGAAACCCTCCAGTTCAATGTTAGCATCTGTTGCTAGTTCTGTTAGCCACGTCTCCGTAAACAGCATCAAACTACTCTCTCTGTACACGCTCTCGTAGCGGGAGATAGCCGCTAGCTCATCTGTTTTATTGAGTAGCGATTGTACATTCCCCATAATAACGGATGGGAGGGCGGGTCTGTACCTTACATTCCTCGCCCCCCGTCTTACTGCAGTTCGACATCCACGCCGTTTCCATCTTATTTCTCCCGGTATGTCGAGTTTTTGCGTTAGCATCGTGGGCCGGTTAAGTGCTAACAGCTGGTCTCTATTGTACTGCCTCCTGCAAGAAACAATGGCTCCGTCCGCTGGCTCAGGAGACATTTGGGCGATCTACATGTCTGTGATGGATAAAGGTGTTGCCGAATCAGAAAGATTAGCAAGAGAGCCAGATAGTAAATAGAAATGGGAAGAAACTGATCCACTGTTGCAAAAAGGCAGCCTACTCGTGTGGCACCGGAAGTAGAAAGTATAGTTTCTCTGTTTGTTTATTTTTCTGTTCACCTTGTTTGCTGTATTTGGTTTCTGTTTTTGGTTAGTTCATTATAATTGTCTGTATTTCCTTTTTGGTTTATTGTTTTGATCATTGCGGGCGCTGTGACAGCTCGCACGTCACTTCTGGCTGCCAGCAATGATAGTTACTCATGACCCTGCAGGTGTTGTTAATCCGAGGCTTCCTATTTAAGCGGTTGGCGCCACTTCCTTGGCGCAGCGGTGTCAACTACTCCAGTCGGGATTCCCCCAGACGACTTCACATCTAAGTTATTATTTTCCTGTCTTTGCTCACGGCCTTTGTTTACCTTGGCGGTTATTGCCCCAGCTGCAAAGCTGTGTTTTTCGTTGGTGTATGTTTGGTATTTTGTGTTTCTTTTAGTTAATGAACTTGCAAACTCACGGTCTGCGTTTGGCGTCCTGTTTGCCATTGGAGAAGGCCATTCATGACAGTACACCACTGCCATTCGGACACCAGCGGATTGTGAGGTTCGGGGTTTTTTTTCCATCCGTATTTTTGTTTAGAATTCATTTTTCTGCAGGCATGGCAGTGTTGCCGGATTCCAGTTGGGGTGGGCTGGACAAGGAGGAGTGTTGGGTGGCTGAACTGTTACAGGACATTGTATTGGACGTTCGCTTAACCCACACTCCAGAGGAGGAGCTGCAGATTTGGGACAGCGCGGCACAGGTGATTGAGGGGTTCCCCAGCCCATGGAGTGTCCCGGAACTCACAGACCTCCTCACCTCTGTTTATTATGCTCAACACTGGCTCCGCAGGCTGGGGAGAGCCCCTCCGCCACCTGAACCTGTGCCACTGAGGAGATGCTCCCAGGGATGGAAGCCCCGAGCTCATGACCGCTACCCAGCTGCGGTCCTGCCTCCCTCTGTTGAGCAGAGTCCTGCAGCCGGTTGCTTTAGGTACGGAGCCTTCACGCCTTCAGATGAACCCAGCGCAGAGAAACCGGAGGAGCACCAACAGGTGGTTGCAGCAGAGATGGAGCTTATCATGGACTACAAGCCCTGGCTCCTTCCTGAGTTGCTGCTGCAACTGGAGAGAGCACCACCAGCCAGACAGAGCCTACGCTGATGGCGTAGCGCCCCCCCCCCCCGACTCCGGTGCTCCGCCCACCACATCAGATGACCTTCGCAGCTCCTGGAAGGACGTTGTCTAGCCTGACAGCAGCCATCACCAAACCCCAGGAGTTAAGGCAAGTGTCTTTTCATTTTTTACCACCCTATGATGAAATGCCTTGCCTTATTCCCGGTGAGGAAGCTCAGCTGCAGCAGTCCGGCTTGGTTGAGCTTTTACCATCAGCTGCTGTAACTCTTTCCTCCCCCGTTTCTCCTTCTCCTCCTCCTATATCCCCTGAGGGTCCGCTGGTCCTGGGAGGGAGCAAGCGTGTGGTGGAGAAGCTTGCAGTATGGGAGAGTCCAGCCCCAGCCCTGCAGCCACGTTCTGGATGAGAGAAGAACAGCACCTTTGCTCCGGAGCTTGAGCTGACAGAGGGTTGTCTCTTGGCCCCGATAGAATGGGAGGTGGCGTCAGTAGTCAGAGGATCTCCTGTTGTGGCCGCCGTATCTGGAGGTGCACCTGCATCAGCCGCTCCATCAGGGGTCGCGCCAACCATCCAACCAGAGGGCTGGACCACCACAGCAGAGTTGTCAGAGTCCTGGATGGTGGTGGAGCTTGAATTCAGGCAAGTGCTCTGTTCTGGGTTAACATCGTCAGATTCAGAGTATTATTGTCTGGCTCGTGGTTGTGGTGGAGGGGGGGGGGGGCAGGTGCAGCCGTCAGTCGCACTTGGGTTCCCCTCACCAGGCTCCGCTGTTGCCGATGACTCAGGAATTCCTGATGAATTCCTGATGACTCAGGAATGCTGTGAGGCTGCCTGACAGATGGGGTCCTCTGTTTGGGTGGCTCAGGGACTGTGGACATCCACCAGATGGGACAGGCCATCTATGTAGGTGGTTCAGGAGCTCTGGGCAGCCACTGGATGCTTTTGACCGGCTGCTCCGGTGGGCCTGGGACTCGGGCAAGCCACCTGAGCTGTCTCAGTTTCTTTCCGGTGGCCCTTGAGTCTTCACCACCTGATCTGCCTTACCTCCTTGCCCAGTGGTTTCTGAGTCTCCGTTGTCACTTTTTTTCTCTCTTCTCTTTCTTTTTGTTTACAGCAATATGGCACTGCAAAGATTCTGGTTAGGTTAGCAGCCATTTAAAACCTTGTCACAGTAAAGTATGTACAGTATTTTGCATATATAGTTAAGTTTCTGAAGTTTTATTTAATTTAAGCCTTTTAGCATATGTTCCCAAATCACATAGCCCCTCTGTCAGACCTCCTAGCAGTATTATATCTTTATTAAAGCCGGTCTGATTTTTTTTGTTTGTTTTTCCACCTCGTTCTAGCCTGTATCGACTAGATGCCTTTTTTTCCTCTTTCTTCTTTTTTGTAAAGAAATCTGGTCAACATTTTATTGGGGTTTAGTAGCATAAAGCAAGTTATTTGACTGACATCTGTAATTCTGAGTTGTTGAAATGTTGAGTCGGTCAGTGGATTGGGGGCAGTAATGGTGCTTATTTAATGTATTTATGCATTGTGTTATGAATATTTAGTTTGTTTCAGGGGGATATCGTGTTCATCAGTCGTTAAGTTTGGTCATGCAATTTTTGGTTCATGTTTTTGGGTCATGAGCATTTTTCTTTTTTTTGGTTGGGTTCAATCCCTCCATACCTGGGTACCCCCCCCCCAGGGTGGGTTGTTTTTCTTGTTGGGAGGGTTTTCTGTGTGTGTGGGGGGGGGGGGAGGGGGTCGTTTTTCGGTTGATGTTGACCTGGGGTGTCTGGGTTCCACCCCTTGAGGAGGGGGCTCTGTCATGATCCGGTGCATGGGCAGGGGCCATGCCCAGTTGTCAGATTAGTTTCGCCTTTTTCTGTTTGTTTATTTTTCTGTTCACTTTGTTTGCTGTATTTGGTTTCTGTTTTTGGTTAGTACATTATTATCTTCTGTATTTCCTTTTTGGTTTATTGTTTTGATCATTGTGGGCGCTGTGACAGCTCGCACGTCACTTCCGGCTGTCAGATTCTGTTTGCAGGCTGTCAAGGCTGCCAGCAGTGATCGTCACTCATGACCCCGCAGGTGTTGTTAATCCGGGGGTTTCCTATTTAAGCGCTGGTGCCACTTCCCTGGTGCAGCGGAGTCAACTACTCCAGTCGGGATTCCCTTGGATGACTTCACAGCTAGGTTATTATTTTCCTGTCTTTGCTCATGTCCTTTGTTTACCTTGGCTTTCATCGCCCCAGCTACAGAGCTGTGTTTTTCGTTGGTGCATGTTTGGTATTTTGTGTTTCTTTTAGTTAATAAACTTGCAAACTCACAGTCTGCATTTGGCGTCCTGTTTTCCCTTGGAGAGGGCCATTCATGACAGTACGCCACTGCCATTCGGACACCAGTGGATTGTGAGGTTCAGGGGTTTTTCCATCTGTATATTTGTTTAGAATTCATTTTTCTGCAGGTATGGCAGCGTTGCCGTATTCCAGTTGGGGTGGGCTGGACCAGTGCTGGGAGTAACGCTTTATAACATCACTGTAACACGTAACTGTAATGTGCTGCGTACGTGCTGTGTAATGTGCTGTGTAACAAAATTACTTTTTAAAAATTCAGTAATTCATTACAGTTACTGAAATTTGATCAGATGCGTTATTTGCGTTACTTGCTTTATTAATACGGATAGATATTTTTAGTGCAAATAAATACAAACTGACCCTATGTAGCTAACACAGCTGTCACTCAACATAACCTGTTGCAAAGAGCCTGTTCACTGCTGCAGCCAGCAGCCACAAATAGAGCTTGCTCCTTCTGGGAAAAGATGAAGCGACTTTGTTTTTGTTGAAATAGACAGATTATTTTTCCTTTGTCACGGTTAAGGACAAAAGCATATTGGTGGGTTGCAAGCTAAAGTGCCAGTTGAGACCGACTGCAATCTTCAGAAATGCCTAAGAGCCGCAACAAGGTTCAACAAAGCTAGTGCTATGCTATGCTAACAACGCTGTGTAGTGGATCTATGCTATCTGAACATCCACGGCTGGATTTCAAGCATAGGTATGCATCTGGACAGTTTGTGACCCAGCAAGAATTAAAACCGATTGATTGCCAGATATGTCGTTACAGAATGAAGATCTGATAACAGCCGTTTTCCGTCAGACAGCTGAGACTGTGAGCCACTGAAGTTAAAACACATTTACTTGCTACCTGGATAAAGATTATTCAAAAATGCATTTGATCTCCAAAAGGAATTTAAGGGACTGGATCATGTGTCTGTCACAGCAGACATTTGGACTGTGGATAATGAACATTTTCTTTGGATCACTGCACATCGGGTTAAATCCATAACATAAAGGTAAGATAAACAATTAGACCTTTATGCAGCACTGGCAACTCACTCTTTTGGAGCGATTCACTCTTTTTCCCTCTCTCTCGTGCCACAGACCCTATTTCTTACTCCAAAATGAGAAAATTACTGTCAATTTTGTGTCGATTTTCTTCAGATTTTTCCGACAATAAGAACTCTCAAGGCAGGATAAAGCAGACTAAACATGCTCTAAAAGTTCTGTCTGAAACAGTCTGTTTTCAGCCTGACATTAATGAGCCCGTAATGTAATCCATTAATTAAATTATCTTGCTATGTGTGCAAGATGATTTAAGTATGCATTTAAAAGTATTGTGAAAGTTACTTTTCAAAGTAACTACTTACTTTAATCATGCAGTAATTGGTAAGTTACTCAGTTACTTTTGAAAAGAAGTAGCTAGTAACTGTAACTAGTTACTATTTTTTAGTAACTTGTCCAACACTGCAGAGAACCCACTCTGAAGAGGAGCAGGGCCATAACAGTGACAAAGTTGTACATTTTTCCTTATTGTTACTATTGCTTCTCACAAATTTGTGACCTTTTTTACTGGAAGTTTATAAAATTTTCTTGCAAATTTCTGACCTTTTAATCAGTTTTTGTTAAAAAAAAATTATTACTCTCATAATTTATTTGGGACTTTTTTCCTTATTAATTTGTAACTTTTGTCTCATAAATTTGTGACAATTTTCTCGTGGCATAGTGGTACCCCCGTAAATAGTGGTCTTGTGCATTTTCACTTTGCCTACTTTGTCTTCTCATAAATTTGTGACTTTTTTCTAAAGAATTAGTTTTTTATTGTAAATTTTTCTCCTAAATTTTGACTTTTTTCCTTGTAAATATGATTTTTTTTTTCACTACAAATTTGTGGCCTTTTCTCTTAAATTCCTGATTTTTCAATCATAATTCTGTAACTTTTGTTCTCAGGAATTATTAATAATTGTAAATTTGTGAGCTTTTGCCCTTCAGTTTTTGGATTTATTCTTGTAAATGCACAGTTTTATTTCTTCCAGGTTTGTAGATGTATTTTGTACATTTGCAATGTTCTTTGAATTTACAAAGTTTCCCTTACAAATTGAACATGAAATGAGCAGGAAAAAAGGCAATTATTTCTCATAAATTTGCATCATTTTCTTGCAACGTTTTCAGTTACATTTTGCAGTTTTTTTTTCTCATAAATTCATCCCCTTGGATTAGTGGCTTTGTTTCACAAGTTTTTGCCTTTTTCATTAAAATTTTTGGAAATTTTTCTCATTTAACACTTTTTTTAATGGAAAGTTTTAACATTTTTCCTTGTCAATTTTTGACTTCTCATAAATTTGTTACTTTTTTTTTAATGGAAGTTTGTAAATTTTTCTTGCAAATTTCTGACCTCTTAATCAGTTTTTGTTACAAATTTATGACTCTTCTAACTGAGACTTTTTTCCTTATCCATTTGTTACTTTTGTCTCATAAATTTGTAACAATTTTCCTATGGGACAGTGGTGCCCCCGTAAATAATGTACTTGTGCATTTTCACATTGCCTACTTTGTTTTCTCATAAATTTGTGACTTTTTCCAAAGAATGAGAGTTTTTTTTAGTTGTAAATTGTTTTCCTAAATTTAGACTCTTTTTCTTGTAAATTTATGATATTTTTACTACAAATTTGTGGCTTTTTCTCCTAAATTCTTGACATTTTTATCATGATTTTGTGCCTTTTTTTCCTCAAAAATTATTAATAATTATTATAGTTGTAAATTTGCAAGTGTTTTTGCCTCATATTTTGGATTTATTCTACTAAATGTGGAATGTTATCTCTTCTAAATTTGTAGATTTATTTTGTAGATTTGCAATGTTTTTCTTTGGATTTAATATTTTTAAGATAAGATAAGATAAGTCTTTATTAGTCCCACAACGGGGAAATTCCAGGATTGCAACAGCACAGGGATAGCAACACTCAGAGCAACAATCAGAAGGCAAGGAAAAAAAAAAAAAAAAAAAAAAAAAAAAAAAACAAGCAAGCAAGAGCAGCTAATATACATATGTACATATTACTATAAAATA
Source organism: Pholidichthys leucotaenia (assembly GCA_020510985.1). Lineage (NCBI taxonomy): Eukaryota > Metazoa > Chordata > Actinopteri > Cichliformes > Pholidichthyidae > Pholidichthys > Pholidichthys leucotaenia. The sequence goes on along the minus strand of CM035848.1, from coordinate 44,918,280 downwards.
TATACAGTATATACACACACACACACACAGACACACAGTGCAGAGCATTGTAGCTAGATGGAATAAATATGTAAATATATAAACACCCACAGTACGGAGCATTGTAGCTAGATGGAATAAATATATAGATATATAAATATAAACACACCCAGTGCTGAGCATTGTAGCTAGATGGAATAAATATATAGATATATAAATATAAACACACCCAGTGCAGAGCATTGTAGCTAGATGGAATAAATATGTAAATATATAAACACACACAGTGCAGAGCATTGTTGCTAGGTGGGATGAAACAGCATAACCGTCTACTTAGTTATCCTACATGGTATGATTATGTGCCCATACATATTCTCACCCTCCATAGCGACCGGTATGTTCCTAGTTGTATGCTGGAGAGGACCATTGTGTAAGTCTATTGCATCTTTTGCATTCAAAAAACTATTAGTTTGTTACGTCTTTTTGCTATCTCTGCGAGCAGCCCTGCTTAGGTTGTACAGTCTGACAGCCGTTGGTAGGAAGGACCTACGAAACCTCTCGGTTGTGCACCTGGGATGATGTAGTCTGCTGCTAAATGAGCTCCTCAGTGCATCCAGTATGTCCTGCATAGGGTGGAACTCGGACTCCAGCAGAGATGACAGTTTAGCCACCGTCCTTCTCTCTCCTATCTCCTCCATCGGATCAAGGCGTTGCCCCAGGACAGAGCTAGCTTTCTTAATCAGTTTGTTCAGTCTCTTCCTATCGGCTGCAGTAATGCCACTGCCCCAGCAGACCACTCCAAAAGTGATGGCTGATGCCACCACCGTGTCATAGAATGACTTCAGCAGCGCCCCTTGTACACCAAAAGACCTGAGTCTCCTCAGCAGGAACAGCCTGCGCTGTCCCTTCTTGTAGAGTGCGTCAGTATTGTGTGACCAGTCTAGTTTATTGTTCAGATGAATACCCAGGTACTTGTAGGATGTCACCATCTCGATGTCTGTTCCCTGTATATTTACTGGTGCTGTGAGGGGCTGCCCATGCCTGCGGCAGTCCACCACCAGCTCCTTAGTTTTCCTCGCGTTGATCTGGAGGCAGTGCCGATGGCACCAGTCCACAAAGTCCTGGATAAGCCCTCTGTACTCAGCTTCATCTCCGCTGGAGATGAGACCAACGATCGCAGAGTCATCAGAGAACTTCTGTAGATGGCAATGTGTTGTGTTGTGTGAGAAGTCCGCAGTATAAAGAGTGAACAGGAAGGGAGCCAGCACCGTTCCCTGGGGGGCCCCCGTGCTACTGATGATCGTGTCGGAAACACAGTCCCGGGTTCTCACAAACTGAGGCCGGTTCGTGAGGTAGTCCAGGATCCATGATGACAGGTGCTGGTCCACCCCTGCGCGCAGCAGCTTGTCCTTCAGGATCATCGGTTGGATGGTGTTGAAAGCACTGGAGAAGTCAAAGAACATGATCCTCACCATATTCCCGGGCTTCTCCAGGTGGGACAGAGAACGGTGAAGGAGGAAGATCACCGCATCCTCCACCCCAATGCCATGCTGGTAGGCGAACTGGAGTGGATCCATCGCTGGTTCCACCAGGGGGCGGAGATGAGCAAGGAGCAGTCTCTCCAGGGTCTTCATCAAGTGGGACGTCAAGGCCACCGGTCTGAAGCTGTTCAGGTCTTTGGGGTGGGAAGTTTTTGGTACAGGTACCACACAAGATGTTTTCCACAGCTGTGGTACCCTCCCCAGTTTCAGGCTCATGTTGAAGATATACGTCACAATCCCACACAGCTGGTCTGCACAGGACTTGAGGAGCTTTGCGCTGATGCCGTCCGGTCCCGACGCCTTCCTCGCCTTGATCTTCCTCAGCTCCATCCTCACCTGGGTCTTGGTCAGGGTCAGGATGGGGGGCTGTGTGTTGGGAGTGGGGGGGGTGTCGGTGGAGTGGGGAGTGGGTAGCAGGACTTGATTTCTTAGAGGCAGCAGTGGTTGTTGTGCAGACAGGGGGGAGGGCGGTTGGTCAAATCTATTGAAAAACAGATTCAGGTTGTTCGCCCACTCCCTGCCCCCCGTGGCCTGGGGGGAGGTATTCTGGAGCCCCGAGATGGTTTTGAGGTTTCTCCAGACCCCGCTGATGTCGCTCTGTTGCAGCTTGTCCTCCATCTTCTTCCTGAAGCTGTCCTTGCCTTCTCTGATCTTTCTCCTCAGCTCCCTCTGTACGGACTTCAGCATCTCCCTGTTCCCCGACCTGAAGATCCTCTTCTTCTCTCTCAGAAGTGTTTTTATCTCAGGGTTGATCCAGGGTTTGTTGTTTGAGTGACGCCGTATGGTCTTGGTGGGAACGGATTTGTCCACACAGAAGCTGAGGTAGCCCGTGAAGGTGTGAATGAGGCCATCGATGTCCTCACCATGTGGATCGCAGAGCTGCTTCCAGGCAGTGGCTTCAAAACAGTCCTTTAGAGTGTCCATTGTCTCCTCAGACCATAACTCCACAGTGTGCATGGCCGGAGGTTGTCTGTGCACTAGGGGTTTGTACACCGGTCGGAGATGAACCAAGTTGTGATCCGATCTCCCAAGTGGGGGGAGTTGTGATGAGGTGTACGCCTCCTTAGTGTTTGCGTAGAACAAATCCAGTGTTTTATTGTCTCTAGTGTGGCATGTGACATACTGGGTGAAAGTGGGCAGAATGGGAGACAGTGAAACGTGGTTGAAATCGCCTGAGATGAGGAGAAGAGCATCTGGGTGTTCTGTCTGCAGCCTGCTGGTTACTGAATGGATGACGTCACGCGCTGTCCCAGCGTTCGCCGTCGGATTTGCATAAACAACAATGCAGATCACGTGTGAGTGTTCTCTCGGGAGATATGTAGGCCTCATGCTAACAGCTAGCAACTCAATGTCTTTGCTGCAGTGTCGTTGTTTAACAGTGATATGTCCCGGTCTGCACCAGTTGTTGTTAACATACATTATCACTCCACCGCCCCTAGTTTTGCCACTCTCTGGTGTTCGGTCAGCTCATATCGTGTGAAAACCCTCCAGCTCAATGTTAGCATCTGCTGCTAGTTCAGTTAGCCACGTCTCAGTAAACAAAAGGAGAGAGCACTCCCGGTAAGTGCTATCATAACGGGAGATAGCCGCTAGCTCATCTAACTTTCCCAGTATCGACCGTACATTTCCCATGACAACAGATGGAAGGGAGGGTCTGTACCTTATATTTTTTGTCCTCCGCCTTATTCCAGCCCGGCAGCCGCGGCGTTTTCACCTCAGTTCTCTCGGTATGTCGAGTTTTTCCAGTGGGACCGGGTGGCGGTTAAATGCTAGCAGCTCTTCCCTGTTATATCGTATCCTGCTATAAACAGTGGCTCCGTCCACCGGCTCAGGAGACATTTGGGACGATCTGTTGTGTCCGTGATATAAGTGGGGTGAAAAAAAAAGTGATCAAAAGAGAGAGGAAGGGAAAAAAAACTCGGAATCGAGCCGCTGTTGCAAAAGGCAGCCGACTGGTGTGGCGCCGAGAGGAGAAAAAAAAAAAAAACTTTTCCCTCGTAAAGTGAAGGTGAAATGAGCAGGAACAAACAACAATCATTTCTCATAAATTTTCAACATTTTCTTGCAACTTCTTTTCACTTAATTTTGCAGCTTTTTTTCCCTCATAAATTCACCCCCTTGAATTAGCTATTTTAGTTTCATCAATTTTTGACCTTTTTATAGAAATTAGTTTTTTTCTCTTTTAAGACTTTTTGTAACTTTTTTCCTTAAGAATTTGTGACTTTTTCTTCTCACAAATTTGACTTACATATTGTAAGTTTTTACATTTTTTTCTTGCAAATTTCTGACTTTTTAATTAGTTTAGTTACAAATTTATTCCTATTTTCTAACCCCTGAAGTGATTTTTTTTTTTTTTTTTTTTTTGTTACTTATTTGTACCCGTAGGTAGACTTGGTTTGCAGTCTGGTGACAAGCCACCGGCTGCTGGTCGCTGCGTGCGCGAGCGCCCTAAACCTACATGTTTTTGGTGTGCGGGAGGAAACCGGAGAAATCCCGGAGTAAACCCGCGCAACACGGGGAGAACATGCAAACTCCACACAGCTCACTGTTGGTCGGGGGCTGGGATCGAACCCACGATCTCATGATCCCTGCGGTCCCCCGGCCGAGGGTAAAACTGTGCTGCCACAGTGCTAAACCACTGCGCCACCGTGCAGCCACGGTGGCGCAGTGGTTTAGCGCAGTGGTTTAGTGGTTTTGAGTTTCATCAGAGTTCGTAAAAGGTTGCCAAACAGTTTGCAAAAAGTTTTTAAGGTCCCAAACAATTTTATCTTTTCACTAAAAAATTTTGAACACATTTTTTCATGAACAGTTACAAATGTGTGCAAACGGTTTAACACGTGTTGCTGAAGTTCTTTTTGGTTCACCAAGTAGTGAACGCTAGCAATTGTTTAAGACCCTTTAGAATAGAACGGATGTCAGCCTTAGAAACTGTGTGTGAACTATTGCAGCCTTTTACAAACCCTAGCTAAAACCAAAAAGCATAGCGTCCTTGAACATTCCTCAGCATTTACCACTCCGTGAGATACTAGCTTAATGTTTGTGACTTTTTTCCTTATAAATGTGTAACTTTTGTCTCATAAATTTGTGCAGTTTTTCTCCTGGAAAAGTGGTGCCCACGTAAATGATGTTCTTGTGCATTTTCACTTTGCATACCTTGTTTTCTCATAAATATCTGACTTTTTTTCTAAAGAATTTGTGTGTATTTTATTATAAATTTGGAACTTTTTCTAGTAAATTTATGTTTTTTTTAATTGCAAATTTGTGAGTTTTACATTCCTGACTTTTTTCCTCAAAATTTGTGCCTTTTCTTTTTCTCATAAATTCCTGTGAGACCCTTGATGCAATCCAACATGTGGACAGTGTGAAGCCTGCGCCCACCAGGATGGCAAATCACCATGCACAGGTGCTCTTTATCTTTAAGACCCTTTAAAACAAAACGGTTGACGACCTTAAAAACTGTGTGCAAACCGTTTTGCAACATTTTGCTAACCCTGGTGAAACCCAAAAAGGGCAGCGTTCTTTAACGTTCCTCAACATTCACCGCTCTGTGGGGTACTACCCTAACTGTTCTGTGACTTTTTTTCCCTTAAAAATTTGTAACTTTTGTCTCATAAATTTGTGACATTTTTCTCCTGGAACAGTGTTGCCCACGTAAATAATGTTCTTGTGCATTTTCACTTTGCATGCTTTATTTTCTCATAAATTTGTGACTTTTTTGTAAAGAATTTAAAGGGTTTTTTTTTTATTGTAAATTTGAAACTTTTTCTTTTTTTTTTTTCATTGCACATTTGCGGGTTTCAAAATTTGTGCCCATTTTTTTTTCCCCCTGGAGACCCCGATGTAATCCAACATGTAGACAGTGTGAAGCCTGCGGCCACCAGGATGTCAGGCCCCTGTGCGCAGGTGTTCTTTATCGTTCATCCAGCGCACGGCCCCGCTCTGAAGCCACCAGCAGACCTTTGAGAAGCGATCATTTCTCATTTAATGCAGCTTTCATCTTCCCCAGGACCTGCTGGGTGTGGGGGTGCGGGGGGGCCTTTTATTGCTTCACGTTCAAAGCCGCCGGGCCCTAAATCAAGCGATTCCGTGACGGTGGGGGCCGATCAATAAGGTGATGATGTCATTGTCCTATGGTTTCTGATGGAGGTGTGGATGTTTTTTTGGAGATAAATCATAAGATGGAGGCTCGTTCCCTCAAGTGAAGCTGAGAAAAGATGACTTTCACGTGAACGTTTCGGCATTTTCACGGGTTCTTTTAAACTCTTGAGTGTGACGCGGCGTCTGAAAACTCCAGCTTGGATTTAACGGCTTCACAGAGGCAATTAATAAATAAATAAATAAAAACACCAGTCGATGCGAGTGATTGCTTCATCTGAAGTCACTCGAGGCATTTTTTTTTAAAAGATTTGTATGCTCTGGGCTTTTTCTCCATCTTCATGTGAAATTAGAATAGCTCCTTGATTGAGCCTCAGGCTTCTCAAAATAAATTAAACTTGACAGCTCAAATAAATCCTTCAAATTTTCACAGATCAGCTTCAAATCCAACCAAATACAAATTTCACATTAGCCTCTTTGACCGGCTATTTGAATATCTGGGTGCTTGTTCAGAGGCGGTTTAATGCTTTTTTTTTTTTTTTTAACTCTTTTCTATGTAAATGAAGTCTGCCGCTAATGGCCAAACAAACCTCAAATCCAGTTTTAGGAGGAATGGTGTGTGCCGTGAGATGTTGAGGAAGGGAAAGCCAAGTCAACTTTGCTTTCTGTTGCTTCTTTGACTCAATTCACAACTGTCCTTCAGTTCTTTTTTTTTTCTTTTTCTTACAGTTATTGTTTTTGTAAATTCTGGTGTTCTGCTGGTGGGACGTTTCAGATTGTCTACTGCCCCACAGTGAAAAAAGAATTTATTTTCTATGCTAAACATAAGCATTTTTAGGACAATCGGCTGGAATGTTAAGGGATTAACTAATTTTCTGAAGTTTTTTATTGTAAATCAGGATTTTTTTTTTACATTTTGTTTAGTTCTATATGCAAATTTTAGACTTTTTCAGTTAATTTTCTGATGTAAATTTGGGACTTTTTCATGTAAATTAGGAACTTTTCTACATTTTTTGAAGTCCTACATATAAATTTTGTACTTTTTAATGTAAATTTGACACTTTTTTCAATTAATTTTGTGAAGTTTTTCAGTTAAATTTGGGACTTCTTAAATCCATTTTGTGACGTTTTTCATGTAAATTTGAGACTTTTTTCATTTAATTTTGTGAAGGTTTTGATGATGATGACATATTTTATTTTGAACCAAAAAAACAAATAAGTGTAATAAAAATGTGACAGTATACAGTGTTCCGAAAGGAGAAGGAAGAATTCAACACTTATTTACTCCAACTTCTTTTTTCCCTAAATACAAACCAAGTGAAATATATACATATTACCTCTATTTAGAACCCCAAGTAGACATTTTTAACTATATTTTTATACACATCAACATTTACACCCATCCATCCCTACATACATACAGTCCATACATATGCATAAATATATTCCCAGCCCCAAACAACAGATATATACAGGACCGTCCCACCGACCATACAGGTATTCAGCCAGTGTTCCAGAATGAGTTTAATGTATCTTACATATTAAAACTACACCTCTAACGTATATCCTTTTAGCAAATAATGTTTATATCTCTTTTTGAACTGATTTCTGTTTGTACATAATTTCAGTTCCAACTCCAGACTGTTCCACAAATCCACCCCACAGACAGATATGCACATACTTTTCTTTGTTGTTCGAACCTTAGGTTTTGTAAAGTTTAAGTCTCCTCTCAAATTGTAACCATTGTCTCTTTTTTTGAATATGTGTTGTATATTGGTTGGAAGTTGATTATTAATTGCCCTGTACATTATTTGTGTTGTCTTAAATTTAACTAACTCCATGAACTTTATGGCATGTGATGTGACTTTAAAAACAGTGAATTGGTGTGGTCTCTATGTCCTGCATTATGTATTGTCCTTATAGCTTTTTTTGTAATGTGCAAAAAAAAAAAAAAAAAATACATGCGTACGACTGGAGTCATGGCCTAGTTGGTAGAGCCTCTGCCCCACAACCAGGAGACAGGGGTTCAAATCCCGGCCGGGTCATACCAAAGACCAGGTAAAAATGATACTTTCCACCTTCTAGCTTGGTGCTCAGCATAACAGAAAGGGGAAAGGAAAGTTATCACACTGAGCTACCAGAGGACTGACCCCCCCACTGTAGCTTTTACTAGCTGTGTGGCCTAAGGTCTCAAAATGGAGATAGGCGCTGCTCTATGCCAAAACGTTGTTGGTATAGGAATAATTAACATAGCTTTTTTTTGTAATGTGCATATTGACTGTAGGTTGGTTTTGTAGGTGTTTCCCCAGACCTTTATGCAGTAATTAAGAAATGGTAAAAACAGTGAATTGTACAGTACTAGTGCATACCCGTGCATGTCCGTAGAAACCCGTGCATGCCCATAGAGGGGATGCATTGGAACAGAATTCTTGCCAGTTACAGGACAGTTGGTATAGCAACACAGCACTGAGTGGCAATCACATGTGACGGCTTTTGTATGCAGAAAAACATAAAAATCACACAAAATATGCCCTGCCATCTGGGGCTGTTTGCCCCTGCTTGTTACTTCTTCTCCTGGCTGTCACTGTTCTGTGTTATGTTCTTCTTCTTCTTCTTTTAGATTTGATTGGCAGTTGGCAACCAGCTTACAGGTGTATTACCACCACTGACTTGATTATCATCACTCTATATCTTCTTCTTCTTTTAGATTTGATTGGCGGTTGGCAACCAGCTTACAGGTGCATTACCACCACTGACTTGATTATCATCACTCTATATCTTCTTCTTCTTCTCTTAGATTTGATCTTCGTATCAGGAGTTCTTATAAGGAGTTCTGAACAACTCGTTATGTGTGAAAACATTATCCGTCCTTGGCCTGTGTCCTCAGTGGCGTTCTTCTGTTAGAATATGATTGGTGGTTGGCAACCAGCCTACAGGTGCATTCTTCTTCTTCTTCTCTCGGTTACTGGCGGATAGCAAACAACTGAAAGGTGCATACCGCTACCTACTGTACAAGAGCGTGTAACATTGTCATCTGAATCTGACCCCTAAATTCTATGACTTAATCCTGTTATTTAAAAAAGAGAAAAGAGCCCTTCTCGTGATTCTTATTGCCTCTGCACCTCCATCTGTTCCCAGAATTCCAGTTAAATCCCATTCCCTACCGGCTTCTCAAACTTCATTTTCCATTATCTGTCTTTCATTTCCATACTTGTGACAGTGTAATAAGATGTGCTCGACATTTTCTTTACTCCACATTCTCTATATTTGTCACTTTTGCTTTTCCCCATGGTGAATAAAGTGCCGTTTAAACCTTTGTGATCCAGTCTGAGTCTTGCCATAATGATGTCTTCCCTCCTTTTGGTTGTTATGAAATTCTTTATTGCAATAGATTTTGGTATTTTGTAATACGATCTACATTTATGATCTTCATCCCATCTTTCTTGCCATAACTCAGTTCCTTTTTTGTTGATAACTGCTTTCCCTTCACCTTTTCCAAGAGACAATGGTATAGTGATCTCTTTTCCAAGAGCACATTTTGCTAATTTGTCTGCACAGTCATTCCCTTCCAACCCTTCATGTGCAGGAACCTAACCAAACTGAACTTCTCCACCACCCCTGTGTACCCTAAATAAACTGTGATATAGCTCAATCAACAAGTCTTCCCTTGTAGATTAAAAGTGTGTGTGAGACAGGGTGCAATGTACTCTTCTTCTTCGTCTTCTTCTTCTTCTTCGACTCCGACTCCGAGACCACTGGTTGACGGATAGGTGTGTTGTAATTCCAGTTCATGGACAAGATCATGAAAATCATAAAGACCCATGGTCTATATGACATCATAAAGACACATTTGTCTATGTGTTCTATGATGCCCGAGTTCAAAGACACATGGTCTATATGACATCATAAAGATACATTTGTCTATGTGTCCTATGATGCCTGAGTTCAAAGACACATGGTCTATGACATCATAAATACATATTTGTCTATGTGTCGTATAGAACGTCCTATGATGTTCAGGAAGAGATCATATGACGTCATAAAGACACATTTGTCTATGTGTCATAGGACGTCCTATGATCTCTGTGGTCTATGTGACACCATAAAGACAAATTTGACATGCACATAGACAAATCTATGTGTGACATCATAAAGACACATTTGTTGTCCTGTGATGTTCAGGCAGAGATCATAGGCCGTCCTATGATGTCCTATGAAGCGTGACAGACAGACACACACAGCATTCGGGGCCCGGCGGAGGGCCTGGAGCCTGTCATGTTGTCAAAATCCGTGGGTGCTGCTGAATGAATCCTTCATTCATCATCCACAGACAAAATCTCAAATGATGAAGAGCCCAAAGCAAAGACAGATGAAGAACTACATCAACTTATTCATGACATGATTGAATTTTACTCATCAGATTCTGGCAAGAATGACATAGAAAAGCACAGCCTTCCTGTGACTGAGCACTGCACTACTGCATCTAGAGAAGTCCTCACAGAGAGCAGTCCAAAACCATCTGATCCAACATCAGTGAAGACTAAAGAGAGAGGATGTTCCCCAGTCACTTTGGAAGCAGCTGCCACTTTCAGGAATGATAAAGAAAGGAGTCCTGTTGTTACAACAAAAATTGGCATCACATTGGCTGAAGTTGCTGAGAAGACTGTGCAGGGGGATGGAACCACTGTGTTTTCCAACTGAAGTAAACGGAACACCTGCTGAAAACAAAATTAACGCAGTAATCTCTCTGTCTGAAAACAAAGGTGTGGGAATTTCTTCTGTGAAGGTTTTAAAAGCTTCACAGTATGAAGATATTTCAGATCCAGAAGAATCAGCAGAAGGGAGCGTAAAAGATCCTTCACGTGAGGGTATAAGCAGTGATGAAAATTCCCAGTCTCTCAGTATGACTCTGGAAGTTATTTCAGTTCCAACTGAAGTTTCTGGAGCCACCAGTAAGAAACATGAGCATGTGGAGGGTCAAGACCAGATGGAAAGCATTTCAGATGAGGACCTCATTAGAGAGAAGATAACTTCCCAAAAGATGGAAATCATTAGCTTATCACATCAGTCACATACTTCCCCTTCTGTGTTGACATGTCAAGAAGACACTGAAGATGAAGCAGACAGTGAAGATGAGTCTAGACAGTGAGTGGATGGTCTTTCCTGTTAGCATGTTAGGAGTGAAGTGGGAACCCACAGGTGAAGCTGACCAGGAAGACTCAGAAAGCATTCTGCATGAGGATGATGGTGAACATGAAGTTGTAGAAGAGCTGCGTGCCACAGATCCCCTAATGAATGAGTTGGCCATTCCTGACCCAACCCCAGAACCTGATTCTTCTTTTCCTCAGATGGAGGTCTTTGACACACCTAAGGAACAAGCGCTAGGACTATTTGGACAAGTAAAAGTATGCACACCATGGTCCTTCAAGCTCCCTCTTTCCTGGTGCAGGTCTAAAACACCAGATGCACCTCAGAACAGGAGAGAGACACAAGACGAGGATGACTGTGACACTGAAGACAGTTGTGATTACTCATCTGATTCAGGACATAACTTTATGACACCGTTATCTTCAGATGGCTTAGAGGCTGAAAATGAGAATGAAGGTACTGAAAAGGAAAAAAAGAATGAAGGTATTGAAAATTTGCAAGTGTGTCAAATCATCAGCAAAAAAGCAGATGCTGTAATAAGTCTTCTCTCTGACTCGGAGGATGAAAATAACCAAAGTTCAGCTGCTCGCTGTAACAGAGAACTTACAAAGAACATGTCAGAAAGGAGACCTTCACCTGTAGACTCTCCAGATCTGGAGTGCTTGACTCCATGCCATAAAGAAGTGAGGCAGGCTGGTACTGGAACTAAGACTGTTAATAAACAGGGATCCACATGAAGGTCTACTGGTGTAATAATAATCTCAGACTCAGAGGATGAGAGTAATGAAAATGGTATTAACCTAATGAAGAGGGAGAGAGAGGGAGAGAGGAAAGAGAGAGGGAAAGATGGAGAAGGGGAGAGAGAGAGAGGGAGAGGGAGAACAGATAAAATGTCTGTGTGACATCATAAAGACAAATTGTCCTATGATCTCTGTGGGCTATGTGACTTCATAAAGACACATTTGTTGTCCTATGATGCCTGAGATCATAGGATGTCCTATGATGTTCAGGCAGAGATCATAGGCCGTCCTATGATGTCCTGTGAAGCGTGACACACAGACACACACACAGATTTCTTGCTTTTATAGAATGATGATAAGTTTAAATACTTTGCAAGCAGTTTCATGAAATGGTCAGTCAGAAAGAAACTCATACCGGCTCGGACGTCGCCCGGGTGAACAAGGTCAGGAGTTCCTGGCAGTGGAAGGCGAGAGGACAGAGCTGCATGGAGGAATCTGATCAGACCTAAATGAAACAGTCATTGTCGCCCCCGACAGACTGCTATGATGATGATGATGATAAGTTTAAGGATTTATAGTGAGTTTTAGAGCAGCTGATCACAGTAGAGATGATTTAGAGGGAAGTACGTGACGGTAATGCACCTGTAAGCTGGTTGCCAACCACCAGTTAAATCTAAAAGAAGAAGAAGAAGAAGGATTCTTGTCTTCCCCAGTATCCCTATACATTTTGCTAACTTGGCCCGGATGTGACTGATGTGAGGTTTCCAGGAGATTTTTTTTGTCTAGCGTCACCCCCAGAAATCTATTTTCCTGTACTATTACAATTCTGGTATCATCTATCTTTACAATTATTTCATAATTTATTTTATGATTTACAACAACAACATAATCCTTGGTTTTGTTTTTTTTTCAAATTTAGGGATTATTTTTGTTGAACCACTAACCTTTTCATTTCTGTTGTAAACAACTCTAAAAGCTGCTGTAAATTCTCACCAGTGCAAAGGATATCTGTGTCATCCACAAACAAAATAAATTTCAGAATTTTTGATACTTGGCATATGTCATTTATATAAAAAAGAGTTTGGGTCCTAAAACTGACCCCTGGGGCACACCACAAGTGATGTCCATGAATGGTGATTTACGCTCACCTATTTGTACAAATTGTTGTCTGTTACTTAAATAACTTTCCACCCAACTCAGTCCAACCTCTCTTCTCCCATACCTTTCCAATTTACTCAGTAGAATTCTGTGGTCAATGGTGTCAAAAGCTTTCTTTAAAACCTATAAATACTCCGACAGCAAACTTTTTTTTTTTATCTATGCAACTTGTGATTTTTTCTGCAAGTTCGATCAGTGCCAACAATGTAGATCTGTCCGCTCTAAAACGTACGTTTATGAATGTAAATGCGGTTTTATGAATGAAAGTGAACCTGTAACCACGTGACATCTGATCCTTGCGATAGGAGGATTAGACCAAAATAATCACACCTTCTTCTTCTTCTTCTTCTTCTTCTTCTTCTTCTTCTTCTTCTTCTTCTCTCAGCTATTGGCGGATAGCAAACAACTGAAAGGTGCTTACCGCCACCTACTGTACAAGAGTGTGTAGCATTATGTCATCTGAGCCCGACCCCATCCGCCACTGACTTGATTATCATTGCTCTATATCTTCTTCTTCTTTATTTAGATTTGGCGGTTGGCAACCAGCCTACAGGTGCATTACCACCATGTACTTCACTCTGTATCATCACTCTATCTGGTCAGGAGCTGTAGTCCTATCGTCATCACTCTATCTTTGTATAAGGAGTTCTTATAAGGAGTTCTGAACAACTTATGTGTGAAAAAAATTATCCATCCTTGGACTGTGTCCTCGGTGTCGTCAATAGCTGTGCCAGCCGGCCAGCCAGCTAGTTTACACCTTAACCAGACCTCATTGGAAATGGTGATGTCCTATGAAGACTAACTAATCACACCTGGGGATGCACACCTTATACTGTATATACCCCTTGCATCCACCCATTCTTCCTCTTGCTAACGACTGGGAGGAGCTTGCCTTCACTGACAAAGGACAATGAATGGATACAGGTTCACTGTCATTCAAAAAAACTCATTTACATCCATAAATATATGAACCATGAATATATGAACCTGTAACCACGTGGCAGCCATATACCAAATGAGTCTTGAGGAGAATGGAAGTGGCGTCACCCACAGGTTGAAGGAGCATAATGCCCCAAACACGCCATTAAGCACAAACACAATCAGATGAGTTTTGCTCCCTCATTGTACTTAACTGAGTTGGTACGAGTTAAGCCGGTTCCTCCGGGTAACCAGAGCTGAAACAAACCCTTTTGAGCAAAAGGCACACATGCCGGCTTACATAAGGGAGACTAAGATACAACTTAAGAATCTGCTGCGACCCCTAGAACAGATGAGGGGATGACTGATGAGGCCAGATTGAGCCTATAGAAGTGGGTGAATGCTGAGGAAGAAACCCAGCCAGCGGCTGCACATACATTCTCCAGGGATGGAGTGTGTCTTAAATCATGCTGCTTCTATTTATATGGATGCCGAGAGAAACGCAATTTCATCTTGCCTGTACTACAGTTGTATGTACAGCAATATGACAAAGTTTGATTTGATTTGATTTTTGATTTGATTTGATGCACCCCTAAACAACACCAACATAGTGCCATTTCCCAAATCGAGTGAGCCACCAGCCTATCTGGTGGTTCCGCTCCAACCTGTACATATGTGAAAGCAATCAGGTCAACTATCCAATGGGACAGACGCTGCTTAGAGATAAGCCTGCCCATCATGGATTCCCCATAGGACACAAAAAGCCTGTCTGAAGAACGGACAGACCTCATACGGTCAACATAAAGCTTAAGGGCCCATACTGGGCACAAACTATGGAGCCTCTCAGTCTCTGAAGAGGTGTACGGGGGGTGGGGGTGGGGTTAGAAGGCCTCAAGCATAAGAGGGTGGGAAACAAACCCAGTAGCCAGCACCTTGGGCTGAAAAGCTGTGTTGGACCATAGATGAACCACCTGATCACCATCAAACCTAAGGCATGCTGCATCCACAGAGAGCACATGCAGTTCACCAACCCTCTTGGCTGAGATGATTGTCAAGAGAAAAGCAGTCTTCCAAGAGAGCAGATGAAGGTCAGCACTGGGAAGTGGCTCAAAGGAGGTAAGCATAAAGCCCTAAGAACTGTCTGGAGATTCCAAGTGGGCAGCAACGAACGCCAAGATGGACGGCTCCATTTCATGCCTCCCCAAAACTGCTTAGCCAAGGGATGTGCCCCAGGAGACAAGCCATCACATTTCTCATAGACAGTTGACACCGCCGCCAGGTAGCCCCTGATGGTCTGACCTAGGGTGAAGAGGTACTGGAGGAAAGACAAGATGACAGATGTGACATGTCAAGGGATTCTCCCCCTTGGGCCGACACCAGTTTGAAAATACTCTCCACTTCCCACTGTATTGCAGCTGGGTAGATGGGGTCCATGAAGCCTGCACGGTGTCTACAACCTCCTTCTCCATGCCAAGTTTATACAATTGCTCCCATTCAATGGCCATACATGAAGCCTCAGGAGCTGGGGATTTCTATGCCAAATCCTGCCCTGTGCCTGTGAGAGCATGTCCCGTCTGATTGGGAGAGGCCAAGGACGGCCCTCCAACATCTCATGGATCTCCGCCAGTCATGGTGTTTGTGGCCAGTTTGGGGCTATCAAAATTACTTGAACAGACAGTTGCCTCACCTTCGCGAGGAAACCATCAGAAGAGGCAGTGGCAGAAAGGCAAACAGTTTCACTGGAGGCCAGGCAACGCTCAAACCATCTGTACCTAACGGACCTAGCGGGCTGTGCATCGAGGCCCAGAGAGTGCAGTGGGTGTTCTCTGCCATCGCAAACAGGTCTGCTTCCGCCTGACCAAACCGAAGCCAGATCTGCTCGACTATCTCTGGATGCAGTTGCCACTCGCCAAGATGGGGAGCCTCTCGTGACAGCAGATCTGCTGCTATGCTCTGGGGCCCCGGCAAGTGAAACGCCCTCAGGAACATACCTTTGGCCAAAACCCACAAGAGCAGATGGCGCGCCCTCGCATGGAGAGAGGGGGACCTCAGACCGCCCTGCCAGTTGATATACGACACCACAGCTGTGCTGTCCGTTCACACCAGAACTTTTCTGCCCTGAATGACCAGAAGAAAATGTCTCAGAGCCAAACGTACTGCCTCCATCTCGAGATGATTTATATGCCAAGACTGCTGAGCCAGAGTCCAGTGCCCCTGAACAAATCTGCCCTCCCAGACTGCACCCCAGCCTGTTAGGGAGGTGTTGGTTGTAATGGTCACCCTGCAGCCCTCTTGGCCCAGGTGAACACCATCTCGGACTGCTGAGGAGTATCTCCACCACCTGAGAACCATGAGGTCCTTTTTGGAAAGAGCTGGCCTCCTTCTTTTGTCTCTGGACAAGTCACCTTCTGAAGCGTGAACTACCGTTGAAGAGAATGAGCACGTAAAAGACCCAGTGGCACCACCTGGGCAGTTGCAGCAAAGAAGCCTAAGATCCTCTGGCACTGCTGCACTGATACAGTCCTTTGTGAAATGCAGCTCTCGATGCATTCCCTGATCGTATGTTCCCTCTTTGGAGTCAGGGGTGCCCTCATGGCAACTGAATCCAGAGTGAGCACCAAGTACTCGACAATCCTGAAGGAACCATGAGGAACTTCCTGTGGCCGGATTTATGGGAATATGAAAGTCAGCATCGCAAAGGTCCATTGCTGTGAACCAATCGCCTGGCCCTATTGCCTGAATAATGTCCTTAGTCTGAACACTGGACAAGGGAGTGCCTTGAGACCCCCGGTTCACGTAGTTAGTTATTTAATTCCCTCCCACAGCACGTGGGACACCATAGGGTGTATAGGGTGGCACTGATCTCCGTTCCTCTGGCCTTAGGCCACACAGCCACTGTAAGGAGTGAAAGCTACAGTGTGTGTGTGTACGGGGGGGGGGGCGTCCTCTGGTAGCCCCGTGCGTCACGCGCCAAACCGCTTGGAGACAAGGAATGGTGGGCAGTGCTGGCCTAATGGTGATGAATATGAACTGGTGAGCGGAGGGTGATGGGTTCGATCCCTGGACTGGCAGGATTAGATCTGAGTGGGACAGATAACATAGCAGTGTTTGCCCCACCCTCATTAC
The DNA here is from genome assembly GCA_020510985.1 of Pholidichthys leucotaenia. Taxonomy (NCBI): domain Eukaryota; kingdom Metazoa; phylum Chordata; class Actinopteri; order Cichliformes; family Pholidichthyidae; genus Pholidichthys; species Pholidichthys leucotaenia. Next base: position 44,901,575 of record CM035848.1, on the reverse strand, counting down.
CCCCACTGAGGTGCCCTTGAGTAAGGCCCTTAACCCTAACTGCTCCAGTGGAGCTGCTCAGTGGTCACAGGTCAGCCTGTAGTTGTACTGGGCAGCTTTCTGGTGTGAATGATTAACTGTGTGAATGAACAGGGCGTCCTTGAAAAAGACAGGTTGCCTCTCAATGGAACTACCCTGTATAAATAAAGCTTAAATAAATAAATAAAAATAAAAAATAGGCAGTATAAAAAGCTTTGCCTCTCTTCTCCTGTAGACAGAGACTTATTACATTCTTTCCCAGCAGGACAGAGACCTCGCTGCCTAGAACCACGCAAAGAGTGTCCTCCTTATTTTTGCTTCCAGAACCCCTTGAAGTTGAGAAATAAGATCTGAATTGTAGTCAGTATCCACACTTCAGTGCATTGATCAACATGGACATGAGGTGCACCGACGCCAACTCATGAGGTGTGCTGCAGAGAAGGTTGACGTCAGGGGAAGCGTACCATGAGAGATGCTAGCGGGGTTTGGCAGGACCATGGCCTACACGCTTCTGAGACCATGGACGTGAGTGCTGCTGAACCTGCATCCGCTGCCGAGAGGTCCTCTGCCTCGGGTGACCCAAGCTCTGAAAAGAACCTGGCTCTGTGAAACGAAGCTGCTGTGGGTTCTCACCCCCTCAAGAGGTCTCCAGACGCTTGACCTGGATGGTCCTGACACCTCGTCCAACACCGTCTCTGCTGCTGGCCCAAAGACCTCACCAGGCACTACCGCAGCCTTCAAAACAGCAGCCTTGTCCATATCTGCCAATCCAGACTGACCAAACCACACATGCCGCCGGGCCATGGTCAGCTGGCCAGAGAGTTCCCAAGTGCTGTAGCCTGTGAGCTAGCTCCTTGAATCACAGTGTCCACCACCTTTACCAACTCCAAAGGTCAGTTCCGCTTTTGACTCTAGGTCCCTTATCAGACCTTCAAAATACACTAAAAGAAGTGTATTAGCATTTGCCAGCCTACAGGCCATAGCCACAGACTGGTAGGCAGTAGCCACTCACCCATCAGTGGCATTTTACTTGCCATTAGGGTGGCGTATAGACTTGCTGTCTGTGGGGAAGCGCCAACCAGCAGTGCACAAGTAGAGTCATCTTCAACGCACCATCCAAGCCCTGCTTCGCAGCACCATTCAAAATACTGAGTCCAGAGCGAGAGGCAGCAGCCAACTAAGACGCATCCACTACTGCTGCAGATGTTCCACACGGTCAGGATAACTGACAAGGGAACCCGCCTCTGGGTTGCAGGACCTCTGTCCCAAGCTGAAGCCCTAGGCAGAGAAGATGGGGGAGGAAGCCCCGCAGCTGATGCTGCCCAGAGAGCCGTGCCCTTACAGATACTTCATAGGGCTCAGGAAAGTCTTCTCGGCCGAGGAGTCACTGTCGGCTTCATCGTCATCCTCAGAGAGACATCCACTCTCCCAATGGCACCACAGCCAGAGCTTATGGTCTTACGCAAGAGGCCACAAGAGACAATGCATCAGGATGTGGTCTCAAGGCACAAACAGGGGCCTGGTGTGGCATACCCCAAAGGCGATGGTGATTTGCAGCCATATGTTCAATGGTGTTACGCATTTCCTCCATGTGGTTGACTTCCTTCAATCCACTACTGCTTCCTGCTGGCCTTCCCAGTTCCAATTGGAGCACTTAAACCTGGAAGGATGGAGCCCTGTGCTGGTGGCATACCAGTGTCCAGGCTATTTCCGCCTCCTTCTTTCACCACAGAAGCAACTAGAAAAGCACTCGGAGAGCACAGACCTCCACCAAGCGCCACAGTTCCCCCTATACAGTGTTTGTGTGTACGTTTTCAGATTCCTTGACCATGAAAACATATGACTAGCAATTGGATTCACAATGATAGGATTAGTGGTTCAGTAGTTATTCACGAAAATCGCATTTTCCGTAATGGCGGTTTTCTTTTGGACGGTGATCCGGATCACCACCAAAATCTAATCATCTGTAGGATACCCCATTTCTGACAATCTCTGAAAATTTCATGAAAATCCGTCCATAACTTTTTGAGTTATCTTGCTAACAAACAAACAAACAAACAAACAAACAAACAAACAGACAAACCAACGCCGATGAAAACATAACCTCCTTGGCGGAGGTAATAACTATGCCTCCAGGAGAGCAATAGGAGAGAAAGCAAGATAGTTATTCTCATTATTATTAATATTGTTGTTATAAACAGGCCAAAGGGCTGTTCCATGAGGTACAAGCGCGCTAGTCATAAGACAACATAGAAATATAAGATTTCAGTTCCCACCTGTATGCAGTACCACTGCCCTACAAAAGGTGGCGAGAGTGCACCAAGCACATGTGCACTCAGTACCCAAAGAAGACGTCTTTTTTTTTTTTTTTAGAAGACGACTGTCATTTGAGAAAAAAGAAACAACACAGAATTAATGGCAAATTGTACCATGCTGTTAAACTGTTAAGCAATTCCTCCTTGACGATGTCAAAAATATATCACATATCCCAAGCAGATAAAGCTTTTAAGCTGTAAAACAGTTCTTCTGCCTGAAGAGAAGGTACAAAATACATCACAAACCTTAAGCAGGTAAGGGTAGTACATACCTCACACTGCTAAACTGATAACAGTTCCGGCTGAAAAGAAGGCAAGTTTATATTACATACCTCAAGCAGGCACGGTCAGTGCACATCATGCTACACAGCTGCTGCAAACCTTCTCTCATTCAGCAGAAAAACAGAATTTTATAACACAGCGATGGGGTGCCCAGGGTAAGGCAGCCCAAACAGCACACAAAACACAATGTTTAACAGACTGGTATAAGCTCTTACCGACCAGGAGGATAGAAAGAGGAAGAATGGGTGGATGCAAGGGGTATATATAAGGTGTACATCCACAGGTGTGATTAATTTGGTATAATGCTCCTGTCCCGAGGATCATAGTCACATGGTTACAGGTTCACTGAAATGAAATAAAACCATACTGACTGTGAGGAGGTTGTGTTTTTCAATGAAATGATCCAGTCTTTTGATAAAAATTTTTTCAAGTATTTTGGAGAAATACAATTTCATGTAAACATGGGGCTTCTTCATGTAAGTTGGGAACTTTTTTACATTTTGTGAAGTTCTACATGTAAATTTGGGACTTTTTTATGTAAATGTGGGACTTTTTTCAATTGATTTTATGAAGTTTTGCCACTTATATTTAGGACTTTTTAAAATCTATTTTGTCAGGTTTTTCATGTAAATTTGGGACTTTTTTCATGTCAATTTGGAACTGTTTAATATTTTTTTGAAGGTCTTCATGTAAATTTGAGACTTTTTTCCAATTAATTTTATGAAGATTTCATGTAAATTTGGGACTTTTTTAATGAATTTTTTGAAGTTCTTCATGTCAATTTGGGACTTTTTTTAAGTTATGGGAAGTTCAAGTAAATTTTAATTTTGTTGTTTTTTATACAAATTTGGGAGTTTTTCATGTAAATAAGAAATTTTTTAAAATTTTGTGATGCTCTTCATGTAAATTTGGTACTTTTTTAAATTACATGAACTTCTTCATATAAATTTGGGACTTTTTTCAATTAATTTTATGAAGTTTTTCATATAAATTTGGGACTTTTTTCATGTTAATTAGGAACTTTTTTTAAATTTTGTGAAGCTCTTCATGTAAATTTGGAAGTTTTTTCATGTAAATTTGTTAAGTTTTTCAATTAATTTTGTAAAGTTCTTCATGTCAATGTGGGGCTTTTTTAAAATTATGTGAAGTTCTTCAAGTAAATTTTAATTTTGTTCTTTTTTATATAAATTTGGGACTTTTTCATGTATATTAGGAATTTTTTAAAATTTTGTGAAGCTCTTCATATAAATTTGGGACTTTTTTCATGTAAATTAGGAAGTTTTTAAATTTTGTGAAGCTCTTCATGTAAATTTGGAAGTTTTTTCATGTAAATTTGTTATGTTTTTCAATTAATTTTGTGAAGTTTTTCATGTAAATTTGGGACTGTTTTTTAACCTCTTAAAATTCTGGTGTTCTGGTGGTGGGACAGTTCAAACTTCTTACTACCACTCACTGAAGAAAGAATTAGAATTTATTTCCAATGCTAAATTTAGGCACGTTTAGGAAAACTGGCTGAATGCTAAGGGGTTAAACTTTTGGGAAACTAATTTATGGTTGGTTTGTTTGTTTTTGAAAGCTAACGAAGCTAATAAAAAAAGAGAGTCAATGAAGGAAATGACAGAAAAAAGCAAAAGTGTGAGCAGTGAAAATGAAAATATGTTTTGTAAAAAAAATTATAACTAATTTGTTTAAAGTCAGGAGTTTTGCTTTAGAGATGAAATATTTTATGCAAGATTGTTATTTTTGTTTGATATTCAAGAAGTTTTCTATTACACGTTTAGTCCCAAATCTAATCCCATAAATGATTAGCATGAACCTAGAACACAACACTACAGTTACTGGGCTGTCTATCTCTTTTCAAGAAGCACCTCACTATTGAAATTAAGGTACACAAGACATTACAGCTGTCACATATACGAGGGGGGGCTGAAAAGTTCATGGTGGTCAAATTTGACCAAATGTGGTTTATTAATGTGGTGTAGCACCTTGGGGGAGTCAGATTATTTAGCATCTCAGAAAAGACAGTGGATAAGCATGGGAGAACAATGCTCAGGAGGTTCCTGGCGAGATAGCAGGAAGGAGTCAAGGACATAGGGGGTTGAATGCAGTGTAATGCAAATGTCATGTGTGTGGAGAAATGCCATGAAACTTGTGAAGAGTGATTTGGGTAAAAGAAGAGTGCCTGCTGAAATGTCTCATTCTGTTCTGTGCTTGAGAGATGTGAAGTGTGTAATAAACCATCTGCCATGAATCTGCCTCTTATTTCACACACTCCACACTGGTGACCCAAGACGTGTTATGGAACACGAGGCAAGAACCCTGGTGCCGGCCCAGTCAGGAAGCTCCAGCGAGGCGGCAGCAATCCCACAGACAGCCCGGACTGGAACCCCCAGCCACGCGTGTGCGTTTCAGTCAAGCTACCGGATTTCTGACAGCACAACCCGCGCTCTTGGTTCCACCACACCGAGGCCCAGTTCGCCCTCCGGGGAGTAACGGCAGACGACACCAGATTCTACCATGCAGTCGCAGCGCTGGACGCCCGCACAGCTCAGCAGGTAGTGAGCCTGCTCGATCAGCCTCCAGCCAGCAACAAATACGAGGCGCTCAAGGCTGCGCTCACTCGGTGCTACACGCTCTCGGAATGTGAGAGAGCGGAGAGGCTCCTGACGCGGGCCGAGTTAGGAGATGGTTTGGCCGTAGACCTGATGGAGAAGATGCTGGCGTTAATGGGCACGGACGACGGGCACTTTCTGTTTGCCCACCTCTTCCTCCGGAACCTTCCAACAGTGGTGAGAGCGGTTCTGGCCAATTCGCCGTTGCTGGCCGCGCGTGACTACCACGCGCTAGCCCAGGAGGCAGACCGGATCATCCTCACCAGCCGGGCGATCACAGTCAACGCAGCGGCGGCGGAGCCCAGCGAGACGACCAGAGGAGGCGAGGAGCCACCGACGGTAGCAGCAGCAGGAGCCAAGGAGCGCCAGAGAGACATGCTCTGTTTCTACCACCGCCGCTTCGGAGAGAACGCACGCAGATGTGCGTCACCGTGCCAATTCAAGCGCTCGGGAAAATGCCGAGGTCGGTGGTCGGTAGCAGCTGCGACCCTCAGTGAAGAGAACAAGCTGCTCTACTTGATGGACGCGCGCTTGGGGAGGTGTTTCCTCGTGGACACCGGAGCCCAGAAGAGCTTCATCCTGCTGACCTACGCTGACCAGCTGGCAGGACCTAGCGGCCCCGAGATGTTGGCAGCAAACAGCTCGGAAATTAAGACCTTTGGTGAGAGGACACTGATCTTATCTCTACATGGCCGTACATATGAGTGGACTTTTGTCGTAGCAGCACTGAATTACCATATCCTGGGGGCTGATTTTCTGTGTGCACATGGTTTACTGGTTGATGTGGCTAACAGGCGCCTGGTTAATGCACTGTCCTTTGATTCGCTCCCCTGTATAGCTCAAGTGACCCAGCCAACAGCACAGGCCAACGTCACAGCTCCAGGCGGTAAGTTCCACACACTGCTCACTCAGTTCCCAGCACTCACGGTCCCGACGTTTACGGCGGCCATCGCTAAACACGGGGTGGAGCACTTTATCACCACCACCGGGCCGCCCGTTTTTGCGAGACCTCGGCGCTTGGACGCAGCTAAACTGGCCATAGCACGCAAGGAGTTCGCCAACCTGGAAAGGTTGGGCTGCACGGTGGCGCAGTGGTTAGCACTGCGGCAGCACAGTTTTACCCTCGGCCGGGGGATCGCGGGGATCATGAGATCGTGGGTTCGATCCCCGCCCCCGGCCAACAGTGATCTGTGTGGAGTTTGCATGTTCTCCCCGTGTTTGCGTGGGTTTACTCCGGGATTTCTCCGGTTTCCTCCCACATGCTAAAAACATGCAGGTTAGGGAGTTAAGGGGTGCTTGCGCACGCAGCGACCGGCAGCTGGTGGCTTGTCACCAGACTGCAAAAACAAATCTACCTACGGGTACAAAATAAGTACAAAAAAAAATTAAAAAAAGAAATCATCAGGCGTTCGAACAGCCCATGGGCATCCCCGCTACACATGGTCCCTAAGGCTGAGGGATCGTGGCGACCGTGCGGTGATTTCCGCAGGTTGAACAACGCCACAGTGCACGACTGCTACCCAATTCCCCACATACAGGATTTTTCCGTTCACCTCGCCGGAGCACACATTTTTTCCAAAATAGACCTGGTCCGCGGTTACCACCAAGTCCCAGTGCGCGCGGAGGACGTACCCAAAACAGCGGTAACTAGAAAAGCACTCGGAGAGCGCAGACCTCCGCCAAGCACCACAGTTCCCCCCATACAGTGTTTGTGTGTATGTTTTCAGATTCCTTGACCATGAAAACATATGACTAGCAATTGGATTGACAATGATAGGATTAGTGGTTCAGTAGTTATTCACGAAAATGACATTTTCCATAATGGCGGCCACAGTTCCGCCCATACAGTGTTTGTGTGCATGTTTTCAGATTGCTTGACCATGAAAACTTATGACTAGCAATTGGATTGACAATGATAGGATTAGTGGTTCAGTAGTTATTCACGAAAATGGCATTTTCCGTAATGGCGGTTTTCTTCTGGAGGGTGATCTGGATCATCCCCAAAATTTAATCAGTTCTTCCTTGTACCATTTCCAACAATGCCTGAAAGTTTCATCGAAATCCGTCCAAAACTTTTTGAGTTATCTTGCTAACCAACAGACAGACAGACAGACAGACAAACCCCTGCAAAAACATAACCTCCTGGCGGAGGTAATAACTCCGTTCGGTCTATTCGAGTTCCTGCGCATGCCATTCGGGTTAAAAGGCGCGGCACAGACATTCCAGCGCATGATAGATGCAGTGCTGCGCGATCTCCCGTTCGTGTTCGTCTACCTGGACGATATCCTGGTAGCCAGTGCGTCCGAAGACGACACGAAACCCACCTCACAACGGTTTTCCGGAGGTTGGAGGAGCACGGGTTAATAATCAACCCGGTGAAATGCCAGTTCGGCGTGACGGAGATTGATTTTTTGGGGCACTGCGTCTCCCCGGAAGGAGCGATCCCGCTGTCCGACAAAGTGCGCGCCGTGGCAGTTTTTCCCCGGCCTCAGACGGTCAGGGCGCTGCAGGAATTTTTGGGGATGGTGAACTTTTATAACCGTTTCCTTCCCCGTGTGGCGCAGCTCATGCAACCATTGTACGCCGCGCTCAAGAGACAGAAACCCGCGGATAGGGTCGAATGGACCCCGGAGCGAGAGCGGGCGTTCTCGGAGGTTAAAGCAGCCCTGGCAAACGCTGCACTGCTGGTGCATCTGGACCCGGCGGCCCGGATAGCGCTCACCACCGACGCTTCAGACATGGCCATAGGGGCTGTCGTAGAGCAGCGCGTCGCCGGGGCTTGGCAGCCGCTCGCCTTTTTCAGCAGAACTTTGCGCGACAGCGAACGTAAATACAGCACGTTTGACAGGGAATTACTCGCTCTCCACCTGGCCATACGCCACTTCCAGTTCTGGCTGGAAGGGCGCAGCTTCACCGCGTTTGTGGACCACAAGCCGCTAACATTCGCGATGGCCAAGGTTTCAGAACCATGGTTGGGCCGGCAGCAGAGACAGCTGGCCGCGATCTCAGAGTTTACTACCGATATTCAGCATGTGTCGGGTAAACTGAACATGGTGGCGGACTGCCTCTCGCGCGCCGTGGTGGCCCCGGTCTACGTGGGGATAGATTACGCAGCCATGGCCGCGGAGCAGATTAGCGATGCAGACGTGCGCGTGCTCCAGTCTGGACCAACAGGGTTAAGGCTGGAGAGCAGGGTGCTGCAAGATGGTGGCTCCTCCCTAATCTGCAATGTCTCCACGGGACGCCCGCGTCCGGTGGTCCCGGTCGCGTGGCGCTGCCGCGTCTTTGAGTCGGTTCACACTCTGGCGCACCCAGGAGTACACACGTCGGTCAAAATGGTGGGAGAGAAGTTTGTGTGGCCGAGCCTACGCAAACAAGTAAAAGAGTGGGCTGCAGCCTGCATTGCGTGCAAACAAGCCAAGGTACACAGACACACGAAGGCTCCCTTGGAGCCGTTTCGGGTACCGGCTAAGAGGTTTGACCATGTTCACGTGGACCTCGGTGGCCCCCTCCCGCCATCACAAGGGTGCACGCACCTCCTGACAGTGGTGGACCGCACCACGTGCTGGCCAGAAGCAGTCCCGCTGGAGGTAACCACGTCCGCGGACGTAGCACGCGCTTTTTTAACAGCATGGGTGGCGCGTTTTGGAGTCCCGTTGGACATTACGTCCGACAGGGGCCCTCAATTTGTTTCTGAACTCTGGTCTGCGATGGCCCGCAGCCTGGGTGTTACAATTCACCGCACAACCGCGTACAACCCACAGACCAATGGTTTATGCGAGCGTTTTCATAGATCACTGAAAACAGCGCTCAGGGCTTCACTGACGGATGCAAATTGGGTAGACAGTTTGCTGTGGGTTTTATTGGGGTTGCGCTCTGCGCCAAAAGAGGATTTGGAAGCTTCCTCGGCACAGCTCGTTTTTGCGCAGCCCCTATGGCTGCCCGGGGAATTTCTACCAGATAATCCCGCGCCAGACAGCTGCCCATCTCAGCTTTTGCAGCGTAGCGCAAACACAGGCATGCTGCCAGGCCCTGCCCACCACAGTTTTCCGCGTGTTTTTGTGCCTAAGACTTTGAAGAGCGCGGAGTTTGTGTTCGTCAGACACAACGCCCACCGCCCTCCATTGCGCCCACCCTATGATGGACCGTTCAGAGTGTTGGAAACAGGGGATAAGCATTTTTTGCTTGACTTGGGGGGTAGGCGGGAGAAGATTGGCATAGACAGACTCAAACCCGCTTTCGTTGTGGCGGACGAGCAAGTGCTGTTGGCTTGGGCCCCTCGGCGTGGAAGACCCCCACGGAGAGCTCCCCAGGGAAACGATTCACCAGAGCAGCCACACGGACAGACCGAAGTGCCCCCCCCCCCCGTCACGGCCCACCCGCAGTCAGACACACTCCCAGCAGCCCCCCACCGGCACAGCAGCGCCACGGAGGCAGTAAACCCCAGTTACAGCAGATACGGGAGGAGACGGAAGCCCAAACGGCGTGTGGACTGATGTTCTGTTGTTCTATCTAAGATGCTGGGGGGGGCAGTGTAGCACCTTGGGGGAGTCAGATTATTTAACATCTCAGACAAGAGACAGTGGATAAGCATGGGAGAACAATGCTCAGGAGGTTTCTGGCGAGATAGCAGGAAGGAGTCAAGGACGTAGGGGGTTGAATGCAGTGTAATGCAAATGTCATGTTGTGTGTGGAGAAATGCCATGAAACTTGTGAAGAGTGATTTGGGTAAAAGAAGAGTGCCTGCTGAAATGTTTCATTCTGTTCTGTGCTTGAGAGATGTGAAGTGTGTAATAAACCATCTGCCATGAATCTGCCTCTTATTTCACACACTCCACAGTGGTTTATTTTCCAACATAGTCTCCCCTTCAGTTCACATACTTCTTTCATCGGTGTTGCAGTGCATGGATCACTGCAGCTGAAAAATAAACCACATTTGGTCAATTATTTATCCTTTTTTTTTTTTTTTTTTTTTTTTTTTTCTTTTTTTTTTTTTTCCTTTGAAAGACAAAAGTAAAATAGAAAGATGTCTTTACCTTCTTTACATGTTTCAACTGCACTGCAGCCTTCATCAGAAGAGTCAGCTGATTGCTGCCAGGTGACATTTATCAGCTGATTTTCGTAGGCGGGGCCAGCTCAGCAGATCTGTCAGATCCGCTGAGCCGGCCCCGCCTCCCGCCGTCAGATGGTCTCTGGAGAATGTGGTCCCAGGTGTGAGAAAGCATAAAGGCCCCCTCATCTCGGTTCATGGTGTCTTTTCCCCGCTTTCTGATCTCTATTGCCTCCTTGATCCAACGTTTGTGTCTGTTGCTCTCCGATCCAATAATTTTTGTGTTGTCCCAGTCCATGATGTGATTATTTCTTTTGCAGTGGTCCGATATAGCTGATTTTAATGTTTCTTGTTCTGCTTTTTCTTTTTTTGATCTTGTGAGTCGTCCTTGCGTTTCCTTCTCACATTCCTTTTGGTGTTCTTTTTTCTTGTGGTGAATAATCTTCCGGTTTCTCCAATGTAGGTTTTGTTACATGATCTGCATGATATTTCATATAATACATTGCATTTATTGTCTTGTTCTATTCTGTCCTTGGGGTGTACTAATAACTGTCTTAATTTTTTGTGTGGTTTGACTGCTGTGTTTATTTTGTATTTTTTCATGATCCTTTGAATTGGTTCCGTGATCCCTCGTATGTATGGTATAGTTATGGTTTCCTTGTTTTTGATTTCAGCTTTTGTTCTGTGTCTTGTGTCCTGTTTATTTTCTTTGGGAGGCGGGGCCGGCTCAGCGGATCTGACAGATCTGCTGAGCTGGCCCCGCCTACGAAAATCAGCTGATAAATGTCACCTGGCAGCAATCAGCTGACTCTTCTGATGAAGGCTGCAGTGCAGTTGAAACATGTAAAGAAGGTAAAGACATCTTTCTATTTTACTTTTGTCTTTCAAAGGAAAAAAAAAAAAAAAAAAAAGGATAAATAATTGAAAGAAGACAAAATGAACCTGTTTGATGTATTACATTTGGTCAAATCTGACAACTATGAACTTTTCAGCCTCCCCCCTTCCCCGTAAGAACCCAGTGACAGTTACTGTAATTTGCAATTTTTTAGAACACCACTAAAGCAGAATGAAGCATATCCAGTGAAAAATCACAGTATGGTTATCAGGGAATACAGTAATTCCTCAAGTCCCACATGTCCAATCAAACTGCTTGGTCGGAATTAAATGTTGTATTAAAAAGATAAGACAACCTGAAGTTCCACAGGGATTACTGCTGGGCCAATAAAAGTTGCTCACTCTGATCCTGGAAAATCCTTGTTTTTAGTGAAATCTTAGTTAGAAACAAAGAATAAACACAATTTTCACACATTCATCTTTTCTACAAGTTCATCTTCCTGCATACAACTATTCTGGCTCCTTTAGAAGGGAAACCAGCACAGTGCAGAATGAGTTAAAACAGCATGATGAGATATGTACATGAATTTTTGCTACTTGAACAAACGTGGGAATGTTGAGTGTTCTACTTGAACTCGCTCACATATCTGAATCCTCAGGGAAAAGAGGATGGTACTCACCGTGTGTGTATATATAAAAGAACAATGTATACACACGCCTGTAAGTGTGGGGATAGTTGAGTCTGAAATTGAATCTGTACTTGAGTGTATTATTTACATCCAGGAGCCACCAGCTATGCTCCACTGTTCAGATGTTTTATTACACAGCGTTTAGAGAGTCATAAAGAAGAAGGCTTTCATTCCTCCACAATAATTACAGCTTTGTCATTGGATCTTCATATCACTTTTTATTTTGAGAGAATACCTGATGATAATTACAATGTCTACCTGAATATGTTAAGAGGCAGAACCACCAGACTGATTAACAGCTTCCTTCCACAAGCTGTTAGGATGCTGAACAGTTGATCCGTAATCTCTCATACATACTACTGCACCTATGGACATTATGTATATTATTTGTATATTATAGTTCTGGTTAGTTTTCAAGTATGTCTCAGGGAAGTGTGAATGGCTGTGTTGGGGTGGGGGGTGAGGGTGTGTGTGAGTGTGTCTTAAATTATGTTCTTTTTTTACTTATATGGATGCCGAGAGAAACGCAATTTCATCTTGCCTGCACTACAGTTGTATGTACAGCAATATGACAATAAAGGTTGATTTGATTTTGATTTGATTTGATTTAATTAATTAACAAAAATCTTGAGCTACTCCGCATTTCTTTATATTTTTGCTAAGGAAATGGAGAACAGGTGCAGTGATTTACTGAAACATAAATGGAAGTACAGCTGGTTGGATTCAGTGGCGTTTGTACAGTTTTAACAGGCTTGAAAGTCAATATCTGGTCTGACCATCTTTATTTTTTAACCCCTTAGCATTCCAGTCAATTTTTCTAAAAATGCCTAAATTTAGCATTGCAAAGAAAATCAAATTCTTTCTTCACTGAGTGGCAGAAGAAAATTTGAAATGTCCCACCAGCGGAACACCAGAATTTTAAGAGGTTAAAGCCTCTTTGAATACGCTTTCTACTACTGAAGCCTTACAATGTATTGCACATTTCGCACTCTTTACTTCATCTAAAGATGCTGATAAGACAACAGTGAAGAGAACGTAACCAATCAGCTAGCTTGCTAGCAAGTTGCTTGAAGAAATCCAGAAGAAGATTCTCTCTTATTTGAGATTATTTGAGAAGAGAGAGAGGTCATTGAAATTGTTAAATCGTTTAAAAGTAAAACATCTACGGACTGTGATGGTATTGACATGCTCTTAGTCAAAACTATTATTGAATGCTTAGTGAAACCACTGACGTATATCTGTAACCTGTCTCTCCAAACAGGTATATTTCCCAATGCAATGAAAATAGCTAAAGTAATTCCGATATACAAGACGGGTGACAGAGGGGAACTTTCAAACTATAGACCAATTTCACTATTGCCGCAATTTTCCAAGATACTTGAAAAAATATTCTATGAGAGAATTGACAACTTCATACTGAAGAATAATTTATTGTGTGAGTAGCAATATGGGTTCAGACACAAGAGGACAACTGCATTTGCTCTAATGGAATTTATAGAAAAAATATCAACTGCCATTGAAAATAAAAAGTATTCAGTTGGGGTATTCCTGGATCTTAAAAAAGCATTTGATACAGTGGATCATAATTTATTATTAAAGAAACTACAAAATTGTGGTATTAGGGGGGTAGCACTGTCCTGGTTAAGTAGTTACTTAAAGAATAGATATCAGTATGTATGTGTTGGTAACAAAAACTCACAGTTACTGAAGGTTACTTGTGGAGTCCCACAGGGTTCAGTTTTGGGGCCATTGTTATTCAATATGTATATAAATGATATATGTAAAGTTTCAGAAAAAAATGGATTTAATATTGTTTGCCGATGACACTAATTTATTATACAGTGGAAGCAATTTGGAACAACTTTTGGATACACTCGGAAAGGAATTAGGAAAGCTTAAACTGTGGTTTGATTCAAACAAATTAACGCTCAATTTAAGTAAGACAAAATTTATAGTTTTTAACAACCATCACAACAACTTAGTATCTAAACTCAGTGTAAATGGTGTAGCGATTGAAAGGGTATCCGAAACTAAATTTCTTGGTGTAATAATTGATAATAAACTGTGTTGGAAGTCACATATTAATTATATTAAAGGTAAAATATCCAAATCAATTGCAATACTACACAGAGTGAAATATTTGCTGAATCAACCCACACTATATACCTTGTATCATTCATTAATACTCCCATACATGACATATTGTACTGAAGTATGGGGAAATACATATAAAACAAACATATATCCAGTCTTTATGCTTCATAAGCGAGCTATTAGAATAATAAACAAAGCTGCTTACAGGGAACCAACAAACCCACTTTTTCTTAAATTAAAAGCTCTCAAGTTGAAAGATCTGGTTGACTTTGGTTTAAAGTGAAGAATCTATCACTGCCCGCAAATCTCCAAAAGCTGTTCCAAATAAGGGAGAAACAATATACGTAATTTCAGAGGAACATATATATTTCAAAAATCTTCAGTGAGAACTACCACCAAGCAACACTGTGTTTCAGTGCAAGGAGTCAGATTATGGAACGATTTTGGACCTGAATTAAAATCATGTACAACGCTTGGACAATTTAAACAAAAACTAAAGGAAGAAATACTCCAAACATATATACAAGATGACATGTAAAATCACATAAGGATTGTCATATCCAGTCTGCGTTGTGTTGTTGCTTAGTTTTTTGGGGGGGTTTTTTGTCACATTTTGTCTTAGCTTTGTTCTGAATTGTAATCACTCTTGTTTGTTTTTCTTTTGAATTCTTGGATGGAATATGGGTGGGCAATATAAGCTGCGGCTTCAACCATCACCCATTTCGGATAACTTATGTTGAACTGTATAATCAGAGGAGTTATTGTCTAATTTGACCTTGTTGGATTTTCTTTCCCAAATTGTTATATTATTCTGTTTCTTTTAATCTGTACTTTTAATCTATCCAAAATAAAGATTGATTGATTGATTGAGATTTTAAACTGACATTCAGCTAGTGTTGGGTAATATGTTATGCACTTTCATGAACAAAGCTAAAAGCTAATGTTAGCGTCAAACATGGTGTTGCCTTTAAAGCATCTCAGAGAGATTTGCTATTATCTTGGAAATTTGTGACCTTTCCCCCCAATTTGATAATTTTTTCTTGAAAACTTGAAACTCTCATAAATTTGCAACTTTTTTTACTGTAATCAAAACTTTGTTAGTTTTTCATATAAAATTATGATTTTTTTCCTTGCTTAATTGCTAACTTTTTCTTGTAGTTTTGGAATTTTCTCATAAATTTGACACTTTTTTATTGCAGTCTTCCAACTTCTTCTCGTAAATTTGTTACTTTTTTTCCTTGTAAAATTTGCTATTTTCTTGTAAATTTGTGACTTTTTCCCATAAAAAGGATGATCCTCGGTGGTCCGGGGTGCAGGCTTCAAACCTGTAGCTGCCTAGCGGCAGAGTGGTTCAATTCCACCTTTCGGGTGAACGTTATAATCTACGTCGTTAAAACAATTCACCGGAGTGGTGGCTCAGTTGGTAGAGCATCCGCCCCACGCCCGGGAGGCGGGGGTTCAAATCCCGGCCGGGTCATGCCGAAGACCATATAAAAGTGGAACTTCCTGCCGTCCAGCTTGGTGCTCAGCAATAATGGAATGGAGGAGGGAAATTTGTGGCGGCGCCTTGCATGGCAGCGGCCCTCTGATTCTACACTTGGGGTGTGTGAGATTAACACTGTAGATAGGTAAAACACAATCTCATTCTACTGTACATGATTGGTTGTACAGATGAATTACAATAAAGGGTGATTTATTTAAATTTGCAACATTTTCCTTGTAAATTTAAACTTTTTTTTTACTGTAAACTTACAACTCTTTTCTCATAAATTTAGGTCTTTTTTTTCTCATAAATTTGTAACTTCTGTAATCTATAAATTTTCAGTTTAAAAATATTCACAAACACAGTGGACAATGATGAGTCGACATAAATCCTCCTGCTGAGGTGTTATTGATGGAAACATTTACAATGATTAAATACTAGAGTTTTCATATTTATAGATGTTATTTCCCATTCATATTATATGCATCGTGCAAAGTTTGGTCCAAATCGGACAAGGATTGCCTGAGCTGTGGCTGTCATGGTTTGCACGACTAGGAACACCATTACTGCATCCTGGTCACCATGGAAAGCATTCTGTACTATGTACAGTACATGTGCTGTCAAGGAGTCCTGGTAATTTCTTCATGCCATTCTCGCACCCGGTGATAGAAAAAAAAATTAAAAATAAACTTTTTTTATTAATCTGCAACCTTTTCCAAGCTTGGTGACCACAGGATCTCATCTCTGTTGTTTGCAGATGATGTTGTCCTGTTGGCTTCATCCAGCAATGACCTACAGCTCTTGCTGGGACGGTTTGCCGCTGAGTGTGAAGCGGCTGGGATGAGAATCAGCACCTCCAAGTCCGAGTCCATGGTCCTCAGCCGGAAAAAGGTGGATTGTCCTCTCCGGGTTGGGGACAGGCTCCTGCCCCAAGTGGAGGAGTTTAAGTATCTTGGGGTCTTGTTCACGAGTGAGGGGAAAATGGAGCGAGAGATCGACAGACGGATTGGAGCAGCATCTGCAGTGATGCGGACGTTGTACCGGTCTGTTGTGGTGAAGAGGGAGCTTAGTTCTAAGGCAAAGCTGTCGATTTACCAGTCAATCTACGTTCCTACTCTCACCTATGGTCACGAGCTTTGGGTAATGACCGAAAGAACGAGATCGCGGATACAAGCGGCTGAAATGAGCTTTCTCCGTAGGATTGCTGGACTCACCCTCAGAGATAGGGTGAGGAGCTCAGTCATCCGGGAGAGGCTCAGAGTAGAACCGCTGCTCCTCCACATTGAAAGGAGTCAGTTGAGGTGGTATGGGCATCTGATTAGGATGCCTCCTGGACGCCTCCCACTTGAGGTGTTTCAGGCACGTCCCACTGGGAGGAGACCCCGGGGCAGACCCAGGACTCGGTGGAGAGACTATGTCTCCCAGCTAGTCTGGGAACGCCTTGGTATCCCCTCTGAAGAGCTGGAGCAGGTGGCTGGGGAGAGGGAAGTCTGGGCTTCTCTGCTTGAACTGCTGCCTCCGCGACCCGGACCTCCGGAAAAGCGGTAGAAGATGGATGGATGGATGGATGCAACCTTTTCCAAGTTTTTTTCTCATAAATTTGTGGCTTTTTTCTGGCAAATTTATGACTTTTTCCTCATGAATTTGCTACTATTGTTTTGTAAATGTGTCACTCTTTTTCTTATAAATTTTTTCTCATAAATTTGTGACTTTTTTCTCGTAATTTTGCCAGTGGCACCAGTATTACTAAAAACTGCTCACCCAGATTACCCCCGTGGGGCCCAGATTGGTTTAATGCAGGTAAGCACATCACCTGCTCACCTGTACCACAGATAAAGTCCATGTGGGCAAACACAGATGGAGCCAATATGGAACCCCCAGACAAACCCATATGGGACCCATAAGACAGCCCAGGTTTGCATAGTGGGGCCCACATGGGAATGCTGGCAGGGTTCCCGTTTAACCCCTTACCATTCCTGTCAATTTCCAGCCAATGTAAAACACCCCATGGGCGAAACGCCAGACAGCAAAACAATATACCATAAAACAGCCAATTGTGAGGAGAGCTCCTTAACCGTGTGTAAAATGGTGCTGCAATAATTAAACCCTGAGGTTTTTCCATTAAAACATTTCACTAACACCTCTGGGTGCTGTGTCAACATGTGGAAAAACAGCAGGGTGTGAATATCCACATTTGTTATGAATGTATACTACAGCAAGAGGAATTTGTACCATCGAAGCTCATGTCCAAGCATCAGAATCTGCAGCATTTAATGTTCTCCTTCTTAGCGAGTGTGAAAACATGAATTATGTAGGAAGATCAATTCATACAAAAAATTAATGCCCGAAAGTTGTTTGTTACAATTTCCCACTGAACTCAAAGTAATTAAATCTACACTCTTTTTATTGCTTCAGTGTTAGTTTTTTCCATCTCGTTTGCTTCTAGTCTCACAAACACAATTTAATCTCCCAGTGCATCGGTGTCACATTTACGTTGTTTTCCATTTGTGCAGAAATCCCCCCACAACTGGCTTAGACATCAGACGGTGAAAAATAGCTTCTGCTGCAACATTTCAGGTTGTTTTTTTGTTTTGTTTTTTTGTCGTTGTTGTTGTCTGTTTTATTAAATCCAGCAGCAGAAAGTTTGTCACATTGTTCCTCTAATACTCCCTCAGCGGTTCACGCCACCGTAGCTACTTCGTGCACAAAGAAGGGACTTAATCAGAGCGGTGCTCTTTCACCTCCAACACCAAATCCTCTAGAGGACTCTTTTAATTGCAACAAGTAATTCATCAAGTGTTCATCAGACCCTTCTGATTAAATTTCAGGTCAACCGACTACGGGGCGACGTACCAGAAGCTGAACGACAAAGTGGGAGCGAAGACCATCCTCAGTTATTTGTACGTGAGCCCCAACAACAAGAGGAAGGTAACACTGTTTTTTCTTTTTCTTCTTCTCAACAGTGACTGTCTCTGCTGGTTTTGTTTGTTCCTTGTTTGTAGGAGAGTC
Organism: Pholidichthys leucotaenia; assembly: GCA_020510985.1. Lineage (NCBI taxonomy): Eukaryota > Metazoa > Chordata > Actinopteri > Cichliformes > Pholidichthyidae > Pholidichthys > Pholidichthys leucotaenia. The sequence goes on along the minus strand of CM035848.1, from coordinate 44,883,189 downwards.
ACATTGTTAAGTATCAAACATGGGAAACTTCTCTGGCTCACCCCTTCCTGTCTGAGGTCCGTCTTTCTGCTGTCACTTTTCTGCAGTGTTGCTCCAGCAGTTCATATATTAACTCGTAGAATACGATTGGACAGTTAGCTGGCAGCAGAAATACTCTAAAGTTTCTCAAGAAGAAAGACAAAACATAACAAAACACAGTAAAACTGCGTAGCTTTACATGTGGACGACACAACAAAAGGGTGTAGTTTATCTGTGGAGGACACAAAGGGAGGGCACAACAAAAGGGTGTAGTTTATCTGTGGAAGACACAAAGGGAGGGCACAACAAAAGGGTGTACAAGGGTGGGCTGAAAAGTTCATAGTGATCAAATGTGACCAAATGTGGTTTATTTTTCAGCATCATCTCCCCTTTGGTCCACACACTTCTTCCATCGGTGTTGCAGTGCTTGGATCCCTGCGGTTGAAAAATAAACCACATTTGGTCAAATTTGACCACTATGAACTTTTCAACCCCCCCCCCCCCCCCCCTCCCCAGTTTTATGTGGAGGACACAAAGGGGGAAAACAACAAAGGATCATAAGCTTTGCCTATGAAAAACACATTTGAGTCTGTTGAGTAGTTTTTGTATAATCCTGCTAACAGACAAATCGTCCTGATTACATTACCTCCTTGGTGGAAGTAATAAAACAAATCAACTGAAATGCAGTCTGATATGTCGGCAGGAAATTTTGCCAACATCTAGTCAATGTTTTGCTAAGGTGCAAATGACCTCTGTCCGATGTATTCCCGATGCAAACTTGCTGACATTGGCCCAACGTATGTGTTGGGATATTGGGCCATCGGAATGCAGCAATAGTTAGCATGTTGCTCATTATTGCTAGCAAACTGTTATGTAACCTTGCAGGTATGCAAATAACTTGATATGTAGAGCTCGAATCCCTTTTCCCCACTTACTTCTGGGATCAACGATGCGACTACAGATCCCTCAAAAGACAACATTTTTTTTTTTGATGGGGAAGTAGATGAGATGGAAGTAGGAGCTGGTCTAGATCTGCTGATATCCTGCCACAACCTGGAACTTTGTCACCACACTTGTGCGGTCAGTTAATGCATGAAAAATGCTTTTGAGCATATCAAATGGCCAGACGACACAGCTCAAAAATCAAATTGAAATGTCCTCACTTTCTTCTCATGCTTTGACTCTTATTCTTTTTTTGTCGGTGACTTCATGTTTCATCACCACACAGCCAGTCACACTCCCTCTGTGGCTCACACCCCTTTTTGCAATAACAAGACAATGCAAACTTGACCAGTAAGAAACGGCAGCATACCCAAAAATCCCAGCCAACATGTCCATGTGGACCCCACCAAAGGTTAAATCTGGGTTGTCTTATGAGTCCCATGTGGGTTTGTCCACACGGACTTCTCCTGTTTACCTATTTTCAACTTATTGTCTCAGAAATTTGCTATTTTCTTGTAAATCTGTGACTTTTTCCTGCATAAATTCAACACATTTTCTTGAACAATTGAAACTTTCTCATTGTAATGTTGCCGAGCGTGGGTCTGTACAGTGCTCGGGTCTTTGTGATGTTCCGCTTTATGCACGTATTTGTATTTAGTCTTGATTTTTCGTTCATTATGTTTGCTCTTATTTTATGTTCTTATTTTGACAGCACAGTTTGTGACTTCCGGCTGTCAAGCCTTTTCACGGTTGTCACAGCTGTTTGTGTTTTGGTTAATCACTTTCACTCCACACCTGTTTGCTGTTTGAGTTCTGTATTACTACTTAAGTTCACTGGCGAGGTTTACTCCAACCTGCGACCTCATCGTGTTTAGACAGGAATCCCCTCATTTGATTCCTGTTTTAAGCCTCAGCCTTTATCTCGGCTTCGCCAGTTTTATTGTACCGGTTTTATTTATTAAATAAGCAAACTCACAGCAGGCAAATTGTGCCTTATTTCTGCCCTGAAAGGGCCCAATTATGACACTCATGAATTAGCAACCTTTATTTTTTTTTTTACTGAAAACCTGCAACTTTTTTTTAATAAATTCATGATTTTTTTTTCTTGTAAATTTGCAATTTTTTTCTCATAAATTTGTTGGTTTTGCTTGTAAAATTGTGACTTTCTAGCATATTTGCTGACTTTTTTGTAATTTTTGAACTTTCTCATAAATTTGCCACTTTTTTACTGTAATCCTGCAACTTTTTCTCATAAATTTGTTACTTTTTTCCTTGTAAATTTGCTATTTTCTTGTAAATTGTGACTTTTCCCCATAAATGTGACATTTTTCTTGTAAATTTCGAACTTTCTAAAAAAAAAAAAAACAACTTTTTTTTACCGTAAACTTACAATGTTTTTCCTCATAAATTTGTAACTTTTTTCAATTTATTTACTCATGTATTTGCTACTTTTTTTTGTTAATTTTCAACTTTTTCTAATTTCTAGGGTTCCATGCAGCTGTGCTGCGGGAAACCTGTTGTTTTTGTTTTGATTGTTCTTCTTATTATTCTCCACTAAAAGTGCATGGGGAGCAAAAATGGTAATACTTGGAAACCTGAAATTTTACAGTCTTATCAGAAACTCTCCCCACTACTCAGTGACAAAAAAGTCAAGGCACTGCATACATAGGTGGTGCTATAATAAACCCTTTTACTTTTTCCACACATATCTTGAGAACAGCTGGGTCTAGACTAAAAATTATTTCATTATTCTATTCACTGAAACCTTCAACTTTTTGCCAATGGTTGCAAACTCTGAAAATGACATTTTCTGCACCATATTTTCAAAAATATGCAAGTGAACTCAAAATAAACTCCTCTAGGCCATTCATCCAAATTGCTTGAAATTAAGCAGAGATCATCTACAGACATTGACAATGACAGGTTTGTAAAATGATCCAGAGATGTTAATCTGTTTTGATTTTGTAAGCCAACACATAGCATGGCTTTTCTATACATGTTAATGCAGCACTATGTTACATTTTCACCTCAAGATAATGTAGCCTGAGTGGGCCCACATTGCCTTCAACAGCTCTGTTTTTGGTGACATTACTGGGAGGACAGCAGATGTGGCCTCGGTTCTAGCAGCAAATCACAGGGCGTGACCTTAGCCACCAACAACAAAAAACTCTGACTCTGTGGTTGGCTGTTGGGACTGGGGCCGTGGTCACTGTGGTTGTGGCCTTTCCGGTGTTCATACAAGCAGCAAGAACTTTACAAAGTGCTGCTTTAAAAACTAATGTGTAGCAGACCTTAGGTTTTACATGCTCTTGCTAAGCAATACAAGACCTTGAAGTCCACACCTGCTTGGAACCCAATGATTGCAGCAACATTTTTCTTATAAATCTGTGACTTTTTTGTTGTAAATTTGCTAAATTTTTCGTGTAAGTTTGTAACTTTTTTCAATAATTTTATTGTTGTTTTTGTAAATTTGAGCCTTTTTTCTCTGAAATTTTCACATTTTTCTCATAAATTCAATTTTTTTCCCTTAAATTTGTGTTTTTTTCTCATAAATTTGCTACTTTTTTTTAAAATTTGTGACTTTTTTCTCATGAATTTTCCACATTTTTTCTCATAAATTTACAATTTTTTTCTCGTAAATTCGAGGCTTTTTTCTCTGAAATTTTCACCTTTTCTCATAAATTCTGTTTTTTCCTTTAAATTTGTGAGGTTTTTTTCTTATAAATTTGCTACTTTTTTGGGAAATTTGTGACTTTTCTCATGAAGTTGCAACTTTTTTCTCATAAATTTAATGCTTTTTTCTCTTAAATTTTCACATTTTTCTCATAATTTGATTTTTTCCCCATAAATTTGTGTTTTTTCTCATAAATTTGCTACTTTTATTGGAAATTTGTGACTTTTTTCTCATGAATTTGCAACTTTTTTTCTCGTAAATTTGAGGCTTTTTTCTCTAAAATTTTCACATTTTTTCTCATAAATTCAATTTTTTTCCAGTAAATTTGTTAGTTTTTTCTCATAAATTTGCTAATTTTTTTGTTACTTTTTTCTCATAAATTTGCAACTTTTTTCTCGTAAACTTGTGACTTTTTTCTCATAATTTTTCTTATGGCTCCAGCGCTACTGAAACCTGCTCACCTTAAACCCATGTGGGGCTCAGCTGTACCACAGGAAAAGTCCATGTGGGCACACACAGATGCAGCCCACATGGAACCTACAGACAAACCCACATGGGATCCATTAGACAGCCCACGTGGACCCGCTGGCTGGGATATCACATCAGTGCCAGGAACATCTTACATGTATTTTGTTTGGAGTTTTACTGTGTTAGTCCTCCTGGAAGGTGGCGACAGGAAGGCACAGTTTGTGATTTAAAAGAGAAAAACCCCGCCAGCAGAGCAGATGTGTTGCGATATGAATGAGACCGAACACCTTAAACTGACTGAGAGGTGCTGTCATCGGTGCCTGTGTGGATAACGGCAAACACTGAATCATATTTATTGAGCTCAGAATATATCTGAATACATACAGGAGCTTATATTATTGTTTTATCTTCAAATTGGGTTAGCAAAAAAAAAAAAAGAGAAGGCACAGAAATAAAGCCAGATATAGCAGTTTATGGGACCTAGCAGGGCTGTAAAAGAGTACTTGTGATTAAATCCTTCTTACGTGTGTTAAAATCCTGATTCTTTGATTGAAAGATCCAAGAATAAGCCGGAGAATTCTTCAATTCAAAGATGCAACATTTATTCAGAGGTCACATGTATGTAAAGCAAGCAGCGCTGGGTGCAGTGTGACACAGCCCCCTCGGGAGCGTTGCCAGACTAACCCCGACTTCCGGGTGCAACTTATATTCATCTTCTCAGGTTGGTTTGGATCAACCCTGTACAATAGGATGGTCTTGTACGCAACCGTCGGATTGGCCAGTTTAACTCTGACGTGAACAGGCCATCCGCTATTCACGTTAACCATCTCCTAGGATGTAGTATGAAAAGTGTGTGTGTGTGTGTTGGTTTGGGTGCGTAACTAATGTAATAGACCTGACTAAAAGAAGGGAGAGAGAGAGAAAGAGGGCTCTATAACTCTGCCTGATTCCTGTTTATCAGATTGTGGTTGCGTAATTCTTCAGATTCTAGTTTAACACTTAACATATTTGCTCATAAGAATGTAAACAGAATATTTATAGAATATGTGTAGACCATAATGGGAGATTACCTACAGAATTATTATTTTGGCACTCTGACGTTTCATAACACTTTCATTCCCCCCTTCACCCCTCTCACACCATAGAGACGCTAGCGGTTAGCAGATGGTGAATAAGGTAGGTCCCTGCATTGTGTGTCAACCCAGTCAGTCAACCCAAGATAGGCTTGCACCATTGGTCCTGATACCCTTGCCTTCCCTCTTGCGGACACCCCAGCATGGTGCAGCGATGTCTAAGAGGGCATACCGAGGCAACATGTCTTTGTCCAGATGAACGACAGTCACATCATTGTCCTTGTTCACCAAGTCCTGCACCCCCACCGAGGTCTCCTCCTGATCATCATGTGAATAGTTCTTTGTCCAGTGGAGTGGATCATGTGGGGGTCATAAGGTTGAACAGGGTCAATCCACGAAGCCCACGAAACATTTTGTCCACCAGTTGACCTTTGCCAGGGCTCGCATCATTCAGCTGCAGTCATCACACGGTTGTGACAGGGGTTTGACCTTCCTCTGTGTCTGCTTCCTGTATCCGCAGCTGTGGAGGACAGTCCCATCTCATAGACACACACCGGTACCATTAGAAGCAAAACAACTGTGTGCCCACGCTCTCAGAGGCACATCTCGTCCCATGAGGTTTATAGGGCAGTCTGGTGGATGCAGCAGAGAGTAGACAACATCCAGTCCAGCCAGTGAACAGTTCAGTGACGCTGTCCCAGGGATGCCACCCACCGGTCTATGATTAGTGGACAGAGGTAGAGACACTGGTGTTGATGAAGCTCAAGCCCCTGTGCCCACCGTGGCTGATCTGGCTCCACCCCGGGTGCTGGAGGTGCGGTGGGTGCACATGGGTACCAGTCCATCCTTCTTCTCGGGACTGGAGTTGTACAGTCACTAGCCCTACGACCTCCTTTTCTACGTTGCAGACACATGTCATGTTGGTCTGGTGCCCCCCCCCCACCCCCCGCATGGACCTTCCCTGCACCCTACACCTTTGCTTGGGTGCCGGGACAGGATCAATAATGGCTTGAGGGGTTGTCACTGCAATGGCTGGAGCCTGTACCATTTTATCCTTATTCACTACATCTGTAGTTGACAATGTGCTGTTGTACGTCATCTCCCATTAGCCTTCGAGTGTATGATTGTCGGCTATGTGCAAGCTACAGGTAGTGGTTGTGTTGTGATAAGTGAGCTGGGTGATGAGACCTATGTGTTGCAGTGTAAGTAGGTAGTAAACAAAATTGTTCAAAGTTAGGAGACATCCTTATCCATGCTTGTTGTATTTGGGCCCCTATCGCTTCTAACCTTCACAATTATCCTGACTACCTAACCACAATTAGCATGATGTAAATAATAACGCAAGAATACTATAAGTCTCACACCCCTACGTGTGTGTGGTGAGCTATGTATGATTCATGTATTATCAGTAGTACATTGTGTTTACAAATAATCCGTAATAGCGCAATGGTCTTCTTTGTCATCATCCTCCGTCTTGCGGTCTTCAGCTCCTCCTCTGGACTCAGCAATTGGTTTCTATGAGGAGGTATGAGATGTGCAAGATTTGCTGATGACTGCCACTGTGGAAAATTGCATTTGGAGGTTTAGCTCATTTAACAATATATGTGATCCTGGCATACAACAAGCACAAAGAGTTAGAGCTTCGTTAATTCCTGCAGGCCCTGTGTCATCAGGGTGTTTCCTACAGGACTGATAGTTTTTATGACCTGCTTAACACCTCTCTGGGCTTCTGAATATATGGTCTATAGTGTCGTATTCTGCTCCTTTTATTAGAGTTACATCTGTTTAACCTTTTACCATAACAAATTTGGAATTTGCTTCAAATTTTCTCATCCCCTTGTTTGTTAATGTTAAGATTGGCCATGTAGGAGATATCTGGGCGTCAATGTGCACAGCCTTTTGTGCTGTGGTTACCCAGTTAAGAGACAATGTGTATGTTTCTAATTTAGGAGAATATTCTATGTTGAGGTCAGGTGTTGGTTTTCCATGGATGGCTATATTCCCCAGTAGAGGTGACAAAATGTCCAACATTTTCCAATCCATGTGTTTGGGTCTAACCAGTGGGATGGGTGGAACTCCCCCATAGGTTGAAATGTCTCTTATCCTCTTCAACTAGGACAATGGATGCTTCCACACATTTCCTTGTTTACCAGTCCAAGTTTTATGACCAATCTGGAGGATGGATTTGCAAATAATGGTTGTTCATAATTTGGATCAGATCTGTTCAATTGCCTTTAGTACATGGGGTACAATGCTACTTTTACAGATGTTGATAGGTATTCTACTGGTAGCTTATCATTTGCAGATTTTAACTGTTACTTTTTCTGACCTTGAAAAGTCCTGTATGTCATTACCCGAAGATATTACTTTACATGCACCTGCACCATACGAATTTAGTCGAAGTACCTTGAACCTCAGAGTCAGGTAAAGGGAATATATCTGCTATTTTCTAATGATTTAATTTTTGCTAATTTTCTGTATATGTGTGGAAGTGAGTCCACTTACCTGTTTTAGTCTTAAGCATGCAGTCCAGTTTTTCCGTAGTTGGGGTGGATCATGGGTGCCACCCCTCCCAGCGGCCGGTCTCGCCATCACTGTTTCCATTGTGGGTGCGCTGGCCCCTCCTGTTCCACTGTGTCCTCCCCACCTCCTTTTGGCTTCCTTTTATAAAAGAAACAGACTCATGGGGAGCCTCAGGCTCCCCGTGTGTCAGCCATTCCACAAATAAGTGGGTTTTTCCTTCAAATTTTATTTTCCTTTCTTATCTAGATTTCCAACTTTGAGTCAAGAAAGGCTTTAACTCCATGTGTTGTGTGAATAGTGGCTTGATTGCCCATTGTCAGGTGCAATGTCTTTTCTACAGCTTTTCTTATAGCGGCTACATGTTTCACACAAGCTGGATGACCTATTCCTACGTTGTCTAAAGACCACAAGGTCACGAAGAAAAGACAGCTTTGCGCACATACTCTAGTTTTGTATTTGTTTACAATTAAACAAAATGTGATGTTTTTCCTGTTAATTTTACCTTTATTTAACCAGATAAAAATCCCATTGAAATTTAAAAACCTCTTTTCCAATGGAGAACTGGCCAAGAATGAAAATGTGATGACTTGTGATGGTATGGAGTGTCATGGATGGCCCTCACGAGCCATCAAAAGACGCCACATATCAACCGGTGATATACCGGTGAGTTTGCACAGTTTATTAAAGGAACAGAAAGATGACAAAATAACGAGCCACAGGGGGCTAAAACACACTATGATGATAATTCAGACAATGACAAGGAAGAACGGATTCATAATGAAACACTTACAAAAGTAGATGAAGGGTTGTAAACGTCTGACCAGAGGAATACTCGATGATGTCAAACGAGGGGTTGTCTGACGAGACTGCCGCACCTTTCACCCTCAGCTGCCGTCTTAAGTAGGGCTCAAGGTGGCACAGCTGATGAGGTGATTAATGCAGCTCAGCTGTCAGCCTCAGCCCAGCTGTCAGAGCCTCAGCTCTGACAGCCGGAAGCCCCTCCGAGCGCTGTCACAATAAAAGCTCGGAGAGCCATAAGGAACACACACACGCCAGATGGGAGGAAAATACTGCATGACCCGAGCGCGGATGAAATCGGCGCTCGAACCACGACATGGAGTCCAACAACTAAATAAAAGAAATATTTCCTTTCAAATTTGCTACTATAATACATTAGCACCTTTCTATCCATGCTTGTCCCACTCTCCCCCTTTTGAAACAGAACGGCATTAACACAAAGCCATTCTTTTCATCAACATCCAAATGAGGACCATGTAGGGGAGGATACCCATTGTTAGGTCTTTTCCACCAAAACAGTTCCAGTGCTTAACTGGAGCCAGAGCCTGATTAGCACCAGTTCTTTGGTTTTCCACCGCCTGAAGCACCATTCCCAGGCTCTCAAAAGTGGGGCTATCGTGGCCCCAACTCCTAGCTGGGTTAGCGGCAGCACCAGTTTACGTTGGTTACGTCCACAGCCATGGGCGTGGTTAACTGACCAGCTTCAAAACATTACTGACCACCATGTTGCTTTCCAAACAGTCGAGCAAGCGACGGATTCCAAAACCAAACAGATTTAGAGCGAAGAGGAGACACATTTTTTGGCTCTATGGACATGAACAGAAGTACAAGATAAGCTGGAGGGGGCCACTCATCTAATGAACTGTTTTGGGGACAGGCCAGCCAGCCGGACCATCTTAACTCCATCGATTCAACAAACTACTCAAAACACACTGGTAAGTGTATTGTCTTTAAAATGCCAAAAGTTAATGAATATACTGTATACAGTATATATATCTGCTAGTATTGATATGTAACGGCCAAAGTGTGGATATTTTTTTACTCACTCTTGTGCCTATAGTATTTTCGGTTAGCTATGCTAACAAGCTAACAGTGTTTTTACCACGAACGTTTGTCCTCGCTATAAAGAAATGTGCTTTTGAGAAATTAGAATGAAAATCTTAGCGTCTTACAGAATACTTTGTTAGATATCCAGTGCAAAATACGCTGTTTGTGGTATCAATACTGTGTATGAATGGGTGCCTTGCGTTGTGTTATGGGAGATTTTTCTACCAAAGACACTAGTAACTTCGTCTTTTTTACTATTTTGGTAATATTTCCATAATCTTGGGACATTTTTTTAAAATTTCACTCATTTAATTGTGTGTTGTGTAACCGTGTTTTATCTAATCCTTCTCTTACTTCAGTGCTTCTCAATTATTTTTTGCAAAGCCCCCCCTAGGAAAGAGAAAATATTTCGCGCCCCCCCAACTCGCCGCAGTGACTATAAATAAGATCATTATCTATAAAAATTGTATAAGTATACTTAAAATTGTATCCTTTTTAACATTAACAAAAGAAAAAAGCAATATAAATCAACTTTCAACAAATATTAACTTTATTTTGCCACACAGAAACCCTGTTATAGTCTAAAACAGAAAAAAAAAACTTAAAGTGCATCAAAGTGCCTGAAATAAAAAATATGTCAATCCTTATTTAAACTAGAAACATTTTTGACCAACTGAACCATTTGATGCTGAGAAAAATAATTCAATCAATAAATAATATTAAATGTAAATTGATCTGGAACATTAACACAGGAGCACCAGTATATTTAACATTTTAGTCTGAAGAAAAAGGTAGAAAAAGGCAGTACCAACTCCTCTGCAATTGTGTGGGGTTTTTTGCACTGCGCAATTTGGTACGCCACTTTAAATGATGCTGAAAGTGCTCGCTGGTTTACTGATGTAGCGTTCACAAAGTGGGATGATTGTTGGCCGTACTCCGCACGTTTTCGCTGAAAAAAAATCAAGCGGCTTATCAACGTGTTGAGGATGTAATGTCTGTAGGTGACGTCTTAATTTATTTGGCTTCATGCTGTCCGCTGCCAACACTTTCAGACACAGTGAACACACCAGTCTTTCCTCGTCTCCCATAGTCACAGTGAAGCCAAGCGCTAGATAAGCTTCGTCATATTTCCTCGTCTTAGCTTTTGGGAGACTTTCATTTGTCTCTTTACCTGTGTCTCTCTCCGCCTTTCTTTTCGTTACTGTTAAATATTTCTCCATGGTGTCTCTCGAGGGGTTTGTTGACAGCAATTTAAAAAGTTTTAAACTCCCGCACAGACTTTGACAATGAGAGCGCCACTGCACCACCTGCTGCCGTGGATGTGCAATTACACTTTACACGGCAAAAGCAAAGCCTGTTCCCCGGGGTCACACACGCCCCCCCCGGCATCGCATCGTGCCCCCCCAGGGGGGCGCGCCCCACTATTTGAGAAGGACTGTCTTACTTTATTGCGCAGCAGCCTGGTGGAGCACCAACAATGTCATTGTACTGTACCACTGTACAATGACAATAAAGCCTATTCTGTTCCTAATCTTCTATTCCATAATCAGACATGTAATCTTTGCTAATATTGATGAAACACCTGCTGAAGAGATTGGGTAGAAGAGAAAACCTGCAGGGTCTTGGCCATCCGTGGCACATGATTGGACACCCCTGGCTTAAGTTGTGCACTGCACAAATTAAAAAACTTTTTTTGTTTTTACAGATTTATCACGGCTGGATGATGAGGGAGAACCCCCCAGACCTGTGGTGTCCAGCTCACCTTCACCAGCACCAAGCTTGTCCTCCTCCTGCTCTTCCTCTTCTCATCAGACCAGATTAGGTAATATACAGTATGTTCAGATCATGACCCATTCACACAAAAGAGGGAGTGAATTAAACCAATTATACACTTGAATGTTGTGATGCCACTAACAGTTAATGGATGTTGAATAGGCACATTCAATCTTGAACTGACAATTCCTGCATTTTTCAGTGCGTGGTTATTTTATATTGCTTATTTTTGTACTTTAAAACAGGGAAACAGAAGTGGGACACAAACATGGACCTCCTTCCTGACTACCTGGAGAGGTCAGAGGAGAGACAGCAGGAGCAGAGCAGGAGGGAGGAGCAGCTGACCTCTGCTTTGCTGCAAAGCATCCTGAAGATGGAGGACAGTACCAATACCCTTGTTGGACTGGTGGGATGCGTTGTGTCTGTGCTTGAGGGACTGAACACAAAGTAGCTATCACAGCATTGATATTTTTGGCTGTGTGTACATAATATTTCATATGTAGCAGTTTTAAGTTTTTGAACATTTTGTAAATAAAAGCTTTCTTTCCTTAAGTGTTTTTCCGCGTCTACATTAATTGTTATCCTCTCACCAAACATATGCATGAAATGTAAAGCTATTTAGGACAAACAATGCAAATCTCTATAACATTGTAGTGGTGGGAAGTGAAAGTATAAGTACTGAAATATTGCACTTAAGTTCATTTTTTCAGGTACTGGACAATATATCAGGTATTTAAATTAAATTAAATCAAATTAAATCACCCTTTATCATTCAACTGTACAACCAATCATGTACAGTAGAACGAGATTGTGCTTTACCTATCTACTGTGTTAATCACACACACCCCAAGTGTAGAATCAGAGGGCCGCTGCCATGCAAGGCGCCGCCACAAATTTCCCTCCTCCATTCCATTTTTGCTGAGCACCAAGCTGGACGGCAGGAAGTTCACAAAGAAATTTGTGGACTTAGTCATATTTTTGACAACTTTTTCACATTTTCTAAAGAACAAGCAGCAACAAACTAAATCTGTGCACTTTTTCTGTGGAAAATGTTCTAAGTTGCCAGCTTCAAAAATGATAGAGTTTATATTCTTTTGACAACGTACCACATGACATTCTATCAGCTCTGGACAAGATCCTTTCTGGGGAAAGTACTTTTAACTTTTACACTTTACAGTCTGTCTCTTGCTACCCCTAAAGCTGCCCTAATGTCATTCTACACTGGCATGGTCAGGTAGTGGTTGAACTGGAGGCTGACTGTAGGACACGTGGACTTTCCTTTGCGTGAAATTATTTGACTATTTGTTTAGACTTTACATGAGACTCCCAATTAAATTATAAAATTTGGAGACTGGATATACCCCTTAGTCAGACGACTGTAAATTTAGTATGGCCAAAGTGAAGAAATTCATGTAAGAAGGTTTTCTGCTTACCTTTCTGTTTGGGCGCCAAAGTCGTCTAAAAAGGGTCCTTCTGATCTGTTCTGGACTCGTCTCAGAATAGTTCAATCTGGGTCACCAGCACCACGTGTATCAAAGTCATTATAAGAAAAGTGATTGGCTCAAACAGTTTCAACCTTTAGCATGAGCTTTTGTCTTCATATATAATTAAATCTGTGGACTTCACACACAGATGAGTTGTTTTCCAAACAAGAAAAATGTAGAAGTTTATCCTGTTTGTTCACCCTTTTTAAAGGGTTAATTTACATTCAAAAAGCTGAAATGGGTTGCAATGAAATGTTTGTGACATATTTTGGTCAAATTGCCTTTAATTATTTAATTACTGCAGCATTATTGTGAATTATCTTTTACAGCCTTCCTAAGAATGGCTCGTTTCAGTGCATGTCTCTTTGAATGCCTGAGAACTGTGGTTGCATCCGCCCTCTCTCTTTGGTCGCTATTGCTAATCTTAGCTGGCTAGCTCAGATGGCGAGCCTGAGCCAGTTAACTTAAATTTGTCTCAAAGAATGAAATAAAGCTGGTGACCAGAGTGTGTGGTTTCAATGGTCAATAGGACTGGTCCCAGGAGTACAATCACACCAGAAACATTTGTGAATATGTGGCTAAACTATTAACTTCAGCTAGCCACCTTGGATCTCAGTTAGATTAAATAAACTTTAAGCTAAAATACCATCTAAGCACAAACCCAGCCAGCATGTCCATGTGGGTGTCATGAACTGAGCTGGATTTTCCAGCCCAGTTCCGTGGAACGGTGGCTGTCTAGTCTCCAGTTCATTTTGGGCTCCTTATTTGCCTTCTGGCAGCCCGCTGGGAGTCTTTGAGGGTTGCTCGGCTACCAGACAGCCGACAGCCACACCCCCTGTCCTGCCAGCTCCTACCAGCTGATTGTCATCACCGTTTGCACTCTTTCCACACATACACATAAAATTGTCCACATCTGCATTCATTCAGCACTTTTGCACTCACTCACTACACACACACACACACACACACACACACACACACACATCCATTCCGTGCTCACACCCACTCATTTTCACTCACATACTCAGACATTCACCGACACACCCTCGCACTCACTCTCTCTCCACACTGGCATGCACTCAGCTCATTAGTTGTTGCAGTACTTAAGATCTGGGGTTGCTGTTGTGCATTGTCGGGTGATTGTTTGAACAGTGTTTAAACCAATTGTCTGTTCGTTGTACTGCGCTACACCCCCTGATGCTCTCCTAGCTGTCCTGGTGGCGTTACCTGGTGTTTGCTGTTGTTTGGTTCCCTGCACTGTGGATTTCACGGACGGCCTCAGACTGTTCCAACCAGTGAGTTTATTTCTCCTTTCCCCGCTGTTCAGCTATTCTGCAGCGCCCTGGGTCTCCTTTTCACTGTTCAGCGTTCCTGCAGCGCTAGTGTTCTCCCGCTGTACTATAGAGCGTCCTAGAGGTATCCCTGTTCTCCCTGTGCTCACTGTTTATTGTTTATCTGGACTGTAACATTATTTTTCTGCACAATAAAATACACACAACGTCCTCCTGTATTTGAGTTTTAATTCCTCCTGCCCCTAATAGGCAGGAAATCATGACAGTTGGCCCCACCAAAGGTTAAAACTCGGTTGTCTTATGGGTCCCATGTGAGTTTGTCCATGGAATCCATGTTGACCCCATCTGTGTTTGCCCACGTGGACATTACCTGTTTACCTATTTTCAACTTATTTTCTCATAAATTTGCTGTTTCCTTGTAAATTTGTGACTTCCCCCCCCCAATTTCATTTTTTTTCTTGAAAAATCTGCAATTTTTCTTTTCTTTTTTTTTTTTTTTTTTTTTTTACTGTAACTTGCAACTTTTTTGGTCTTCGCCCAAAGGGCTTGTTGACACCTTTGGGCTTCGACCGGCGGGGAATTATGTTATGGGTCAGGCTGTCCATCCGATTTCATTTTTGTGAAATCAACTCCTTCTACAGTTTTGTTCCGATTGTTTTGAAACTTGGTACCATGGTTTGATATACACTGATAATGCACATATGTGACCCGTGCTGGCAAAATGAGTCACTTTGAGGAAATTATCAAAACTGAGGTAACGTTTTTTCCATATTCTGTATTGAAAGACCTTCAAAATGATATTTAATTTGTAGGAAGTGCGCAAAAAGGGACCCGGAAAAAGACAATTTGTTTATATTTTGGCTAGGTTTAAAACTTGCGTTCAATTGGTCGGGAGTTATGTCTTCTGCCAAAATGAATGTATTTTTAGAAAGTACGATTTCTAAGCATAACATGCTGATACCAGGCACTCACAGGGGTTTTCCCGGGACTTGCCACTAGCAAACAAAGGAAGAGTCATAATTTATGACTTCTCCTGCCTGTAGCTCATAATGACGTGGTGTGCTTTCCGACTCATTTTGCCAGCATGTGTCACATATTGCAATTTCGCTCTCATCGAATCACCTTGAGGTCAAAGGTCAGAGCTAAGATTTTCCTTAAATCTTCTAAACACAATAACTACTGAAAGAAATGATGCATGCTTTTCAAATCGATACAGTAGTTGTAGCTAATACACATCTTAGACAGCTTACACCCTGACCTGACTATGGCTTTGGGGTCAAAAGGTCAAAGGTCAAGGTTGGCACTCCCTATGATCTCATACTATAGAGCATGTAAAGCGCTCTAGGGTCACCGAACTTGCTACACAGGTTCACCTTGAGATCCTGACCTACAACTATGGGTTGTATACAAGTGCATATAAAAAGTCTACACACCCCTGTTCAAATGCCAGGTTTTTGTGATGTAAAAAAATGAGACCAAGACAAATCATTTCAAAACTTTTTCCACTATTAATGTGACCTATAACCTATACAACCCAATGGATTTATTTTATTTATTTTAATGGTTTAATTTTACAGGGACAATGCACATTAATATGCATTTCTGTAAATGTACCAGTTTAGTCAATTGGCTAATTTTCAACTGCAGTCCCTGGGCAGGTAAAACACAAATTCAAGATACATCAACACTGCACATGTAACAAAACACAAATTTTCTGTAAAATGTAATTCTTAGATAGTGAGGAATACATTAGGACACCCCCCATCTTTTTAGGACACTCCCACATTCATTCCCATTTACAATGGCTAAAATAAATTTTAAAAAAATACTAATAAAACAAAAACAAGGTTAGACATCGATACGTGAACATTTCTTAATAAAGAACTGAATGTTTAAAGGGGTGTCCAGATTTTTTCACCTGACTAAAATAAGTTTAATTAATGTTCAAATGGTTTAAGAGAGGTACCTCACTGACAGTTTTGGACGACGTAATTCATGCAAGAATTTATTTTGATACCTTGTTCATCATTCTATCCACAGAACTGAGGTTAATGCAGCTGCTGAATGTGGATGAGTCTTCCCACTGTGTAGCTATTTTTTACCAAGTAGATGGACTAAGGACACTTTGTGTGATTTAGGCTGCGTGTCCCCAAATGCATTGTTTGTCGCCCGACCGCCCTGAGCATTTTTTTTTTTTCAGCGTTTGTGCGCTGCGCTCTGGGGGAAAAAAGTCTGTGCCCTGTATCCCAGCAACAGCTTGTCACTCTCAGCTCATCCCTCCCACTTTTCCTATTGTCAGACTTTCTACAGATTTTTTAATAGCAGTATCTAAATAACAATGGACAGGAAACGTTTTCTAGCAGCTCTGGATGTAAAATATGATGACAC
Source organism: Pholidichthys leucotaenia (assembly GCA_020510985.1). Taxonomy (NCBI): domain Eukaryota; kingdom Metazoa; phylum Chordata; class Actinopteri; order Cichliformes; family Pholidichthyidae; genus Pholidichthys; species Pholidichthys leucotaenia. The sequence goes on along the minus strand of CM035848.1, from coordinate 44,866,709 downwards.
GGAAAGCAGGAGTCTGAGTACGGACTAGTACTGGTGTCCTATGTCCCGCCCACGCAGCAGTTCTGATTGGCTGCTTAAGGTCTGATGTTGACGAACTCAGCTGCAGACTCTGAAAAGTTGAACATTTTTCAACTCTGAGCGCTCTGAGCGCCGCGACAAAAAACGGCCACCGCCGAGAGCGTTTCAGCGCCGTGGGCGCTCAACGCTGTAAACGCTGGTCTACATGGAGAATGAATGGAAAATGGCCGCCCAAAGCTGAAAAAAAAACCCGCGTTTGGTGGACACGCAGCCTTAGTCAACTAGACTATGACAAAAGTAACAGTTATCCTGCCTGCAGAGGCATTATGAACATAGCCCACCACACCTTAGCTGTGTTAAGTTTCACTCATTAAATGATAGTAAATCTGTGAAATTTGTGACAAAATCATCCTGGTATTAAAATCTTACTCTGGATTCATTACCTAGACATTTATTTTTTTACAATGGCATTCAGTTTTCAAATTTAGGATTCAGGTATTTGCCCCCCTCCCCTCATAAAAAAATAAATAACAAATTTCCCTTTACCAAATTTACCAGGGAAAAAAATTTACAAATTTAGGAGAAAATACTATAAATTCACAAGAAAAAAGTAGCAACTTGATGATAGTCAAAAATTATTTTAAAAAATCTGAAATTTAAATTATTTTGCAAATATGTAAGGAAAAATGCTTATTTTCCATAACAAATTTAAGAAAACTGCTACATTTTTGTGAGAAACTGAATTTAGGGGGAAAACAACATGGAGGAAATACTGCATTTTTATACAAAAAGTAGGCAAATTTACAAGAAAAAAATGTCTCTGATTTACAAGAAAAGCTGTAAAACTATGACAAAAAGTTGCACACATGAAAAAGTGACATTAGAACCGTCACAGTGCTACATAGAACACTGATGAAGTGTTCTTAGTAAACTGATGAAGTTTACTAAGGGAGAAAAAAGATTGGAGAGAATATCTGGAGCCCCAAAAGTTGATAGTGAGGACAGCGGTGACTTTAAATGGGTTTATAATAAGCTTTCTCTAGGTGCAGCGCAGCGTTCTGCAGAGACCCCGACTTGACAGGAAAAGCAACAGGCTGGAGGAGGTGACAAATGCTGCAAAAACGCTGAAAGAAGCATTGCAACTTTTTAGTTATGTGATATCCTACCGTGTAGCAATGATCACACTTGAGTTATTTCTTTGGCTAACTCTGCCGTTTATTCTGCAACACACATATTATGACTGAACATGGATTCTGCGCGGGGTTTTCACACTCTTGTTCTAATGTGTCCCCTTAATAGTAGTGCTAAACAATACAGGTAGTTCCCCCTAGAGGCATGTGCCAGTAATGTTTTAAATTAGACTTGCAGTCTACCACATCCCTCCCCTCTAGATTAAACTACTTTTAATTACACTAGCCAATTATGCTAGACATCCTGGAACTCCCATTTAACCCTAAACAATCACAGTTACTTTTAACTTCTTAAACACATGTGCCATACACATAATTTCTTTCTCTTTTTTTTTTTTTTTTTTTTTTACATGTATAACACACATAACAGTCTAACTGGGGAATTGGTTTGACTACCGCATCCCAGTGAGGTTCCAGGACGCATTCTTGTCCTGTGGCTGGGGAACTCACTACTGACTAAGTATAGTCCTTCAAGTAGTCTGGAGCTTTCCTAGCTCGCTGAGATCTTCTCACGGCGGGTGAGCCAACTGCAGGTGAAGACTCAGACTGCTCCACTGTTTCGGCTGCTGCAGTGCTGCCCGTAGAATCTGCAGAGACGGTTACCTCAGGTTTCACCTGAAGTGGTGGTTCGTTGATGCTCTCCTCAGGATGGGTGTCAGACAACACCTCTGGTGCCATCGGCAGGGGAATGGAGCTCCTACCATGAACTTGGTCGATGTGTCGCCTCACCACTTGTCCATGGCCTAATGTCACCTTGAATGACACAGGGCCTGTCTTTTCTGTTATTTCTCCTGGTACCCAGGCTGGTCCTGAGCCAAAGTTGCGGGTGTAGACCACGTCTCCTTCTCTCAGTATTCTCTCTCTAGCATGCATGTCATGATAACCTTTTTGTTTCTCTTGTTTGTCATGCACTTTGTTTCTGAAGTCTGGATGTATTAAGTCAAATGTTGACCTCAACTTTCTTCCCATCCATGGACCTGCGTAGTCAATGTGAATTCTTCTCCATGGTTTATCTGGAACTTCCCAGGGATGTAGTGGGGCTGCTGGAGGACTGTTCCTGTTCTCCTGGCATGCCGCACATGACTTCACAAGCGCCTCCACCTCTGCATCCATGTTGGGCCACCACATGTAACTCCTCGCCAACGCTTTCATGCGAGTGATGCCAGGGTGTGCTTGGTGTAGTTGTTGCAGTAAGGCATTCCTACCAGGTGGTGGAACAACCACGCGTCCTCCCCACAGGATACAACCTTCCTGGGTGCTGAGCTCATCCTGTCGTCGGGCATAGGGAATGAACTCAGGACTGTTCATCTTCGGCCATCCTCGCAAGATGTATTCTCGCACTCTTGCTAGAACAGGGTCTTTGTCTGTCCACTTCTTTATTTGTTGTGCGTTCACCAGGGGCACGCCGATATCTTCAAACAATAGCACTCTCTCCTCCTCCTCAGGCGTGCTGTCTCTTCCTCCATCCAAGGGTAGCCTACTCATCGCGTCAGCATTCGTATGGTCCCGTCCGGCTTTGTAAACGATGGTGTACTCATACGCTGCTAATGTAACGGCCCATCTCTGAATTCTCTGAGATGTCATCTGGGGTATGGCTCTCATTTCACTGAACAGTGAAATTAGTGGCTTGTGGTCAGTCACTATAGCGAACTGTCTCCCATACAGGTATTTGTGGAACTTTTTTACACCAAATACTACTGCAAGGCCCTCCTTGTCTAGCTGGGAGTAGTTTTTCTCAGCTGCACTAAGAGTTCTTGAGACGAACCCTATGGGTCTCTCTGAGCCATCCTCCATACGATGAGAGAGTACAGCACCCACACCGTAGGGTGATGCGTCACACGCCAGGATGAGTGGTTTGTTTGAATCATAGTGCACTAACACACTACAGGACTGAAGTAGCGCTTTGGACTCTTCAAACGCCTTCTGCTGCTTGACCCCCCATGACCATTTTTCTTCCTTCTTAAGTAAGGTATGTAGTGGTGCCAGCAGCGTGGAGAGCTTTGGGAGGAACCTATGGTAATAGTTCAACAAGCCCAGGTAGGCTTTTAACTCAGTAACATTTTGTGGCTCAGGCGCCTCCGCAATGGCTTCCACTTTGTCTGTTAGAGGGTGTAGACCACTGGCGTTGATCTTGTGGCCTAGGAACACCACCTCTTTTCCCATGAACTCACACTTGCTTCTTTTCAACCTCAGACCGCTTTTCCCCAACCGTTGAAGCACTTCCTTCAGCGTTTTCAGATGTTCTTGTTCATTTGGTCCTGTACAAAGGATGTCATCCAAATAAATGGCAACATTTGGAATTCCACCTAGGATGCCCTCCATAGTTCTCTGGAATATAGCAGGACTGGAAGCTACTCCAAATGGTAAGCGTGTGTAGGTATATAAGCCTTTGTGTGTATTGATGGTTACATACTTTCTTGATTCTTCTTCCAGGACTACTTGTTGGTAGGCGTGACTCATGTCTAATTTCGTGAAGTGTCGGCCGCCGTTCAGCTGTGCGAAGAGGTCCTCCACTTTAGGAATTGGATACTGATCCACCCGTGATGCTCGATTGACAGTGAGTTTGTAATCTCCACATATTCTAATGGAGCCATCCGGCTTTCTCACTGGGACTATGGGCGCCGCCCATTCTGCAACCTGCACTGGCTCAATGATCTTGTCATCCAGCAGCCTCTGTAGCTCGCTTTCAACCAGTGGCTTGACTGCATAGGGTACCGGTCGGGGTTTGCAGAATCGTGGTTGGGCCTCCTTGTCCACATTAATCTTTGCAGTGACACCTTTTAGCTGTCCTAAGCCTTCTTTGAACACCTCAGCGTCTCTTTCGAGGATCTCCTCCAGCTGCAATTTGGGCTGAGATTCCACTTTATTCACCAACTGATCAATCATGGCCAGTTCTTGTAGCCAACTTCGCCCTAGTAGATTTGGTCCTTCGCTCCCAACTACTACTACAGGTAAGTCCTTTTCTTTGTTTTCGTGCTGCACCTTCACTTGTGCCATGCCTAGCACGTCTAGCTTCTCTCCTGTGTATGTTTTTAATTTTAATGAACAGGGATTTAATTCTGCTGTGTCTGTTTTCTTCCACAGTTGTGTATATTGCTGTTTACTTAATATGGTTACTCCACAGCCTGTATCAACTTCAAATGTTACTTTCATTCCATTAACATTCATGGTACGCGTGATGGGCGCTACCTTGGTCAGCTCCTCTGACGTGTTGTAAATTGTGTGAAAACCCATGTCTTCTGTATCACTTTCTCCCTCCCCTCTCAGTTGATTCGCTCGCTGTTCCTTTCCTGGGCCCTTGTTTTCATACTTTTGCCCATTAACTGTCGCTTTCAGCACCTGTGCGCTGTCCACCTTTATTCTACATGCTTTCTTAATGTGCCCTCGCTTGCCACAATTATGACACAGCTCAGTGGCAAATTTGCACTCGGCGGCATTGTGCTGGCCTTTGCAGCGATAACAACTGGGGAATTTGTGCTGAGTTTTGTCAGTCGACACTTTGTGGACACCTACTTGGGTCTTAGGCACACGAACATGCGTTGCTGTGTCCTCTGTTAGCTTCCCTTGCATCTCTCTCACATCTTTAGATGCTGTTTCCATCGCTTGGCATAATTCCAAAGCCTTTGCAAAAGTGAGTTTTGTTTCAGATAAAAGTCGCCGTTGCATTCGGTCATCATTCACTCCACACACAAGTCTGTCTCTTAACATTTCTTCCAATGAGTCTTTGTAATCACAGTGCAGTGCTAATTTCCTCAATTCTGCCACATACTCTGCTATGGACTCAGTGTTCCTCCTTATGCGTGAATTAAATTTGAATCGTTGCACTATTTCACTCGGTTTGGGGCTGAAGTGCTTCTGAAGCTCCGCAGTAAGCTGGTCGTACGTTTTATCTTTCGGTAATGCAGGGCTTATTAAATTTCTCAACAAGCTGTAAGTAGTTGCACCAACTCCACTCAACAGTACAGCCTTCCTTTTGTCTGGCTCCTCAATGTCATTAGCTTGGAAGAAAAAGTCCAACATTTCACCATATTCTTCCCATGACTGAGTCGAGTTATCAAAAGGGGTTACCGTTCCGATTACAGCCGCCATTGCTCGTCGTGGTGGGGAAACCTCGTTTTTCCTCCTCTGAACTTGCACTCGAACTACTGGAGTCACTTGAGTTCGCCACACTTGCAATGTTCTCTGTTTCTCGCCGCTGATTTTTTTCTTTTAATCCTCGTCGCCAATTGTGTGATATCCTACCGTGTAGCAATGATCACACTTGAGTTATTTCTTTGGCTAACTCTGCCGTTTATTCTGCAACACACATATTATGACTGAACATGGATTCTGCGCGGGGTTTTCACACTCTTGTTCTAATGTGTCCCCTTAATAGTAGTGCTAAACAATACAGGTAGTTCCCCCTAGAGGCATGTGCCAGTAATGTTTTAAATTAGACTTGCAGTCTACCACAAGTTATCAATTTGTTTTTTTAGTGCTCCCTTTATTGCAAATGGACCCTGAAACACCAACAAACTCAAAAGATATAGTGTTAAGGCGATGAATCATACCAGGAGCTAAATCATTATGCTTATATTTCTTAAATATTTGTGTAGCTCCTCTGTCGTGCAGTTGTGGTGTTTTAACAGAGGATAGAAGATCTGAAAATGATCTGCAGGGAAACTAATTTATTTTAATGTGGATATTTAAGAATAGCCTTCAGAGTGACTTAGTCTATAATCAGAAGTAGTAAAACTTGCTTTTTAATTAAATTTTTTAATTATCAAAATCATGACATTTTAAAAATACAGAACAGTTTAAGGTTAACTTGAATTTCGTGGGGATGACAAGCAATATTTAAACGCATTTATATTTAAGGACTGGTGGTTGGAGCAGATTTTGTTTGTACTTGATAAATGTTCAGAGCTGCTAACATTTTGATGAGTACTGAACACACATAAATTTCACTCAAACAGTTGACGAACAAATCCATTCTGATCACATTTCATGAATGATTCACACAATGTAAAGACCAAGTTTGCATGAGAAAAGCTCATCATTTCTCAGATCAGCTAAATCCTACCAGGCAGCACAGTTATTCTGTGGTGCAACTCCTATCAGCAAACTAGAAACCAGCTAACTTCACACAGAAATTCACAAGCTACATATGATATTTACCTCATTTTGGACAGAGGGATTTGGTCCTTTTGTTTGACAAGTTCAACCAATTTAAAATGGTTTGCTGCCTTGTGGAGCTCGATTCACGTTCTGAGTAGACTCCTACTCAGTGAAGGTGCAAGGACCGGTTGGGCAATACCAAGTCTGCAGCAGGGAAGGATACATTGTCTGGTTATTAGAAATGTTACTTTTTGTTTCTTGCAAATGAAAAAACAACTTCTTCATACTTGATTGAGTTGTAGATATTTTTTTATTAATTATAGTGATATGATTATTGGGGGGGTTACATTGGCTGGATTTGATTACTGGGGGTTGGGGGGGGGGTTATAATCCCTCTAACCGCCCCCATCCACCTTCTTAAATTAAGCCTAAGGCTCTCACTGAAAAAGCTGACTGGCTAAAGGTAGACCTCCTCATAGGTATTACACAGTCCCCTCTTTCTACAGACCTAGTGCGTCTACCACAGGATGTTCTCTGTTGAAAAAAGCACCAAGGGGGAGGGGCGAAACCATGTAAAATCTTATAAACAAGACAGACATCTGTAAATTTGATAAAATTGTCCCAACTCAATAAATTATGTTTTTTTTAAGGCAGTGACAGTGATGATGAGAGTTCGGTGTCCTATCAAGTATCTTCGCAGCTTGATGGTAAGCTGACTGTATAGGTTTGAGTGTTGTACAGGAAGCTTGTGCCCAGCTTGTTGGGCAGTATGACAGATGTGACATTATCATGGCATTGAAATATAGCATTGCTGCCTGGATGGTTAAACAATTTTTAATATGGTGAAAATTTGACAAATTGAACTTTATTATATTTTTTACAGCTTTAATTTGCTTTTTGAAGGTAAAATTGGAATCAAGAATTATACCAAGATATTTATAGTCAAATGCCACTCTTAGCTTTTCCCCTGCAACATAAACATCAGGTGTATCATTATCTGTTAACATTTCGGAAAAGATCATACAGACCGTTTTCTTTATGTTTAAGTGAAGACAGGAGTTCAGAAGCCATTGTGTGACATTAGCCATTACCACTGTGAGCTTACATGCAGCTTGCTGTTTGTTTATTGCATGTACATACTAGATGACAGTATTGTCACTGAAAAACAAACTGAAATCTTTTATAGGGAAAAACAAAAAATAAAGTTACAAAAACCTGCTTGCATAAATATGCACACTTTTATAACTGAGGATGTAGCTGTGTTCACAATTAACCAAGCACATTCAAACTCATGTTAATGAGAGTCAGCACACACCTGCCACCATTTAAAGTGCCTCTGATTAACCCCAAATAAAGTTCAGCTGTTCTAGTAGGCTTTTCCTGACATTTTTGTAGTCACGTCTTACAGCACAAGCATTTTCACATGCAGGAAAATGTGTTATGGTCCGATGAAATCAAGGTTAAACTTTATGGCCATAATTCCAAAAGGTAGTATATTTGGCACAAACACAACACTGCTCATCACCAAAAAAACACCATACCTACAGTGAAGCATGGTGGTGGCAGCATCATGCTTTGGGGGCTGTTTTTCTTCAGCTGGAACTGGGGCCTTAGTCAAGGTGGAGGGAATTATGGTCAGTTCCAAATACCAGTCAGTGTTGGCACAAAACGTTCAGGCTTCTGCTAGAAAGCTGAAGAGGAATTTCATCTTTCAGCACGACAATGACCCAAAGCGCACATCCAAATCAACAAAATAATGGCCTCACCAGAAGAAGATTAAGGTTTTGGAATGGCCCAGCCACAGTCCAGACCTGAATCTTATCAAACATCTGTGGGGTTATCTTAAGAGGGCTGTGTACAGGAGATGCCCTCACAATCTGAAGAGATTTGGAGCATTTTTGCAAAGAAGAGTGGGCAAATATTGCCACATCAGGATGTGCCATACTGATAGACTCCTACCCAAAAAGACTGAGCGCTGTAATAAAAGTCAAAGGTGATGCAACAAAGTTTTAGTTTAAGGGTGTACATATTTATGTAAACAGGTTTTTGTAAGTTTTTTATTTTTTATTTTTCCCCTTCAAAGATTTCAGTTTGTTTTGTAGTTGGGTTGTACAGATTATAGGTCACATTAATGGTGGAAAAAGTTTTGAAATGATTTATCTTGGACTTTTTTTACATCACAAAAACGTTGCTTTTGAATAGGGGTGTGTAGACTTTTTATATCCACTGTACTTGTTCTAGATAAGATAAGATAAGATAAGATAAGCCTTTATTAGTCCCACAATGGGGAAATTCCAGGATTGCAACAGCACAGGGATAGCAACACTCAGAGCAATAATTTAGAAGATAAGAAGATAAGAGCAGGGGATATACATATGTACACATAAATATATATACACAGTGCAGAGCATTGTAGCTAGATGGAATAAACAGCATAACCGTCTATTTAGTTACCCCATATAGTATGAATATGTACCCATACATATTGTCACCCTCCGTAGCGACTGATATCGTCTTAGTTGTATACTGGAGGAGACCATTTGTGTAAGTCTGTTGCATCTTTTGTATTCAATACTATTAGGTCGTCACGTTTTTTTTGCTATCTCTGCGAGCAGCCCTGCTTAGGTTATACAGTCTGACAGCCGTAGGTAGGAAGGACCTGTAAAACCTCTCGGCTGCGCACCCAGGATGATGTAGCCTATTGCTAAATGAGCTCCTCAGTGCGTTCAGTATGTCTTGCATAGGGTGAGACTTGGACTCCAGCAGAGATGACAGCTTAGCCACCATCCTTCTCTCTCCTATCTCCTCCACTGGGTCAAGGCGCTGCCCCAGGACAGAGCTAGCTTTCTTGATCAGTTTGTTCAGTCTCTTCCTGTCAGCTGCGGTGATGCCACTGCCCCAGCAGACCACCCCAAAAGTGACGGCTGATGCCACCACCGAATCGTAGAAGGTCTTCAGGAGCACCCCTTGTACACCAAAAGACCTGAGCCTCCTCAGTAGGAACAGCCTGTGCTGCCCTTTCTTGTAGAGTGCGTCGGTATTGTGTGACCAGTCTAGTTTATTGTTCAGATGAACACCCAGGTACTTGTAGGATGTTACCATCTCAATGTCTGTTCCCTGGAAGTTTACTGGTGCTGTGAGAGGTTGTCCTTGCCTGCGGCAGTCCACCACCAGCTCCTTAGTTTTTCTTGCGTTGATCTGGAGGCAGTTCCAATGGCACCAGTCCACAAAGTCCTCGATAAGTCCTCTGTACTCAGCTTCATCTCCGTTGGAGATGAGGCCAATGATCGCAGAGTTGTCAGAGAACTTCTGTAGATGGCAGTGTGTTGTGTTGTGTGAGAAGTCCGCAGTATAAAGGGTGAACAGGAAGGGAGCCAAAACCACCATTGTGTTGGACACACAATCCCGGGTTCTCACAAACTGTGGCCAGTTTGTGAGGTAGTCCAGAATCCACGATGGCAGGTGCTGGTCCACCCCTGTGCAGAGCATCTTGTCCCTCAGGCTCATCAGTTGGATGGTGTTGAAAGCACTGGAGAAGTCAAAGAACATGATCCTCACCGCGTTCCCAGGCTTCTCCAGGTAGAACGGTGAACGATAAGAAGGAAGATCACTGCATCCTCCGCCCCGATGCCATACTGGTAGGCGAACTGGAGTGGATCCATCGCTGGTCCCACCAGGGGGCGGAGGTGAGCAAGGAGCAGTCTCTCCAGGGGTCTTCATCAGGTGAGACGTCAGGGCCACTGGTCTGTAGCTGTTCAGGTCTCTGGGGTGGGAGGTCTTTGGTACGGGTACCACACAAGATGTTTTCCACAACTGTGGTACTCTCTCCAGCTTCAGGCTCAGGTTGAAGATATGCTCCACAATCCCACACAGCTGGTCTGCGCAGGACTTGAGGAGCTTCGCGCTGATGCAGTCCGGACCTGAGGCCTTCTTCGCCTTGATCTTCCTCAGCTCCGCCCTCGCCTGGGTCTTAGTGAGGGTCAGGCTGGGGCTGGGGGGCTGTGTGCTGGGAGGTGTGGGGGGGGGTGTTGGTGGAGGGGAGGGTGGACAGCAGGTCTCGATGACAGTAGAGGCAGCAGTGGTTGTTGTGCAGGCGGGGGGGGGGGGGGGCGGTTGGTCAAACCTATTAAAAAACAGGTTCACATTGTTCGCCCACTCCCTGCCCCCCCCCCCCCCCCGTGGCCTGGGAGGAGGTATTCTGGAGCCCAGAGATGGTTTTGAGGCTTCTCCAGAGCCCACCGATGTTGCTCTGTTGCAGCCATATTCATGGATGATGGGTTTATCATAATTTTGTTCTGCCACAGTAATTATATTGAAAAGTTTAAAACTGCTCTCTGTCACTAAGTATTGGGATCTTCAAAGAAAACGGAAACAGGGGATATTGCACTAGCCTCAGAGTGCTGTTGTCTATTTTTTTCTTCATGGATTTATAACATTTTCTTGTAAATTTGCTAAATTTTTTGTGTAAGTTTGTAGCTATTTTCAAGTAATTTTCCTTTTTTTTTTCTTTTAAATTCGCAACTTTTTTCTCCTAAATTTTCACTTTTTTCTCAAAAATTTCCTATTTTTTTTTAAAAAAATGTGTCACTTTTTTCTTACAAATTTATGAGGAAAAAAAGTCAAAATTTATGACTCTCTGCGTAATTTTGCCTATGGCAACAGTGTTACTGAAAAGTGCTCACTCATATTAAACCCATGTGGGTTATTTAATATTATCATGTTAAACCCATGGGTTTAAAGCAGGCAAACCTGCTCACCTGGTGAGCCAGGTGAAGTCCATGTGGGCAAACACAGATGGGGCCAACATGGAACCCACAGACAAACCCACATGGGACCCATAAGACAGCTCAGATTTAACCTAGAGTGGGGCCCACATGGACATGCTGGCTGGGTGGTCATGTGTCCATCTTGTCATTCCTGAACATCTCTGTGGAATGTAGCAGAAAAAAAAATGACGTGTGAGCTTATGTACTGGTAAACCATGGATTCCCTGCTAATCGTGAAGTAAACCTAAAACTGGGAGTTTTCCTTCTGATCATTAGGAGCCAATTAGGTATTAATCAGGGGTTTTCTCAGATGCTTTGGAGTTGGACAAGTTTGCCGAGGAAAGCTTTCCACCCGAGCCTAACAGATTAGAGGCAGTACATCAGCAAATGGGGGCGTTAACCACCACTCCTCCGCTAAAGTCCATTTCGGTCAATTTCCTCAGATTCCATTAAGGCTCTGGTCCATTAGGGTTTTGGGGCTGTTTGTGTTTTTTTCCCCAGCCTGGTCCACATCCATTTTGGGTCCATGTAACTCGTTAATCAGTCCAGATAATTTGCTTGACCTGAAAAAGAGCAGCTTTTTTTTTGCCTGGTTGGAATTTGTTACATCCATTTGGTGCAGTAGAGAATGAACAGCAGCAGCAGCTGTAATTAGAGTTTTAACAATCCAGTCTTTAGCGTTAGGGTTTTGGCATCAGTACAAAGCACTCTAGAAAGATGTTGTAAAAGCCCCTGCTAATTGATTGTGAGGTGCTACAACAAAAGCTCCCTGACTTTTAACTCTCCTCTTTTTGCATTTATCGCGGTATTGATTTAAAGGATGTTTTGAATGCTCTGATGTACTTGTTATTCATTAGCTGCTCGTTAGCTGCTGTGGCTTCTTCTTCTTCTTTTAGATGTGATTGGCGGTTGGCAACCAGCTTACAGGTGCATTACCGCCACGCACTTCATCATCACTCTGTGACTAAAGCAAACTACAAACAACTCAGATATACAGAAAACATCACTAACCGTTCACAAAAACACATTATGCTCAATAATCCACTCTTAAGAGAGCCAAACAGAGAAAAGTCATCAGCAGTTTTGGTCATTTCTTGCAGCACAGTGCCTATTTTGTTAGTTGGTGTCCACTAGCAAATTGCTTGTGCTTTGCTGTCATAGGAGTAGTGTCTTGTAGAAGGGGTGCAACTGCGTGCAAAGCTGGCACATTGAGTTTATTGTGGCGCAGACATTTTGAACAACAAAAACCACATCTAAAGTTAGTAGTGCACTGTTAATCCCCATTTAAATGCCATGCTTTTAAAAAGTGTCAGTTCCAGAAAATGAGAACAAGCTTTCTGCTACCTTAATGCATGACTGTTCAAGTTGAACGATCTGTTCTCCCTGGTAAACACGCCATTGTAGCAGCAGTTCACCTGTTCAAGGTGAGGCGTTTAGCCATTCTGATTCTGGTGTAATATGTTATGCCTAAACGCAGTGGTCCCCAACCACTGCTCTGTGTACTGCTTCAAGTCCACGGACCACTTGGTATTTGACTATCAAAGTGTTTTATTTTGAAAATTTGCCAGATATTCTCTTTCCACCCGACTCCTGTCTCTCGTGTTTGCGCAGTCTTGACCCATGACTATCGCAGTAATTAGTGGTGATGCTCTAAAATTAAACCCACAAGCTAGCTAGCCAAAATGAATAAAGAAAAGTCATCATTTTAGCCCAATTCACCAAGTTTACATCGGGAATACATCTTATAGAGGTTGTTTGTACACTGGCAAGACGGTGCTGTTGGGCAGCCTGACACCAAATCCCAATTAGTCCTATCAGAGACCAGACACTACCAAGGTCCTGGAGGAGTTTCTGGACTTATTTGGCCTGTCCTTGTCAGTGGAAGACCTGTAGAATTTGCATTAGAACACATGCTGCCAAATTAAATAAAAAATAAGACAGCATTAGATTGGATTAGATTTGTGTCCCTTCTGTTGCCCGCTGCTGATGGACTGCTGCAGTCCCACTGAAGAGGTCTCTAACGAGTTCGCTCTGCCGTGGGAGATCACAGCAGCCTCGGAGTCCTGGAAACCAGCAGCCCTAACACTACCACTGGCCTCGGTTTGAACAGCACTCTGGAGCTGCGAGCAGATGAAGACCTGCAAACAACTTGACAGGTTGTTAATATCTTTTCACACACGGGGGACGTGGAGGAACAGCGGGAGAGAAACACTCTGCCTCTGACAAACAAAAACAGCAATTCAGGCATACAGTCCAGAAACACACACACATTTCACAGACACATCACGCATTCAAATTACCTCTGTCTCACACTCATGCAACCTCTCTGGGACCTGCTCCACTCTCGCACTCGTAGTATCACCATGTCACCAAAGCCTGTCATTTACAGACTAAAGAAAATGTCGCAATCATCATGCTAGTGGCCCCATGAGGCTGCACAATGTATTTATCTTCAAATTTTGTCATTCTCAGATGCAGACTAACATCCAAACGACACAAATTACAAATGTCTTCACTGGAGGACCAGTCCACAGCTGGTTAGGTTTATGCTAGCTGTCAGTTTGTTTCACACAACAGAAAAACATATTGAAATGTTGATGATATTATTGCTCATTTGCTGTACCTGCAGAAAAGTAATGGTTCTTAAATGATTTGTCAAAGAGCTCTGTTGTTCTTAAGAGAACCATAACGTACTGAATTACCTACTGTTGAAATCAGAAGTTTACATTAACTGTATAAAAAGACACAAAGTTTTTTCTCACTGTCCAACATTAAATCACACTAAACTTTTCCTGTTTTAGGTCAGTTAGGATTACCAAAGTTATTTCTATTTGCTATTTTTTTTAGAGAATGTTTTATTGCTTTCTTGAAAGTCAGAAGTTTACAAACACTAATATCACTATTCAATTCAACTTTATTTATATAGCGCCATTTCACAACAACAGTCATCTCATAGCACTTTCAACTGTAGGGGAAGCCCCCACAATTGCAGAAAGACCCCAGCAACCAGGCAATCCCCTATGAGCAAGAACTTTGTGACTGTGGAGAGGAAAAACTCCCTTTTAGCAGGAAGAAACCTCCAGCAGAACCAGGCTAAGGGAGGGGCAGTCATTTGCTGCGACTGGCTGGAGGGGTGAGGGGATAGAAAAGAAGAAGAAAAGAACAGACATGTAGCGAGCAAACAGCACAACAGACTCAATCTATGGGCGAGAACAAACAGATGTTAATGTCCAGCAAAAATATTTATATTATATTTACTATGCCTTTAAACAATTTGAGAAAGCAAAGATGACGATGTCATGGCTTTGGAGGCTTCTGACAACATTTGAGTTAATTGAAGGCACACCTGTTGATGTATTTAAGGCATACCTCAAACACACTGCTTCCTTGTGTGACACCATGGGACAATCAAAAGAAATCGGCCAAGTCATCAGGAAGAGAATCGTGGACCTCCACAGGTCTGGTTCATCCTTGGGTACAATTTCTAGATGCCTGAAGGTTCCACATGCATCTGTTCAAACAATCATACACAAGTATAAACACCATGGGAATGCCCAGCCATCATACCACTCAGGACAAAGATGAGTTCTGTGTCCCAGAGATGAATGTGTTTTGTATGAAATGTGCATATCAACTGCAGAACAAAAGCAAAAGACCTTGTGAAGATGCTGACTGAAGCTGGTAAAAGAGTGTCATTATCCACAGTGAAACGAACCTTGTACCAACATGGGCTGAAAGGCCACTCAATGAGGAAGAAGCCATTACGCCAGAAGCAACATAAAAAATGCAGATTAAAGGTTGCAAATGCACACAGGGACAAAGACCTTAAATTCTGGAGACATGTCCCATGGTCTGATGAAACTAAAATTGAACTGTTTGGCAATAATGACCATCATAACATTTGGAGGAAAAAGGGGGAAGCCTGCAAGCCTGAGAACACCATCCCAACTGAAGTACAGGGGTGGCAACATCATGTTGTGGGTGTGTTTTTGCTGCAGGAAGGACTGGTGCACTTCACAAAATAGATGGCATCGTGAGGACAGAGAATTACATGGAAATATGGAAGCAACATCTCAAGACATCGGCCAGGAAGTTCAAGCTTGGGCGCAAATGGGTCTTTCAAACGGACAATGATCTTAACCATACTGCCAAATTAGTTACAAAGTGGCTTAAGGGCAAGGAAGTCAATGCTTTAGAGTGGCCTTCACAAAACCCTGATCTCAGTCCCATAGAAAATTTGTGGGCAGAGCTGAAAAGACATGCGCGAGCAAGGCTGCCTACAAACCTGATTCAGTTATATCAGTTCTGTCAGGAGGAATGGGCCAAAATTCCAGGAAACTATTGTGAGAAGCTTGTGGAAGGATACCCAAAATGTTTGACCCAAGTCATACAGATTAAAGGCAATGCAACCAAATACTAAGGAAGTTTATGAAAAACATGATTTTAACCCCTTGCACTCTGGTCAACTTCGCTAAAAACGCTTAAAAATAATGTACCCAAAGTAAATCAAAAGCTGTTCTTCAACCCTTTGCAGCATTTTCATGGGGTTGGTCTCATTTAAAAAAAAACACTTTGAATTTTTTGGCAAAACAGTCATAATCTCTCTAAGTGCTCCTGCCACTGAGTAACAGTCATCTAAACATACTGAACTTGAAGAAAATAAAGTTTGCCTGGGTGTTTTTTTTAGATACAAATGCTTGCAAATAGCACACAGCTGTCAGATCCGGGCTGGAAAATGCAACAGAAATGTAGAACCAAGTGTTATCCAGCTGAGGTCAAAATTTTGTAACAATACCAAAAAAATGAATATATTACACAGCTTTTTCCTCAGGTTGTTCCCAGGCGTTTTTGAACTGTGCCAAATTGTGCCAAATGGCACAGTTTGGAAAAACGTCTATAACTTTTGAATGATTCAACATAGAAGCTTGGTCTTGGGCTCAAATGAAAGGTGACACTCAGGGCTGTGTGTGTGTGTGGGGGGGGGGTTGTTTATTCATTCATGAATTAATGAATGAACAAACAAGCCCCCTACACACAAAGAAGCATGCCACATAAAAAATGTGGCCTTTTTTTTACAAGAAAAAATAACCTACAGTGCAATAAAAATTATACTAAAATATCTGCAATGTAGAGGATAACAACTCCCCCCCCGCTACAGAGGAATGCGGTGCACAAAAAAACGGTCCGTCAACGGTCCGTCATGTGGCGATAACGCACAGTTGTAATTACCGATCGGTCAAAAGTCATTTTGATTACTATTTTCAGTGATAAAGAATAATTTAGCTTATAACACTTACCTGTCCACAACAGCAGTGTCGCTGGCGAACATCTGTTCCTCGTTGTCAGAAGAACATGACGCTGGTCCGCTTGTTACGACTCGTGGTTCTGGTCACGCGACCCGGTCAAACCATGATTCCATGATTGCGGTTTTGGCGAACGATTTTTCAAAACAAATAAGAACAGTAGTAATAAAAAAAGACTGGCGAACGCTACCGTTACACACAGCGGCTTACACAAAACAGATATTACGCACGGGACACACGCTTTCAATCATCGAACTTCTCTGCTTCAATTGGCTCCTTGTATTCGCAGTCGTTGGTAGGCGGGTCCTTCTTGCTAGGTTTTCAGTCATTGGTTCTTCAGTGTTTCAGAAACCCAATTCAAGGCTCTTATTAGTCGAATGAGAGGTCAATCATATCTAAACCAATCAAAGCACTCCTTTGGCTTTCTGTTCGCGGCTGTGTCTGTAGTGGAAGAATGGAAATGCAGCTTTTTTTTTTTTTTTCTTTTTTCAGTGCGCACTGAGACGCACAGTGCACACTAGGACGCATTACGACGCAGAGACGTGCCCGCCCGCGGTATCCCGGAGTGCAAGAGGTTAAAGAAAGTAATAAACCCCCCCCTCAAAAAAGTAATTAAGCAAATAGAAATAAAACAGGCAAAGTTTAGTCTGATTTAATGTCAAATAGTGAAAAAAGGATATGTGTGTTTTTTTATACAGTGTATGCTGTCAACTGTATTCATTTACATAGAGGATGGTTCTTTGCATACCTTATATTGTTTGTCAAAGAACTGAGTGGTTCATCTTTACTGGAGGTAGAATACTGTGCATTTCTGTAAAAGATTCTTTAAGATAAGATACAGTAAGATAAGGTAAGATAAGATAAGCCTTTATTAGTCCTACAATGGGGAAATTCCAGGATTGCAACAGCACAGGGATAGCAACACTCAGAGCAATAATTAAGAAGATAAGAAAAATAAAAATAAAAATAAGAGCAGTGAATATACATACGTACACATAAATATATAAATATATATACACAGTGCGGAGCATTGTAGCAAGATGGAATAAACAGCATAACCGTCTACTTAGTTATCCTACATAGTATGAATATGTACCCATACATATTGTCACCCTCCGTGGTGACTGATATTGTCCTAGTTGTATACTGGAGGGGACCATTTGTGTAAGTCTGTTGCGTCTTTTGCATTCAATACCATTAGGTCGTCACGTTTTTTTGCTATCTCTGCTAGCAGCCCTGCTTAGGTTATACAGTCTGACAGCCGTAGGTAAGAAGGACCTGCGAAACCTCTCGGTTGCGCACCTAGGATGATGTAGTCTACTGCTAAATGAGCTCCTCAGTGCGTTCAGTATGTCCTGCATAGGGTGGGACTTGGACTCCAGCAGAGATGACAGTTTAGCCACCATCCTTCTCTCTCCTATCTCCTCCACTGGGTCAAGGCGTTTCCCCAGGACAGTTCTAGCTTTCTTGATCAGTTTGTTCAGTCTCTTCCTATTGGCTGCTGTAATGCCGTTGCCCCAGCAGACCACTCCAAAAGTGATGGCTGATGCCACCACTGTGTCGTAGAATGTCTTCAGCAGCGCCCCTTGTACACCAAAAGACCTGAGCCTCCTCAGTAGGAACAGCCTGCGCTGTCCCTTCTTGTAGAGTGCGTCGGTATTGTGTGACCAGTCTAGTTTATTGTTCAGATGAACACCTCGGTACTTGTAGGATGTCACCATCTCAATGTATGTTCCCTGTATGTTTACTGGTGCTGTGAGGGGTTATCCTTGCCTGCTTCAGTCCACCACCAGCTCCTTAGTTTTCCTCGCGCTGATCTGGAGGCAGTTCCGATGGCACCAGTCCACGAAGTCCTGGATAAGTCCTCTGTACTCAGCTTCATCTCCGTTGGAGATGAGGCCGACGATCGCAGAGTCGTCAGAGAACTTCTGTAGATGGCAGTGTGTTGTGTTGTGTGAGAAGTCCAAAGTATAAAGGGTTTGAAGAACCTCTTGCTAAAAGGTTCTTCATAGAAGTCAAAATGGTTCTTCTATGGCATAACTCTGAATCTTCTACATATGACGATATGATGTATCTTAAAAAATTATCACTTCCCCCACCCCCACTGACCACTCTTGCTGGCTTGCACTGCTCAGCTGCCAACTTGCACTGCCCAGCTATCTACATAAATGGCACAAATTCCCAGGCTAGGTGGCCTAATCTTT
This sequence comes from Pholidichthys leucotaenia, assembly GCA_020510985.1. Lineage (NCBI taxonomy): Eukaryota > Metazoa > Chordata > Actinopteri > Cichliformes > Pholidichthyidae > Pholidichthys > Pholidichthys leucotaenia. Next base: position 44,848,131 of record CM035848.1, on the reverse strand, counting down.
CTCACTGTTCTGTTGCTAATGTGGTCGGAAATCTTACCTTAGCTAATGCTAAAGGGCTGATTTACCTGACAAAATAGATGTCTAGTAGGATGACTAAATTTTACAGAGAACAACCATAAAAATTGCTGGTTGTCCCGGTAAGCTAACTCCATAGTAGCACTTTCAATTCAATTCAACTTTATTTATATAGCGCCATTTCACAACAACAGTCATCTCATAGCACTTTCAACTGTAGAGGAAACCCCCACAATTGCAGAAAGACCCCAGCAATCAGGCGATCCCCTGTGAGCAAGCGCTTGGCGACGGTGGAGAGGAAAAACTCCCTTTTAACAGGAAGAAACCTCCAGCAGAACCAGGCTCAGGGAGGGGCAGTCATCTGCTATGACTGGCTGGGGGGTGAGGGGATAGAGAAGATGAAAAGAACAGACATGTAGAGAGCAAACAGCACGATGGGGACTCAATCTATGGGAGAGAACAAACAGATGTTAATGACCAGCAAAAATAAAAATATTTCATTGAGAGTGAAGAAAGGAGTGAAGCCCAGTGCATTATTGGAGGTCCCCGGCTGTCTAAACCTATTAGCAGCATAACTAAGGGAGTGTTCAGAGACACATGATCCCTCCCTAATTGTAGGCTATATCAAAAAGGAAGGTTTTAACCCTATTCTTAAAAACAGCGATCGAGTCTGACTCCCAAATCCAGATTGGCAGCTGGTTCCACAGGAGAGGAGCTTGATAACTGAAGGCACTGCCTCCCATTGTACTTTTGGAGATTCTAGGTATTACAAGTAATCCAGCATTTTGGGAGCATAGTGCTCTGTTAGGATAATAGGGTAGTGTCGGATCTTTTAAATAAAAAGGGGCCTGATTGTTTAGAGCTTTGAAAGTGAGAAAATAGATTTTAAACTTAATTCTAAACTCTATGGGAAGCCAATGAAGGGAGGCCAGAACCGGAGAGATATGATCTCTCTTTCTAGTCCCTGTTAAAACTCTTGCTGCATCATTTTGGATCAACTGAAGACTTTTTAAAGATGTTTTAGGACAACCTGATAATAAAGAGTTACAATAATCTAATCTAGAGCTAACAAAAGTGTGGATCAGTTTCTCAGCATCACTCTGAGACAAGATGCTCCTAATCTTGGCAATATTACGCAAATGACAGAAGGCAGTCTTAGAAATGAATTTAATATGTGAATTGAAAAACAGATCTTGATCAAAAATAACTCCAACGTTCCTCACAGAGCTATTAAGAGAAAGAGTAACCGCATCCAAGCTAAAAGTTTGATTTGGAAAGGAATTTCTAAGGTTTTTTGGACCAACAAGAATGACTTCAGTCTTATCTGAATTTAATAGCAGGAAATTACAAGTCATCCAAGCTTTGATTTCCTTAAGACAGACTTCAAACTTGGCTAATTGATTACTATCATCTGGCTTCCTTGACAGGTATAATTGTGTCATCTGCATAACAATGAAAATGTATACAGTGCTTTCTAATAATGTTGCCTAAAGGGAGCATATATAAACTAAAAAGAGCAGAGCCTAGCACAGATCCCTGTGGAACTCCATGACTGAGCTTTGAGTTGAAAGAAAACTCATTATTGACATGAACAAACTGGAACCTATCAGATAAATAAGATCTAAACCACTGCAACAAAGTTCCATTAAGTCCAACATAGTGTTCTAATCCATCAAGTAGAATATTATGATCGATAGTATCAAAAGCTGCACTAAGGTCTAAAAGGACAAGTACAGAAACAAGTCCATTATCAGATGCGATAAGGAGGTCATTAGTGACCTTCACTAAGGTTGTTTCAGTGCAATGATGGATTCTAAACCCAGACTGAAACTCCTCAAATAAACCTTTTCCCTGCAAGTGGTCAAATAATTGTGAAGCAACAACTTTTTCTAAGATTTTTGAAATGAAAAGGAGATTAGAGATTGGTCTATAGTTAGTTAAAACTCCTGGATCCAGTGTTGGCTTTTTGAGTGAGGGTTTAATTACAGCAGTTTTAAAAGCCTGCGGTACATGGCCTAAAATTAATAAAGAATCGATTATTTGAAGAATAAAGCTACCAATAAATGGGACGACTTCTTTAAATAACCTGGTAGGAATAGGGTCAAAAGACAAGTTGAAGGCTTGGATGAGGAAATTATTTTGTCTAACTCTAAAAGGTCAGTTGGAGTAAACTAATCTAAATAGGTACTGTATCAATTGAAGGAGTTGTAGTAGTTACTGTATTTAAGTTAATGGTGGGAAGAATCTGACTGATTTTATCTCTGATAGATTAAATTTTATTCTTGAAAAAGTTCATAAAGTCCTGACTAGTAAGCTCTAAGGGAATGCTAGGATTGACAGAGTCCTGACTCTTTGTCAGCCTGGGTACAGTGCTGAAAAGAAACCTGGGATTTTTCTTGTTCTCTTCTATTAATGCAGAATAATAACTCATTCTAGCTTTTCTAAGAGATTTTTTTTATAAATTAAAAGATGATTTCTCCAAGCTAAATAGATTACATCTAAATTAGTGGAGCACCATTTTCTTTCTAATTGATGAGTCTTCTGTTTTAAGCTACGAGTTTCTGTGTTGAACCAAGGAGGTTCCGTAGATACTAATAGAGGGATAGTCCCACTATCTTGTGGACACACGATTCCTGGTAAACATGACATATCAAATAAACCAGCCACTAAGACAACATTGTTGCACGTCTCGGAAAAAAGTTTTGCCAACAAGAATACATGAGAATTGAGCAAAATGAGTTTAACATTAATTGAATTACTACAAAATATGTACAGTGCTGTGAAAAAGTATTTACTCCTTCCTGATTTCTTATATTTTTGCATATTTGTTACACCTAAATGTTTCAGATCATCAAACAAATTTTAATATTAGATAAAGATAACATGAGTAAATACAAAATGCAGTTTTTAGATGATGATTTCATTTATTAAGGGAAAAAAGCTATCCAAACCTACCTGGCCCTGTGTGAAAAAGTAATTGCCCCCAATTGCCCCTAAACCTAATAACTGGTTGTGCCACTTTTGGTGCCAACAACTGGCAATAAATTTTACATTGCTGTTCAGGAATTTTGACCTACTCTTCTGTGCAGAATTGTTTAAACTCAGTCACATTGGAGGGCTTCATGAACTGATGGCCAGATATTCTCCTTCAGAAATTTTTGGTAGCGAGCAGAATTCATGGTTCTATCAATTAGGGCAAGTTGTCCAGGTCCTGAAGCAGCAAAGCAGCCCCAGACCATGACACTACCACCACCATGTTTGACTGTTGATGCAATATTCTTTTTATGAAATTCTGTGTTAGTTTTATGCCAAATAAAACAGGACACATGTCTTCCAAAAAGTTCAGATTTTGTCTTGTCAGTCCCCAAAATATTTTCCCAAAAGTCTTGAGGATCATCTAGATGTTTTCTGGAAAATGTGAGATGAGTCTATGTGTTCTTTATGTCCAGCAGTGGTTTTTGTCTTGGAACTCTCCCATGGATGCCAATTTTGCCCAGTCTCTTTCTTTCTTACTGTTCCATAATGGACCAGTGTCCAAACTGAGGCAAGTGAGGCCTGCAGTTCTTTAGATGTTGCTCTGTTTTTGTTTTGTTTTTTTCTAATCTGATCTTGAATTTCTTTAGATCACAGTGGGATGTGTTGCTTTTTGAGATCTTTTAGTCTACTTCAGGTTGCCAGGCAGGTTCTATTTAAGTGATTGCTTGATTGAACAAGTCTGGCAGTAATCAGACTTGGGTGTAGCTACTGAAATTGAACTCAATTTTCAGAAAAATGTGGTCCATCACAGTTAACCCCTTGCACTCCGGTCAATTTTCCTAAAAATGCCAAAAAATAACGTGCCCAAATTAAATCCAAAGCTGTTCTTCAACCCTTTGCAGCATCTTCATGGGGTTGTCTCATTTAAAAGAAAACACTTTGAATTTTTTGGCAAAACAGTCATAATCTCTCTAAGTGCTCCGGCCACTGAGTTACAGTCATCTAAACATAGTGAACTTGAAGAAAATAAATTTGGCCTGGGTGTTTTTTTTGGATACAAATGCTTGCAAATAACACACAGCTTCAGATCCGGGCTGGAAAATGCAACAGAAATGTAGAACCAAGTGTTATCCAGCTGAGGTCCAAATTTTGTAACAATACCACAAAAAATGAATATATTACACAGCTTTTTCCTCAGGTAGTTCCCAGGTGTTTTGGAACTGTGCCAAATTGTGCCAAATGGCACAGTTTGGAAAAAACGTCTGTAACTTTTGAATGCTTCAATGTAGAAGCTTCATTTTGGGCTCTAATGAAAGGTCACACTCAGGGCTGTGTCTGTGTGTGTGTGGGGGGGGGGGGGTTGTCCCTCCCCCCTCGCTACAGAGGACGGACATCAGCCATTGCTACATGACGGATTAGCCTCATGTGGCGATGTGGGACAGCAGCTCAGTCACCGCGGCTCCCCCCCCCTTGCTACAGAAGAATAGCGGGGGGGCGGCGTTCACGGTCTGGACGCTGCGAACCACCCCTTGTACCGCGGTGCAAGAACTTCAGACTTCGTGCGCCGCACAGTTGTAATTTACCAATCGGTCAAAAGCCATTTTGGATTACAATTTTCAGGGATAAAGAATAATTTAGCTTATAACACCTTACCTCTTCACAGCAGCAGTGTCCTGGCGAACTTCTCTTCCTCATTGTCAGACGAACGCGACGCTGGTCCGCTCGTAGTTCTGGTCTCGCGACCCGATCAAAACATAATTCCATTATTGCGGTTTTGTGCTTCCATGATTGCAGTTTTTGGCGAACGTTTTTTCAAAACAAATAACAGTAGTAATAAAAAAAAAGACTGGCGAAGGCGTATGTATCACTCAGCCTTCATCGTCAGCCTCCGTCGGTCTATGATGACCATGGAAGAAATCATAGCGTCTACTCTGCTGGAACAAAAACAAAATAAGCACCGCCTGTGGCCGAACATGCCGATGCGCGAATGGCAGTCGCTGTCACACAGGTTGCATTTGTGTGTGGTCTCCGTGCTGCTGGGTCTGTGACGGTTCTTCCTGCGGGTCCTTTTTTGATCCACTGCAGCAGTCAGTCTTCACCCACCTTAAAAAAAACAGCTCGCGAACTTCTCTGCTTCACTTGGCTCACTGCTGTCACAGCATTGGTAGGCGGGTCCTTCTTGCTAGGTTTTCAGTCATTGGTTCTTCAAGGTTTCAGAAACCCAATTCAAGGCTCTTATTAGTCGAATGAGAGGTCAATCAGATGAACTAATCTGTTCGCGGCTGTGTCTGCAGCTTTTATTTTTAGTGCGCGCTTGGACGCCATCACCATCTCCATCTCCATCATGCGTCCTAGAGCGCACGAGAGCGCCCTCGTGCGCTCTGGGACGCAGAGACTTGCCCGCCTGCGGTACAACGGAGTGCAAGAGGTTAATTTACGATGTACACGTGGGACAATTACATTTCACATAGGGCCAGGTAGGTTTGGATAGTTTTTTTTTTTCCTTTAATAAATGAAATCATTTGAAAACTCCATTTTGTATTTATTCAGGTTATCTTTGTCTGATGTTAAAATTTGTTCAGTGAATTTTATTTTGAACATGTTGCCCATACAATAAATTTGTACCAAAAGTATAATCTTATATACAGTACCGTATGTTGAAAAGTCAATAACAACAACAACAACAACAATAATAATAATAAATAAGTAAACAAATGAAAAGCTGAGAGTACAATCAAAATCACACATTCAGAAAGGAGTGGAAAGAACATACTTATCAAGTCCTACCCCTTTTCCCCAGCTTACGTACTAATATATTAGCTGAGCTCTGTTTTTTTTATATACTTACATATTTCCTTATATATATTTCCTTATATTCTTATATATGTGACCCGCGCTGGCAAAATGAGTCACTCTGAGGAAATTATCAAAACTGAGGTAACGTGGGTTTTTTTTCCATATTCTGTATTGAAAGACCTTCAAAATAATATTTAATTTGTAGGGTGTGCATAAACGGACCCGGAAAAAGATGATTTATTTATATTTTGGCTAGGTTTAAAACTCGCGTTCGATCTGTCGGAAATTATGTCTTCTGCAAAAAACATATGTATTTTTAGAAAGTACGTTTTCTAAGCTTTCCAATGATACTAGGCACTCATGGGGAATTTCCCGGGACTTGCCGCTAGAGAACAACGAAAGAGTCATGATTTATGACTTCTCCTGCCTGCAGCTCGTAATGACGTGGTGCGCGTTCCGACTGATTTTGCCAGCACAGGTCACATATTTTTTCTTATAAAATAGTAGTGTCACTTCAACTGAGATTAATCACAGTAAATCACAATGGTGAGTCAATCGTTTAATCGCGATTAGTGCAATTTATGCCATTGGCAGCACAAAGGCAAGAGAGAGCTATCAAGTTAATCACAAAATGCGATTAATCGTACTTGCAATTAAAGTGCATAGTACCATGCACGGTGGCGCAGTGGTTAGCACTGTGGCAGCACAGTTTTACCCTCAGCCGGGGGAGCGCGGGGATCGTGGGTTCGATCCCAGCCCCCGACCAACAGTGATCTGTGTGGAGTTTGCATGTTCTCCCCGTGTTGCATGGGTTTACTCCGGGATTTCTCCGGTTTCCTCCCACACGCCAAAAACATGCAGGTTAAGGATACGGGGCGCTTGCGCACACAGCGACCGGCAGCTGGTGGCTTGTCACCAGACTGCAAAACAAATCTACCTACGGGTACAAATAAGTAACAAAAAAAAAAGTGTGATTAAATGAACTAAAACACTTATTAGTATGATGTGATTCGGAAGAAGTGAGCTGCATTGTCATCTAAATGCGATTAATCATGATTAAAAGTGACACTGTGGTGACCCAGCGCACTGCAGACGGACACTATTTCACACTCAGCAGGGCTGGAGGAAATGGAGGACAATTTACATACGGACAGAGCGCCCCAGGGGGCAGTCAGAACAACGGACTGTTATGTATACGTCCCTGGGCGACAGAGAGGACATCCGGGTGCCAGTTGGTCACGCTAATGATATGTATTGACTGATATGTATATCACTATGCTAATGTGCCATGCATTCTCTCTGTCTGTATAACGTGTATAAAAGAGCTTGCTATACATGCCTCAGCAACGCAGTAGCTCACTGAGCTACAAAGCACGTCTCAGTATGTTGGAGGAAATAAAACCTTGTACCCTTCCAGCTCGTTGCATCTTGCCTGATCTATTATCTCCACATTGGTGACCCTGGACGTGCATGGTGCATCTCTCGACTATGCCATTTTCTCCACACTGGTGACCTTACAAGAGAGAATGACCGTTTACTCCCTCTCACCGCGCTGGTGATTCCAGAGAACCAGAGAACACCTGCATCCTCTTCATCCACACCGGAGGGTGCTCTCCAGAGCGGGCAGCGCTGGGACCGACACGCACCATGAACAGCGACACGAGCGAACCGAAGGAAGCAGCCTGAACGGTGAAGATCATCGGCACCATCTGCGTTGATTTCCACCAAGCTCCCCGACTCTAACTCACCTCCCGACAGTGAACTTTCTGCGCACAGAAGCCCTGCGCGCACACTGCAGGATTACGAGGACAGCGCAGTTTCCAGCTATGTGGTCACTGCACCAGGCACGCGCCACGCACCAGGGATAAACCAGCTCCAGACTTATACATCGTCCTCCGCCGCTGCACATGCCCGAGAAACACGGCTGATCGCCATCCTTGGAACCTTTAGGGCTGCTCACGCACCTGAAGCAGACATGCAGCCCACACACGGGACTTTGTATGGGTTTCTCAGCCACGGCATACAACGGGAATTTAACCGATTGCTTTCCCCGATGACTTTAGGGCTGCTCCCGCACCTAAAACCAAACCGCCAAGTCCCTCACACAGCTTCAGTTTTTTTTCACAGCCGCTACGCATCCTTGGGGAATTTGACTGTTCGCCTTCCCCACATTTTCTCAGGACTGAGCCGCAAGAGGAGTCAGAGACTTAATTTTTTTCACAGCTGCTGCGGATCACAGCCAGGTTTACCGGGAAAGTCCCTCACCATCGCGGACCCACACGCAATTTTTGTGCTGCCCAGACACCTTTGACGTCCCGGGCTGGCACTCACTTACTCCCACCCCCACCCCACCCCACCCACAGCGCTGTTCCCGCACCTCACTCCCTAAAGCCGGTCGATCGCCGGTTTGTTCCATCACGCACGATGCGTACCGGCCCCGTGCGCCCACGATCCACAGTCGTTCAACGTGCTGGAACCGGAACGGAGCACACTGTCTTTTCCACCCCTACCCCGTCCCCCTCATGGACTGACATGTCCTCTGACACTCCTCTACAGCAGGACAGTTCTACCGGAGCTGGAGCCCAAACGATCAGAGTGGGGGTCACAGCCCCTTCTGAGTGTTCTGGGGGGAGCCGTGTGGTGACCCAGCACACTGCAGACGAACACTATTTCACACTCAGCAGGGCTGGAGGAAACGGAGAACAATTGACATATAGACAGAGAGCCCCAGGGGGCAATCAGAACAATGGACTGTTACGTATACGTCTCTGGGCGACGGAGGGGACATCCGGGCACCAGTTGGTCACGCTAATGATATGTATTGACTGATATGTATATCACTGTGCTAATGTGCCATGCATTCTCTCTGCCTGTATAACATGTATAAAAGAGCTTGCTATACATGCCTCAGCAACGCAGTAGCTCACCGAGCTACAAAGCGCGTCTTAATATGTTGGAGGAAATAAAACCTTGTACCCTTCCAGCTCGTTGCATCTCGCCTGATCTATTACCTCCACAACACCACTATTTATTTCCCATGTTCTTAACTATAGTACCATATTCCCTCGTAGTATTCTATATTATATTGTATTACCTTATATTCTTATACAGTATATTATGTTTTCTTCTATTATTATACAATGTACTATATCATTAATATGTTTTCCATAGTCATCTATTTATGTGAAATATAAGCATGTAATGTATACCAATATATTTGACTATAAATTAGTATAGTTTAAAAAAATGCAGAGGACACCCAACTTTTCCCATAAACTGCAACATAAAATGGAGACGGCATCCATCCAGCAGGTCAAGGTTTAGTGGGACTGATGTGTGTTTATGTAGCGATTACGTTCAAGCTTTACTCTGAGGAGGTGCCAGATGATCCCCTAAGTATAGTAAAGCTATGGGCTGTTTAGCAAGCGCCTTTTTACTCATGTTACACAGAGTTTTCTTGTAAAATTCTAAATCCACAGCACCATTTTTGTCACTCGGGATATACTTAGAAACTCCGAGGGTTAAAGCAGACGCATACAAACTCTTCATCTTCGCTGCCACGTTATTTTTCCAGGCAGCGGGACTGTTTGCAGCAGGTTCGTCACTCTCGCTGTCGCCCCCGGCTCAGCAACCATGTGACCCCTGCCGGTGGCAGACAAAAGCCGTCTTCTCCGTCAGCCGGCGTCGGAGGGAGAATCGGGCCCACGTGTGTGGCTGAGAGCGAGAAGCAAACTGACAAGAGAGCAAGCGAGCATGGAGGAGAGCGGAGAGTGAGGAATGACGAGGCAAAACAACAAGTAAATAAATAAATGGAGGCATGGCCTGGGGGTCATTCATGGAGGAAGCAGTCCAACAACACGGCAGTTACATCAATTTTCATATTGTGGGTTTGTACCGAGGCGGAACCTGAAAGGGTGAGAGCTGGAGCACGCATTAGGGTGAATAATCTGGGTTTTTTTAAGCTGGAGATTGGTGTGTGAGAGGATGTCATTACAGTAAATGGCTGGGGACGGCGAGTGCAGCTTAAAACAACACACACACACACACACACACACACACACAAACACACGCAGATTGCAGTCGTACAATTGGGCATTGCTTCTAATGGGTCGAAAACAAAAAAAACAAAAGAAAAAAAAAGAGAGAGAGAGAGAGAGTTTTCCCAGGAAGGCATTTCTGAGTGACGCCGGATTTGCTGTGCACCACTTTGTTCTCTCTGCCTTCTCTGTGAGGAATACATAATGCTCTCGTTCTCATCAATGTTTCCACCCAAAAAAACAAAGAGTTGCCGGGCTGGAGCACTTAAACGGCAAAGTCTCTCGATTGCCCACTTGTTCGAAAAAACCCCATAAGAAACAATTACAGCCCTGTGCGCCTGTGACAACAGCGATAGGCAGGTGGGCGGATTATGAATTCACCTCAGAGGAGACCTCTGTCGGCTTCTAAAAACTTCCCGTTCATCGTCACACTTCTGGGTGCGAGCTCAAGATGTGAAAAGGCAACTTTAATATTTCATGACCTTGAATTGTCTCAAAATGACAACGACAAAAAAAAAAGAAGCAGGAATTCAAACAGAATCTCTAAGAAAGATAAAGGGTCCAAGGAAACTTCGAGGAGTTTCATACATATTGCATATTATACATTATGTATTGCACTTAGTATTGGTGGAAGCTTTTTTAAACACCCATGGCATGCCCGTTTTCCACATGTTGACATCTCCCAGAGGTGTTAATGGAATATCTGTCACGTGCTGTGGTCAAAACACCTCAGGGTTTAATTACTGCAGCACCATTTCACAGCCAGTTAAAGGATCTGTCCTCACAAAAGGCTGTTTTCTTTTTTAAATTTTGCTTTTAATTCTAATGAGACCCAGTTCACCCCAGTAAAAACATGTATGTTTTGCATGCAGCTATGTATATGTTGGATAGGGGCGGGACAAAAGACCGATTCGCCACTGTGCTGCAATACCTGCCACTAGCAATGCACCAATCCCTAAACACATGCACCAGACTTTTATTAATTACGTATATTCAGGTAAAGGTTGCAAACACTTAGGTGTTCATCACCAAATTGTGTTTTCAGTCCACTAGATGGCAGCCCAGTCAGGCAAAGTCATAGCTTGCCTCACGAGATTTGCAGCCAGGTGTACAAGTTAAGACGCAGTTAAATGCAGTGAAAAGTTAGCTCAAATGTTGGGCCTTTTTTGGATTTTATAACAAAGATCATAGCGACCAAAACAACCATAGTAACCACAGAAACCATAGTGACTATATTGCTCACAACAACCATAGCAATCATAATGACCATAGTGACCATAACAACCATTGTGACCATAACGACCATAGATAACATAACAACCTAGTGACCATAGAAACCATAGTGACCAAAGCAACCACAACAACCACAGTGACTACAGTAACCATAACAATCATAGAAAATATAGATAGAAAATTTCTAAAAAGATTGACCGCCATCAGTCAGCTAAGCTAATGCTAGTAGTCTGCTCTGCTGGACTATGCTAACTACTGGGAGACCTAGTTGGATGGAAAACCGCTGCAGTCCTGCCAGCTTGCACTGATGAGTGAACTACATTATGTCCCAATCAAATATAAATGATCATCTATAGGATAAACAAAATTTTAAAAGAAATTGAGCAAGTTGTGGCTCGTGTTTTGTTGTCAGGGAGTTTCACAATGGTGAGTTAATCTATAATGAGACGGACCTTGAGTGAAGTACTGAAGGGGCATCCCTTTGTAATGAAGAGGACACAGTAATGATGAATCAGTCTGGAATAGCAGATGTTAGATATGTGATTCAGAATTTCAAAACAGGTGATCGTATACAAAAGAGCAATGCAGAAGAACAGGGAAGAGTGGACAGAGGAGCAGAATGAATTATTGTCATGCTTGTCCTCTTCTGCCTTTACCTTCCTTCTGGTTTGACATTCTTTTTTTGACACTGGATGCTACAAACGAGGCTTCTTCTTTTTCTTGTTTTTGTTTTTTTAATGGCTAAGCAACGCTGGCCGAGCTTTAGAAGTGGGCCACAGCTCGCTTTCTAAATCAAGCTGTGAAGCGCAGATGCAGTGTGGCTCATTCCAGGGTTCCTCAGGTGGTTTTCTGGGTGTCGCCGCAGACGACAGGCTGGAGTTTCCATCTGTCCGGCCATGTGAAACAAACAAAGTCTGCTGGAGTTTGCAACGGGGAGTTTTTTGTGTTGGCAACACATGATGGAGAATCAGGTCGTCTTTATGCTGCTTAAAGTTTGTCACATTTATTTAAATAACTCCCTGTTTTCATGTGGCCGCATCTGTACATAAAGTTGATAAAAGAAAATGTAGCCAGTGGAGGGTGGTGTCTAGTTATTAGGGCTGCACAATAATGGGAATAATGCAACTTTTTTCTTGTATTTTTGCAACTTTTTACATGGACAATTTTGCAACTTCTGTGTAATGGCTCAGAACTTCACTTTTCTGATCTAGCCTGAATAGTCTCAGCCTCTAAACCAACTACTTGTCTCTTAGACCCAGTCCCTGCTAGTCTCTTGAAAGAGTCACTACCTCTGATTAGTCCACCATTTTGGAACATAATTAATATGTCCCCATTGACAGGACATGTACCACAGTCATTTAAAGTGGCAGTAATTAAACCTCTGCTTAAAAAAAACCTTCGCGGACTTCCGGTCATGGCCGCCACGTAGAAGGACGTGCTTCACTCTACTCTGCTCTTAAAAATAAAAAAAAAAAATCGGCAAATAACCCTCTCAATTGGAATAAAACCTATCCCAGCGTTTGGGCGAGGACATGCCGGTAAAGCCTAAGGCTGGGAAATCAGGTGGAGGAAAAACTGAACCGCCGAAACAGTCCAAGTTAACGGACTTTCACATCCGTGACGAAGCAGAAAAATCCCCAGATATGGCAGAGCAAGCTAGCGGAGGAGCGGTGAATGCTGGCGACGGCACAGGTGCGGTGCTTGCTGCCATTGGCTCAATGAGAGCAGACTTCTCTATTAAGTTTGATGGGATTATAGCAGCGATAGAGGGTTTGAGAAAGGAATTAAGCGATTGTATGGAACATGTAACGCAGGTGGAGCTCCGAATTTCCAGCGCTGAGAATGACGTCACCAGCCTACAATTAATGGTGCGTACATTGGAATTAAACAATAAACGTCTGGAAGATAATGTCCTGGATTTAGAATCCCGGTCGAGACGGAACAATCTGAGGCTGGTGGGTCTTCCTGAGGGTACGGAGGGGCGGGACTCATGTTCCTTTTTGGAAAAGTGGATCCCAGAAGCGCTGAACAACGCGGAGCTGCAGTCATCAGTCATTCTGGAAAGCGCCCACCGAATTGGCCCACTGAGAGATAATAAGGCATCACCGAGGACGCTGATTATGAAGTTCCTCAGCTACAGAGACAGGATGATGATCTCCAACGCGGCGCGGGCCAAAGGAGAAATTAAATACCAGGATCAACAGGTGCGGTTCTACCCGGATTTGGCCACAGGAATCCAACAATTAAGAAAACAGTTTGACCCCGCCCGTAAAGAGCTACACAACCTTGGGATTCGTCATGGAGTGATTTATCCTGCAAGACTGTTGGTCACATATAAAGGGAGAACC